>JAVJIX010000123.1:2362500-2972500 GCA_036785185.1 Paratrypauchen microcephalus | reverse complement strand
CGATGTCAGGCATTACCGATGGCACTCAACAAAGCCTCTCCACACCGATGAATACAGAATGAGAAGAAACCAGTGGAGAAGATACTGTGACAAAGAGTGACGCTGTGCACACGTGGACCCCAAACTTCAAACCAGAGACATGGTTCAAAAGAGGCTCAAGCCCACCTCTTTAAAATCACAGCAGGTGTGGCTTTGTGGAGTAAGACACGGGCCTATGGGGTGAAGAAGGGACTACTGCGAGCCCAGTCTGTCTCTAAAGGTAATCTAAGGTAGGGCTGGGTCACATGACAGTATTTTTTGTCATATTGCCTGATCTCAGCTTTCAATCTGATTTTTCTTTTCAAAAACAAAATCAAAATGCCGTTCAATATTGATTTCATGAACATAAACGAGTTTGATCTCCAAATTACATGCTTTTAATGACTGACAATTGGCTGTCTGTTTAAAAGCCACACGACAGTAATTCCCGATTAGAAATGAACATAAACATTGACTATTATTTGGCTTGTTTCCACAGAATTGTTGTTAGTTTGGCAATAATATTCCATAGTATGGCATTAAACATATCTCTGATCACGGCATTTACCCCTAAACTAAAAGCTCCTAGTTCTAGTGATTTAAACAAGGCTAAAGGTACTGCTCTTATAGTTAGTGAGTTAGTGGTCAGTTATTGTTATTGTACTGCTGAAATTGATGTGTTTCCGAACAATCTTGGTCTCAGTACACCGAGGTCTTATGAACAAGTGAAGATCCAATGGAGAACATGTCGAGGGTATCATAAAATCAGACACATGTGAGTTTGTGGAGACAGGTGGTGTCTGTTAGCAGTGGATCTGTCATGTGCTAAATGAGTCTTCACAGGAGGCACTCTAATGCTGCGGTGATGTGAGCCCAAAGGCAGAGGGAACTAAGCTGGGACAGATGTAGACAGATCTTTTTCAGCAGTACAATAACAATCTGATATCTACAGTATGACTGCCAGAAGAGTGGTGCCTTTTCTTTGTTTAACCCACTGACTAGAACCTTTTATCCATCCATCCATCCATCCATCCATCCATGCATCTTCTTCCGCTTTTTCCATTTCTGGGTCACAGGGGCAGCAGTCCAACCAGATCTGCTGCCCAGAACACAATGCACCAGCCCCCATGGATCCTCCTGCGGGTGGTGAGTCCACAGGAGGTAGTATCTCACTCAGTGTTACTAAAAGATTTACCCTGAACTAGAACCTTTTAGTTCAGGGTAAATCTTTTAGTAACACTAAGTCATATCTTGTTTCTTCATGGACTGCCACTGGACTGGAACTGGTAAGGTTAGAAGATGATTTAAGGTATTAAATCAGATAATCAGATAATCAGAAATCAGAAATCAGATAAGGTGATTACCCCTCCAAACTAAGTATACAACATATGGGTCATTCCAGAATTAGAGGACATTTTACATCCCACCCATCAAATATTAAATAATTCACATACAAAATACTAAAACATACAGCTTCTGAGTGAATTTACTTGTCCTGAGACCAAAGCTAAAAAAAACTAAAAGAAAAGAATGCTTGAAAATTGTTTTTAAAATACCAAATAAATCTGGCGTACGCCCCCAAATGCCATTTTCCTCTTGTCCCACCCCTCTAATGGCCAAATTGAATCTCAAATAAAACAGTTAAAATTAAATTTAAATTTCTTTTTTTTTGTATTATTTGTTTCATTACCATCTCTTGTAACTGTGGGAACATTTGTTTTGATAGACATAATATTTAAGAACCGATTTATTGATCTCACACTGGAGAAATTCTTCTCTGCGTTTAACCCATCCTGTTTTTAGGAGCAGTGGGCAGCACATTACTGCGCCCGGGGAGCATCTCCATCATCTTCTTGCTTCGGTTTGGTCAGGACCTAAGCTGGAGGATTTTACCTATGGTGCATGTTATTTCAAATAATTATTGTTATTCACAACATGCACGCAACCCTGTTACCATAAAGTTTTTAGCCTGGTAGAAGAAGAAGAAAGCAGTGAACCACATGATACCCTGGACTTCACATCATCAAACAGTTTTCCAAAAGAATGAGCAGAGCAAAGGTTTGTCTTCTCTTCTATTTTTCATATTTTAGTTAGCCTTGATTGAATGTCTCACTCTACCTCATGCAACCCTGTTATGCATATGATCAGAATAAGACAATATTTTTTTCCCTTACTTATTCATATAAATAAGTCTTTCCTCTTGATTAGCAGTAACAGTACTTCTACTCCTGAGATAAAGCTGCAACTGTTACTGTGATTAGAATAAACAAATAAATAAACCATATAAATCATGTAATAAAAATTGTACCATTGATCCGTAAGATGAGCTAATCAAGCATTTGATAGATTATTACCTATTATTGATGAATATGTAGCAGAAAATCAAAAAAGTGAAGGCTTATTTTTCAAGATTTTAAAGCCTAAATGTCCTCCAATTCTGAAATGATCCATATACCAAATCAACATGTATGCAATCAGTACAAGATATAAAATAACAACAAGCTCATTATAGTATGGAAAAGCAATTGGGAAGTAACCAATCCGACAGGGACACTGTTGTCACCAGTGATAGCTAGGGAATAACAGATTCGTGGCACCTGTTAGTGTGTGGGATGCAGTGAGTAAACATTATTTTTAAGTTGGTGTCTTACGAGGACAAAAACGATTCAGGAAAAATTGATATGGTCCAAATCACACCTATTTGACTGACACGGCATCTCCAAAACTGCACTTTGTTAGGAACATTACCACAAATTACGATCAAATTACCACAGCTAATTTGTAAAACATGTCTCAGCACCAGAAGACATTTCTCCGTGAAACATCCTTTTATCATTTAGACATGTATGACATATTTGATCAGTGTTTAGTACTACACAAGCACAATGTTTCTCAGTCACCATTTTTGTTTTTGATGCAAATGAACCATGTGTTTATTGACTTATCCAATAAAAATATTTCTCTCTTTATCCATGTTAATCCTGCCCAAGAAAAACTCCAAGACAGAAGATCCAGCTCCGAAATACATATATATTTTTTAAAGTATTGGATAAGCATTTAGTCTTAACTAGCCAGGCACCTGACCGCTAGGAGCGGCTGGACCCAAGTTATACTGTAGAGAGTCCCTGTAGTATTTATATTTAAATGCTTTATTCCCCATCCATTTCTTTTCTGTGCTCAAATACATACTGTTTGTTTGAGTGCCCAGCTGAGCAGCCCGTGCAGAGGTGCAGTGATGCATAGACTGGGGCTCCCTGTTCAGCGCCGAGGAATTATCCCATCAAACCTACACTCCCGATGATTTTGACAGGCCCAGGGTCCGGCCATCACAGACCACTGCATACAGGAACACTCTGCTCCTTTATGACCAAGCAATAACTACTGTTGTGCACCACTGCCTCAGGTAGAAAGATGACCCCTCTCTAGGACTGCTAGTGTTAAACCAAAAGCACCCAAATCCACATAAGGCCCCTGCGGATGGTCATGTCAGATAAAACTGAATCTATCTTGTTCACTTTGGTACACAGTCACATAAAAGAAGTGTCAGTTTGGACTGAACACATTGAATAAAACCCTGTCTTATAGGTTTTTCTGGTGCCAGGTCAGCCACAGTTCTATCTCCATGAAGACAAGCAGCTGATGCAACCAGGCCAAGTAACAGGTTAAATCTGTGGAGAGGTAAGCCCATTCACAATCTGAATGCTCATTTTTCAAGGTACTCAAAACAATATTGTTAGGTCAATTGCTCAAGGTATTTTGGCAGAAAAACACCTGAAATCGATTAAATACAAGAAACATAAAAGTTACATAGCGCTCCGGTAATCACAAGTCTTATACTGACATAAACAATGTTCCAACAGGTCCATTTGCAGACTACACACACATGCGCACGCACGCACACACACACAAACACACACACACACACACACACACACACTCACACACACACACACACACACACACACACACAAACACACACACACACACACACACACACACACACACACACACACACACACACACACACACACACACACACACACACACACACACAGAGGGTTAGGTTTATTTATTACAAGCTTCCCAAAATATTTTATGAGTCCATTATTCATTCACCCACCATGCCAACAGCCTCTCTGATCAACACCGAACAGAGAGAATTACACATAAAAATATTGGACATGGACATTGGACAAATTATCTCCTCTACGCTGTCGACTCCTGGGCCCCGAGCAGCACAGAGCGGAACAAGAAGAGACTTAATAAGCTGGTCAGAAGGGCCAGCTCTGTCCTGGGCTGTCCTCTGGACTCTGTAGAGGAAGTGGCTGAGAGGAGGCTGTTGGCCAAACTTACGTCCATCATGGACGACACCTCTCACCCTCTGCACCGGACTGTAGAGGAGCTGAGCAGCTCCTTCAGCAGCCGACTGAGGCACCCTCAGTGCAAGAAGGAGCGCTACCGCAGATCCTTCATCCCCACCACCATCAGACTGTATAATTCTACTATATAGGTCAGTCGTGGAATATTTTTCCATACTCTCTCAGTTACTGTTTTATTATTATTACTGTATTTTATTATTACTTTTTTTTTTTTTTTGCCTGCATGCACTTTCTTGCTCAAACTTTCTCTTGCACTAAACTGCCTGGAGCTATTGTGGCAAGTGAATTTCTCCTGTGTGAGATCAATAAAGTCTAAAAAAGATTCAAGGTAATATAATGGTCATACCCTGAGTGAGGTCCCATGTCAGTTTACAAATAAAGGCCTGAAAATATTGGAAATTACAGGAAGTAGCTCCTAGGTGTAAAACATATTGATGACTTTGGTCCATACAAACAGAACAGGTTTCTGTAAGTCAAGCACTGATTATTCTGGTAGTTTAAAACTAATATCCAGCATGAAATTGTACAATTAAATGGCTCATAATATTTCATCACTGGTGAAATTCAGTTGATGTAGCCTATTTATTCACATGCCAGTCTCATAAATGGGCAGACTGGTGACTTATATTCTTCACATGGCAGCCCACAGAAAAAAACATGCAGTTATCATGTCCTCTATTCCCCTCTCAACAACCCAGAGTCAGAATGTTTTTGTCTCCATGGCAACGCAGCAGCCTGAACTTTCTTAGAAACGATTCCAAAAAATACAGATTCTTCAGTTAGCAAATTATAACTTTAATTGGTTTTCCAACAAATAACTAATTTGAGGATTTTGAAGATACATAGAAAATCCAAGGTAAGTCTACTGAAAACTGCAATGATGAACTCATACAGTGAGAGAGAGTGACATACTTTATTGATCCTGAGGGAAATTTAAGTTTTGCTGCAGCCAACTGTTGCTGTTGCTGCAACATTTACACTGTGTGTCTCAGTCTCCTTTGTTTTTCTGACCAGTATCTGGCCAGAAATGTGTATAAATGTAATGTTTTTGACTCTCAAGATATATAACTTGCCAAAAAGACAGAAGCTTCTGAGTAATAGAAATCGGTAGTTAACAGTTATGTTCTAACATTATTTTACTCAAATATTTGGAGTCTGACAGGTTAACTAAAAACTTTTTAAATTAACATTACTAGAAAAAAAATTCAATTTCTTGCCATAACTGCCATAAATTAATATGCTATTTTCTGGTCTAACGTTATGTTACAATGTTGTTTCCTCGTCACAAACAGACCTGGAGTTGTGTTTTGTTTCACACGTTTAACACACAAATCTTAAAATGTTCATATTAACCTACTCTACATGATACTCTACATGATACTGGTGGTGGTTTTTTTTTTGTTTTTTTTTTCGCTCTTTTGTCCGTAAAAAAAAAAATTGTATTCATAATATAGAACCTGGCTCCAAATTAGCTCCTATAACCGCAAACACTGACAGTGGTTAGTCCACCGTCAGTGGACTAACCACTGACGGTGGACGGTTAGTCCACTTCTGTATACAGACAGATTCTAATAACGCACGGTTACTCAAACATGTGTGAATGACACAAAACACAACTCCAGGTATGTTTTAATGAGGTAACATTATAACATGGCTTAAAGCTCACAAGAGTCAATTTTGCGAAATACAGTGAACCCTCGCTCTATCTCGGTTCACTCTTCGCGGCCTCGCTGTTTCGCAGATTTTTTAAAATTTTTAATTTTTTTTTTAAATTTTTTTAAATAGTGTAACAATGATCAAAGGAGAAGTTCAATTTGTTCAAGTGTAACAATGTGGTCTGCGTCCTGATTGGCTAAGAGACTAGACCAGGACTAAACATAGACTAAACCAGGTCTAGACCAGAACTAGACCAGGTCTGAACCAGGATTAAATCACTCCGTGTGGCTTTTGCGTGTTCGGTTTGTGGCTCGGGTTGAGAGCACGCGGTCCGGGCACTGCAGTTCTATCTTGTGCTCGCGGCCTCGCACTGCATTTTCTCATATTTGTCTCTAGTTTAAACACCTGCTTCTCTGTCACAGATTTGTCCACGATAAACCCTCATTGTGGACAAATCTGTGACAGAGCAGCACGTGTCGCGCACTTCTCCAAGGGGTTGGTGTGCGTCTCGTCCAGGGACGTGGCAGTGCTCCTCGCGCGTCTGGTGGGGCTCCCGGAGCCGTGTCTCAGCCCCCGCGTCACTATTAATACATTTTGTTGAAAATCTATGAAATTTTGAGTGTTTAAACTAGAGACAAATGTGAGAAAATGTTAATTTCAGTCTGAGAAAAGTGTATAATGTACACTCAACATTACCTCACAGGTGCGCCACATCAAAGGCTGTTATGGACGAAGAACACAGGTGCATTTTATTGATGGCATTTTGAATGCACAGAGATACCGTGATGAGATCCTGAGGCCCATTGTTGTGCCATACATCCATGAACATCACCTCATGTTTCAGCAAGATAATGCACAGCCCCATGTTGCAAGAATCTGTACACAATTCTTGGAAGCTGAGAATGTCCCAGTTCTTGCATGGCCAGCATACTCACCAGACATGTCACCCATTGAGCATGTTTGGGATGTGCTTGACCGGCGTATACGACAGCGTGTACCAGCTCCCACTAATACCCAGCAACTTCGCACAGCCATTGAAGAGGAGTGGACCAACATTCCACAGGCCACAATTGACAATCTGATAAACTCTATGCGAAGAAGATGTGTTGCACTGCATGAGGCAAATGGTGGACACACCAGATACTGACTGGTTCTGAGTCCCCAGACCCCCAATAAAGCAAAAAAAAAAAAAATGCACATTTCGGGGTGGCCTTTTATTGTGGGCAGTCTGGGGCGCACCTGTGCACTGGTCATGATGTCGGCTCGGCATCTTGATGTGGTGCACCTGTGAGGTGGGGTGGATTGTCTCGGCGGGGCAGAGGTGCTCGCTGTCACACATTTGGACAGATTTGTGAACAATGTTTGAGAGAAATGGTAGTGTTGTGTATCTGGAGTGAATTTTGGATCTTTGGGTCCATCTCATGAAAAATGGGAGCAAAAATAAAAGCGTTTATATTTTTGTTGAGTATATGTGGTGAGGCATTTACAGCCTTAAAACATGTAGAATAATTGTAAAATATAAAGTTGTCCTATTCGCGGATTTCACTTATTGCGGGCTATTTCTGGAACCTAACCCCCGCGATAAATGAGGGATTACTGTACCCTAAAACAGGCCAGGTTTTTCAGGCCCCCCAAACTGATGGAGAGCTGGAGCAGGGACTATAAATATGGCATACAATAGTGTTGTATATTAAACTGAGCCTAGTGTCGTGTATAAACATAGCTACTCTGTTATTGTACATTCAGTACTGGGGGGTATTCCATCGAAGACGCTTAACAAATCCAGGTTTATCCTAAAATCCTGAGCTGAAACTCGCTCCATCTCCAGTTTAAGCCTCGACTCGTTCCATGACAGAGTCTGACCAAAGCTCAGGCCAGAAGTTTAAGTTGCATTTTGCTCCCGGTGGTGAAGGCCAAATCAATGGAGCAATGACATCACGCAAAATGATGAATCCGATCATTTAAAAAAAAAATTAATCCGATCATTAAAAAAGCATGACTTTTTTAATGATCGGATTAATAATAATAATAATAATAAATTTTATTTATATAGCGCTTTTCATGACACTCAAAGACGCTTCACAGAACAATACAATAAAATAAGTCCATAAAACAGTCAAAAATAAAACAAAATGAATTAAAATAGCAAATAATTTAAACATTAAAAGCAGCTTTAAACAGATGGGTCTTGAGGTTTTTTTTTGAAGATGGTGAGGTCTGTGCAGTCTCGGATGTGTTGAGGTAGAGTGTTCCAGAGGGTGGGGGCAGCAATAGAAAAGGCTCTGTCTCCCCAAGTTCGGAGCTTGGTCCTGCAGGGGAGGGACAAGAGGTTTGAATGGGAGGAGCGGAGAGAGCGGGATGGGGTGTGGCGGTGGAGCAGGTCTGCGAGGTAGGCTGGGGCCAGTTTATGGAGGGCTTTGAAGGTGATGAGGAGAACTTTGAAGTGTATGCGCTGAGGGATGGGGAGCCAGTGGAGGTTCTGGAGGACAGGGGTGATATGTTCACGGGAGCGGGTGTGTGTGAGGAGACGGGCAGCAGAGTTTTGAATGTATTGTAGCTTATTGAGTGTTTTGGAGGATGTACCATAAAGAATGCTATTGCAATAGTCTAATCTGGAAGTGATGAAAGCGTGAATCAGTGTTTCAGCGGCAGAGAAAGAGAGGGATGAACAATTAAATGAGATTAAATGAGAGAGGAGCCACAGCGCGCACGGACAAGAGTTTGATATTGATATGTTTGGGACACTGAACTTTTTCGGTCATTCTGATCTGAGGAGGAAAGAGACGACTCCCCCCTTCCTCTCCTGTTCGCTCCCCTCCTCCCCGTGGGTGGAGAGGAGGCTGACTGCGGAGTGCGGAGCCTGGTTAATGCGCCCGGGGAATGAAGATGCCTGAGCCCTTCCTGATGTGCAGTCGTACTTGTGGAGCTTAAGTTTCACTGTGCATAAAAGTGAAGCTGTAACAGAACTCTTCACATGTAGCTTAGAAGAAACAATAAAATCCAGGCCGATGTGTTTGCAGTTTGACAGGGAGCGAGAGACGAGGGAATGAAGAGAGAGACAGATGTGATGAAGTACCTCAGCAACCTCCCTAGGGGTCGCGACCCCCCTGTTGAAGACCTCTGCGGCCTAAAATATATAAGCCTACAAACAGTGTCTAGATATTTATGTTCTTTCCTTGACTCGACTGGATTAAATGTTAATGTAACTTTGAGCAGTTCATAGCGTTATTCCAGCTCCCATAGTGGCTTATGGGAGAGCTGCCTGCACAATACACAGATAAAAGGCACAGACACAGAGAAATAACTTCACCATGAGTCACAGATGATTCTCTGTGCATGATGGGAGTTTGAGATGCTGCTTTATCTGTTCTTATGCGGTGTAAAGGGTTAGTCGGCACCTGTCACAACTGAGATACAACTCTGCTGTGTACTTCTATCTGGGTTTCTTAGGAAATGACGCGCTTTGAGATATTAGAAAACTGTCAGTAAGATAGTGTCTGAGCGTTATCAGATGTAACTCAGCCAAATCACTACACAAGAGCAAATATGCTGCCGACAATACAAGTAACTTATACAAAACTTACTGTATATGACATAATAGGCCATTTCAACTGAATACACGGCTAACTGTTCTGTTATTATGGTTTTAACCCTCTGAGACCCACAATTGCAGAATTGCAACATTTACTTAAAGCTGTCTAGTAGTGCCTCACACTGACTGAATGTAACAAAAACTGCATATCCCAGCACCCCACACTCTGTACTGCATCATACAACATTTTTGGAGGGAAATTTTTAATATTGGAGGGAATATCACATTCCTGGTTCGAATCCTGCTCTTGACGGGTTGACCGCGTGTGATCCCAGCTCCCACTGATGAGTGCTGCTGTTGTGTCCTTGGGCAAGACACTTAACCCCACCTCGCCCTCAGTGTCTGTGGACACTGGTAGCCCCCATGACAGAAGTGCATCAAGGCCTGTGACGTGGGCCGTCCAAGTCCTTCACTGAAGTGAGAAGACCATCAATTGGTAAAAGTTGACAAATTTAATTTCTCCTTTTACCATGGATTCTACCTGGATGACTGAGGGATTCTTCACAAGACCATCAATTGTGAAGATGTACAATAAATTCATGGGTGGGATCGACTTGCTGGATTCCTTCACAGCCAAGTACAAGTTGCACATGAGGTGCAAATGGTGGTACATGTACATCTTTTGGCACACCATCATCATTGCTGTGGTAAATGCTTGGCTGCAAGCGACAGCAAGACCCTGCAGATCCCCTACTGCTGCACATTTACTTTTATCTTCACTTTTAATGCACATTCTATTGCACATTACCATTTAACTGCTGTATCTTCCATTGCACATTTTTGATGCACACTGCACATTTTTGGACATCTGTAAATAGGTATTTATTTATTTATTCTGTTGCACTGCTTTCAGATTTTAGATTCTAGATTTTAGATTTTAGATTTTTGTCTTAGATAGTTTTTGTTTTGTTTCATCTTTATATTGCATTTTGTGGAACACATGGCAGAATTGACAATAAAGCTGACCTTGATCTTTGATCTTTGAGCTTTGATCAAGTTAGATTTCACTGGACATATAAATGTACCAACTGATGTATTATGCCACAAGAAGTCCTCTCCACAGTCTTGCCTACATGGAACCATTGTGTTGATAACTGTAACAGTGAAGAAGCATTGTCTTGCCTGCTGCAGGTCAGGATGTGGAAACTTCCAAGCACCAGGAGAGCAGACATCCAAAGCCTGTTTGACACCTTCGCCGCAGGCTCAAGCTCTCTGTCTGTGTCTGGTCTCCTCCGGTTCCTCCATGAACAACAGCTGGAGCTGTCCGCCAATGAAGAGCAGGCTGAGGCCCTCATAGACCTGTATGAGATCAATGAGAGCGGTGAGTGAGAGCGGACTGAAGGACACATTTTATTTTTTTATGGATAAAATAGTGCTGCAAGAAATTAACATGTACAATTTTAAAAGCATTTGGGGGTAAGTAAGAGTATCATTAAAGTCAGTTAGTTAGAAGGACAAAATTTGAGATTATGCATAAATCATATTTCAAGTAGCAGTAAAAGAAGTATTGAATTGTATATTAACTACTGGATATCAATAGTTAAAAAAATAATATCCATCCATCCAATATCCATTTTCTTCCGCTTATCCGGGGCCGGGTCGCGGGGTCAACAGTCTAAGCAGGGACACCCAGACCTCTTTCACCCCGGACACTTCCTCCAGCTCCTCCGGGGGGACCCCAAGGCGTTCCCAGGCCAGCCGGGACACGTAGTCCCTCCAGCGTGTCCTGGGTCTTCCCCGGGGCCTCCTCCCGGTGGGACATGCCCGGAACACCTCCCAAGGGAGGCGTCCAGGAGGCATCCGAAACAGATGCCCGAGCCACCTCAGCTGGCTCCTCTCAACGTGGAGAAGCAGCGGCTCTACTCCAAGCTCCTCCCGTGTGACTGAGCTCCTCACCCAGCCACTCTGTGGAGGAAACTCATTTCGACCGCTTGTATCCGCGATCTTGTCCTTTCGGTCATTACCCAGAGGTCATGACCATAGGTGAGGGTAGGAACGTAAATTGACCAGTAAGATTCACCACAACGGTCCGGTACAGCGACCGCATCACTGCCGATGCTGCACCGATCCGCCTGTCAATCTCACGCTCCATCCTCCCCTCACTCATGAACAAGACCCCGAGATACCTGAACTCCTTCACCTGAGGCAAAGACTCCCCACCTACCTGGAGAGGGCAAGCCACCCTTTTCCGGCCGAGAACCATGGATTCTCAGATTTGGAAAAAAAATCCAAATTTGAATATTGAGTAAAAAATAAATAAGCCAAATAAAACAAAATAAGGATATGAAATATTTCTGCACTTTTAGAAATGTATATATTAATATATTATATTAATACAATGTAATATTGCAATAGTTTTACAACTGTCTGATACATAAACCTTAAACATTAAAAATAAATTTAAATACGTGTTTTGCATTTCTGTTGGATTGACATTATATCGTCTGAATTTTCTTATCAGGAGACTCCCCAAAAATACTGAGGTATAAAGTTTTGTCAGTATCACAAGCACCCCTATAACTGCATACTACTTAATAAAATAATGAAAGTCACTAACGCAACTTTTCACACAGTAGAGCCTTCCATGTATCACTCAAAATGACAACCACCTCTGTGAAACCATCATTTTAGGAACACTAACTCCTCCCAGACATAACACAGCTAAATGAATCCTTACATAAGTGTCTTAGCCCCAGTGGTATAATAATATGAGCCCACAGGCAGTGGGAACAATGTGGCAGAAGGAGAATTCACATCAGGGTCTCACAAAACAGATGCTCCTCACACACCCACAGCTCTGCAGGTAGCCTAGTTATTCAAGTATAACTAGTAAGTTATGGAACTTATTAAGGCCCTCTGCTGGGTAATTAAAATGCCTACATTAAGATGAACAGAAAGGAAACACCAAAGATGATGTATTTACTATAGATGTTCTTTGTACTCAGTTTAGCCTCAGGTGGCCCAGCATTTCTTCGTCGTATGCAGCTAATCAAAACAGAACTATAGATATAGCTGCAAGCAGCAATGTGGGGTCAAGCAGTGACCCAGCCTAATTTGATGACGTGCGTTGGATCAGTTTTCACCCAAAACACATTTTTGCATGTTGTAGCGCCCCCTAGTGGCCAATGTGCACCAAATTTGGTATGGCTAATTCTGTACGGATGGTACATTGCGCACCAAGTTTCATTGAGAGCTGAAACGCACGTCAACACACGTCAATTTGATGACATGCGTTGGATCAGTCTTCGCCCAAGGATCCCAGGGATACCAAGTTTTTGAAAATTGGACTTATGGTTCAAAAGTTACAAGCAGAAATGAGGGAGGAGAAGCATTTTGAGTGTTTTTCATAAAATCCAAGATGGCGAACATTCTATTCCGGCGGGCATGACGTCATAGGATGCGTTGGATTCGTCTTGGCCCAAGGATTCTAGGGATTCCAAGTATTTGGGAATCCCTAGAATCCTAGAATCATTTTGAATTTTATGAAAAACACTCAAAATTCTTCTCCTCCCTCAATTTTGGACCAATTTTGCTCAAATTTGGT
Source organism: Paratrypauchen microcephalus (assembly GCA_036785185.1). Taxonomy (NCBI): domain Eukaryota; kingdom Metazoa; phylum Chordata; class Actinopteri; order Gobiiformes; family Gobiidae; genus Paratrypauchen; species Paratrypauchen microcephalus. Next base: position 2,959,311 of record JAVJIX010000123.1, on the reverse strand, counting down.
ACATAGCATCTTTAGACTGAGCCTCATCAGAAATATGCCTGGATTTTTTGATATCTCTTATCGTTTTGTCATGACAGCCAATCAAACCTGCAACTTTGACCTGCTCGTGGCGCTAGAGGGTTGGGGATGGAGGCCTATAAATTGCTGTGGGTAATGAGGAGACTAGCTGGAATGTGCATGCAAAATTTCACAACTTTTTACCAGACGGTTCTAGGGGTTACCATAGACTCCCAGAGGCGGAGGAATAAATAATAATAATAATAATAATAGGAATCAGTAGAAACACTTTAGGTGCCTCGCAGCTTCGCTGCTTGGCCCCAAATATTTGTGTTCTGTCTTTGTCTGTTAACATCTTTTATGCGCTCAAACTACAGTCTCATCTGGTCTGAAAATCAAGTCCAGATCAAATGGAATCATTCATTCAAACTATATTCACTTTCATTCCACCCTAAGGCAATATGGTGCAGTTGGTTTGCCAACTTATGGTCTCCATGGAGATGTCGATTAGCCTTTAATGTTTTCCATGGAGACAAGCAGGTGATGCCACCAGGCCAAGTTACAGGTCAGATCTGTGGAGAAGTGAGTCACAGTAAGAATGCATGTTGTTGAGGTATTCATGAGGAAAATGTTAGTTAGAAAAGTTTAATGCCATAGTGTGGAACATTCAAAGTAAAGCTACAACATGCACACTCAAAGGTTGTGGACCCACCACCTAAATATCCAGTATGATACTAGTTTTAAAGGTGAACTATGCAAGTATTCTGGTAAGGATCCGTTACCAGCTTGTTTCATGAAAATGTAAGTTTGTATGAATGTTCCACAGTATGGCATAAAATCCACCTAGCCTGCATTTATTCAACTACAGACATCTGTATTCTCAAGAAATACTCGGTTGGATGGCATCATCTGCTTGTCTCCATGGAGATGACTCAGTTTAATGTAATTGTTTAATGTCATCTCATGTAAAACAAAAAACATGTCAGTGGAGAATGGAAAGTCTCAGACAATCCACCTAAAAACATCTCTAGTGCTCTTCTAATAACAGTACTGGATGTTGCGTTTGAACCATCAGTATTGTTGCTCATCATTGTATTGTTTCTCCAGCCAACAGAAGCATGTCATTTGAGGGCTTCCTGCGGTTCATGGAGTCCAAACACTGCAGTATCTTTAACCAGGCCCACACTCAGGTGTACCAGGACATGAACCAGCCACTCACCAGCTACTTCATCTCCAGCTCCCACAACACCTACCTGACCGGGGACCAGCTCGTTGGACAAAGTGACCTGAATGCCTATGTCAAGTATGTGTCCACGAATTTACATTGTGCCTTAAAGGTCCTATATTACACAAAATTTTGATTCTTGTGAGTTTTAAGCCACGAAAACCTGCCTGGATTTGTGTTTTGTTTCACCCATGTTTGAGTAATCCTAAATTATAAGTCTATCTACATCTCCAAAGCTCAGAATGCTCTCACCTTATGATGTCATGAAGCAGTAGTTTTCAAGATAACAGCTACCTTTTACCTTTTGTTCAGTAAAGATTGGCAATTCCAGGGCTGAAATCATCCAAATGTGAAGTAGTGAAGGTGTATGGAGTTTAAAAACATGGAGTGTGTTATCCGCACAGTAATTAAAATGATTCTCAATACTCTCAATACAAGTAACCCCAGTAGAACAGATAAGTACCTGCTCCACTCCCTTTAGTGCCACATATCCACTAGTGTCCATCATCCCCTCTGCTCTGGACACTCTCTGGCTCTGTGTGAATCACTCGTGAAGCAGACAGGGAAATTACTGTGGCTCTTCTGTGTGGACAATGGGAGCAATTACAAAAGGGGCTGATGACTGCAGAAGAGCTGTATTTACGCTGTGAATGGTGCAAAGTGCTGAGCCTCTCTGGTCAGCCTCAGAGCCACTGGACTGGGAGCTCTGCCGAATTCATGAAAGAGCAGTTAGAGGAGAGGGAGTACTTTTCCTGGGAACGGAAGTCAATACATGCAAAAATACATAATTTAGTGTTTTGAGTTTCCATCTATAAATAAATACATGTAAAGTGCATATAGGTCGAGACAACTGCTGCAACTCCATTTTGAGCTAGTAGAGAATAATAGATGTTTTATGCACCGAAATATTGAACATTTTTTCTTACACTTATTTGGCAAAAAAATAGACTAGTGTTGTGATGCTAGCAGATCAGTTTCCCTGACATCCCATACTGAAATAGTTTCCTTGACCAAGACACTTCGCACACCATTCATGTACTCATAATAATAATAATAATAATAATTACGCAAAGGGGGTGAAGTATCCTGTCAAAAACAAAAACCATCCTTCCTCTGTGCAGGGATTAACTTGCACCTTCTAACTCAGTTTGAGTAGTGGTGGTGAAAAAAACAAATTGCGCAGCAACTTTTGCTGTATGAGGCTCTGACTGTAAACGTGAACAGAATAATAAAAAGCAAGATACTAGAGGAAAAGATGATGCAATAATAAAGAGGCCATTAAATGTACATTTGAAGCACAGTTTAATGTTACTAATGATAATGATACACATCTGTCTTCATTCACAAGAATTTATATTGGGACCTTATTCTGCGAGAATCTAGTACAGATGCAGAATCGAAATCCAAACTACATGTATGTAAACATTGTAATGTCATCTGCATAATCTCTATTCAGCAGGAAGTCTGAGGGTTAATAAAAATTGGCATGAGGGCCACATTTGGCCCCAGAACCTAGTTTGGACACCCTTTCTTGGAGTTACATTAGTCATAGAAGAAATATCTGTTACATTAGATAGCTGTTTTCCTTCCTATATGTTTAATAAATGGATTATCACTGAGTACATTCATACTTGAGTTGTCTTTTAGTAGAAAACCACACATTGAATTTGTACTGTACTGTCTCTTGTACATATAAAACAAGGCAGATGCAATGTGGTATGAAGTACAGTATAACGTGTAAATGTGGCTGCTGTAATCAAATATTCATGTTAGTATGCAGCTTTCATTCTGTTTGTGCTTTGATTTAAGACAGTGCAGTACATGCATGTAATAGCCATGTTCTTGTAGTAACTGTAGGAAAATAAGTCAAAGTATAAAATTATAAAGCTGTTATTTTGCATTTTGTTTTGTTCTGAATTCCTCTCATGCTGCACTGAGGGCATTTAATGCTATGGTATTGTGTGTACAGTGCCCTGAGAAAAGGCTGTCGCTGCCTGGAGATCGACTGTTGGGACGGGCCCGAGCAGGAGCCTGTCGTGTACCACGGCTACACCCTGACCACCAAGATCCTGTTCAAGGATGTCATCAGCACCATCGAACAGCATGCCTTTGAGGTAACACCACTGAGTTCTATAATGCTGCAGACTTTCAGTCATCCTCTCTGTAGGCAATAAGAGTCCTCATTGGGAAGGATCTGCTCTCATTAAACATCTCCACAGCACAGAAATTTTACATGACATGTTCTTTGATTTTAGGAGCCTAGAGGATAGTGTAACTGATTCATGTATTTAAGTATAGTTTTTGGTTACATATTCAGAAGTTTCAACATTTTGAAGACCTTCAAAAATTGTTAATTGCTATGGCAACTGTCCTAGTATTTTGTAATTCTGGAACACATGGATAAATGTGAAGATCCTAGATGATGAATCCATCATTGATTGAAGTTTCATTTTGATTATCTGTGCAGTGCATTTGAAATGGAATATACTTTTAGTTAAAGATGCAGTGTAGAACTTTTCTGGAAGAGGGGGTGCAACCTGTTTCTGTCCATGTACACTGCCTGACAAAAGTATTAGGACCATTGTGTATTTCTGAACTTTCATAAATAATGATAACAAGACGTATTGGTAATGACAACAAATCAATTTATTGATATATTAAAGCAAATTTCATCATGTGTAAAGGCATATTATTGCAAAAATGTAACAATATCAAGTTAAATAGCTTTTTCATCAAAATAACCACCTTTGGCCTTAATCACAGCTTTACAAATTCAATCAATCAATCAAACAATATTTATAAAGCGCTTTTCATACAAAATTGTAGCACAAAGCGCCTTACAGTGGTTAAGGATTAGAAGAATCACCTTTATTGATCTCGCACAGGAGAAGTTGTTCCTATATTTGACCCGGGGACCATCCCCATAGTTTGTTTGTTATTTAGTCTTGGTCAGACCCTAAGCTGGAAGATTTTACCTATGGCGCATGTTTGTCCTTTCAGTCATGCATATGGGGGGATTCGAGAACTCTATGATATGAGTTGATTTTAAAATATTATTAATTGAGTGTTCAAACTATTATTTTCATAATGAAAGGACGCTATGAAAATATGAGTAATATTCTTCCACAAATGGATTTGTGCAGAATGATCTGAAAATATGAGAACTTGTGATAATATAATTGAATAAATGCAATGAAATAGTATTAAGTACAGCACATTTACATAATGCTTGGTACACTGAAAAGTTGGCTCAGTACCCCAACATCACAAATTATGCCATCGTCCTAATACTTTTGTCAGGCAGTGTAGATGTTGTTGCTTCGCCTAGAATATTCCACAGAATGGCATTAAACATATCTTTCTCCATACCAAGCTACAGGTCAGATCTAAGGAGAGGAGATCCCACCAAACTGTGGAACATTACAGACATCTTCATGGCGACAAGCAGGCACACACGCAACAGAAAAGTTGCATTGTACACCTAAGCAAAAATAGTATTTGTAGCATCAGCATTGATTGTGTAATAGTGGTAGTTGTGTAATTGATGGTACAGTTTTTATTTTAAGAAACTAACTCAACTACTGTGAACATTTTACAACATTTTGAAACTTTATTTATTTGCTATTCACCCTGCCTTCTTTCAACAAGTTATTGAATATGATTTCAACTTTCACATACTGTATCTCCACTAGGTGTCTGCTTATCCTGTCATCCTCTCACTGGAGAACCACTGCTCCAAGAAACAGCAGGAGGTCATGGCCAGCTACCTGGTGTCCATTCTGGGGGAAAAACTACTAAATTCTCCTCTTAACCACCCCACCACTGGAGAGCTCCCAAGTCCAGATGTAAGTCACAAGGCTAATATGCATTTGTAGTTCATACTTGATCCATAGGCGCAAAGAGGAGGGACTGGAGCTTGTGAGGCTCATACAGTGCCGTGAAAAAGTATTTGCCCCCTTCCTGATTTCTGTGTTTTTTGCATATTTATCACTCAAAACATTGTCAGATCATCAAACCAATTTTAATATCACACAGAAACAACCCAAGGAAAGACAAAATTCAGTTTTTGAATGATGATTCCATTTATTAGTGCACAAAAAAAATCTAAACCTATCTGGCCCTATGTGAAAAAGTAATTGCCCCCTTAATCTAATAGCCAGTTGAGCCTCCTTTGACAGCAATAACTGTAACCAAACGTTTGCGATAATTGGTGATGAGTCTTTCACACCGCTGGGGAGGGATTTTGGCCCACTCTTCTATGCAGAATTGTTTCAATTCTGCCATATTGGAGGGTTTTCTTGTATGAACTGCCCGTTTAAGGTCACACCACAGCATCTCAATCGGATTTAAATCCGGACTTTGACTTGGCCACTCCAAAACCTTAATTTTGTTTTCTTTGAGCCATTCAGAGGTGGACTTGCTGGTGTGTTTTGGATCATTGTCCTGTTGCATGATCCAAGAGCGCTTGAGTTTGAGGGCACGAACTGATGGCCGGACATTCTCCTTCAGGATCTTCTGGTAAACAGCAGAATTCATTTTTCCGTCAATCACAGCAAGTTGTCCTGGTCCTGAGGCAGCAAAGCAGGCCCAGACCATCACACTGCCACCACCATGCTTTACTGTGGGCACCATGTTCTTTTTATCAAATGCTGTGCCATTTTTACGCCAGATGAAACGGGCTGCAGACCTTCCAAAAAGTTCAATTTTAGACTCATCGGTCCACAAAATGTTTCTCCAAAAGTCTTGAGGGTCATCAAGGTGCTTTTTGGCAAAGGTGAGACGAGCCTTTGTGTTCTTTTGTGAAAGCAGTGGTTTTCTCCTGGGAACTCTTCCATGGATGCCATTTTTGGCCAGTGTTTTTCTAATGGTGGAGTCATGAACACTGACCTTAACTGAGGCCAACGAGGCCTGTAGTTCTTTCGATGTGCGTCTAGGTTCTTTTGTGACTTCCTGAATGAGCCGTCGTCGCACTCTTGGAGTAATCTTAGTTGGTCGACCACTCCTGGGAAGGGTTGCAACTGTTCCCAGTTTCCTCCATTTTTGAATAATGGCTCTGACAGTGGTTCGCTGGAGCCCCAGAGCTTTGGGAATGGCTTTGTAACCTTTTCCTGAATTATAGACTTCTATCACTTTTTTTCTCATTTGTTCTTGAATTTCTTTGGATCGTGGCATGATGTGTTTGTTCTTGAGATGTTGTAGCCAACTTCACTTTGTTTGACAGGAACTATTTAAGTGATTTCTTGATTCAACACAGGTGGTGACAATCAGGTGTGGGTGTGGCATGTAGAACTGAACTAAGTTTTCTCAAAACTGTGGTTAGTCACAGTTAGTTTGTGATTTAACAAGGGGGGGCAATTACTTTTTCACATAGGGCCAGATAGGTTTAGATTTTTTTTGTGCACTAATAAATGGAATCATCATTCAAAAACTGAATTTTGTCTTTCCTTGGGTTGTTTCTGTGTGATATTAAAATTGGTTTGATGATCTGACAATGTTTTGAGTGATAAATATGCAAAAAACACAGAAATCAGGAAGGGGGCAAATACTTTTTCACGGCACTGTATATACAAAGAACTGGACTCACTGTGGGCCTAATTAGTCTTATTCAAAGGCGCCTTGCTCCCCCCCTGCTCCTCTCTCCCCCCATAAAAAATAACAATAGATGGACATCACTCTGCTTCCACTAAATGTAATTGATGGGGTTGGATTTGGATGGTGAATGTCAGTCTAAAACACCCCAGGCACTAGGCAAATTGTTAATTTTGATTAGGCTCTCTGAGGTTTGATTACTAACATGACAGACTAACTGCTGTGTAAGCTGGCGCAGGATCACTCTATCTGTCAATAGACATTAACAGTATCAATCAATCAAACAATATTTATAAGGCGCTTTTCATACAAAATTGTAACACAAAGCGACTTACAGTGGTCAAGGATTAGAAGATTGACCTTTATTGATCTCGCACAGGAGAAGTTGTTTCTATGTTTGACCCGGGGACCATCCCCATGATTTTGTTTTGTTATTTATGCTTTGGTCAGGCCCTAAGCTGGAGGATTTTACCTATGGCGCATGTTTGGGTTGGTGGGGGAAACCGGAGTGCCCGGAGGAAACCCACCCAGACACAGGGAGAACATGCAGTCTCCACACAGAAAGGCCCGGGCAACCCGAACCTTCTTGCTGTGAAGCATGAGTGCTAGCCACTCAGCCACCGTGCCGCCAGGAAAAAAAAAACAAAAAAAAAAGTAGTAGTTTACGGAGAAATGTACTTTTTGACCCCAGTGATGAAGAGGCTTGGATTTTTTTCAGGTCTAGTTTGGGGAATACAATATTAACTGATTCAGGTATTGGTTATGATTTTGATGCCCTCCTAAAAGTAATTTTTTCACATTTTACGGGGAAAAAAGCTGTACCAATTGAAAACTGCACAATATGTGATAATGTTTTCATACAAAAAGATAAGAATAATGAATGTGAAATTATATGTTAGTCAATTGTGTAACACAAAGCCACAAAATGACTTCAAAATGAGACTCTGATGGCCTTTTGAGACATTTTAAACAGGACACATGTGACACAATATGCCATTATTTTATTTTAGGAAGGTGTTGATAACGGTGACAAATGTGGCCATTACCACAAAATGGCCTTACCCATGCTCTTGACATAGTCTAATCAATTATTTGCAAATATCTCATGATCCGTTCAGCTAAGGAGGTTGAAATGTACCAGAGCTGGATGGCCTCACAGAGCTCTGATTCGTGCAAAAAATAAAAATAAAAAAAGAAAATTACCATTATTTTAGGAGGGCATTGATGTGCTACTTGATATCAAATTCAATTTAAAATATTGATACTTTAAATACCACCTGTTCCAAATAAGAAACAAAATTGCTATTCCTATTACTGAATTCGGAAGTTTCAATACCAGCCTTGATATTGATCAGTATTGAACTGATTAAAAAGAAAACCACCATTTGTTTCACACTTCTTAAGATTTAAGCAGTTCATTCAAGAACCAGTGCACTTCTACTGAACATGCACAGTTTTGCCAGATATGATCTATTTCAAAACCAAAATAAATCATCATTTAACATTATAAAGTAAGGACAGACACAGATGGCTAAACAACCAAACCCTTTTTCTTGACTCTAAAACTTCCCATATTCTTCCTAAACTCATGTATCACATTCATAGAGCTCCATGCCTCAGCAGTGTCCTAATTGGATAAACAACAGAAGCTAAATTAAATGCCAAAAACACTTTCTGCTGTTGCACCATAGGCTGTCTGTGCAGGGGTTCACTAATGCTTCACCAACGCAAAGTGTAGGCAGGCTAATTTTTCACTGTTTTCATCAGATTAGATAGCAGTCCTAGTTTATTAACAACTCATAACGGGGGACTATTTTTTACTGTCTCCTCAGAAATCTCATAATATCATAAATTACATCAACATGAGCACAGTCTCCGCTCCAGTTTGCCGGTGTGTATCATTTTGTGGGGAGAAAGGCACACAGATATATAATTTACATGGGGCATAGGCTGCTAAAGGCCGATAAATGTGGGCAGAGCTGTAATTATTTTATGCATACTTGGCCCCTGTGTACAATTAAGTGCAACATTCGAGGTAACTTCCTGTCTTGTGGTTCACCAAAGTGCTGCCACCTACACTCAAGACTGGAATATGTGAACTCGAGGTATTTAGCTGTGGGTAATGTAAACATTGTGTGTACAATGTGTGCACAATGACTGAACTTTTCCACAATATGGATGGCATTAACGTATCTATCTCACATTCATTCAATTACAGATGGTTTTATTGCTCAAAAACAACTTGAAAAACATTTTTACAGGGAGTGTGTGACTTTGAGAAGTTTAAAATGTTTAATGCCAGTTTAATGCCTGTGCCAACATTCAATGAAAAGCTAAACAGTGTGCCTGTAAATCTACTACCTAAATGGATAACTGCTTATACTATTTTGCTTAATATGCACTGAATCAAACTACTTAACCCATTTGCAATGCCAGGACCTGAAGTATAAGATCCTCATTAAGAATAAGAAGCTGATTAGGAGAGAGGGAGCTACAGTGACAGACACAGAGGACAGTGCAGAGGAAGAGGAGGAAGACGAGGATGAAGATGAGCTAGATTCAGATGAAGAAGAGGAAAGCAAAAAGCTCAAGAACAAAATCAAGTTTTGGTCCCCAAAATCAACCCAGAAAGAGCCCAAGAAGAAAGTAAGTCAGACTTACAGAGCAGAGTGGTGAAAGAAACCCTGACTTTCATGGACTTCATATACAGCTCTGGAAAAAAAATAAAAATAAGAGACCACTGCAAAATTATCAGTTTTTATGATTTTACTACTTATAGGTATGTATTTGGGGAAAAGGAACAGTCTATAAACTACTGACAACATTCCCCCCAAATTCCAAATAAAAATATTATTGTTTAGAGCATTTATTTACAGAAAAAATGGTCAAAAAAAAAAAAAAAAAAAAAGATACATGTTTTCAGACCTCAAACAATGCAAAGAAACAAGATCAAATTTATTTTAAAACAACATAATACTAATGTTTATACTTAAAAAGAGTTCAGAAATCAATATTTGGTGCAATAACCCTTATTTTTAATCACAGCTTTCATGCGTCTTGGCATGCTCTCCACAAGTCTTTCACATTGTTCTTGGGTGACTTTATTCCACTCCTGGTGCAAGAACTGAAGTAGCTCAGCTTTGTGTTTGTGTTGGAATTCAACAGACGCTGGAATTGAATGGCTGTAATACATGTAGAGATGCTGATTTCAGAAAAAAATGCAGTGGTCTTTTATTTTTTTTCCCCAGAGCTGTATACTGATATGTAGAGGGTTTAGAACAGGTTTTGTTTGTGTTGCACTGACTCTATATTGAATGCAGAAGTTCTCAAACTCTTCACACATAGAACCAGTACTATTTCAGATAATATGGCTTACCACTAGATGTAAACATGGACTACAGTACTAGACTACTATTTTACTCGCACATAAAATGTGCTCATGTTCATATTTCAAGTTCGTAGGATATTAACCATAATAAACAATGCCATAATATAAATTGAATTATTGTACTAGAATGTTTACATGAACCTGCATTAAATACTCAATGAAACTGATACCTTTACTTTTAGGACTGATAACAGTGAAGGTTGCTAATCAAAGCTTTAATTATTGATTATTAAATTAGATGAGTATAATATTTACTTTGCCTTTTCTTTGGATGAGTAGAAGACAGTAGTGGCCGAGGCTCTGTCTGATTTGGTCATCTACACCAGTTCAGTAAAGTTCATCAACTTCAGTCACTCCAGAGACAACCAGAACAGCTACGAAAACACCTCCGTGTCTGAGAAGAAGGCCAGAAAGCTAGTCAAGTCTGCAGGTAACACAGTGACTCAGATCGCCAATGCGGAGGGAGGAGATACTGAGGGGGGGCAGGTAATCGAGGATGTAGTCAGATGATCAGGTGTCTAGTCACTATGTAGTTAAACAAATTACTTAATTACTAACCAGTGTCACTAGTGGAGGGCTCATTTTCTGCTGGTCTCCACAGAGATTTTATTGTTCGGTTTAGGGTTCCACTATATGCATTAAACAAAAGTATTTTGTCTTTAGGTGCTTTGATGCACCTTTGATGCTTTGCAATATATTGTGCAGCCCCATTTGAGACAGCTGCATCTAGCTTGAAAGCTATGGTAAATCACTTTGGAAAACACAACTAAGGGAAGATGAGATTGTATTTTAGTCTTTTAGATTTGGAAGAAATGCAAATATATTAAGAGTCCACCTAGTGAATATATAAGTGTAGCTGGGGGCTGTTTTGTGAATCACACTTTATGGTTTAAGCAGGTTGTTGAAGGTGTTGGAAGTATCTCTGACCTTTAGGTGTTGCTGTTCGTTCTCAGGCGCAGAATTTGTTCGTCACAATCAGAGGTTCCTGAGCAGGATCTACCCCGCGGGCTCACGCACAGACTCCTCCAACTATAACCCACAGAAGTTCTGGAATGTCGGCGCACAGCTCGGTACGAATAATTGATTTAAGATGAATTATAATTATGCATCTTTTCTGGTGCATTTGCACGTTTCCATGGAGATGCTGTTGCTTTTCCACAGTATAGCATTAAACATATCTAACTTATTTTATTTATTCAAATACAAGTGTTTTAATTGCTAAGAAAATGCTTTGAAAAACTGAGCAGGGTCATCTCTCTAGAGATCTAACCTGTAACTTGCTCTGGTGAAACAAAGCAAAGCAATATCTCCATGGAGAAAAGCCGGTGATGCCCCCTCCACCAGAAAGTTTACATAGTACCCAATTAAATTAATCTGAAAGTAATCAAAATACAGCATGAGCATGTCACAATGTTCACTAACACACAACAAAAGCAAGTGAACAACTTCACTCCCACAGAATTTATATTGGCTATCAAAATTAAGTGGTTTGCCCAAGGACACAACAATTGGTTATGACTAGTGGGGATTCAATCACCAACCTTCTTGTTAGTTTATTAATGGTAAACATATTACAGACAGGCACATCAGTGTTAATGATGATTTAAATGGATGTAGTGATGTTTTAACTGTGAATACGCCCTGGACTTTGACATGTCTGACACTGCTGTTTTTGCACCTCTTCTTCACACCGTGCTCTGAGTCACAGCTAGCTGCATAGCTCAGGGTGAAGCTGTGCCTAAGTGTTCGTCATTCACTTTTAAATAGATTATCCAGCTCTGATGAAACTTGGCCTCCAGAGCCTCCACTACTACCATATTTAATTTGACATACTGTTTGACATACCATTATATGTTTTTAATATGTTTATATGTTGTTGTTTTTTAGTGGCCCTTAATTTCCAGTCATTCGACCGTGCCATGGACCTGAATGATGGCCGTTTCCAGGACAATGGAGGCTGTGGATACATCCTGAAACCAGATGTGCTCATGTCTATGTCTATGAGATGCTTTGATCCAGGATGGCGTCGCCACAGCATTACACCCAGAAGTGTGATGATAAAGGTACACAGTTCAATTCTGTTTTATTTGTATTAAGATAACGGGTTTAGATAGTACAAACGACTGGTTTTTATAATTAAATATTTGCCCTTTTAACTGCAGGTTTCTATGGTTTTCCTCCAGGGTTCCTTCCTGGTCCTGTGAATCAACAATGATGTAAAACTCCATAATAATGACCTCACTTAATTAGATCCTCTACCCCAAAAAGAGGACACAGTGCTAATGCAATTATACTCATGGCCTAATTAATCAATTAGCTCCACTCTATTTAGCATCAGCCTAGGTGCATTTGTGGCAGATTTCGACACAGCGTGTTGGCACTAAGCCAGATCTTTCTTCTAATAAGTTTAGAGACATAATTTCGTAATCATTTCATAATTCTTGAAATAGTTGCTTGTAGACGTTGAACTAAATAAGTCATTTAGGGGTAACCACTGAAGAGCACACTAAAGAAAATCATAATAGTACAAACTCTCTACCACATCTTACACTGTTATTTTAAAAGCATGTCTTCCAATGTCTATAGTAGTATAGTTATAATAAACCATTTCAGTTAAAGAAATATATAAAATGTATAGCAGTTGTAGAAAATCAAATATTAAACAATAGCACTATATGTTTTCAGATGCTGCAGGCAATTTGTATTAAATATAAATGTGATGTTCTGGTTTTTGTACCCAGAGAGGGAAAAAAAATGTATGTGCATCATCACGCTGTATTGTTTGATAACTCAGAGACAGGGCCAGCATTTGGTTCTTTTAAATAGTAAATTCTAAATTAAGCATTTTCTAATCTTACTGGAGAATTTTTTTTTTTAAAGTAACAATACTCATCCCACTGTAAGTAAGTCTACATTTTTTTGTGATGTTGTGCATTTAATGTTTTGTCCTCAAATTATAAACCAAATGTTTTGTCCCAATTAATTTATAAATTAATCATTGCGCCTTTCAAGACACCCAGAGCGCTTTATAGTTCATTGTTCGTTCACTCCACACTTGGTGGTGGTAAGCTACTATTGTAGCCACAGCTGCCCTGGGGCCGACCGACGGAAGCGAGGCTGCCAATCTGCGCCATCGGCCCCTCCGACCACCACCAACATTCATGCACACTCCACTTTCATACTAGGCAATGTGGGTGAAGTGTCTTGTCTACGAACACAACAACAGTTTTTGCTGTTTTGGCACCTGGAATTCCCAGAGGTCTCCCATCCAAGTAATAACCAGGCCTGGCCTTGCTTAGCTGCTGAGATCTGATGGGATCAGGCTTTGATAAGCTTTGGATAAGACCCCAACAGTTACTCTTACTTGAGTACTGGTTTTCCCAAATACTTTTTTACTTCTTGTACCACTAACTTAGTAAAAGTCTGGACTTTAGTAATTACAGCCCTAATTTAAGTTCTTTACTTTTCTCTCATCCTGTCTTCTCTACTCCCTCTGCTAAGCCCCATTCTTGTTGGTTGTTCTCCCTGTGCATTCATCAGGTGATCAGTGGATCTAACTTACCTGTGGCTGGAGGGAAGCCAGTGGATCCCTATGTCCAAGTGGAGATCCATGGACCGACATGTGATGCCCGCAAGGAGAAAACACAAACAATCAAAAACAACTGTAAGTAATGCATCTACATCATCATCTCATCAATTCACTTTGATTTGATCTTTTCAATAACAAAGGGGGGAAAAAAAACAAGAAAAAAGATTCAGCTTCTTCCTCCAAAGTCTGGACTCCAAACCAAGACTGAAACTCAATCTTGATTCAAATTTGATTAATTTCCCAGCAGTAAGTCACATCATTTCTACGACTTCTGTGGATTTCCAACACATTTAGCCCAATTTGGTTCTTGTTTCTTGTTTGGGTAAAACACCAATGTGGTTTGGCAAACCTAGATAGAAAATAAACTTGTACTTTCCATTAGGGTCCATGATGAAAAATTGTGACTGCTGCCATAGCAATTAAAACAAGTATATATTTTGAATGTGCGGACATCCTCAAAATGTTGCATACATCATTTCAAAAGTGCTGTATAAAAACATGAGAAAGTATAAAAGCGTGATCAAAGGAGAAGTTCAATTTGTCAACTGGACAAAGTTTGTTTGGTTGAAAACGTTTCGCCGCTCATCCGAGAGGCTTCGTCAGCTCTGGTTATTGTACTGGTTAGACCCTGCTTATATCTAGCTGCCGGGAGGCGCGTCCGACAATGACAAAAGCTCTGAAAACGATCCCCCTAATCTGTCTCTTTGTTTTTCAAATTACTCTGACGGCTGTTTCGACCCCCTATTCAACGTCTAACGACCCTCTCCACCCCTCTGCCCTGGCTCTGTTTGACTGGTCTAAGAATCCCATTATAAATGGGCGACAAGTTATGTCTCACTCCCCCATTTCTGTTTAATGACGGATTCTCTTTTTTGACAAAAATAGCCTCTTTAACTCCCCTTTCAAACCAGTTCTTTTCCCTGGCTAAGATCTGAACCTCACTGTCCTCAAAAGAATGGCCCGTGGCTTCTAGGTGAAGATGTACCGCAGAAATCTTCACCTAGAAGCCACGGGCCATTCTTTTGAGGACAGTGAGGTTCAGATCTTAGCCAGGGAAAAGAACTGGTTTGAAAGGGGAGTTAAAGAGGCTATTTTTGTCAAAAAAGAGAATCCGTCATTAAACAGAAATGGGGGAGTGAGATATAACTTGTCGCCCATTTATAATGGGATTCTTAGACCAGTCAAACAGAGCCAGGGCAGAGGGGTGGAGAGGGTCGTTAGACGTTGAATAGGGGGTCGAAACAGCCGTCAGAGTAATTTGAAAAACAAAGAGACAGATTAGGGGGATCGTTTTCAGAGCTTTTGTCATTGTCGGACGCGCCTCCCGGCAGCTAGATATAAGCAGGGTCTAACCAGTACAATAACCAGAGCTGACGAAGCCTCTCGGATGAGCGGCGAAACGTTTTCAACCAAACAAACTTTGTCCAGTTGACAAATTGAACTTCTCCTTTGATCATGGATTCTACCTGGACGACTGAGGGACTTTTCACGCAAAGTATAAAAGCATAATTGACCAAACTGCCAACTTTTTGCACTGGCCCCCAAGCTCTAATAAATGAATGTAATAGAGTTTAGATGATGAGTGATGATAGTGGTACTGGTCAGTGGTGATTCTTGTGTGTTTGTATGACCCTTTAGCCTTGAATCCGTACTGGGGGGCAGACATGAGGTTTACCATCACCATACCAGAGCTGTGCCTGGTGCGCTTCTGTGTGCGGAGCCGGACTGGCCTCTTCAGCAGTGAGTTTGTGGGCCAGTACACCCTGCCCTTCCTCAGCACGAAGAAAGGTGAGCCTGTGAGGTAAAACCAGGGTTAAAGCAGGTTTCACTTACAGCAAGGGACATTTTGTGGGTCTTATTGTATTCCATGCATGTGGTGTGTCAGCAGTATTGATCAGCAGACTTGTATGAGACACAGTAATGACTCATGACTTTTCCTGGCCCTACAGGGTATCGCTGGGTGCCCCTCCGAGCCCAGGATGGGTGCAGCTTGGATCCAGCCTCTCTTTTTGTTAATGTACAGTACACATAAATCCATCAGTCACCTAAACCTAGAAAAGTGTGCCTAAACGCAGTGCTTCTCAATTATTTTCTGTGACGCCCCGCCTAGAAAGAACAAAAAATTTCACGCCCCCCTCCCTGCACGCGACTATTAATAGTATTATTTGTCTAGAAAATTGTTATTAGTACGCCTCTGCATAACATTGTATCCTTTATTAACATTAAAAACAAAAAAAGAAACTTACAACACTGCACTGAGGACTCAAATATTAATGTGTTTTTAATGCAGATTTGGGCACATTTGTTTATGTTTTACAGAAACAAAACTTAGTTTATGCAAATAAGCCATGTGCTTTTAAAAGCGCTGAAAAAACAAAACAAAACAAAAAATCCTGTCTGTTCTGTGCATATATCGCGTATTTAAGGTTGCCGACCCCTGCCCCAGAGCAACAATGAGAGCGTCACTGCCAACTACTGTTGTTGATGTGCAATTACACTTAGTTCTAGTACAGTACGGCAAAAAAGCATGTTTCCCAGGGTCACACGCGCCCCCCCTGACATCACACCGCGCCCCCCCAGGGGGGCCCGCCCCACTATTTGAGAAGCACTGGGCCCTAAAGAATTAAAAAACAAAAAAAAAAGCATCAAAACAGAAATAAACCATTTTCAATCATTATTTTTATTTGTTTCTTTATTGACAGAAAATGCTTTTTAAAACTATTTATATGTTACATAATACATACATCCATGACTTCGCCTGCTTTCTGGATGAGAACATCCAAAATGATCCACAGTCTAGTGTTCAGGGAAAGGGTAAAAGGGCAAAAGGGTAAAAGGGGGTAAAAGGGGGTATGACCCCCCCCCCCCTCCCCCTCCATCTCTCTTCAAATCCAGTGGTCAATCTAATACTCGGTCCAAATCAAAAATAACAGTCCAACAAGTTAACGCGACTGACAATTTTTCCCGGGGGTGGGGAATGGCGCGGTGCCTGCATAACTAACTCTTCTGAGCCACACAGGCCGATTTTCTGGGCACAGAAGCGCTGTGCTTACCTGGCCAGCCAAATGATATCTCTCTGTATTTCCTATACACCGCGATACCATTTGGACACTCTCCATCCACTCTCGCTCCTCCGGTTCCAAATCGACTCCGCGATTCTGATTCGTTCAAAGATGGTGACGTCAGTGCACCCGCCTTTGCCCGCAAAGTCACTCTTAGGTAGCGGAAGTTCCGCCTCAGTTTTGAATCAAGATGGCGCAATCTCTGATTGGTTCACTTAGCTGTCTGTCTACGCGCAACCGCAGCGTATTCTGTGGATCAAGCGTTACCAGACTCACTCGCTGGTACAGCGATGAGTCATGGATTCTTCCAGGCAAGCGCTGTGCTTGAATTGCGTAACTAAATTTCAGCGTGAGAAATACCATGTGTGGCGTGTGAGCGTGTGAACATGTTGAATTGCGTGTGTCACACTCTCAGAGCGTGAGACTTGAGAGCGCTGGATTATAGATCCATGGTCCAAACACTGAGCAGACAGTGTCCATGATGCTGTGGAGTGGACGCCTCTGCATCACTTCATTAACATTAGACAGCTGCACTTACGTTATGGTAGTGCATGACTTCATTTGACTAAACATAGTAAGAATAAACATGTAAACAGTTTCCCTCCAAAATCAGCGGCCTGTTTTTAATAAAGCAATAACTCAGTCCTATATAGCCTGAGTTCACGATCTTATGAACTTCTTCTGGTGGAGTTGCTCCCTCTGCTGGTCACAGCTCTATAGTGCAGCGTCATTAGACTTCACAGTTGCCCAGTGGAAACCACTGCTCCTTGTTGATTAAATCCTCTTCCAATTTAATGCTTGTAGCACCCACAAATTTCTTCCTACTCTTCACAGTGACCTCCAGAACCATCCCATACACTGAATTAGCAGGCACATTGTCATACTCGATCTGTGAAAGTAAACATTTCACATGCAGTATTTGGGTCATTTTGAATTCTATTTTGTGTTCATCAGACATGGTCTAAAATCTGAAATGCAGTGCAGTACCAGTTCATTAAATGTGGGGTTGCCATTATTGCGGACCATTTTAGTTTTCTTCTTAGAGAGCAGACGTGGATCAGGTCGCAGCCTGGTGACCACGTAAGTGTCGGAGCTTGTGCCGTTGGAGATTTTCTGTTTTGAATAAATAGTGTAAACATGTCGGTAGTGATTTTAGTGAGTAGTGACTAGTGAGTAATAAATTGCATGCTAAATTGCAATATTTAAAACTTACAATGTTCTTCAAGTGTTTGATCAGCACAGAGAGCTTGCTGTCTTTATAAGTAAGATTTAGCTGAATCTGAGGGCGGCCTTCTACAAACAATTTGTGCATTTGACATTTTTACATGTGCAAGAAACAAATGGTGTATCATTTTCATAGTTACACATTATTTTGTATCAAAGAAAATTACCCCTGCTGAGAGTTCGTTGGGCTTCTTCAGGACCATCCATGAACAGTCTGCACACATATTCATTCTGCAATGAACAGAACAAAGACAGAAACATTATTGGTATACTCCATATTGGATAATCAATGTCCATCCATCCATCCTGTAAAAAGCTGCTTACCCCTTTGCAAGGTCCCTGAAAGAGCTGCTTTAAGTACTTGTTGAGCAGGGACATTTTTCTGGCAGGTGTAAAGGACATCTGAAACCAAGAAGGAAACCTACAGAGGAGACAAGACTGAAATACAAATCAGTTTAAAAAGGTAAAATTTTATGAGAAACTCTATACCGACTTACTGTGGCAGAGCTGAATCAATAAAAAGATTCTGAATCCTTTTGTGGATCAGTTCAAATTGTGCAAATGTCATTTGCCTTACAGTGTAACCATCATCAATGGTGATTCTTAGGTCAAAAATCTGCAACCAGAACACTCACTTAAGACTATAAACTTTGACATACTTGACGTACTTTGACATACAGTGATGATGGCATTAAAACAGGTCTCAGGACCATCTAACTGGAGGATTACTCTCATGGTGCATGTTTTGGGCTGGTGGAGTGCCTTCTTCCACTCAGCCCCAGCTGCCTATAGGTTTATGCTTTTATTTTTTATTTAAATTACAATTCTGGGCTCAGTTCATCCAGAAATGAAAAAGTACCCATAGACAAAAAGAGACCTACCACTTGTTTTCCTTCAGAGAAAACATTTTCAATGACAGCATCCTGGATGTTGGTGCTAGTGGAAGGCCCACCTCCTTCACTGTTTACTCCACTAGTTTTTTTTCCTTGAGCAAACGTGTGTGTCATAAAATTGATCTTCACAAACATACATTTCAGGCTCTCCTCAATCTTCCTATAATAAATGAAATGCAAAACATTATTGGGAGGTCATATTCGAATGGCTGTGTTTAGTGTTTGTTGTTACAGTTACATTGTGAAAAAGGACGTGGCCTCCAGGTCGGTGTCATGTGGCCGGAGATTGTTCTGAACAAACTGAAGAACACTACTGCTTTTGACTTCGGGCATTCCAGCATGAAGCATCTGAAAACAAAAGTATTTTGTCAGATATGTAAATGTAAATGCCATACATGGTCTTCAGGCTTTACCAGCTCCAACAGACTGAGTATAAGAGCAGAGCGCCCCCTAATGGCATTGTAGGCCTGGCAGCACAGATCCACAAAGAGATGCATGCGCTGAGGCTTCTTTCTTCCACATGTGATGAAGTGACACATCTCAGAGGAAAAGATGAATGGTGAGCGGTCCCTGCAAAACCATTGAAAACCTCAAATTAGTCAACAGAAAAATGAATACATTTAAAACAACTAATCGGATAGATTAAACTACAGATATTACAGTTTTCTGGTTATAATAATGTTATAATGTTGTCTCCTGATCAAAACTTACCTGGACTAACCTTGTGTTTTGTTTTAAATACACATGTTTAACACACAAATCCTACATATTTAAGATGAGTTTTTTCTCTCAAACAGAAAACACTCAATACAGGAAGCGCTCCACTTTGTTTAAAAAAATTTTTTGGATCATTTCAGCCCAGGAACTGCTAATCTATACTGAGCAAAAGGTAAACCGGAGCTGTTAACTTGAAAACGAGTGCTTCATCACAACATAGTCATCACAAGGTGCCGGCTTGGGGAGTAACGGAATAACATGGAACGGCGTTACGTAAAAGGATACAAAAAAAAGGTAACTGTATTCCCCTACAGTTACAAGGAAAGAAGATAAATAACATTTTATGTTATTTAATTTAAAGGTGGAGATAGATGGAAATCAGAACATACTGTCATACAGACATGCGCACACACTATGGAATATTATGGAACAAACTTGCAACTGGCATGGCTTCGACCGAGAAGAATGCATTTAGCGGGTGGAAATTCTGACATTACTTTATTTTTAAAGAAGACTTGTGCACTTTCATTGTAGGACTATAAGTTACTGTTCAAATTTGCTTTTTCTCAGTTTCTTTTATAAGACACAAAATTGTATTGTTTTCTTGTTCTAGGATATTTGGTGTTAAAGTCATCCAAAAGTAATTGAAAGTAATCAAGTTGTATTACTTAGTATTATGGTTGTAGGATTACGTTACTGAATACATATTTTAAGGGGTAACTAGTAACTGTACCAGAATACATTTCTAAAGTAACCCTCCCAAACCTGACGAGGTGGAACAGAGCATTTTGAGCTTTGGAGATGTAGACCGACTAATAATAAAGGCTTACTCAAGCATGTGTGAATGAAACAAAACACAACATGCTTTTGATGAGGTAAAAGCATTATAAAGTTCACAAAAGTCAATTTTGTGTAATTATAGGCTTTTTAAACACATGCCTTTTGAAATTGCCAAACTTCTGCGCGTTGCCAAAGATCTTGCCAAAGTCGATGTGAAACATGTGGCCAGTGTTCTTCAGCATGATGTTGTCATTGTGACGGTCACAGATGCCCAGGATGAAAGTGGCCACGCACCAACCAGCACAGGAGTGAATGAAGTTGGTCACAGCCTGGACACAGGGAAATGAAATCAGAATGAACATAGTGTACTATATAGTAGCTAGAAGAGGGAGTAGAGATCGAACCTTTTCGTAGTCTTCATGGGTTTTGTTCAACATATGAAACCACTTCTCCAGAGTGTCATCTCTCATGGTCCCACTCAAACCCCACTCCTGATGGATTTTTCCCAGAGTCACGGCCTCCGGGACCACCTCTATCAAACCTGCAGACCCCACAGTGAAAAGATATTCATATAATAAGATATTACAAATGAATAAAAAGCCCACACCACAACATGCTGACCTTGAGTCTTGCCAGTGGAGAGGCACTTGTAAGTGACCATCTGCATGTCCAGTCCCTCCTCGAGCCACACGTGGTTCATCATACACACGATCTGCAGCACCAGCATGTCCTGACGCAGATTATCTCCAGTCTAACAGCACACAAACGCACCATCAGGTACTACTGGCAGTTTTTTTTAACAATAGGAAAACAACTATTGCACTGACTTTGCAGATGATGCTGATGTTCTTGGCAAGAGGGTCACTACAGATAAATGAAAGGCCAAGAGGAGCTGCGTTGGAGTTGTAAAACTTGCAGGCCTCAAATATAAAAGACATTTTAAAACAAACAAAAACACACACACACACACACACACGCTTATTTGTTGATGTCCATGGGTTTCAGACTGATTACAATTAACAATTTTAAACTAAATGTCTTTTTGAATGGACTGAAGTCTCTTTACATGAAACTAAATCCCATGAACATGTTAATTTAAAATATAAAATTAAAAATACCCAACATACTTTACAAGCTCAAGATTTTTGTATACATATGTACTTTTTACCCAGAGATGTCTTTACCTCTATATCCATCGCTGCTATATGAAAAGCAGGATCTAGTGGTAAAGAGCAGATTGTCCCATTTTCAAAGAATTCTTCAATCTTGTATTTCTCGCTGTTTAAAATGCTCTGAGCAATAAAAAAACACACAAACACACCATATGTATTGAGTGTGAGGCACGTTAAAATGACAGACATATTATAAACACAAGGCAAACACAAGCATGCTCCTTACTAGGGATGGGAATCGAGAACCGGTTCCGTGTGTTTCAATTCCACGGTATCGATTAGCAGTTTTTCTAACGATTCTCTTAACGATTCCAGCCAGCACGAATTACGCACAAAAGTGGTGGAATTGATACGTGCTTCGCCGCTTCACTTTTATGGAGTTTATATACTATTTTCGCATGACGAGAGGAACGTTTGTGAAAATGGACTTTTAACTTCGACTTGGACACATGACACGTTCGGGACGGGTCCGTTTCTCCGGGATATAAGTGAATACGCGAATACACGTGGAGACACGTGAATTTTCCGACAACAGAGCGACACGGGGTGAGTCATATTATTATCATATCATTTCTGCATCAAATGGAGATATTAGGTGTCAACATTAGCCTGTGCACTAAACCGGGACCAAACAAGGACTAAAACAGGACTAAAACAGGACTAAACCAGGACTAGACCAGGACTAGACCAGGACTAGACCAGGACTAGACCAGGACTAGACCAGGACTAGACCAGGACTAAACCAGGACCAGGACTAGTGCTAATCTTGGTGCTAATCAAACAGTTTGTTCTCCTTTTTCCCCCAAATTAGAATCGATAAGAGAATCAATAAAGAATCTAATCATTAAAGGAAAAGTAACGTTATTTTACAATCTGAGCCTTCTTTCGGTAATAAAACAAGTCGTTTGACTCACCCATATCACGTTCGTGTCATTTGGAGCTGTTTGAAGAAAGTTATGTTGTAGCGTATCCATTAGCATTTGTATTCGGGGCATTACTTTGCGGTCTCCAAATAACACAAACTTTAGCACTTTTCAAATCATAGAAGCCCGATGTCTTAATGTAAGATTTCGTTTGAAGCAAAAGTGGCCTGTAATCCGAGATTTATCCATAGTTTTCAGCTTTGCGTTTCATGTTTGGGTCCCGGGAGCAGTCCGCGCATGCGCACTGGCGTCCTCATCTACTCGAAACTATGGCTAAATCTCGGATTACTGGCCACTTTTGCTTCAAACGAAATCTTACATTAAGACATCGGGCTTCTATGATTTGAAAAGTGCTAAAGTTTGTGTTATTTGGACACCGCAAAGTAATGCCCCGAGCATATGATACAGCACCATGTTAACGGATACGGGATCATTAGTAGAACAGAACGGCTCAACATAAGTTCTGCGATACTGCTCCAATTGACAGAAAAATGCTATGGGTGAGTAAAACTACTTGTTTTATTGCCGAAAGAAGGCTCAGATTGTAAAAAAACGTTAATTTGCCTTTAAGCAGTATTGATAATGGAATCGGAATCGTAAAAATCTTATCAATTCCATTCCTACTCCTTACATGTTTCACTGCTTTCATGAGGTTCTGTACTTTAAAAACCTACAACAGCTGCAGTGCTTGATGACTGCCCTAACCCTCCCCAACCCTATTAAACCTTTATTTTACCAAAACAAAGCAAATTCTCATTTACAGTGTTGCCTGGGTAACTAATATGTGCCATGATAATCTGTGTTATTCTCTGTCCACCTGTCTTAATGTAATGCTGGATGTGTGGAGTTTCCTGTCTGATACTGAGCACAGACCTTGCGTTTGCCCTTGTCGGCCAGACGGACTTTATCAGCCACGTGAGTGAGCAGAGAGACCAAACGGGCTTCATTCTCCAGCTCTTTTCTTAAGGTGTGTCCACAGCAGTGCCGCAGAGCCGCCTGCACTTTACTGAACCAGCTCTGGTAATGAGGGTCGTAGTGGGCATCTTCTAGCAACCTAGTGTCCAGTTGTACAAAAAGCATAATGTGTACGTATGTGTAGGATTATTTATCAAATAGCCTTAAGGAAACTGCTAATACCAAGTTTTAAAACAAGTCTTGGGACAATATAATAGTGAATAATGAATGATTTTAATTCTTTTAATTTGATGCTTACCAGTAAAGTTGTTGGGCAATGCGTATGTTTTTGACAGATCTTTCCAAGAGCAGCATAACGAGAGGTCCATCAAGTTCCCACTCGCTTCTTAAAGCCTGTGTGAAAAAAGAGTAAATGTAAACAACCAACCACTGATTGATTCATTTCTGTGACATAAACAAACATGATCATTTATTAACAAATGAAATAATAAAGGCTTGCTTACTTGAACCAGTTGTGGCAGAAAATTTTCTAGTTCACTGTCTGGAATCTGTTTAAAGTAATGCACGGCTGCTTTTCGTACAGTTTGGTCATGAATGCTGAAAAACAATGTTATTTTTACTGTACAGAATCTGATTAGACCATCTATATTGAGCAAGGGAACATCACAGCTCTGGAAAAAAATAAGAGACCACTGCATTTTTTTCTGAAATCAGCATCTCTACATGTATTACAGCCATTCCATTCCAGCGTCTGTTGAATTTCAACACAAACACAAAGCTGAGCTACTTCAGTTCTTGCACTAGGAGTGGAATAAAATCACCCAAGAACAATGTGAAAGACTTGTGGAGAGCATGCCAAGACGCATGAAAGCTGTGATTAAAAATAAGGGTTATTGCACCAAATATTGATTTCTTAACTCTTCTCAAGTGTAAACATTAGTATTATGTTGTTTTAAAATTAATTTGATCTTGTGTAAACATTAGTACAGTGGTACCTCACCTTATGAAATTAATTCGTTCCAGAAGTGGTTTCGTAACGTGAATTTTTTGAAGTTTGAAGTTGAGTAGCTATTTCAATGGAAAAAGCCTGATTCGTTCCAAAGCCCCGTTCAAAGTTTTTTGTTTTTTTTTATAGTGTCACTTTTTTTTATAGTGTAACACTGTGTTCTGCGTCCTGATTGGCTAAGAGACTGTAGACCCAGGACTAAACGTGGACTAAACCAGGTCTAACTATACCTGGACTGGTCCAGGACTAAACCTGGACTAAACCAGGACTGGACACCAGGATTAAAGCGCTGCGTGCGGGTCTATTTCCTGGTTTCGTGCTAGCTCTGCCGGTGTACCTCACGAGTCACGGCTGAGGCGAGCAGTGAGGAGGGGAGGGATGTGCCTCCCCTCGGGACCGCACGCAGTCCGAGCGCATGAACGAACGCATGCAAGAGCCGCGGTGGTTTAATGCTGGTTTAATCCTGGTTTAGACCAGGTCTAGAGGAGGCACGGTTTGAGCACGGATCTCGTGCTCGCAGCCCCGCGCCGGGTCATACTGCGCTATCACACACGTGTCCGCGCGCAGTTTTCTCCCCCCTCCTCCTTCCCCCCACACTTCACTATTAATACATTTTGTTGAAAATCTATTAAAGTTTGAGTGTTTAAACGAGAGACAAATATAAGAAAAGTTTAAATCCAGTCTGAGAAAAGCGTATAATGTGTGTGGCTGAGCGCGCATTATTTGAATTTTTGAGATTTCACGTTTCGTAACTTGAATTTTCTTTCGTATCTAGAGACCAAAATTTAACGTGAAGGCGTTTCTTAACTTGGAATTTTCGTTTGTTGGGTCTTTCGTAAGGTGAGGTACCACTGTATTACGTTGTTTTAAAATGAATTTGTTTGTATCTTTGCATTGTTTGAGGTCTGAAAACATGTATCTTTTTTGTTATTTTGACCATTTGTCATTTTCTGCAAATAAATGCTCTAAACGATAATATTTTTATTTGGAATTTGGAGGAAATGTTGTCAGTAGTTTATACACTCAAACAAAAATGTTCCTTTTGCTCAAACACGTACCTATAAATAGTAAAATCTGAAAAACTGATACTTTTGCAGTGGTCTCTTATTTTTTTCCAGAGCTGTATTATAATAACAAAGAGCAAAAATATAAATGGTAATAATAAATTCAAAATGAGTAGCAAAATTGATGAAGCTGGTGTCAACTAAGGCATAATTATATAAATGTTCATACAAGTAAAAATACAGAAACATAGTAATACAAATTATATAGAGGTATGCATTTCTCTCAGCTATATGCAAGAGGTGGTAAGGAGAAAACAGTGCAAAGATGAAATAGTGATTGACTTTGCTGGCATACTTGTCACTGAGCAAGAACAGAGCCTCTTCGGGCAGGTGGATGGCCCAGTTATCCACCACTGTGTAGATTTCTGTTAAATTCTCCGGGCTCCACTCCTCCACTCCGCCCAATAACAGGTGCAAGAAGGTGTTCCCCTTGTCCGCACAGTACCGCTTACTCCAGAGGAATGCTTTTTCATTTGGAGTCAAACTAAAAACAGCAATGAAATTAGAAACAATCACACCAAAAAGTCAAGTAAAAGGAAGATTAATTTACCTATGTACTGTATATTCAGTGATGGAAGAAGTACTCAGTTTTGTTATTTAACCCTAGATCACTATCGCCGGGTGATTTTCACCCGAGCAAAAGTATTTACATGATTTTCAATATGTTGCATTTTTCTAAGTGTCATGGGTCCCTGGGGAGCTTCACCATTGTTTTTGACATCTTTGAAGGTGTAGGTGTTTCTCTACCCCAAAGCCCACTTTTTCCTACAGGCTTTCGGGTGATTTTCACCCGGCGATAGTGAAAGAGGAATATAAGAATGTAATGAATTTAATGTAAGAGGATGTAAAAAATAGGTAAGTAAGAGTGGTCCTGGAATGTGTGTCTATCCTTATTTAGTGCAGTGATTATGAATAAATATCACAAAGTGGTGATTTCAAAGGGAATTCTTATGGTGAAAACAATATTTGAATCAACTGGTCATTTTTACCCACTGAAAAAACACCGTTTTTTGTTCCTCTCTCCTGCAACTGTTTGTGTGTCAAGGAGTCTGTGTCTTCACCAGGGAAGTCTCACATGTCCCAGGGGTGGACCAAACACCAAGTTCCCAGTATCATTATTTATTTTATTTTATTTTTTTAAAGGAATTTTTTATTCTCAAATTCCAAAAAAATTTTTGTTTTTGTTTTTGTTACACATACTACAGTTGAAAACAAAAGAAAACCACTCTAATTTATCATGTGTTGTCATATTTTGATCTATTTATCACAAGTACTTTTTATTGGGTATATTATATCGGGTAAAAATTGGTGGTACTTTTTATAGCAAGTAAGTAAAAGTATAGATACCAGAGCAAAAAAATACTCAAGTAAAAGTAAAAATATCACATGATAAAACCTACTAAAAGTATTAAAGTACCCGTTTAAAAATGTACTTGTAGTAAAAAGTATTTTGAGGTCTAATAATGATTTGTGGAGAATTTTGTTCAACAGAAACAGCGGAATCAAGCTGTTTTTATTTGTATATTTTTGTTTGCTCAAGCTATGAACATTAAAAATAAGCCCTTCAGAAGGTCTCAAACTATAAGAAAAAATACTTTTACTTTTCAGTTCAGCAGTAGCGGAGCAGAAAGTACAGATACCTGCTCTCAGAGGTAGTGAAGTAAAAAAGTAAAAAAAAAAGTAAAGTATATTAAAATTTACTGAAAATTTACTCTACTACTTTTACTTCATTATGTTCCACCACTGTGTAAAATAGTCAATCAAATTATTTTCCACAATAAAATAATGATTAAAATGATTAAGTTCACTTACAAGCAGAGACAATGATTCATGGATACCTCCCGCATTTTCTTGTTGACATCTTCAAAGGGCTGAGAAGTGAATATCGAGGAGCAAGGCAGTGCCCAAGGACGTCGAAATGTCCATTCAAACTCATGTGAAAACTCAAGCTGAAGAGAAAACATTGTCAGGCGTTAAAGGAGAATTAACGTTTTTTACAATCTGAGCCTTATTTCGGTAATAAAACAAGTTGTTTTACTCACCCATAGCACTTTGGTGTCATATGGAGCACTTCTGGAGATGTTTTAGATTAGCGATATCCGTAACACGCCCCGAGCATGTAATATATATGCCCCGAGCGGTCTCCAAATAACACAAACTTTAGCACTTTTCAAATCATAGAAGCTCAATGTCTTAGTCTACGCTTTCGTTTGAGTCAAAAGTGGCCTGTAATCCGAGATTTATCCATAATTTACAGCTTTGCGTTTCATGTTTGGGTCCCGAGAGCTGAGAGCGAAATAAGATGTGACTGAAACTATGGATATATCTCGGATTACAGGCCACTTTTGACTCAAACGAAAGTGTAGACTAAGACATTGAGCTTCTATGATTTGAAAAGTGCCAAAATTATGTTGAAAAGTGCCAAAATTGTGTTATTTGGAGACTGCAAACATATGCCCCGAGAACTCACATTACGGAGATCGCAAATCCAAAACATCTCCGGAAATGCTCCATTTGACACCAAAGTGCTTATTATTACCAAAATAAGATTGTAAAAAAAACGTTAATTCTCCTTTAAGAAAGATAAAAGAAGAAATTCAATTTGTCAACTGGACAAAGTTTGTTTGGTCGAAAACCTTTCGCCGCTCATCCTAGAGGCTTCGTCAGCTCTCCTTTAAGAACTTAATTTTGACCACCAGAGGGCAGCACCAGCTGATAGGACAGACCTGTATGAGGACTCCCATGGGCTGTCTGTGGGCGTCAGACAGAGCGGGGGACGGAGGGGCAGGGTGCTCCGTCAGAGAGGACATACTCAGAAGGACGGTCCCATTTATCAGAGACCTACGCATAGAGGGGAGCAGGGGAATATGTTAGTACACATAATGAAATGTTAAAAGGTACACTGTGCAACTTTTCTGGTAAGGACCTCATTTGTCCCTTTGAAGAAGCCATCTCTGCCTGGAATGGCATTAAACTCGACCATTTTGCATTTATGAAACTACTTTAGTTAGAAGATTACTGGACAGGCGAAGAAAGTAACAAAGGAATATGTTGAAAAACTTGCATTCTTACTGTAAAATGGGCTAGTCTCCATATTTCTGACCTGTAACTTAGCCTGGTAGTGTCAGTTTGTACAGTGCCATAGTGTGGAACATTACAAACAAAGCAATAACATCTACATGGAAGCAAACAGGTGGCATATCCTTCAACAGAAAAGTCACATAGTGCACCTTTAAAGAAAAAAACAAATATTACGTGTTATTGAAAAGTGGCAGCACAGCCCAACATAAGGGCTCTGGAGTCCTTCCTTTCTTTGAGCCCATGAGCCGAAACTTCAGCATGCTTTCATAAGGGAGCTTCTTCAGTTGAACCGGGAACACCATCCTAAAATAAAACAACTTTATGATGATTTGCGAAATACAAACAGAGTAATCTCATTCAATATTTCACTTACGGTCTATTGCACTGGATCTTGGTTCCATAGGCCAATGCAGTGCTTATATTCTCTGACACACTGCTCTCGCAAATCTTTGTATTTACATACACCAAGTCACAAGACACGGAAAAGCTCTCATAACTAAAAAAGAAAAAAATCCACAGATAAAGTTTGTTGGTAGAATTTTTTTTATATGAAAAAGCATACCTCATCCAAGCAGACTGTAGTTTGTAAAGAGCTGCAACATTGAACTGAAGAATATCATTCGTTTGTTCAATGTCATGACTTTGAAAATTGTATTCGACGCCCAGCCCCCTGAAGTCAGACTGGAAGTTGTCAAAAAACACTTGCAGGACTCTTTGAAGGGCCTTATGCAGCTTGAGAATAGCTAAAAAATGTAATGTAAAAATAAATTGAAAATCTGTGAAATGTATGAAATATGAAAATCTGGAGATTAGTTTTGAATGGAGTACTGGGCATTCGCACTCACCGGCTTCACATTGAGACATTTCCTCTGCACTCTAAAACGGTAAAAAGATGGAAAATATGACAGCTTACTTCCTGCATTCCTCGTTACAGACTACAGTAGTGTGATCTGTTACCATGGGTGCTGGGTTAACCCTGTTGATCATGCCAATGGCATCTTCCAGTTCTTGGGTGGAGACTCCACACAGAAGATTACAGATAGTGCGGACACGGCCCACAATGGCATGGGCATTGAGCCCTGCCTGGAGAGGTCCAAAAGACACAAATAGGAGTAAAGTGGTCACATCGCTCAAAGCAAGCTGATGCAATTCTGTTACCAACAGATTATGAAGATATTGGTACGTATCCACTGACACTTTTCAATCAAAACCATCAATACATTTTAAAGGTCCCATGACATGGTACTTCTTGATGCTTTTATATGGCTCCTTAATGGTTCCCTAATACTGTAAATGAATCCTTCTTCAAAATCAACACTCACTGCATGAGATATGACTCTGACAGTCTTCATGAGGCTAGATATGTGTCTAAAATGCTTTATTGTGGGTGTTGCTGCTTCACCGCAAATGAGAAGGACAGAGAGATTGGCTAAGGAGCGGGGGGGCGGGTTTCCCCCGCAGCTCGGCTCCGCTCGGCTCCGCTCTGTCTCCTCTCTTCCGTGTACAGATGGGAGACTTTGCAATGAAAAAAAGCATATTTACACAGAAAATAAAATTAAACAGGGTAGGGGAGCTCATATTAACGTTCAAAAACCTCAGAAAGTGAAAATTTCATGCCATGGGACCTTTAAAAGTGCTGGTATCCTTGGGGAAATGATATTGCATTGCCTCGAATGTTCTTGTTAATCATCTTGCATTTATCCAATTACATGTGTTTTTCTCTTCTCTCTCTTTTCAGAATGTGTCCCATGTCTCAACAGAACTGACTAGTAACTTGTCTCCATAGATATAAATGTTTTATGCCATACTGTTGATCATGAGGCAAAGCAATAACATGTGCATAGTGAAGAGCAGGTACCCAGCCCTTGCAAATCAAAACAGGCTCTGACCAAGTCGGTTTGCCATCACAGCTCATTTCACATAGTATATTTTCCCCCTGCTTATGTTATAGTTTATGTATGATGGTTTTAGAGCTTTATGCCATGTCCGACCTAGATTCCATGTCGATACTCACCTGTCTTTTCATGAAGTTTGCCACCTCTGTGTTGAAGTTACCAAGCACGTCCCGCAGGCTCAACCTGTGCCAAAAACAAAGGTTAAACGCACAGTTAGAAAGAGAAGAGCCGTTTCTGTTTTTCTGCAAACACAAACTGATTTACACATGACCCACTGACACAGGAAGCTTAGGCTCATGCCGCTTACTTGCTCACGTTGAAGAAACAGCCGGGACGCAAGAACTGCAAGAGCTCGCAAGGCGTCCTGTCATCCTCCCCCTGGTGACAGAAATGTTTATGAAACCAATGTAATGAAACCAATTATGAGTAGAGGTGGATCAAAAATACAGTTTCATTTAGAGTAGGACTGTAAGGCTCGTCTCACTTTCCTCTGCAAACAACAAAATATCCGGTCTTATGTATAAAATCTGCCATGGTTCAGACCTCTACAAACATGTTCTGAATGTATGTCTATTTTGGTAATGTTTATCTGTTCATGTTTCAGTCTTCTCCCAAATGTCAATGCTCTTGGACTGTGAACTTTGAACTGAATCCCAAATTGCAAATGCTTGTTGTTGTTTATAATAAAAAACTACTAACTAATAAAAATAAACACATTTACCGGATGTTCCACATTTTATGCTTAATTTTTCAGCCAATTAAGTTTTGTGCAGTACTTGAACCTAAACCAGGTTTTTTTTTTTAGCACATTTCTGGTGGATTATCATTGTATAAACATTAGTATCCTCGCCATAATATTATAGGATATTATTTCTGTCAATATTGTCTAGCCCTAATTAGGAGTACTGTACTCAATCAACAATACATTACTTATTATTAATATGTACTTATTTCCTATATATTATTATAATGTTATTATTTATTATTATTTTTGTCACACCTTTAATTAGGAATACTCAACAACATGAAAGCTCAATTACACTGTCCTTTTTCTAACTATATTAAAAGGTTAGATCATGGGGCATTATAGATGGACTTTGATCACTTAAATTAAAATTCTTGCTTTTGTTTAATGGCAACACTGGCATCATACTGGGTAAATAGAACAAAGTCAACTGATGCACAGCTGTAAAACTCCACCCTGATCGTAATAACCCGGCTCTGTGCCAAACTCAGGTGCAGCATGTGGAGAAACCAGGCCAGCCTCTTATGGTGAATGTTCACTAAAGAAAAATACTACATAGATAATGCCATCGGAGTGACTCACATCTCGGGCCAGACAGCGCCTGAAGTCGTTTATGTGCAGCAGGCGCAGGGGGACGATGTAGTTGAACCTGCCATAGACTTGAATGGTCTCGTGCATTCCCAAAAGCTCCTCACTGACATAAAAGGAAGTAAAGCAGTTGTGTCAGTGCACTGTTATTGTATGAACTGAAAAAGAGAAATTGCCATTTGCCAAATATCATACAGCCTATGAATAATACGAATGAATTATTAATTTAATTAAGTCAATGGTACAAGTCAGTTAATTTCAGTTGTTCAATGCAATGTGAGAAGAGAATTCATGAAAAAAAACTTGGAACAGCTGTCTTTTATAATATTTATTTTATTTTACAATATACAGTGCATCATATTATCCAGCTGCATTGACAGTGACTTACTTATGGAGGTACTCCTCAGAATCACACAATTTTAAAACGTAGCGGCCGTTTGCATGGCGCGGGATGTCCAACAAAGTAAAGATTTCATCAATCAAATTATTGACTGTTTGATTCACTGAAACAGACCAGAGGTCAGAGTCTGAATAAAATCAACAACAAGTCTCAAGAGACAGAACAGTGAATCTAATGAATTATGTGAAATACAATGTACACAAGAAACATTAGCTTTAAAGATACACTGTAACTTTTAACCACCTGCTTGTCTCCATGGAGATGCTTTGTCTGGAATGTTCCACACTATTACATTGAATGTATCTGTCTGGCTTGCATTACTGTACAGCTTTTAATTTGATATCTTAATATTCCATATTAAATACCAAAATAAAATATACACAGATAATTGCATTTACATTCTACAGCTCCTGTGTGTGAGTTACCTGGAGTGGGGAAGGGGAGCTGGTGGTTGTCCCAGTCTGTTGCCACGCTCACAGTGACCTCCACCTGTTGGAGCAGCGCTGGGTGGATGTGTGACAGATGAGCCCACACAATGCCTGTGTTGTGCTCATCTGTGTGTTTGTAACGTGACATCAGTCTGAAAGACAATATACATTATATATTATGATGTATATGTGGGTACACACACACACACACACACACACACACACACTTCCTGGTCAACATTTCATACTCGTCAAACAAGCAGAGCAGTGTCTTACTGTGAGACGGATGAACTCAAAGTGGACAGTGATTTGGTGCTGCCCTGTGGAGTGTCTACCAGGGTTAGAGCCCATGGATCCTAGTTTCATTGAAGAAGAAAGAAATGTAATGATATTAGCATAATTGTGACATTAAAGATAAAATATGTACTCTACTAAAGAGAAGTATAATAATTTTGTTCAATTATATTAGGTCAAACAACTTAATAGTACATTTAAAGTGCAAACAGTGTGCGCTGCTGTTCCACTATTCACCTGGTGTTCCCAGTACTAACACTTTTAAACTACTATTAAACTATGGGTACAATTTATTCAGAAAGTTCCACATGTAAATGTACCATTGTTAAATCCTCCTGTGCAAATGGCATAATTGCGACACTTACGTGAACATTAAATTCTGTCCTGGACCGGGGTAATCTGGGAGTGGGCGCTTCTTCTGATTCTGTAGAGCGTGCTCGGCAGAGGGGTCCTCTTGGGGGCAGAGGCGGAGGGGGGATTCCTTGTCGTCCGGGTAAATATTCTGAAAACCTGGTCCTCTGCAGTCCTTTGGCCTGCTGTGTTTGATTGGATGTACTCCTGCTCCTTGGCTTTGGTATTGGTCTTTGATTGGTTGGGGGTATGATTCCTTGTATAGTTGATTCGTAGATGTGTTCCTCATTAGCTGAAAAAACTTCAATAGATTCATAAGGTCCTGGTCCTTCTAAATCATCTCTGAGGGGCAGGGGATCGTCTGAGACCTCTGCATCCTGTATGTTCAACCATTCATAGCAGCTGCTGACTGGATCCATTATAGCACCTTATGGAAGTCTAAAAGTCCTTGTTATACATTTCCCCTGCCCCTTGAGCCTAAAACAAAAACAGATGATCAAACAGTGTTTGGCCTTAAAGTGTTGCCATTTGACAAAATTTATGTCTTAAGTTTCCCGGCACAATCTGCAGCCTAGAATGCTGTCTTAATCATTAACAAACTTTAACTCACTTCTTAACACAAGTGCACCAGTCCTTTCTTCAAGAGGCACTTTCAGCTCTTAAGTTATTTGTTCAACAAAAGTGAAAAATTTGTTGAACTTTCACAACAGTTTATAGTTTTTAAGAGAATGTGTTTCATAGTTTGTTTATTAGGTTTTAAAATAAAGCCCTAAAGCTACAATATTACAAAAGTGAAAGTAAAACCCACACAACTTTTGAACAACTTCAGCTAGTCAAAGTTTAGGGGCTCCTAGAGTTTCAAAATATTTGTTTAACATTCTCCGCAACAATGAAATGTACAGTTTGACAAACAATTATGAATACAATTTTGGTCTAGACTTACCACACCACACAAAGTTCCTGGTGTCCTGCCCCACATCATGCTCAGCTGGTTAGACTAGTACAGAGCAAAGTGCATTTCCTCATCACTTTACCTCTGGAGCCCCTCCTCTTTCCTTCAAGTCAAAACATTAAGACCTCTGCTGGTGGAAACATGACAATACATACAAGTACAGAGGCTATATAGGCCACACACCTGTCAGGCAAACCACTTTAAGTAATTATCCATAATTTGATTGATTGATTTAGTTAGAACAGAAGCAAATACATGTCTAATTAAAATAGCACACCAATCAGCCCATGTGGCACCATACCCACTCCTGGCTTTGGAATGTCAGTGAGCAGGTTCAGCTTTGTTTTTCTGTAAGTGACACGTGTGAACTCCAACCATTACCGGCACTTTAAAGTTACAGGAATCAATAAGTTCTTTTGCTCTGAAACAATACTGATGTGATCTCAAGGAGGACATCATGAAGAGTGTTACAGAATTGACGACCCCTGCCTTTGTTTTTCAGTGGAAATAGCAGCTCCCGCCCTGCACCAAATGTATCACTGAGGTGTTGGTCGGGGGACAGAGAGTGGCTGGGCCTATGAAGAATAGATGGAGGACTATTTGAACCATACAACACCGTACGTCTCGCCATCACCGCACACAAATAATGATCATGCCTACTTCCTTTTCATCCCCACTGTCCTGGTCGTCCTGGTCTTGATTGTCGTACTGGCAATGGTAAGAACTATTCAAGCGTTTAAAGGGAAGTCAATTCGCCAATGTGGACAGTAACTTGACATGTTGAATAATAGAAGAAAAGGTCACAAAGCCTTAGAACAAGTTGGTAGTATTAACTGAACATGCAACTGTTCATAGGGAGACTATAAGTGTTAAAAGAAGTACTATAGTAGCTGAGTAACAACTGTACTGCTAGAAATATTTGAAGATTATTGTTGTGCTACTAAAACCCTTGTTTTAAAGACTCAAGTGTAACACCTACAATAGTGAGCACTAGGTAACCTTTCCACTTTTCTAAGGTGTATTTACTCTTTTTAGGTGTATTTTAGGTGGTTTTATTGCCAAAATCTCATCTAAAACCACATTCTTAGTATCAGCAGTGTCCTCTCCACAGACCTGACCTGTAACTGGGTGAAGTAGTGTCACTGTAAGGATGGATACGTTGAAACTCATACTGTGGTGCATTCCAGGCAAAACAATAAAATCTCTATGGAGACAAATCCAAGAGAAAAGTTAAAAAGCAAGTTAAAAAACAAGTTTCTCCACTTCTGTTGACTCCCTAACTATTGTATTGCTTTGTTTCAGGCATTGTACTACAAAAGGCAATGTCTGTGAGTTGTAAAATAAATTTGAGATCACGTTTAATGAAGTAAACTGTATCTGACAGTACCATTGTGTCCAGGGCTGATGAGCTGCGTCACAGGCTGATCCCCATGTACACGTACGACCCTGCAGAACAAGACGAAAATGATTTACAGTACGGTGAAGATGAGAAGGCGAGTCCCTGAAAAATATGCAAAAATAACATTACATTACACAGTATTAATATAGTTTTATGTTCATGTTTTTCCTTCTTTCGTTTTGTTTTTTGCTTTAGGAACCACTGCGCAAATATGGACGTCTATCCCTTAACTCTGACTCTGGCACTGACATGGGGGCTGAGAGATTATTCCCAAATGTTATCTGAACATTAAGAATCGCCTTTGTAACAATATCCATTTTATATTATTTTTTCCATCCACTTATTCATGTTTCATAGGTCTATAATATGATGGTCTTACTCAAGGCATTTTATTTGACTTAGAATGTCTCACCCCCTTTTATTCTTTTGAGAGCACGTATTCATTCTTATCTTTATTGATTGAAAGTAAAAACAACTTTTAAATAAACTACATGAAACCACTCAAACACAATTTGACACACTTTCAAAATATGTTGTAACTGGAAATAAAAATGTCAATTTAACTTAACAGACGGAATCCTGTGTTGCATTTTACAGCTCTGGAAAAAAAAAAAAAAAAAAAGAGACCACTGCAGTTTTTTCTGAAATCAGCATCTCTACATGTATTACAGCCATTCCATTCCAGCGTCTGTTGAATTCCAACACAAACACAAACCTGAGCTACTTCAGTTCTTGCACCAGGAGTGGAATAAAGTCACCCAAGAACAATGTGAAAGACTTGTGGAGATTAAAAATAAGAGTTATTGCACCAAATATTGATTTTTTAACTCTTCTTAAGTGTAAACATTAGTATTATGTTGTTTTAAAATGAATTTGATCTTGTTTATCTTGTTTCTTTGCATTGTTTTAGGTCTGAAAACATTTTTTTTGTAATTTTGACCATTTGGTGGCACGGTGGCTGAGTGGGTAGCACTCATGCTTCACAGCGTGCATGGTCTGGGTTCGATCCCCGGGTCACCCGAGCCTTTCTGTGTGGAGTTTGCATGTTCTCCCCGTGTCTGGGTGGGTTTCCTCCGGGCACTCCGGTTTCCCCCACCAACCCAAAACATGCACCATAGGTAAATCCTCCAGCTTTGGTCCTGACCAAGCCGAAGCAAGAAGATCATGGAGATGGTCCCCGGGCGCAGTAATGTGCTGCTCACTGCTCCTGATAACAGGATGGGTTAAATGCAGAACTGGAATTTCCCCACTGTGGGACTAATAAAGGCATAGCTTTCTTTCTTTGTCGTTTTCTGCAAATAAATGCTCTAAACGATAATATTTTTATTTGGAATCTGGGGGAAATGTTGTCAGTAGTTTATAGACGCAAACAAAAATGTTCCTTTTGCCCAAACACATACCTATAAGCAGTAAAATCAGAAAAACTGATCATTTTTGCAGCGTGTCGGCAAGCGCCATTTGCGTAATTTACGCAGCAGATGGCGGTGTTGTTTTGTCGTTCATCAGGCTCAAAAGATTCATTCCTAACAGCAAATATTGTGGCATACTCTTATCAACCGTCTTACATGCGCCATCATTACATTATTATGGAATAATGTATGAAAGAAAATGTACACGTTACTTAAAAACGATCTGACAAAACTCTATATAAGACGCACCTGATTCGGTTTAATCATTTGTGTGGCTTTCCCTCTTTTTCAAGCTCTTTTTATGTAAAGAAAGGATGTGGCTACATAGTACACAAAGGTGAACACAATAATTAAATATGCACTCAAATATTTAAGTTAGAATAGTTCACTTTAAGTGTTTTTTTTGTCCTTCTGGTAAGTTTTTACGCAGCGGTCCCGGGCTGGTTCTTACTCCTGCAAACCACCGCGGCTCTGACACTCTCATCTCTGCGGAATGACACGCTGACGTGCAACTTCTGCCCACTGGCGCCCACATCCGCACCGTGTCGTATTCTCCCCACCCAATGTTTGCCCGGTGAGGTGTGCGCCACCTCCAATGGCTACTACGGTGCCTACCGCGGCGTGTCCGCGCTGGGATGCGTCCCAAAACATCTGTGCGGCTCCCACAGGTTCAGGTCCTATCTCGGCGCCAGGTACAACGTCAGTTACACCTGCTGCTGCAAAGACGCGTGCAACCGCTTCCTGCCGGAGTCTGGAGGAGGTCTCAAACTGCTACTGGGGATGATCAAAGCGGCCAAAAATAACGTCAATGTTACGATCTCTGATGTCCAAAAGCAGCCCTTTGATTCGTGTGCCAATTATCCATAGCTACCAATGTTCAAAAGTGAAAATGAATGACTTGGAAAGAACTGGAAGAGGCCTGGTATCCAAAGGCACTCAACCAGAACATCATTTTTGTAGAATTTTATACGTGCGTAAAATGATTTTCAATAAAGGGTGGACCTGTCAGCCACCCTTTCTGTTTGAATTCTTGATTATAGTTAATAAAATGCTTTTTAACACCATCACGCAGTTGTAGTGTTTTTTTTTTTGGGTGGAGGTGTGGTCTTCTCTGCAAAGGAAGAGAAAAGAGAAGTCTTGCATGTCCCAAAGTGAAGGACTGGAAGGATTTGTCTGCCAACCAAATCTTTAACAATGTCAAGGTAAAACAGTTTTAATGTTGTATACCTGTTGGTCAGTGAATTTTTTAAATCAAATGTTTGACAAATGTGAAATGGTGTAAAGGTAGTAATTGGTAGCACCTGGGCAGAAAGGCAAAGCTTCTTTTGTTTAAGCTCAAGTCTGTGGTGTTCTTTTTCTTTTTAGTGTCTGGTCTTAAATTGCGAAAATACTTTGAAATAGTTGTATGTTGTTGACTGAAGTAAGATTCATAGTCAAGTTAAATTGTGTCATTTTATTGTGTCATTAAAAGGTCTTGGAAAAAACAAACACATTTCTAAGTAGAGTTTGAACATCTCTTTTGCCTTGCAGACAGAGGACCATGCCTATCTCATTGTTGTGGCTCTACCTTATGCTGCCCACTCTGCTGTGTAAAAACCTGCTCTGCTACTACAGCCCCTACCTGACCGCAGAGGAACAGGGGACGTTCAAACTTGTGGTGACCGAGTGCCCCCCTAAAGAGGTGTGCTACAAGGCCCAAGGTCGCTATGGGAACCACATCGGACTCATGCACAGGGGATGTATGCTCCTGGAAAAGTGCGGACAAGTGAAAGAGATCAGCCTGATGGGGGCCATATACAACACAAGCTACTCATGCTGCGACTGGTCCTACTGTAACTCCGGAATAGGCATCACAACCACCTTTGTCACATGGTTCATTATCATAGGCTTGCTGTCACTAACACTGATGGGACTGTAAAAGTCTGGACATGTGATTTTTAAGTATTAAACAGCACCGGTTTGCACTGGTGTTGATGTGACAGCCTCAGCACTGGCTAATGCTGAAGCACTGATTGCAAAAAAAAAAAAAACCCAAAAAAAAACATTTTATGATTTGTACTGTAAATTGAATGTTTTTAATCCTTTATAGTAAATAATAAAACCATGTACTGTTTTACTTAAGCATTTGATACTTCATTGGAGCTACATATGCAGAGACCTATAGGCTACATTTTGAATCAAAACAGTATGTGCCTCAACGGTTCCTTTCTCAAAGTTTTTCTAGTGAGCTGCAAGTACGTGTACATACAAGTATAGTGGTGAGATGACTATCACAACCCTATTTTGCTACATTTAATGTGAAAAAATAGGATTGTGATGGTCATTTCTGTTAAGTGCATGCATTTTGCAAGAAGAGATAGGTACAGTTTGAGGTTTGGACAGGTCTTTATTTCCCTTTATAAGGCTGTTTGGTCTCCCCATAGTGGATATACATATATAATATATGTGAGATTGCTATATTGGAGTAACACTGAGGGTAGAGGGTCCATATTCCTGTACACAGACTTCAAAAAACAACACCTATAGAACCTCACCTCCAGGTTTCAGAAATCAGCAGAGATCAAGGGGTTTGGGGCCAACATCACAAGAGAAGTCAAGGGGAGAGGGGACATGGTGCAGTCTGAGAGCCGGACTCAACTGCCTAATAATTTAACACTAGAAAAAACATACAGATTTCACGCACAGTGCATTTTAAATGGGTCACGTGAGGAACGATTTACCATAACGATCTGTATTCTCGGGAGCCAACATATATAAAAAAATAAACATTTTGTCAGTCTTTTTTTTTCTAATTTAATTTTTCATCTTTCCATGTCGTCCAAATCATTCTCGACTTCCTTTTTTTCAAGGAGGTGGGGCTTGTATCAGTATATGCTAAACCACAACCTCAATGCTTAAAGTTTCTCTGAAGGTTTTTTTTTCTAGTGAGCTGTACATGTACATACAAGTATAGTGGTTAAGGAGACAAATGTTCATATTTTCAACCTATTGCAAAAATGTGCTTTCAAATCTTATATTAACATTACTTACGTTAACTACTGAACTCTATTTTGCACATAAAACATATACTCAACAAAAATATAAACGCAACACTTTTGTTTTTGCTCCCATTTTTCCTGAGATGGACCCAAAGATCCAAAATTCACTCCAGATACACAACACTACCATTTCTCTCAAACATTGTTCACAAATCTGTCCAAATGTGTGACGGCGAGCACCTCTGCCCCGCCGAGACAATCCACCCCACCTCACAGATGCGCCACATCAAGATGCCGATCCGACATCACGACCAGTGCACAGGTGCGCCCCAGACTGCCCACAATAAAAGGCCACCCCGAAATGTGCATTTTTTTGCTTTATTGGGGGTCTGGGGACTCAGAACCAGTCAGTATCTGGTGTGACCACCATTTGCCTCATGCAGTGCAACACATCTTCTTCACATAGAGTTTATCAGATTGTCAGTTGTGGCCTGTGGAATGTTGGTCCACTCCTCTTCAATGGCTGTGCGAAGTTGCTGGATATTAGTGGGAGCTGGTACACGCTGTCGTATACGCTGGTCAAGCACATCCCAAACATGCTCAATGGGTGACATGTCCGGTGAGTATGCTGGCCATGCAAGAACTGGGACATTTTCAGCTTCCAAGAATTGTGTACAGATCCTTGCAACATGGGGCCGTGCATTATCTTGCTGAAACATGAGGTGATGTTCATGGATGTATGGCACAACAATGGGCCTCAGGATCTCATCACGGTATCTCTGTGCATTCAAAATGCCATCAATAAAATGCACCTGTGTTCTTCGTCCATAACAGCCTTTGAAGAGGAGTGGACCAACATTCCACAGGCCACAATTGACAATCTGATAAACTCTATGCGAAGAAGATGTGTTGCACTGGATGAGGCATGAGGCAGAACCAGTCAGTATCTGGTGTGACCACCACACCAGATACTGACTGGTTCTGAGTCCCCAGACCCCCAATAAAGCAAAAAAAAAATGCACATTTCGGGTGGCCTTTTATTGTAGGCAGTCTGGGGCGCACCTGTGCACTGGTCATGATGTCGGATCGGCATCTTGATGTGGCGCACCTGTGAGGTGGGGTGGATTGTCTCGGCGGGGCAGAGGTGCTCGCCGTCACACATTTGGACAGATTTGTGAACAATGTTTGAGAGAAATGGTAGTGTTGTGTATCTGGAGTGAATTTTGGATCTTTGGGTCCATCTCAGGAAAAATGGGAGCAAAAACAAAAGTGTTGCGTTTATATTTTTGTTGAGTGTATAATGTATAGTGAAATGTGAAAATTACATTTAGAAATTGCATTTGCAATTTTTTTCTTTTACGGTAAATGTGACAAAATAGGGCTGTGATAGTCATTTCTGTTAAGTGCATGCATTTTGCAAGAAGAGATAGGTACAGTTTGAGGTTTGGACAGGTCTTTATTTCCCTTTTATAAGGCTGTTGGGTTTCCCCATAGTGGATATACATATATATACAGGAGATTGCTATACTGGAGTAACACTGAGGGTAGAGGGTCCATATTACACAGACTTCAAAAAACAACACTTATAGAACCTCACCTCCAGGTTTCAGAAATCAGCAGAGATCAAGGGGTTTGGGGCCAACATCACAAGAGAAGTCAAGGGGAGAGGGGACATGGTGCAGTCTGAGAGCCGGACTCAACTGCCTAATAACTTAACACTAGAAAAAAACATACAGATTTCACGCACAGTGCATTTTAAATAGGTCACGTGAAGAACCATTTACCATAAATATCTGTATTCTCGGGAGCCAACATATATAAAAAAAATGATAAAAAACAAATATTTGTCAGTCTTTTTTTTTTTTCAAATTTTTCATCTTTCCATGTCGTGCAAATCATTCTTGAGTTCCTTCTTGTCAAGGAGGTGGGGCTTGTACCACCATTGCCTACATCCAACCGCTCCAGCTCTGAAGGAAACTTGACCCAGTAGCCCCACAACCCTTCCCTTCATAAAAACATATGAATTAGTAGAAAACAAACAAAGAGAACAGCACAGTCAACTCAGCACGTAATTAACCCACAGACACACAAAACACCAACAACACAGAAATAATTTTTATATTTTTTTGTATCGCCATTTCTTCACTTATGGACGGTTATGGTTTTGGCAGTGGAGTGGTCCTCTCCCTTAGCGGCTCAGTGGAGATGGGAGCTCTCCTATTGGCTGGTAAAGTTCAGCAGTGATAATACTTTTGAAATTCACAGTGTGGTTGGAGAATATAACTGGAACAAGGGGGTTGAGGTTGGGTAAGCCGGAGAAGGAAAAACCGCCAAGGGACGTTTATACACTGCAACACTCAGAAAACAACAAGAAACCCTGACCATCCATGGAAAAAAGTAAACAAAATGGTTGCTCGACTCCTTTCTTCTGATTTGCTCATCCACCGACCTGTGTGCTTGCGAACGGCTGGTGTGTAAAGTGGTTGAATATAGCCTGCTTTAGTGCCAGAGGAGGTTTGTGAAGAGGTATAGCTGACTGGAGTCCACAGGCAAGGAGGTGGTGGATGGGACTCAGCAGG
The DNA here is from genome assembly GCA_036785185.1 of Paratrypauchen microcephalus. NCBI lineage: Eukaryota > Metazoa > Chordata > Actinopteri > Gobiiformes > Gobiidae > Paratrypauchen > Paratrypauchen microcephalus. The sequence goes on along the minus strand of JAVJIX010000123.1, from coordinate 2,916,668 downwards.
GCAAACACGTGTTGTCAGGAGTAACAAGGGTGTGCATGGGTTGCGGTGATTGGCAGGTCAATGGGCAAATCCCGTCTCAGCACAGGTTCAGGCGTGCAGTCGCAGTGCCCGCCTCTTTCGGCTGTAATAGTGGCGCGGGCCGGTCTGTCTGGCAAAGTTCATCATGTAGTTTTGCTTGCGAGTGCTGCGTGGACAAGGAGAGAGTAAAGGGAGAGGAGCAGTATTGGACATTAGAAATAAAGCACTAAAATGTAATTGTTTTCATGCACTTGCCATGCACCCAGAATAACTAATGCAGCTTCTATACACTACTTTTCATGCTGCTACTTGATGAAGATGATAGTTTGACGTCAGGTTTGAAAATGGTCATCTAGTCTATTCTAAACAAAGTGTGTGTATGTTTAACATATGAGCTATCTAGAAAGCAAGGCACACGTGTAAGGGCTAACTAAATGCTGCAGGACACAGACGAGATACAGGACATGACACAAACACTACCACCAACATGAAGGGAACTCAGGCATGAGTGTTTGAGGCCCGAGTTTTCCTAAAGAAAAAAACGTGGGGAAAAAAATATAAAAGCCATCGAAGTGCAGGATTGTGAAGGGATGGGTTTGAAATTAAATATAAAAGAGCTGCAGGAGATTGCGCTTGCTTAGCCTGTTATTGCTTCTTCCATCCAGCAGAGCGGGGGCGGTGAGCCAGGAGAGCAGCCAGAGCAGGTGCCTCTGTGAAGCGTGGGGTTGGGAGGGGCGGGGTAAAGGATGGTGTGTGTCATGGCTGATGCTAAGGAGGTGGTAGCATGGAGGTGTGTGTATTGTTTGGTATGGTGGAGAGTATAGCAGTGAGGCTCAGCTTCTGGTTCTTTCATGTTGTCTGTGGACAGACATGAATGACGTAGGAACAGAGTTACTGCAGAAAGCCATGCAGAGTGTTTGAGTAAGATTTACTCAAGTTAAACTCCCCGCAAAGTGGACCTAGTCAAAAACAATGATGCCAGATGCAATCATTGGCAGCAGTAATTGGTGCACAAAGACGTAAATCAGTGCTTTGGCTCAACAAAACCAAAATCATGTATCATTTTTATACTGGACTAAATCTCTCCACTGCCTGGGACATAGCAAAAACAAAGTCAACAGATACAGTGATGGACGCCATTGCACATTTAAATACATAGATTAGTACAGTACAATTATATGCACTTGACAGATACACAGAAGATAGTGTCCTGCCAACATTATGTTACACCTTAAGTAGTAGACTACAGTTAGCTGGGTGTATGGTCATGTGTGAGAGCTGTCACTGTGTGTTGCCTCCACCTGGACAGTGGGCGGCTGCTCGCCCATAGAGCGACAGTGCACTGATCAAAGCGAGGGCGTGAACATGACTGTGGTAAGGTGAGAGTCTGTGACAAATGAAATGAGTCAGGGTGGCTAAGGACAACAGAGGGATAAGGTGAAGGAGGGCTGCATTCAGGAAGCGACGAAAACTTACCTGACACTACAGCCATGCCAGAGGGAGCAGAATACAGAAGAGAGCAGAGGTTAGAGCGTGAGAGGGGGGAGACAGGTGGAGAGGACTGCTGTCCCGTAGAAAGGTCTGAGAGGGCAAGAGCCCTGGCCTTTGAGGGCTGGGCCAAAGCACAGAGAAGAGGAGGAGAAGAAGAGAAGGCCAAAGAGTCAAGAGGTCAGGTAAGAGTGGATAGAGAGACATTTGAAAAGGATGATGAGGAGTGGGACAGCAATCATTTGGGGAAAAAGAATATAGAGCAGCATCCCAAACATGGCATGCCACAAGTGTGGAGAGAGAGGTTGAAGGAAACAGGGTAAGTGTTGAAGGAAGAGGAGTCCGTAGATTGTGTGAATAAAATGTAATACAAGCACAGGAGCGAGTGCATAATAAGCAAGGGAGGAGTGCAGGAGGGCAAATCAAACAATTGGGCCATAGCAAAAGAGGAGCGGTGTAAAGGAGTGGTAACAACAGAGAGAAATAAACAGAGCACAGTGTGAGGACCATGTGACTCTTTTCAGCAGACACTGTTGAAAACCAGGCAGTGGAGGCAGGTGGAACAGGTCATGGCCACATTAACAGGGACAGCTCAGGCAGACTGGGACAAAATGCATGTATTCTTATGTGTCTGTTTATATGTATATGCTATTGAATATATTTCTCAGTCTTTATTCGAAATGTACTGGTAATAATCATCTAAATCACTGAAACATTTTAGGACATAGCCATAGCACATGCAGACAATGCATTCAAAATGCTTTCCATTTGTATGTAAGATTTAAGCAATATTTTCAGTGCAAGGCAGAATACAGTACAGTAACAGAGTACAGTTTTGAACATATATCATGATTGTAAAAACAATAAATATTCTTTAGCATTTCAAACATGCTTCCCATATGTAAGATGTTTGACTTCTGCATGGTACTGAAAATATGAGGACTTGAAGCCCAAAGCTGCAAGCCACTGCTTGAAAAAAGCCCATATAATAATGCAGCCAGTTACACATTTACTCCACATATGTACTATGTGAAAATCCCTGTGTTTGAGTGAAAATGTTGCTCTTTACTTGAGGCAGAAAGGAGCAGATCAGGGGCTTTGTAGGGGCCAGTCGAGGCCTGGGGTCGTTGGGAAATGAAGTACTCACAGAACTACTTCCACATGGTCCAATGCCCACTGGTCATGTCCTGCACCACCATGCCGCGGCTGCCACCATCGCAGCATCACACCTTTGACCCGGGCTTCTCTGGAGAGGCAAAACACATGTTTTAGTGAGGATCACAGATAAATCACACACTGCCAATAAAAGCCAATAAACTCCAAAACTTAACTAAGTGTTACATATTACAGGCGTATGCTTGGTACTCACAGTGGAATGTTGTAGGAGACTCTTTGGGCCTTTATGAAGTCTTTGGGCTGGTGCTGGGCTATGACGTGCCAGCTAACCCCATTATTGACACTGTACTGTAATAAAACTGCACGGTCCACTGTGTCTGCTTGGTCGAGTGCTATGTTACAACTGTCTGTCTGTGCCACACTGCCAATCTGCAGCACAAACATGATTTTACTGTAAGGAGACAGAGAAGAGGCAGATATAGTTAGTGACAAGAATAGGTCTATATATATTGGAAATGCAATATTTATTATGGCTGCAAGTAATATTAAATGTGCATGTTAATAAAAAGTTGATATATTTTGGTAGTACCTGTACCTGGCCCTAGTGAGGTCTAGCGGTTTAGTAACTGCCTGCCTCATCTTACAGCCATTAAAGTAGAGCGAGTCTCCATGGGCATGTGGGGACAGCTGCCCACAGCCATTTCCCACTCCACCTCCCTGTATCAGCTGCCAGCTTTGCGGAGACACACTGCCTGACTCAAAGTTATCCTTTATAGAGCTGGGGAGGTCAGTGCTGGTCAGGGAACAATCATCACCTGAGAGAATAAAACTGGGGTGAGAAAATATAGACATAACATCAACAAGCTCTGGACAGAAAATAATAAAGAGGCTACTGAGATAATTATCTGTTCTTAAACTCTGAGTCTGGCATTAATCACAAGGCCACCACCTTGTCTTTTGAGCACATACACCATAAGACAAACCTGAGTGAATAGTAATCTGAAGATCCATTTTGTTAAAAAAAAGAACGGTGACTCAAGTTAGGGAAGCTTTGTCCTCTGAATTTTATCCATCCTTCAATGCCACTGGGGCAGCCTGTCAGGAGCAGTCTCCAAATCTTGAGCTGGGCTTGGTTAGGACTACCTTAGCAGGAAGATTTTATCGATTGTGTATGGTTTTGTATATACTGTAATTTACAACAGTTATTTCATTATTTGGATGTCATTGACTGTTACATAAAATAAATAATTAGAATTCCCCCCACACACGCAACAATAAGCCTGAGGTGCCCTACCATGATGCCCTTCGTCACAGATGCAGATCAACCCGCTGGTGCAGTACCCATGGCCGCTGCAGAGCCCTGGACACGCCTCTCCAATGTAAACGTGGTCCACTCCCCAGCTCTGTCTCTCCCCCACGCCCTCTTTTTGAATCCAGCGGAACTGTGTGGCTCTGGATGTGCACCAAAAAATAAATACAATGTTAACTTGATGGAAATAAATGCAATGAAAAGAAAGCTATTCTTAAAACAATTTTTTTTGGACTTATTATTGCACTTAAAACACTGCTAAAAAGTTGGACAGGTATGTATCAGACTGTGGGGACTATAACCTGTATACACACTCAGTTCATGGGGATGTGTCTCCTTTATTGGGACAGCATGATTTAATATTCACTGGTTCAAGAGGTTAAAGGTTAGGGTTTAGGTAAGTAGTAATGTAAGGATAAGGTTAGGATCAATCTCACGTAAATGAATCCAAATCAGTGTAATGTCCCCAAGTAGCATGTGTGTGTATACCCTGAAGAGACATGGTCCGGCAGTGGGACAGTGACTCTTGTCCATGTTGAGCTGTTCACAGGACTGTAGATTGTAGACTCATGAAACAGGAAAGGAGAGCAGCCGACATTGTTTACTGAAGAGGGTAAACATTCAGACTGCACCAGCTGCCACGAGTCAGACCTAGCGGTAAAAGTTTAAGTTAGAAAATGTTGATAATAAAGATATTAGTAACTTCTTGCAATAACGTACCTTGCATCTTTCCTATACTGCAGCAAGACAGAATGATGGTCCTCACACATGTCTGCTTCACATCCAACTACAATCTAAAAAACATGAAATGATAACAATTCAACTATATGAAATATAACTTGTGAATATGCATGAAAAGTTTTAGCTTTGCAGGACCTTGAACTGTAAGATATAGCCGGGCTGCACTATGAGCTCCCGAGTGGCCAGGATGTTGTGTGTTCTGTCCTGGTTCTTGTTGGGCCAGTAGAGATGGAAAGATGGGTTCCCACAGAAACCAGCTGTCCGTACTGCATTCGGATAAAAACTCCAGCTCTCCTCATGGGAAACACCCTCTGATAGTCAAAACAACAAATCAGATCAGATCATCTTTTTATGTCAAGTGATGTTTACTTACCATCATCAAACGTGTCAAGCAGCATGGATGGATTGATGTCCGACCCACCCACCAAGATGTTATCGATGGCCCACTGAGCTCTCTCCAGACTCGAGGAGACCAGTCCAGAGGAGATGGTAAATGGCTGCCACCACCGCAGACGGGTGGCATTTGTCAAAGCTCCCTCGGGCAGCACAATGTAATCTCTGCGCACTGACACGTACTTGAGGTAATCCATCTCGTGTAGAAGTGTCCAGGACACGCCTAAAAATATGGCAAAAATGAGAAAACTCCTAATTAAAAATGCACTGTTATGAATTGCTTGTGTGTACAAGTGGTTTAGGTGAATGTTAATTGTCTATTGTTCTGTCATTTAAAAAAAAAATAAAAAAAAAATTATTCTTTTCGTTACATATGATTGCATTTTGACCCCCTGAACGTCAACGAATGAAGTCCCCAAACTTTTCAGATCGTATCAGTATCAGAGTATCAGATCAATTGGCCCGGCAAAAAATTATAAAATGGGCAGAGCGACAATGCCCAAAGTGACCCGACTGAACAGCACCACCTAGAATTGGACCCTGTGGGAGTGCGGACAACCAAAGTTTGTCAAAGGAAAATGAAATTCGTGACAATGATAGAGAACAATGAGACAAGCCAAAAGTTGAATTGGGGCATGCCTCTATGATGAGCAGAAAGCTGGCCATGTTGGACCAAAGATTCACTGCCACTTTTGACTGTGTGTTGGCAAAACACATCTAGTCCCTGTTTTTTGGTCCAAACAAGCTCAGATTTGACATGTCAGATTTAGACACATAGGTCCACAATAGTTATCTGTTTTTTTGTCGGGGATACTCCTTTGGGTTTGCCTGTAGCACGCCGGTGAAAAACACCTTCATTTCCTGTTTCTTTGATGACCTCTTACAGCCACAGGCATTGGCCTAGAGTGCTCAAATTCAAATCATGATCTAGTTTTTATAGCTTTGCCTCTAGAATCATTCACTTTATAGAATTTTAAAGACACACTATGTAACTTTTCTGGTGGAGGGTCTGTTTTCATGCAGAATCTTGGTCTGACAGTGCTCTTAATCATAAAAACCACATGACCTTTAGCCTATCGTCTGGCTAGATTCATTCACATTTTCTAATTTTAATGGTGCACTATGTTGTTTTTTTGGTGGAGGATCTGTTGGCCTGGGCAGCTGTCGTGAAGAGAGGATAGCGTGCTGGGGCGAGTCCCTGGCGGTCACGTGGGAGCGGCATGCGCGCCAGGGCGAGGGCCATCATTGCCACGAGCGGCTTTAATTTGAAGTTTTTCTTTCTTGGTGTAAGGCTATATACCAAGGAATACTAGTGTATGTTTACTTCGGTGCATCATAATATTTTACAAGGCCCAAGGTTATTTTTTATGTTTTTTTTTCATAGTATCATTTGAAGGAGCGCATAATGCTGATGAGTCCCACTTTACTAATGCTATGTGAGGATAACACCAATCAAATAAGCAGAAGAATAAGATTTGCTGTAGACAATCCAAAAGTGCCTGTGTTGTGAGACAGGAAGAGAACCAATGCACTCTATAGTGTTAAATTAGAAGTCCTTTATTACAACACAAACAGCCAATGCATTTTGACACTTAGTGTCAAAACACTTTGGCTTCCTCTTCTATAATGGTGTAGTGAAATCTAAAATGGTGAAAAATGAAAAACTGATCCAAGGATCTGGATCATTGGACTTTAGGCAGTAGAACCTAGTCAAGTCAAGAAGAATATTTGTCATGCACATATAAGTACTGTATATGGTGTGAGTACTGTGTTGCTGTATAATGGGCTTTTTGAGATCCACTACACTTTACACTGTGACTGTAATACTTTATACAGTATACTTCTGGGGCTGCTCTAAAGCAGAGCCCTGGCATGGTCTTACCTCCATCAGTAGAGTAATCCAAAAGTACTCCCTCTTTGCGACATATTGGGCGGTGACACATGGTCATATTATCCTCACTCCCAATCCTGGCCCAATACTCCACAAATCTGTCAAACATATAGAGCTTATTAAGTCTAAACTAAAGGTTTAGGTTTCCCTTATGGCTAAAGTGCATAAACTAAAATAAAAAGCTTACTTTGCCCCTCGAAGGTCCAGATCTGCTGTGACAGCCTGTCTTGCATCAGCTCCACCAAAATATAAGGCCGTTCCTTCAACCAACACCCCACAGTCTGTGCAGGGTCTACCTCCTTCCAGCACCTGCCACTGGGGGCTGGTTGTCCCTTCCCAGTCAAAACGCTCCTTTAGAGAGGCCTGCGATGAAAAACCAAAAGAAAATAATACACAGATTCTAATGCCCAAAACATAACACATAAATGAGAATATTGTTGCTAAATATTATAAATCTTCCTAAAGTAATAGTAGCAGACTATACAGTATAAAGGCCATAACTAAAAACTGGTATGGACCTGATCCAAAATTATGAATGGAACATTTCATAGTCTTTGTATTGTATAAAAATGAAAATTGTGGAAATGACAGTTGATATAGTTGAATACATACCTTGAGTACAGTGCTGGCGTAGCAGTTTGGCCCAGTGAAACCAGGATCACAAAGACAGCGTTTGTCCAAACAGTCTCCATGCCCTCCACAGTGACTCTCACACGCAGGACCAATGTAGAAGTTCTCCACCCCCCACTGCATATCCGAGTACTGCTGGTAAAACCGGAATCGAACCGTGCTAAAAACAATGAGAGAAAAAAATAACAGTACAAACAAAATAACTTAAATTCACATGAAAGTGCTGTTTAATGTCATACTGTGGAACATTCCAGACTCTAAACACTAACAATTAGCACATAGACATTGTTCCAACCACATTAAATAAAAGTATAAGACATACTAGTATAGTAAAACGTACGTTTTAGCTAGACTGTCAGGCAGGGGGTAGACCACTCTTTTCCAGCCCTCTGCGGGGAAAAACACTGATGGCTGTGAGACCTGGCCTCCACAGCGAGGGTCTGCAGGAAGGCACTGTGGCACAATGTACTTCCATGTCACTCCAAAATCAGCTGAATACTGCACGTGCACCTGTCTGTCGGCAGGGCGCTCCGGTACACTGCACCCAACTGCAATCTAAAACCACAAAAATACATGAACATTAACTAAAATATCATAATAAAACTAATAAATAATAAATACTATGAGCAAATTATTTTTTTTTACCTTGAACTGCATGACCCAGCCCTTCTCAGGCATAATATCCTGTGTGACAGCATAGACCTCTCTGCCGTCATCGTTGCCACACACCATAACACCATCAGGAGAGCTGCAGAAACGCTGAACTGAGCAGTCTTCTGAGAACAGCCAGTGGTCGCTCACTGTCAACAAAAGGAAATAATTATAAACAAAATAAGGGACCAATAAAGTGTTTGAGTTTTATCCAAGAGTGAATTACAAAATATAGGTGTGTTACACTTTGTAAAAACTGCACCTTAATCAGCCTTAAGAAAGCATGAAGGAACACTTAATTCATATGGAACAAATACTTTATTAAGAATTAAACAGGCTTAATGACCCAAACCCTCACTCGTAACCTTTACCACCTAAGGAGTCAGAGTCTACAATACCTTTAAACAGTCATTTGTACATTGCTAAATAATGATTCAACTCTGTCTGTACCTATAGGCGCTTCCTCTTGTTCACCCAGCTGAGCCTCTCTTTCTGAAGCTCCATCAGCAGGAGTCCTCTCGTGGCTGGGAAGCCCCACCCCACCAAATGTGTCTGAGATCTGTGCTCGTGTGTCAGAGCCTGCAATCAGCACGTTATCTAGTGCCCAGTCACTGTGGTCAGCCCCATCATGCTGAGGCTGCCACCAGCGTACCCGCACGCCCTCCTGACGGGCAGCAGGGGGCAGCAGAACATTCACAAATCTAAAAGCCAAAAGTGAAAGGCTGTCAGACATGTATTCAGTTCATACTTTTCACACAACAGAAAGCTAATTGTAACATATTAGGAATGCATAAAAATGTTATTAAATATCTCTGTTCAACAGCTACACGTTCAACAGTTTCAAATGTTCATATATATTAAAAAAGGCTGATTTGATTAAGCTTCATTGTAATTCTGTTTAACACTCTTATTTCTGCTTAAATTAAACTAACTACTGCCCTACTAAAATATTATATGTTCAAACTTCATCAGTTAAAAAACTCACCCTGGTTTGCTGTATAGGTCATAAAATATCTCTGTTAACAGATGCCAGTTGATTCCTGTATTGAGACTGTACTCCAGGAGCACGCCCTGGTTGCGGTTGCTGGGTGGGATCATGCAGCCGTACATAAAGTAAAACTGAATAAATTCAGCATTTGTCAAGTTCAAGTCGACTGTGACCAGCTGACGACTGCAGCTCTGCAACACACAAAAAGAAGTCCATATGGAGTCAGTAAAGTCAGACCTGACCAGAAATGGCTTTTTAAAATCGACTTATTCCTAGTATATTTTCAACATCAAAAATTGTTAATCTTTGAATAGGACTTTTCTGCGATTTATTAGTTAAATCCTGATTTACTATAATGTCATGTGAGCTTTTGCATTGGTAAATTAAAACAGTATCCTATATATTGCAGTAGAAGGATAGGGATTACCCCGCTAAAGTGCAGAGCAGATCCTGAGGCCACAGCGCCACACACTGTGCTGAGTTTGCCCCCAGTGACCAGGTGCCAGTGACCGAGAGAAGGGGCCCGACTGAAGCTGTCCTTGAGCTGAGAGGGCAGGGCGACTAGGGGCTCATCACAGTACTCTCCACCCCACTCCGAATCACATCTGCAGGCAGAGGACATTAAGAACAGGGACATCACAAGACAATGTACCATTAGGTTTGACTGATTAAATGTATTACTTACACACAGGAGGTTTGTTGACAGCGTCCATGTCCAGAGCACATGTCAGGACAACCATCTCCAATGTAAAGGTTATCCAGTGCCCATGTCTGTTGCTTATCAAAAGGAGCCTGCTGGAACCACCTAAACCTGGTGGCTTGAGACCTATGTATTTCATAAACACATTAGATTTGTATTAAAGGGATAGTTCGGGTTTTTTGATGTGAATCTGTATGGCATTCCCTTCAGCAGTGTCGTTTATTAACACTGGTTTACCTCTGACAGTGTCCTGAGCCGAGTTCTGTCCCGGTTCTGGCGCTGACGAAAGTAGGCCCGGTAAGTTAGCCGGGACATTAAATAAAACTTGTTTTTCTTCTCAAAACAATATTTGTCCAAAAAGTGATATATTTGTGTCACAAAACAGTCAGAAGTCATAATCGCTTGGTGCTATTTTCTCTCAAGTCGTATCACTGCGCGCCTATTATTATTATTAGCCTGTTCACTTGTAAACATCACCACTTACAAGTGAACAGGCTAATAATAATAATAGGATAACTTGCCGGACCTACTTTCGTCAGCTCCAGAACCGGGGCAGAACTCAGCTCAGCAAGTGTTTAATGCACGACACTGCTGAAGGGGATGCCATACAGATTCACATCCAAAAACCCGAACTATCCCTTTAAATAGCAATAGTGGCCTACAGTTTTGGAATTACATTTCCTTTTTATTTATTTCCTATTTACTACTATGTGGTACCTTGCATAAGACGGGATAGGCATTGTCACACGGCCCCATTTGTTGTATGTGTCAGAAATGAGCAGGCGCTGCAGAGTGTAAGAGGAGCAGTCTGGGCTCGTGGGCAAACAGTCTCTGACCAGTGGCTGCCATGTCAGACCCAGATCAAGAGAGAACTCCAACTCTACAGCTAGAACAGAGAAGGACCATATTAGGTTATAAGAAGTACAACATCTGTAACATAGTTAACAAAGTTTTTCATCACTTACAGTAGCATGATGAAGTGACAGAGCAGGAGGCAGAGAAGTCAAACTGGATGAAGGCATCCTGACCCAGACTGATGTCTGTGGTCACAGCATAGCGAGTGTTGGATTTCTCAATAAAAGCAAAGGCAGGGCCCTCAGAGCCACACACAGGCATACGAGTGCCTCCTGGATGGAGCAGCCATGAGCGACCATCAGTCGAGGAGAAATCATCCTCCAGTGGGCCCCAGCCACTGGCACTTCCACCTACAACCAACTGAAAAAAAAAATATATATATATATATATACTGTCTATATATATATATACTGTCCATATATATATATATATATATATATATATATATATATATATATATATATATATATATATATATATATATATATATATATATATATATATATATATATATATATATATATATATATTTGCTCCAGTTTTTACCTGGTCAATCACCCATGGGCTGTAAAAGTGTCCATTCTCAGAGGGCTGCCACCAGCGCAGGCGAGTAGAAGATGTGCGCGCACGTAGTGGGATCTCCAAGGCCACCAGCCGAGCCTGGTTACTGCTGTTACTGAAGAGAAACTCCTGGAGCAATCCCCAGGTCAAACCACCATCCACAGAGAACTGCAGTAACACAGGCCGGGAGCGAGGGTCAGGGGCAGCTTTACCACATCCAAGACGGAGGAAAAACTGCACAAACCTACAAAACTGTCTGATTAGGAATAAGAATAATCAACAACCCCTTTGAACAAGTTTAAACAATTTAACGTTTTACCGGGCATTGGACAAGTCCAGGTCTTTTGTGACCAGCATGCGCAGACCATCTTCACTGAAGAACAGGTGATTTCCACTAGACATAATACCACATTTCCGAGAGGGTTTTCCTCCACTCAAAAGACTGAAATGCTCAGCATCCTTGGTTCCTCCTGATAAGACACACACCAACACATACATTCATTTGATTCTTGAAAATACATGTATGACATTTGTACATGCTGGGGGTCCATACCTTCAAAGTCCTCCTTGAGGAAGTCTGGGTTGGGGGTCTCTGGAACAGAGCAGTCTTGTCCAGAGTAGCCAGGGTCACACAGACAGTGGCTGCCTGCAACACAAGCTCCGTGTCCATTACACATGTCCTGACACTGCGGGCCAATGTAGACATTGTCAATCGCCCAAGTGGGAGGAGCAGAACCAGTGGAGAAGAAACCCTGATACCAGCGGAACCTCACTGACCTGCAGGGAAAAGATAAAATAGTAAGTTACTGTTAAAAACAAATCCTTTATCAGTTAAAAATACCCCAGCTCTTACCCACAGAGACGCAGCTTGCCAAAATGAATGACCTCTCGCCTCCAGCCCTGAGTAGTTCCAGGGAAGTAGAGGCTGGCAGGGTGTAGCTCAGTAGAGCACAGGGAGGATGGCTGAGGCCCACCAGCACACAGAGGTAACAGAAGGTGCCAAGTGGCTCCAAAATCTCGTGAAAATTCAAGACGCACCGGGTGGGCTGAGGAGCTCTCAGCTGTGCAGCCCACATTAATCTGCAGCACAAATTATATGGAAAAGATGATTGTGATTTTAACTGAAATGAGTAAGTATTGTAATACTCTCTGGAGTGGCAGTTTATTTACCTCAAACTGAATGATAGTGTTCTCATTTACGTCAATGTCTCTGGTGGTAATTGAGTGCTCTCCAAGTTCACTGGAGACAAACACCATGGCTGACTCATCCTCCTCTCTGCAACACATAGATGACCACAAGATGAGTCAAAAGAAATTCACATGAACATTTTAAAAGATTTCGGATAGATTATTTTCTTACAGTCCTGACTTCTGGTAAGGGCAGTAAAGGCCAGTGTTTCCTCCGGGATAGAAGAGCCAGTTGGATTCATTGGGGTCGTCCTTAAAGCTGTCTATGATCACAGGAGGGTTGTGTACAGAGTTGCCGTCAATGATAAGGTCATCAATCACCCACACCTCTTCTTTTTTACCTACAAAACCAGAAAGAACAATGAAATATGGATAAATAAAATGCAAGACTTTTTGTATTTAAATGTTGTTTATATCTTGTGGCATCCAGCAAGTTGCAAGGATGACACAGATAGAAAGACAACATTGACATTCATTTGCTGTGGGCAATTCAGAGTAAACAATTTGCTTAGTACATCAGTAATCACTCAGATTTACAGTAATAAAATCAAAAGAATAATGTTGATGACTGGTCTAAATCTAATTGTCTCTAATTCTCTTGTTTAAATTAAAGGTACAGTACATTTCTGGAGGTGGCACATCACATGCATATTTCCATGGAAACAAAATGATGTACTTCATGGAGATAGATACGTTTTATGGCATACAATTGAATATTATAGCCAAAGGAACAAAAAAGGCAGGAGGAGGCTCTCCTCCAGGCCAAATATGAGTCAGGATTGTAGAGATGAAAGCCTGTTCACAGAAAGTTTTTCAGTGCAATTAAAAAAAAAAAAAAAGTGTATATTTTAGGTTAATATTTATATACTGTGGCTTCAAATACATATTATTCCTGTATTTGTGAATCCAAGGGGATCAAATATAGAAGAAAATGTAACAACGACGTACCACTATTGTAAGGCTGCCAGAGTCTAAACCGAGTGGCGTTGGTTTGAGCACTGGGTGGCAGCGGAAGGTGTAGGAACAGAGTGTCTGTGGAAGCTGGGAAGTAAAACTCATCCAACAGTAACCAACTTATCCCTCCATTCACCGAGTACTGCAGCAGAACTGAGTGGGAGCGCTCTGGGACACCTACAAAGACCCAAAACAAAGATGTATAACAGAGACATAAATACCCAGAGACACAGGCGTTATGTAATACCTTTGGTGATGAATTTGAAGGAGAACTGAATGTAGAGAGTGTTTGTACAGTCCAAATCCCGGGATACAATCATTCTGAGGCCGTCCTGCAAAGAAAACAAACACTCATAGTTTTTAACTTTCAACTGTTGTCACTGAAACCCCAACTTGATAGTATAAATATACAAATATCTGGTTCACTGATTTCACACACTGCATAGTCTCATGATTATATTGCCCCCAGTTAACAATCATATTATATACCGTATTTTCACGGCCATAAGACGCACTGTGTTATAGGGCGCAGCTTCAGTTACGGGTGTCTTTTTGGTATTCAACACATACAAAAGGCGCACCGGGCCATAGGGCGCGGGTGGTCCAGACCTGGTTTAGACCTGATTTAGTCCTGGTTCAGAGCGCACGTGCACTTCATTGCGTGCGCTGACGGCTCGTGCTCTTCTTATGCGCTGATGCTGTATTGAAGTTCAGAATGTGTTTAGTTGGTGGATTTAACCACATAAACTTTCCACACGAACAAAATCATATGTGTGTTATTAATAGGCCTAAGAAAATAGTGCGATTTGAATTGTGTTTTATTAAAAAAGGCAGCGGGAGCAAATATGAGTTCGGTTGTGCTTTATTTGAGTGCGTAATAAGTACCGTATTTAGCATAGTGCTCACATTATTTTTTACAATCATTCTATCAATTTAATTAATCATCAAATCCATCAAAGTCCTCATCTTCTGTATCTGAGAAGAACAACTGGGCTAGAGGACAGTCAAACACGCCAGGTTCTCTCTCGTCACAGTCAGAGTCTGTCTCGTTGCCGTCCGTCTCCTCGTGAATGATGCCGGCTTTTGCAAAAGCCCGCACGTTCACGCCACGCCCCTTGTCTTCTACTACGTCCGCGTCTCACAACAACACAAAAGGCGCACCGCACCATAGGGCGCAGCATACATTTTCGAGAAAATTTAAGACTTTTAGGTGCGCCTTATGGCCGTGAAAATACGGTACTTATAATATACTTACTCCTTTGAATATTAGTGCTGTTCCAGACTTCAGAGGCTCCCCACTCAGTGTCCCCCTCTCTGCTCCGTACACCTCAGGCCAGGTCTCTTGCTGCAGGTTTTCATTGAAGTCCTCTCTCAGGACAGAAGGCAGTGGAGTCAGTGGTACACAGTGTGCCCCTCCATAACCCTTATCACACCTGTTGAGTTTAGACAATACTTAGTGACAGTGAGGAAAAACAACACAGAAATAAATATGTGGACAGAAGAAGAACTTACATGCAGCGTCCATTGTCACATAGACCATGCCCAGAGCACATCCACGGACATCCAGGAGTAAGCAGAACATTGTCCAGCGCCCAGCCCTCTGCTCCTGGGGTGAAATGTGTCTGAATCCACCGGAACCGGGTTCTTGGAGAACTGAAATATATTTTAGAATGATTATCAAATGTGTAATATATAATTCATTCACTGTTATGAACAAACAATCTTACTTGGCCGCGCTGGGCAAATAAACAGTAATCCGTCTCCAGTGCTTGTGTTGGGTGGATGTGAACACTGAACTCTGGGTGTAGGCAGCACAGCCGATGGCAGGGGGCACACATTCTGGAGTGAGGAGGGTCCAGTGACGACCGCAGTCTGTGGAGTACTCCAGGCGGACCCCGTGAGAGAAGGATGTGGACTTACTGCAGCCCATACTCAGCTCAAACTGCAGGAAGGAGGAGCCTGATACTTCAAAATCCCATGTCTCTGCATACCTGGGCTTCTCTGCACAGGCCAAAGGAAAATGAAACACACCCGATTGTACCAAAACATTATTGTCCTTTACTGAGTGCTATTATGCAAAAGAAATAGAGAGGTGTGCAGTAAAAAGTTCCAGTTAGCGTATTTCACTTGCTTAAGCATGTTGAAGTATTTCTAGGGGTAGTTTTTGCGTGCATTTGGATAATATTTTGAGAAGAATTACACAAAATAATTTGGCCTTTGCTAACCACACCGATATACTTGCATATGCTTTACTATTTGCCAGTCAAACACTCTCAGTAAAATGTGCATTTAAAAAGATAAAGTCAATTAAGTTGATTTTCATTTCTCAATATTATATGAGTAGTTGATAGTATTATTTTTGTAATAAAAAGAGTACTTATTGACCACTCCATCCACCTCAAATGTGAGCTTTAGTGAATGGAAACATGAATGAAAAGTGCTGCTCTATCTGAACACCTTGTTAATTTGTTCCCACAGCCCACACAAACTGGAGCTGCTTGGTAATAGATGTTGCGGCTGGGCTATTTAGCAAATGTGTCCACTTGTAATGCAATATTGGCCGAACTACATCTGCTAACAGCTTGACATGAGCATAAATTACAAGCAGGATGTTTAGTCAGGTTTGCTCTCATCAATAATGCACAAGCAGAAGTATCTCAGTGAATAGGTGATTCAGTTACATCGCCTCGTGTATGGGCCTTTGTGTTTACAAAAGCCCTTAGTGCATTATGATTACCCATCTGCCCAGTGTTTTCCAGATTTCCAGATTCGTGACACTGACATACTTGAGACGATACATCAAGATATGCAAGATATTTAAATAACTCACTATCAATAGCCTCGGAGTTGAAGGTTAACACTGTGTCCAATGATAAGCAGTCCACGGTCACCTCTCCACCCTGAATCCGGTACCAGTTGTGCCTCAGAGGGCTGCTGCCATCAAATTTGTCCTGGAAACCTGTTCTAGACGTGTCATTCATTCCAATTAGAATATCATCAAGAGCCCACTGAGCTGAGTGCTTTCCTATGACAGAAGGAAAGAATCATCAAAGCCGTGTATATCACGTTATTATTTGCTCACCTTCAGCATGCACAAACCTTGCTGTGGCTGCCACCATCTGAACACTGTGTAAGGTGCTTTAGCTGCAGATGGTAACTCAATGGTTACAACTTGAGGCTCCAGGAATGAGCTGAAATCAAGCTCCCTCAAGAACTGCCACTTGATGCCATTATTGGTGGAGAATTGGACAATAACACCTAGAACAAGTGTAAACATTAACATCTTTACAATCTTGAGAATTCATCATGAAATCACAATTGATCATAAGTCAATAATAAGAAAGAAGACATTCAGATATGTTACAAACAATACATAGCATTAAATTCTATCATTACATTAGCTTGGACATTACCTTCATTTCGGGACCGGGGTCTGGTGCAAGTGGGTCCCAAACTTTTACTCCCAATACGGATATAAAATTGCACTAGTCTGTATAAGAAAGAAAGAAAACACCAAAATCAAATACAGTAAAAGTTTACTGTAATAAGTCTTATAGGTAAATGAACTGAACCTTGTGTTGGTTGTGTCCAGGGGAACAGTGCGAGCCTCTCTCCTCCCAGGGCTGTTGAAATAAAGAGCTTTGCCCTCACCAATGATCCCACAGCCTCCTCCGATCTGTCCCCCAATTAGACTCTGCCAAAGTGGACTTAACTTTCCCTCAAAGCCCTCAGTCAGCTCTGTGGGACTGGCTACAGAAGGTACACAGCTGTCCTGCTCCACTGAATAAAAAATAATAATCTAGGTTAAAAATAGACAAACATTTTAGTACATTTATGTTTGTGTTTGCTGTACCTGTGTATCCCATA
This sequence comes from Paratrypauchen microcephalus, assembly GCA_036785185.1. NCBI lineage: Eukaryota > Metazoa > Chordata > Actinopteri > Gobiiformes > Gobiidae > Paratrypauchen > Paratrypauchen microcephalus. The sequence goes on along the minus strand of JAVJIX010000123.1, from coordinate 2,899,318 downwards.
TCACAAAAGCAGACTCCAGAAATGCAGTCCCCATGGCCTCCACAGTGGTTTGGACAGGGCTCGGAGATGTAGACTCCATCTAATGCAAATGGGGGGGCATCCCGGTACAAGCTGCTCTCCTGGAACCAACGGAACCTGGTTTTACTGTACAAATGAATGTCAAAAGTAAATAGTATGTAGAGTAAAGGAATGAATAAACCACTGCTTTAAAGTACTACTTAAATGTAATTATACTGTATGTACTTTAAGACCAAAACTAAGCTGAAACAAAACAAAGACTAAGGATAAATAGATCCAAGAAAAAGATTTAACTAAACAAAAGAAATCCTAAATAAATTCCAAATACATTACCTGGCAGCAACATTGCGTGGGATGACTACGGTGACTCTGGTCCACTGTTCGTAGTCTCCTGTGTTGTATATTGAGGGCTCTCTGAGTTCTCGAGCGCTGCCTTCACAAACCCCCACTCCCGGTGTTCCGGGGTAACAGCCCTCCCTCACCAGGGCCCATGTCCGACCAGAGTCATGGGAATACTGCAGCAGCACTGGGGCGGAGGCACTGAACTCCGACTCACAGCCAATGTTTAGCTGAAGGTAAAGGGAAGAAGAGTTCAAAAATGTATCGGGCATAACATTATAACAAGTCAACTATAACACATTTCGAGTCATGAGTCAAACATTATTTATTGTAGAAAAGACAAAAACCCTGCTAAAACAGATCTGATTATGATGAGGACAGAGTGTTGTTCCTCGTCTGCAGTGGTCAATATACCTAATAAAGTTGTACAAGGAAAACACAGTGTTAAATTATAGACAGCACGTGGGCTGATGAAACAGATTGTATCTAGAATTGGGAGATTGTTCTTTTTTTCCAACCTAACAAAACCAGGACGCTGCTGTCTATTGCGTGTATGACTGTATACTAAGCTGGTGGTCATCTGAAAATTAACATGTGTTCGCATTGATTTTAGAGTTATGCCTGATTAATGCATTTCGGTAAAAAAATAAGCTTCAAAGATCACCTTAAATTGTAGTGTGTAACCAGGCCTCAGGGCGAGATCTCTGGTCACTGCGACTCTGTCCCCATCTGAGCGTCCAAACACCATGGCGGAGGGAGTGGGGGCACAAAAACTGTTGTTGCTTTCCCTTTCCATGCCCTCATTACCCAGCATTAGCCACACACTCATCTGATTCAGCGGGTAATCAAAGGCTGGTTTTTCATAAAAGTTCTATGGTGGACAAGACAGATTGTTTTCATTTAAGCATAACACATTAAAAACCTAAAATGGATAATAAACAAATTTTAGACCTGTGGTAGTGTGGGGTTTGCCATTGGTATAATGTGCTTCTCCCTCTCAGACAAAATAATAACGTCGTCAATGGCCCATTGATCGTAGCCCTCTCCAGAGTGAAGAGGTTGCCACCAGCGGAAGCGAGTGGATGGAGTTTTAGAGGCCAATGGGAGCTCATAGTGGACAAAACTGTAAACAACATAATACACATCATTACCATTTTATATCCAGAAACACAATGCATATATATGTTATCATGTCCAATGTCCTGCTCAGTCCTTAGTATTGCACCTTGTCATTAATAATACCTGTTATAGTGTATTTTTATCAAATCCTTTCCACATGGACTTGTTTAAACAACTCGTTCATACTAATAATATCTTTCTACTACTACTTTTTTATTTGTTATGAGGAAAAGTCCCAGTGCGAACAAGCTATTATATCCAAGTATTACAGATTCTCTTCACTTGGAATAATGAAACCCATGTGTCTTACCGTGGTTTGGTGAAATCCGTAAAGTACATCTCTGCAATCAGTCCCCAGGTGATGCCTCCGTCATTGCTGTACTGCAGGAGCACTCCCTCCTCTCTGCTGTCGGCCTGGTTACACTCCGCCCAGTCGCCTCCCACCCTCAGGTAAAACTGGACAAACTCTGCCCACTCAGTGTCCAGGTCCCAGCTCACCAACTGCCTCAGACCAGCCTATGAAGACACAGCACAATAAGTGGTTAAAACAAATCATTATGTCCCACACAGTTGCTTATGTTTTATTATGATGTACAGTATATTCATTTACGGTACTATTTATTCAACGCACAGAAGTAACATCAGCTGAGTTACCTTGCTGAAGTACAAGGATGAACCAGACGAAACCACACCACAGCCCATGTCAGGGGTGACGATTTCTCCACCAATCACCTCCTGCCACATGGCCAGCAGTGCATCCTGGGATTCGAAGTCAGACAGTACACTTGACGACAGGGGTGAAGAGGGCTGGCAGTCTGCCCCAGTGAAACCATCATCACATCTACATAAAAAAACAATGAGAAGAAGCCATGATATAGTAACTACTATGTGCTATGATATGATCTACTAAGATATAGTATCAGTATAAAGCAGTATAGTGAACCTGCAGTGTCCGTGGTCACACCAGGCGTGCCCATGGCACATATTTGGACATTGTTGGCCGATGTAGATGTCATCCAGAGCCCACTCATCCTGTTCTCCGTAGTAGTTTTGGATCCAGCGGAATCGAGTTGCACTAGACCTAAAAGAGGTGAGATAATGCCAGGATGTTCCTTTCTTACATTAATTCCATTTATTTCATGTGTGTTAATAGACATACTGATCATAAAATGCAAAAGAAATAATACACTTATTGATTTGAAGACACAAGTGCTGCATGTTTCGTAGAAATTAGACTTTTGTAAATTTGAAGTACAGTATAAACAAAAGTAATATCGCTGTTCAGTATGACACAGTAGGATTTTGGCAACCATGCCATAAATGCCACAGTGGTCAATCCCATTTCCTGGTGTAAAGGCACGTGCACATGCCTTCACTGTCGGAAAGAAAATTGCTGCACACTTATAGATCTTGATATATTGTGGTGACATACAGAGCACATAAGGTACATATGCTTCCTGGTTTGTGGCTTTAGTGACCTCTATAAACCATGTTGACCTCCTGATCACACTGAGCTAGTCCAGACTTGTTATTATCATTTACTGCTTGCCCCCCTGACCCCTTATCACATTCTGCAGCAGATTAAACCAGCTTTATTTAGTACCGGACTATAGCCAAGAAATGAGGTGAACACCCCAGTGCACAAGGTGAAAGGTTTATGTGTTAGCAATAAAATACCAGTACTGTTGTGTTGCAAATAAGAAGAATATTACATTGCAGTCTTTGGCATTTGCATATATTACTGACCATGTTTTCTGAGGCAGCGACAGAGTGATGCGTCTCCAGTCTTTGAACTCTGATGGATGGTACACACTTGGAGCTGTGAACTCAGAGCAGCTGGGCATACCCGGTAAACAGGCCTGCAAATGCAAATTCACATAACACATAAAACATGCAGCAGATGCATTGGTATAAGTTCAAATTGTGTAAATATATGAGGGTTTAAAAGGAAATCAGTCCATGTTTGACCTTGACAGACAATAATTAAGAAAACAAGGGATGGAGTGGTGAGATTTTACACTTTTAGATGACTGCAGAAAAGCGAATTAGATCAGATTTCACAAAAAGTCATTATACCCTATTGAGTTTCAAAAGCAAGAAAAGTCTTGTCAGAGAATTAGATATCTTATGAATATTTATGACTTACTGGTGATCAGAGAAAATCTCAAACTGCTTAGTGATTCAAGTATTATCATTTGCAGATAATAAGATGAAAACGAACTGCAATTTTGAATCTTTTCTCAGATAATAATGGTTTAATGGGCCCACAGACATATAGTTGTTATTCATATGGAAGAATAATTAAAAACTGCATAAAACCTCCTCACCTCTTTGACCAAATGCCAGGTGAGTCCGTGGTTAGTGGAAAACTCCAGTCGGACTTGTGTGTCGATGTGTGGCGAGGGCTCCCGACCACAGCCCATTACCAGAGAGAACTGTAAGCTGTAGGACGCCCCCACCTGCATGGACTGCGTCTCCACATAGCGGATACTGGAACCTGGACTGGGCTCACCAGAGAAACTGCACAGTGGTATAAGAACAATTCAGTGTGACTGTTTTAGTGATATAATTATTGTCAGAAAGAGTGGAATCTATGGCACCTAGTTGGCTAGAGGGTGGTTGGCTAGAAGGCGGTGTATCACTGGGTTGCAGATGCTATCACCTCATTTTATAGCTATATAGATTAACTGAGATGGAGTCCAGTTGAAATGACCAGTACAGTATGTCAAAAATATGAACATTTTGGTATGGTATAGCAAATCCATGGATCTGCTGTCAAATATAAGTTTCATTTTCATCATTTGTGGATTTCCCTTTTAAAAAATGATTAGGGAAATAGGTTATACACTATCATAATCACATTCTACTTGGAAATAACCAATATAAGACAGCTAAAATGTTTCGCTGATAAGGGAATTAGCAATAATGGGAATATGGAAGAATTTCCGTGCGTTTCACAAAGGTTTGATCAGAATATCTTCAAAACTGCTATAGATATTCCTGATCTACAGTTCTAAGTATCTAAAAGAAGTTAAAAGAAGAAGTTGGCTCCAATTGGAAAGTGCTGCCATTTAAAGAGACTATTATATATTACACTATGTTATAATGTTTCCTCATCAAAAACGTACCTGAACTTTTGTTTTGTTTCATTCACACAGGTTTAACACTCAAATCCTGCATAGTGAGGCTGTGTTCTTCTTTCAAATGGAAAACACCTTGTGATGTCTTGTAATAATACATTCCACTTTGCTTTTAAACTCCATAATCTAATCTCTAATCATTTGAATAATCTACATTTGACACACAACTCCAGGTATGTTTTTGATGAGGTAACAACATTCTAACATGGCTTAAAGCTCACAAGAGTCAATTTTGCATAATATAGGACCTTTAAAACAAATCACAACACTTTCTTTCTGACCTGAGAGTCCAGTCGTGTTGACAGTAGGGCTGTACATGGCCGAGGTAGAAGCCCAGGCTCTGAGTGACATCCAGGACATTACTGAAGTCCAGGCTGATGGTATTAAAGAGCACAGAGGTCATGCTGATTTCATCCACAGCCCACACATCATGACCACGGCCTGAGTGATACGGCTGCCACCAGCGGAACTGCACGCCAAATTTACGAGCTCCAGGAGGCAGCTCCACAGACACAATCCTGCAGCAGAAAAACAATTTAAACTGAACAGGGCTGGTCTATTGTAGGTCATACATGACCTATAAATATCTGTGAATGTATCTAAAGATAATGCCTACTCACTCATACTACTATTTATTATTACCATATTTTTACACTAATAAGACTAAATTTGTACATTTGATAGAATATGTTGCTAAATCATGAGACAAAAGCACCATAATCCCCAATATAGCAGAAATTAATCACTAAACATGGCAAAACTGAATGTGATTCATATTTTAAACCCACGTAAGCACAGTCTGCTGTTTGTATGTTTGATATTTACACTGTGAGAAACATTCCACATCAGATCATTAGTGCCTTGAGTACAAAAATATAGCTAATAAGAGTACCCCAGACCTTTAAGCAGCAAGAAAACAATAAGTAGGTAAACTGTTCATAGATAGTAGTAATTTTGCACTAGCAATCATAGTATAAAAAGATAAGTGTGTTTACACGTGGCTACATATAATAACGTTTGCAAATGATAACAAAACATCATTATAAAAAGAAGTTTAAAAATAAAACTAAACTGATCTCTCTCTGATTTGTCAATTCTCTTAACCTTTAGTATGTCATCTATGAGACACACAAGGAGTGACATTAAACTATATGTGATGTTTTAGTCATTGTGTTTATTATCTTGTTTATCAGATGTTTTTTGTTCACTGTGGGCCTAGGGAGCGCTGCAATTTCAAATCCTGTGTGTGCAACCTGTACATATGGTTTTTGACAATAAAGCTTACTTTGAACTATCTGTGTACACTGTGGGTCTTAGTTTAGGAAATACATATAAAAGGCAAGGACTTACCTCGGCTCATGAAATCCTTGGTATGCATAATGTTGCAGTAATGTCCAAGTTATTCCATTGTCCGAAGAGTAATGGAGCAGGACCCCCTCTCCGGGCTGGTCTGGAGCAGGACAGGAACTCAAAGTGCTCCGACTACCCAGGCGAAGAGTAAACTGTAGGTATCTGCCAAAATAAAAAATAAAAACATAAACTAATCAGACAAACAATTATGACCCTTGACCTAGGAAAATGCTGTGTAGACATTTCTGTGCTATACACTGCCACCTCAGTACAGCACAGAAATGGATTTCTCTGACACAAAGTATGGAATTAAATTAGATCCATCTTGCATTTATAGGTGTTTTTGCACATAAACTTGCAGGCTCGCCACACCACAGATCTCGCCTGTAACTTGGCATGCTGGTGTCACTGTTGTCTCCATAGAGGTAAATACGTTTAATGCCATATTGTGGAACATTCCAGGCAAAGCACTTAAATTTCCATAGAGACAAGCAGGTTGCAGAACAGTAAGACTGTCAATAAAGTGGAAATATTTAGGTTTTTGTGTTACTAAATAACTATAATAACTAAAAAAAATGGCAAGATAAATATAGATTGACCAGAGTTGTATTTATAAAGCAGTGGTGGCTGTGGGAAGGGTAAATAAACACGCAGCCAAGCAGAGCGAAGGTAGGTGGTAGAAGACAGAATGATGACGGAGATGATTAAACAAATGATGACACCATAAGATGCGTGAAGAGTCCCTCAGTCGTCCAGGTAGAATTCATGATAAAAGAAGAAATTCAATTTGTCAACTGGACAAAGTTTGTTTGGTCGAAAACGTTTCGCCGCTCATCCGAGAGGCTTCGTCAGTTCTGTTCTTGCAGAACTGACGAAGCCTCTGTCCAGCTGACAAATTGAATTTCTTCTTTTATGATGACACCATAAAAAAAGGAGGCAGAGTGTGTCTAAAGATTGGCATTTAATATCAATTAATGTATGTATGAGTTAATGTATGAATATTATCTATATCTGCGGAATATACTGTGTATATGGCTACTACTAATGTATCCTATTTGTTCATCTGGTTTTAGGTTAATATCTCCAGTAATTACTATTCCCATCCACAAAAAAGTAAATCTCCCATCGATGAAATTCTAGAGCATGAACGCAATCTGTTATGCTACTTCCTCATCACCCACCTCTAGCGCACCTGTCCTTGGCGAGATTGTGTTTTCATTAACAGAGCAGTTTTCTTTTTTAGACAGCTGTTCACCCAATTAACTACAAAACCAGGATTAAATATGGCCGTCAGGTGGCAGACTGGGGACTGAGAACCAACACAAATAATTCATCTAACCCAGATGCCATATCCAACTTAATTGTCCCTTCTTTATCTTTCTCTAGCACATTTTAATTTCGCTCTGCTTTCATCTGCAGACTGCTTTATGGTGACAATTCATTTTCAAATGTAGGAACAATGGAAATGAGGGGAAGCAATAAGGATAGCTGTAAAACATTTGTAACATCGATCACAAGTAAAGTAATCAGTCTAAGCTAGCAACTAAATTAAGAGTTAAAATCTGCTTGATATATTATACAATTTGTTTAAACCATGTGGTCTTTGGGTCCAATTTAAAAAAAAAAGTACAATACATCAAAAAATATAATGTAATGATTTGAATTTCATTTTTAGAAAAGTCTGGCTCATTGACCACAGACACATAATAGTGTTCATATATATCATATACATCATATATCTGTTCACCTTGCTTGGGAGCTGTCTAGTGGGGCAGTGATTAAGTGCCTTCTGCTGTCCCGATTGAAGACCAGAGCTTTGCCGCTGGCGAGCACCCCACACCCAAAGCTGACCTCAGCCCCCCGTAGAGAAGAGAAGCTGTGGTAGGACGAGAGGCGCGGGCTGGAGAACCCCTCGGACAGAAACGCAGGAAAGGTCTGAGATGCCAACTCACAGGCCGGCCCACTGAAGCCCGGGTCACACCTGGGCAAGAGCATGAGACATGATAATAGAGGAGAGAATATTGTGCAATACTGAGAATTACAACAGAAATGAAGGAGGAGAGATTATGAAATTCATTAATAAATCATAAGCATAATAGAATGTGATTCATTTCCTATGCTAATTGGTGCCGCAGGGCATTAGTGGATAATGAGCAGACTCATTTTGAAGAGGAGACATTAGATTGATTTAGTTTAATAAAGGGGAAGTGCTTACTTGCAGCCTGTGCGTGAACAATGTCCTCTCCCAGAGCAGAAGCGGAGACAGGCCGGGCCGATATAAACTAAAACACACAGCATTACATTATTACACAGTTCTTTTCAACCAATGTAACCTTTGTACCACAGATCTGACCATTGTCTATGGCCCACATGTTGCCTGTTCCAGTGCCAGACTGCTTCCAGCGGAATCGAGTGGTCTCTGTGAGGGCAGCATTGGGCAGAGGGATGGATATTCTGGTCCATCTGAGGAGAAATAACAGCACAGTGGTGGCCACAGTAAATCCATTGTCACACTTGTTTAGATAGAGCCTAGGAGACTACATACCCGCTGTAGTTGTCAGAGGAGTAGATGGTGCTGTGTGGGAGGTGTGGTCCAGCACACAGTTCTGGGAGACACTCTGTGTGGAGCAGGGACCAGGAGCGGCCCTGGTTTGTGGAAAACTCCAGAGAGACACTATACAATAACACAAACAATGACAGTTAGATACAGTGCCACATTATAATGGATAATGCATGAATGTCTAATTTGACAGAAGAATAGTAGGAATAGTAGAGAAAAGGACACCTGTTTGCAGGCTGGAAGGAACCACAGCCCAGGTTGATGGAGAACTGAGCGACATGTGTATGTGTACCAGGCAGTACAGGCAGCAGCTGCATGAAGTCTACCGCCCAAACATGAAGCTTGGCCCCTCCATGAGACCTCTGCTCGAGACACAGCTGTGTGACAGGGGTCTGCAGCTCTGTGGGCAGGCCAACTGAAACCACAGCAGGAGTCTGTAACATTAGAGATGGTAAAGGTTCATTACAACAGTAAGCAAGGGCTGAAAAACACTCTTAAACAAGGCAACATCTATGCACTAACTATTCAACTGTATTTATTTACCCTGTATGAGGAGTATGGGAGAGTGTCAAGTACCACCCGCTCTCGTCTACCTTCAGAACGGCCAAACAAAATCACATCATGCTCATGGGACTCTCCTGGATGGCAGTCACCTCCACCTGAAAGGTACATGAAACACTAGAATCCATCAAAACAAAATGACTAATACAATAGCACAAGTATTGCATGTTCCCTGTATTTGGCAGGGTAACTGTAATATTATTACAGTGAGCACCTACCCATAGTAAAGTAGAAGCGCAGGTTTCCATAAGACGTAGTGTCGATATAGGGCGTGCAAACTCTCCTTCGACCCTCTGACTCAAACACCAAAGCCAAGCCTGATTCAATCTCTCCACACTCTGTTCCATAAACTGCTCCTTCAATATCCCAGCTACAAAAAAGTATGTCAACGTAAAGCTAGGATAAAACAACAACAACAACAGCAACAACAACAACAACAACAACAACATATAATCCTATACCTTTGCTTCAAGTCTGTGCAATTACAAGTCTAGCATATTTGTTCTTACAATAAAAAGCCAAAAAAGCACTAATTCCTCATAAATTACCTTTTTGAGGCCTATGCACATGGGACACACACAGACATATTTCTGCACAGTGGAGAGCGACTACTGATTAGCTCTGACAGAAGTTAACTCAGTGTGTCAGCTCTCTCCTGTGTTCATCCTCCCCTCCATCTTTTGCTACTATTTCCTCTCCCTATTATTATTATTTTCTGTTTTTGTGACTTAGACAAAGCCACTGTTGAGTAGAATAATTAACACCTGTGTCCCATTTCCATTAGAAAAACTCTTTTCAATCAGTATTACAAAGTTTTGGGGCATGTATGTTCATTGGGAGAGAACTAAAAGTCAAAAACATACCTAGATATGTGTTTTGTTTCATTCACATGTTTGAGTAATCCTTTATTATCAGTCTGTCTACATCTTCAAAGCTCAAAATGCTCTGTTCCACCTTGTGATGCGATGACGAGATGAGTGTTGAATTTAACAAATACATTTTACCTTTAGTTCAGTAGAGACTGGCAGTTCCAGGGCTGAAATCATTCAAATGATTCTAAAGAAAGTGTATGGAGCATAAAAAGACAGTGGGGCTCTTCCTGTTTTAACACATTGCATTACAAGGTACAACAGAGTGTTTTCTGTTTGAGAGAAAAACTCCTAAATATGCAGGATTAAACATGTGTGAATGCAACAAAACACAACTTCAGGTATGTGATGAGGAAACAACATTGTAACATAAAATAAAATAAAATAAAATAGCATAAAATGGGCCCCCTAAATACCCTGTCCTTAGCTCTTGGGAAATAGTATTTACAATTACTAACAAATCCAACTAGCAAAGAAAGCAGAGTAAAAAAAAAAAGCCTTTACTTCAAAGGTGGACTCTCAAAATCTTCTTCCCAGTAGCTTCTCCCCTCCTCTCGGTGCAAGTCGATGTCTCTGGTGGAGGCAAAGCTATGGCCCACTCCCTCAGCGCCATGGAAGTACAGAGCATTGCCCTCGGATTGGCATGCATGCTGGTCATAAAAGGATTGTAAATAAATATTAAGTTAGAATAAGCAAACTTCACATCTGATTAGGGTGACCACCTCAAATTACAGAAAATGTTGCTGAATGTGGTTGGAGGTCCAGACTCGACCAATTTAACCTCATAGTACCTGCGATAACTTTATATAATGATTTTCAGTTTTGTCACAGAGAGATTGGAATAGGCGCCAATAGGTGAATGCCATTACTAGAAATCAACTGATATGGTTTTTTTTTTATGTTTAGAATGTTTAGAGCAACTGATCGCTAATAGGTTTTGCTGATGTTTTTGTAGAGATTATTTAGATTTTCTCCTCCAAATGATGTTTAATTTACAACAAATTCACCCACATTTTTTTTAATACTTTTTTTTAATACTTTACTAATACTTTTTTTTTTTTTAAACCACAAATCCATTTTCAGCAATAATGTATTTTAGGCTGCACATCATCCAAAACAGACACAAAAAACAAACAAACAACACAAGTCATTTCTTTAATAATTCATGTATCATCAATGAAAAGTGGGACATTCTCTAAATGAGTGGGATAAGGCTCTGCAGAACAACCAAAAGAGGGACAGGTGGTCACCCTACATTTGACAGTGTGTGGATCTGCACCTTTATAGTTGATCCCGGAAAGAAGAGCCAGTTGGCAGTGTCTGGGGGGTCCAGGTTGTCCTCCATGAGAGGGGTTTTGTGGGCAGAATTCACTAGTAGCACATTGTCCAAACCCCAACAGGACTCATAACCTTCTGGACCCTGTGATGCGTCCTGTGACCAGCGGAGACGCACCCCATCAGCCCGGGACTGAGGAGGGAGGGGGAGCAGGTGGACCACGGTGGTGCTGTTGGTTGGAGCTCTGCAAACACATACAAACTTATGATATCGGCTTTTATGTTTGTTTGCTTACTTGTTTGTTTTTGCCCTTGTTCTATACCCCTAAAAAAAATAAAGTAAAATAAAATAAAAACTTATAATGATGATGACTTATGGATATATGTGGTATTAATACTTAAACTGTCTGGAATATCTAGCTGCAAATAAATGCTGTAATGTCTTAACTTAATCTTTGAGGCTCTATTTTGCTGCTATGGCCAGGAAGGATTGCAAATAGTAAAAATGAATACTTATGTTAATTTAGTAAGGGCTGGGTTGCATGAATAGTAGCTGTTACTCTGCTTCGTTAAATTAGAATATAAGATGTTTCAAAGGGTAAAGTAAAGACAGATGGTCGTGACTGACCTGATCTTCTCCAGAGTGATCCACTCATCATCGGAGCTGTTGCCAATTGCACTTAGGCTGTATGACACAGTGATGCTTGGGTCTGAATAACTAAACCGGCAAGACCCTGAACCTGTGAACAAAGAAAACATTTCAACAAATGTAATCAGTTTTAAAAGGCTGAATCACATTGGAAAAAACAACAACCATGCAGTATTTTAGGTCTGCATTTTGTGGAAATGCATGTTTGCTGTATGCTGTAGATCCAGACTTGGTCAAAGGTTTCTAATGGAGGAAGCAGCAAACCACAGCGTTGTTACCTTTCACCTTTTCTTCTTCTTTTCACTCATGTTTTGAATCCTTTCTCCATTAAGCTGTCTCATGCAACCCCCCTGAACAAAACTGTGCATTAACCTGCCAGTATTCCCGTGCACCTCTATACTGCCAGGCTAAATCCTCTAAACTACAGCACAAACTCATTTCAGTGTAAACCACTCCACAGCCAGACACAAATTCAAAGTGCTTGGGGCTACAGCACATCTTCTACCTACTCAACTTCCTGTCAGTCATGCTTCCAGACAGATTGGTAGAAGCATGTAATGGGCATGAAAAATACAACGCATTTAAAACTCTGCAGGAGCCTTTAGGGTGTCTTTCAAGAACGTAGTAAAATATTCATTATTTAGATAGCAGAGGCTGGGAGAGAGAGGACAGTGCTGTGTAAACCAGTAGGCTTACTGATAAACTGAAAGACAAATGATATAGTTCCTTAGTTCCTGCTGATGTCAAGGGTTTTTTGTATCCTCGCAGATGACATTGCAAGACATTTAATATAGGTATAAAAGGCACACTATGTTTCCATATGGGAGCATGCGGTTCAGGTGTAATACAGTACTCACCAAGAGCAAACTGCAGGACTGAGGCTGTGCTTGTGTTCAGAGGTACTGTGGACTGAGAGAAAACACAGGCACGGTAAGAAAAAAACAAATTAAATAAACAAAATCACTCTTGATGTTTGATTGCTTAGTGGTTTTTGCGTAGTTTTGTGTGTGTGATGTCCGTGGCATGTTGGGCTGTGTGATTCTTTACCTATTTTTGTTAAGAAAAAATATTAAGGGCATACTGGAGAGGTCAATTTATACATTTCTGCAAATGTGCACAATAAATTAATGAAAATAACTACAGCTCTGGAAAAAAAAAAGACCGACCACTGCATTTTTTTCTGAAATCAGCATCTCTACATGTACGTGAAAAGTCCCTCAGTCGTCCAGGTAGAATCCATGATAAAAGGAGAAGTTCAATTTGTCAACTGGACAAAGTTTGTTTGGTTGAAAACGTTTGATTGGTTGAAAGCTAGGTAGCTCCTCCCTACAGCAAGATATAAGCAAGTGTCTTACCAGTATTCTTACTAGAGCTGACGAAGCCTCTCGGATGAGCGGCGAAACGTTTTCAACCAAACAAACTTTGTCCAGTTGACAAATTGAACTTCTCCTTTTATCATCTCTACATGTATTACAGCCATTCCATTCCGTTCCATTCCATTCTGTTGAATTCCAACACAAACACAAAGCTGAGCTACTTCAGTTCTTGCACTAGGAGTGGAATAAAGTCACCCAAGAACAATGTGAAAGACTTGTGGAGAGCATGCTAAGATGCTGTGATTAAAAATAAGGATTATTGCACCAAATATTTGAATTTTTGAGATTTCGCGTTTCGTAACTTGAATTTTCTTTCGTATCTAGAGACCAAAATTTACCGTGAAGGCGTTTCGTAACTTGAAATTTTCGTTTGTTGGGTCATTCGTAAGGTGAGGTACCACTGTATAACAAATATAAATTTGTTGTATTTATTCATTATATTTTACTTCGTTCATCTCTGCTTCTCACTACCATACAACTTACTGATTCAATTGTCTTTTTGCTTTTATTGACTGTTATTAAGTGTGAAAGCTTTTGTGTTTTGGGATGTGAGTGTTTGTTGTATTCGACAGAAGAATTGCCAGGAAGCAGCATCAAACATTTGGACCAGTGTCAGGCAAAGCAAATGCTTATCAGACAAGTAAATAAAATCATGCCACTAAAAATGTCTCTGTAATTGGAACCACTTCAACTCCACCAGCCAAGTCAGTGCTTTGAAAGTGAGACAGGGAATGAATAAAAACGTTGGTAAGTAATTGGAATAATTGACAAACAAAAACGTTTGTAGAGGATTAAAATAGTATTGTTGCAAAATACTTTGTTTAAGTGTGAGTGGGTATTTATCACACTGAGGGGTCTGAAATCTGTATACGCACTCACATCTTGGGAACCTGCCTCTCTTATGGGGACAAAAATCTGGTTCCCATGATGCAAATGTTTTATTATTACATCAACAACATTATTTAATATGCATGAGTTAAAATAGGTGAGGTTGAGGGTTTTGGTTAAAGGGCACACTATTTTTAGAATGTTTCCTCATCACAAACATACCTGGAGTTCTGTTTTGCTTCATTCACACATGTTTAATAGGGGTGGCGCGGTTCATGAAAAACCGACGAACCGTTCGGTTCGCTTGTCATGACAAACCGTTCGGTGCGCACCTGACGGTTCCGGGCATGCACAATGTATATTTGCCCCTGGCATGCCCATATGTAACCTCGGCTCGTGTTTCCCTTTCGCGAGAAAAATGAATGAGTGCGGTAAATAAAGTTAGATAGAAATGGCAAGTGAGAGTGAAGATAGCGGCAAGGACATAGAGGATGCACCAGTGTCATTTAAGTTTGGTGTCTGGGAAAAGCGGAAAGTCACGGACATCCCCCTCCCATGCCCTCCCATGCGCTCTAATCAGAGGCATTGAGGAGAAAGCTTATGCGCGCTATCAGGGAAGCTAACAGGACGAGAGAGCGCGTGAAAAGTCGGTAAGTGAGGCACGGACAGATAGGGTGTTTTATAAAGTTTAACCTGCCCTGTGATACATGTTACACATTACACGTGCTCACTCGCTTGCTCGCTCGCTGACGTGCGGTGTCCGCAGCTCCAGACGGAGCGCGGCCCGCACACCGGTAGAAGTTTAATACGAGACACATACTTTTGTTTCTGTTTCTTCAATATCTAGTGAAAGGGTTTTTTCAACAGCAGGTGACATAGTTACTGCCACCAGATCTGAGAGATGGTTCCAATAATGGGCTTAAAGTCATGTCAAATTCAGATTGTGTGATTATTACATTGTATTAAGATTTTATATTACATTAGATTATTATATAATCTTATAACCTTTTTAATGTTATATCCTGTTATTGTGGATTATTAAGATAAATGGATATAAGGTGTATTTTGAAAGAAACCAATAAGAACTGTACAGAACCGAAAACCGTGACCCTTAAACCGTGATACGAACCGAACCGTGAATTTTGTGAACCGTGCCACCCCTAATGTTTAACACAAAGAATCAACATATTTAGACGAATTCTTCTCTCAAACAGAAAACACCTTACTCCACCTTGTGCTGTCATATGGTAATACAGAAAATGCTCCACTATGTTTTTAAACTCCATACACCTTCACTAGAATCATTTGCATCATTTCAGCCCTAGAATTTCCAATCTCTTCTGAACAAAAGGTAAAAGATGGTTAACTTGAAAACTACCGTTTCATGACATCACAAGATGGTAAAGAGCATTTTCAGCATTGGTGATGCAGACAGACTAATAATAAAGGATTACTCAAACACGTAACAGGTATGTTTCTAATAAGGTAACTACATTATAACATGGCTTAAAGCTCACAAGAATCAACTTCGCTTAATATAGGAACTTTAAAGTCCAGTGACTATGGTTACAGTTAAGATCAGTCTCCTGGAAATGAAGTCAGTGTAAGGTTTTTTCTTTATGATTTAGCCACAGCAAATGCTATGTTGGGTATATTTGGGTTGGCACAAAGTAAATGGTTTTTGACTGCCTGTGGATTCAATTTTTATTTTTTTTTGCAAAAGCTGGGATAAGAAGTTGAACAGTTTTAGGAGTGTGTCCTTTTCCATTCCATTCCATTTTTAGGAATGTAAGACCAAGCTACAGACATTTATATTATTATTATTAACATCAAGCTATTCCTGTGACTGAGATGCCTGAACAGCATTAAAGTGATAGTGTATTATTGCTGTGTAGTTGTGGCTGCTAAGTGCCTGGTTTGGGTACAGGGTCAATGGTCTGTGAAATACGCAGTGGTTTCTGTGTGGTTAAACATAGCAGTTACCAGCTCTCGCTCTCCGAAGGGCTCGCAGAAAGTGACAGCTCGCCCATGCATCAGCGCGCCGCACTGCTCCCCTACGTCACAGTTAGAACACTCAGACCTGACACAGAGGAATGTTGGAGTTAGAACCAATAATATACCAATAATTAAGTGGTAAAATCCCAAAGACCAGCGCTTACCAAATACTGGGGTCCAGCTGTGTGTGGGACAGGTTGGAGTCAAAGTCATCTCGGAGTACAGCGTGTTTACCATGGAGTTCAACTGCACAAAAACACAGAAGCCATCAATAAGAAATGCAGTGTTAAATATAAAAATAGAGGAGGCCATATTGGGGAAATGAGGGAAATAATATAATAGTTCAGGGGTGTCAAACTCATTTTGGTCCGGGGGCCATATCCAACCTACTTTGATCCCAAAATGGCCGATCAGAAAACTCATGGCATTTCTGATCGATATATACTCCAAAAATGGCAATAAGTCCAAATATTTGTGCATACTTTTCTCATTTTTGACATTTTGCTGATGAGGGCGTCACGGTCAACAGTCAAAATGATGGAAAGAGGCAAGTCTTCATTTGTACTGCTCTGGTGGGAGGCCACGCTCAGAGGCGCTGGAGATGCTGCTATGCTATGCTATACCAATATTTTAACAGAAAATTTAAATATAATTAAAATATTTTAAAAGAAAATCAGCCAAGGGGCAGATTAAAGGTCTTGGAGGGCCGGATCCAGCCCCTGGGCCACATTTTAACACCCCGGTAATAGTTCTTATGACAGACTGGTTGAAAAAAAATAAAATAAAATAAAAGTTGAAGGGTCAAATTTGTCCTCTGTTCTAGAATATAATGAAGCAGAAGGCTATGGTTTGTACTGTATTTTACTGTATGATCTCACTATACTACACCCAATATCTCTCATTAGGTGCACTTTTGAAATCATCAAAGCAGACAAATTATGACATCAGTTGTACTGAAAACTCACCGAGACTTGGCCTCAATGGCAACTCTGTGGGAGCTGAAAGAAAAAAAACAAAACAATAATATGAATATGGTATTTCACACATGTTTGAGTACAATTTCCACATCACAAAATGTTCTGTTCCAGCTTGTGATATCATGAAAAGCAGTATTTTTCAAGTTAACAACTAACTTTTATATTGTGTTTAGTGGAGATTAGCAATTCCAGGACAGAAATCATCCAAATGATTTTTTTTTTTTTTTTAAATAATGACATCACAAGGTAGAGCAGAGTGTTTTCCGTTTGAGAGACAAACTCGGCCTAAAATATGCAGGATTTGTGTGTTAAACATCTATGAATGAAGTGAAACGCAACTCCCTTTAAAATCAATGTTATGTAAGCACAAGTGGTTTCCAGCCATAATTGCTGATGACATTAATACCTCATAAGAAAGAAAGGCCAAATGGCAAAAATTAACAGTTCACTGGCAATTAACCACCATTTCCCCTGTGGCTCCTGTGGGCAGACTGTGTGGCCACTGTCAAACTCTCTCAGATTACTCTTTCAATGCAATACAGAGCTACAGAAACAGAACTTAATGAATCCAGTGGTAAATTTGTATCTCCATACCAGTGTTAGCAAGTACACAATGCTAAAAAAACGTTCCCTTCCTCTCTGTCCTGAATTGATATAAGTTTCATAGGGTTGCATATCCAGGTTTTACAGTATTTCATCATCAGTTCATACTGAGCGGAGGAGAGGTTTTTGACCTGAGTGAATATTTGCCTCTTTAATCCCTCTGCACCCTCAAAGTCTGTTAGAGAGTTTGTTTGAAAAGTCAAAAAAATGAAATCTGCATTATACATCAAAGAGGCGCACACTATATGACAATAGATATGTACAGTTCATTTCATTTTTCATGTATTTATTTATTTCATTCGTTAAAACAAAACAAAAATAACAGATGCAACACAATTGCATCTATACAATTATAACTTAAATATGAATGAAAAGGGAACAGAAAGAAGCATAAGATTATAATATCTGCCTTACTTGGCCAGCCAAATGATATCTCTCTGTATTTCCTATACAGCGCGATACCATTTGGACACCCTCCATCCACTCTCGCTCCTCCGGTTACAAACGGACTCCGCGATTCTGATTCGTTCAAAGATGGTGACGTCAGTGCACCCGCCTTTGCCCGCAACGTTACTCTTAGGCAGCGGAAGTTCCGCCTCAGTTTTGAATCAAGATGGCGCAATCTCTGATTGGTTCACTTAGCTGTCTGTCTACGCGCAACCGCAGCGCATTCTGTGGATCAAGCGTTACCAGACTCACTCGCTGGTACAGCGATGAGTCATGGATTCTTCCAGGCAAATATCTGCCCCATATCAACTCAAAATTATATTACAACAAAACATATATAACATATAAACAACATATAAACATATAACAACAGTGAAAAGGTAAAGAAGATACATTATGTTTTTTTCTAGTATTTAAAAGTGCACTGTGTAACTTTTCTAAAGAGGGTCCAAAACCTGTTTGTCTCAATGGAGATGTTAATACTTTGGTTTAAATTGTCCACAGTATGGTATTATGGAATCTGTCTTGTATTGTATTCAACTACAGGTGTTATTTATTAATCAAAAACATCTTAAAAAATCGTCCTTACTGTGAGTGAGTTCACCTCTCCACATATTTAACCTGTAATTTGTCTTGCAAGTCTCCATTGAGATTCTTAAGTTAATATGACACTGTGTAAAATTCTAGGCACATCTCCATGGACACAAGCAGGTGATAGTTCCACCAGACAAGTTACACAGTGTATCTTTAATAACTGTTAAAAACCAAACTCAGTTATGTTTTACATGTTCATTGTAAACTTCAATATTGACCTAAAATGACAAGAAAATAACCAGGCACATTGACATTCAGTTCAAAACTGTGCAGAACTGATTCTTTGCAGCCTGCCCACCTCTTCAAAATGGTATTTGACTGTAACAAGCATCACATATTTAATATTTTTATATTTGGAAAATGGCAATGTGACTTTTTTTTTTTTAACAGTATGTGCATATGCATCTACATTTTAAAGGTCCCATGGCATGAAATTTTCACTTTCTGAGGTTTTTGAACGTTAATGTGAGCTCCCCTACCCTGTTTAGGCCCCCCCCCCATGGCTAAAAGTTGCGAAATGTCTAAACTGAGCATTTGCGGTCCTTTTCTGCATTACACAAAACCAGTGTTGAAACGGGCGAGTTCGGACAAGGCACCTTATTGACGTCAGATCGGCAAATGCAGCTCCAGCCCCTCCCTCTGTCTCCGCTCAGCGTCCCTGTATATCCCGCCCATAGAGTTTGGACTGTGAATGCGCTACGCAATGCGAAATGCGTTTTTTTATTTGCCTGGAGGCACGTCCGAGTGTTTCTAGGCTCGCAAGTCCCTTACCCGACCCTCTGGACCTCTGAAATACCAGTGGTTTAATTTTATTTTCTGTGTAAATATGCTTTTTTTCATTGCAAAGTCTCCCATCTGTCTTCCTGTGTTAAACACGGAAGCGAGCAGACAGCGGTGCAGAGCTCCCCCGCTCCTTAGCCAATCTCTCTGTCCTTCTCATTTGCATTGAAGCAGCAACACCCAGAATAAAGCATTTTAGACACATATCTAGCCTCATGAAGACTGTCAGAGTCATATCTCATGCACTGAGTGTTGATTTTGAAGAAGGATTCATTTACAGTATTAGGGAACCATTAAGGAGCCATATAAAAGCATCAAGAAGTACCATGTCATGGGACCTTTAAAAATAATCTCAGCTTTGTACAGAGCAGTGAACAGGGATAGGTGCAGACTGAAACCTTAATGCAGGATTTCTCCAGCACTCAAAATATAAAAAAGTAATCTTATGCTGAGGGGAAACAAGTACAACATAGTGAAATATCATTTGCTTCTCTACTCTCTATCTTGCATTCATTTGATTATGCATGTTTTAATTTCTCAACAAAACGTGCATTCTTATGAGTGGGGTCACCTAAGTTAAATGCCATACTGTGGACTATTTCAGGCAAAGCAATAACATCTCCATGGGAACAAACAATTAACTAATTTTGGTTAAACATCACATATAAATCAAGAGTTGTGAGGTTAACCTAATGGAGTTTTCTAGAGTAACCCATTAACATACTTCCTTGTTTTTACTGTCTATTGTATTAGGTACTCACAAATTCAAAAAATGGTTCCAGACTCTTTAAGTGACTATAAACTCGAGGTGCTGACGGGTGGTATTAAAGTTTTGGAGTCCCATCTGGTGGTGCAGTAACGGCGATGTTGCGGTGGTGCTTTGGTGGGCCAGTGCCACTCCAAATCGTGGCTTAGGTTTTGACTTGATGAAGAAGCCCATTAAATGTAGATCAAAGGACCCTCCTCTTCCTCACTGTGCATTCCTCTGCCTTCTAATCCTCCAAAGTCCACTGATTCAAAACATGTTTCGAAGAGCAGTCCATCCCTGCATGTAACTGCTTTGTGTTTTGAACAGCTAAACATTTGTAATAAATTAAAATGGGGTATACAGTTTCATATTAGTGTATTCTGCCTGGTGCCCTGTAAGTGCTATGGCTAAAGGGCACATATTGTGCTTTTATTTCTTGAGTATTTAATATCAACTATAAGATACGTAGATCATTATTTTACATTTTATTCACAGTAGACCACAATATTGATCTAAAAGAGACCAATTACACAAACATGTCCAATCACTTCCTGTTTAAAAATGCAGAACTGTTGAAAAATGGCTACACAATATTTTTCAACCATACATGTATGACAGAATTTCTTAAATAATTGCTAGTAAAGAGGAATGGGAATAGGAGGTAGGTGAAAACATTTTCGGAACACTCAAGCCTTAAAGGTCCCATGACATGGTACTTCTTGATGCTTTTATATGGCTCCTTAATGGTTCCCTAATACTGTAAATTAATCCTTCTTCAAAATCAACACTCACTGCATGAGATATGACTCTGACAGTCTTCATGAGGCTAGATATGTGTCTAAAATGCTTTATTCTGGGTGTTGCTGCTTCAATGCAAATGAGAAGGACAGAGAGATTGGCTAAGAAGCGGGGGGGGGGGGGAAGCACAGCTCTGCACCGCTGTCTGCTCGCTTCCGTGTTTAACACAGGAAGACAGATGGGAGACATTGCAATGAAAAAAAAGCATATTTACACAGAAAATTAAATTAAACCACTGGTATTTCAGAGGTCCAGAGGGTCGGGTAAGGGACTTGCGAGCCTAGAAACACTCGGACGTGCCTCCAGGCAAATAAAAAAACGCATTTCACATTGTAGCGCATTCACAGTCCAAACTCTATGGGCGGGATATACAGGGACGCTGAGCGGAGACAGAGGGAGGGGCTGGAGCTGCATTTGCCGATCTGACGTCAAAAAGGTGCCTTGTCCGAACTCGCCCGTTTCAACACTGGTTTTGTGTAACGCAGAAAAGGACCGCAAATGCTCAGTTTAGACATTTCGCAACTTTTAGCCATGGGGGGGGGCTAAACAGGGTAGGGGAGCTCACATTAACATTCAAAAACCTCAGAAAATTTCATGCCATGGGACCTTTAAATGCAGGACAATACAGAATTATAGGTTAAAGGTCCCATATTACACAAAAATTGACTCTTGTGAGATTTAAGCCATGCTAGAATGTTGTTACCTCCTCAAAAACATACCCATCATATCAGAAACCTTGTGTTTCATTCACACGTTTTTGAGTAATCCTTTACTATTTGTCTTTCTACATCTCAAAAGCTCAAAATGCTCTAGTTTTCGGTCGTTTTTTAGCTACCTTTTTTATCTTTAGTTCATTACAGATTAGCAATTCCAGGGTTGAAATCATCCAAATGATTCTCATGAAGGTATATGGAGTGTATTTACCACATGACGTCATGGTGGAACATAGTGTTTTCGGTGTGAAAGAAGAATTCAGCCTAAATATGCAGGGTTTGTGTTTTAAACATGTGTGAATGGATCAAAACACAACTCCAGGTATGTTCTTGATGAGAAAACTACATTATAACTTAGATCACAAAATAGTGTAATATGGTCCCTTTAAAATGTAAATGCATTATGTCTCAGTTAATAAGTCCATGCCAGACTTTTCAATGCATGGTTGATATTCTGAACTTTCTGACACATTGCTCTCCCCTACTTTTTGGTCCGACCATTTGGCACATCTCCTGCTCGCTGTCTGTGCGCACACCCCTGCAGTGCAATGGGAGCAGACACTGGGGCTCATTCCACTTGGATTAATCCCCTCTCAGTTGCTTAAAGACTTCAATTATGGCCTCCTCTATTAGCAGCTCATCTCAGCTAATGCCTGTATCTCTGTAGGGCCAGGGTTTAGACAACTCCGCTGCTCCACATGTACGCACAGAAAGCCAGGAAATAGATAGGGCCCGTACTAAATCTTGTCTAATAAAAGTGGATTGGAGCAGGAGTGATAGAAGGAGGTCAAAAGAGCATAAGCTCTGACAGATATCTCAGGGTAAGAAGTTCAGGCCCAATAATGTTCATTTTTGTATCTTCTAAGCACAAACTCCATACCAGACTTCAGCCAATTTTTATTCTTGTCTCTTTCCCGTCAACTTGATTCTTCATAATGTAAACCATGTCTAGCTTCTCCTTATTTAAAGTGTGTTAGCGATTAGAGACTCCCATGGTGGTTTCCTGTTATGATGACTACAAAGTGAAGCTTGTTGGCTGCTTAATTGGTGCAACTATGCTCCAACAACAGCAAAGAACATGGCAACTTTTTTGGAGTTTGCACTTTATGTAACTTTTCTCAAATGTTCCATAGTATGGCACTAAAATGATCTATGGTGTATTGTTAAATTACAGTTATTTGTTAAGAAATACCTCGAAAAACATGTACTTTCACTGTGAATGGGCATGACTTGCCACAAACCTGAAATGTAACCTGTAACTCGTCTCCAGGAAAGTTTAATACTATTTCATGGAAGATTCTGAGCAAAGCAATAACATCTCCATGGAGACAAGCAAGTGGCATACGCACACACAGATCGTCACATTTTTATACAGCACTTTTCCACCTTCAAGGCACTCAAAGTGCACCCAGTCACAGACACATTCATACACCAATGTACGCAGACATCGGAAGCAAGGTGGGTTAAGGGTTTTGCCCAAGGACACGACGACAGTATTCATCTGTGTGAGCTGGAATTGCACTGCCAACCTGTTGACCAGTGGATATGGATATCTAACTATGATGTATACCCTGCGTTCCAAATTATTGTGCAAATTATATTTTTCTCTGATTTTGCCAATTGTCAATATAAATAAGTCATCATAATTCGAAATGTTCTTGAACAAACCTCCCAATGATAACAGTATTTTTTTCAAAAATAAAAACTGTTCCAAATTATTATGCACAACAGAGTTTCAAACCATGTTATTGTTGTAAAGAACTGAAAATGGTAATTTGTTTATTTTTCAATCAGAAGCATTAGCATATTACTGAAATCAAAAGCTATTTCAATAAAAACATCTTATCAGGTCAAGTTATATTTTAACACAGGACCCCTTATTGAGGAGCTTCAAAATTCTTGCTTCCATTGAGCTTGTGAGTTTGGGAAGAGTTTTTGCTTGAATATTGCAGGATGTCAGAATAGCCTCCCAGAGCTGCTGTTTGGATGTGAACTGCCTCCTGCCTTCATAGATCTTTTGCTTAAGGAGCTCCAAAGGTTCTCAATAGGGTTGAGGTCAGGGGAGGATGGGGGCCACACCATGAGTTTCTCTTCTTTTATGCCCATAGCAGCCAATGATGCAGAGGTATTCCTTGCAGCATGAGATGGTGCATTGTCATGCATGAAGGCGATTTTGCTACGGAAAACACACTTCTTTTTGTACCATGGTAGAAAGTGTTCAGTCAGAAAGTCCACATACTTAACAGAAGTAATTTTTACATCTTCAGGGACCCTAAAGGGGCTGACCAGGGGGGCTGATTCCAGCCCAAAACATGACTCCACCACCTCCTTGCTGATGTCACAGCCTTGTTGGGACATGGTGGCCGTCCACCAACCATCCACCACTCCATCCATCTGGACCATCCAGGGTTGCAGGGCACTCATCAGTGAACAAGACTGTTTGAAAATGAGTCTTCATGTATTTCTGGGCCCACTGGAGCCGTTTCTGCTTGTGAGCTTTGTTTAAGTGGCTGAATAGAAGGTTTATGCATAACTGCAAGCCTCTGAAGGATCCTACACCATGATGTTTCAAGCTTCAAATACCCGTTTGCTGCTTTGAAATGACATTTTAGCAGCTGCTCTCTTAATCTGATGTATTTGTCTGGCAGAAACCTTCCCCATTGTGACTTTATCTACACTGCCAACCTTCAAATCAGAGGACTAACACTCCACCACTGAGCTACTGTCACCCTAAAAGATAGGGAGGAACATGGGGATCCTATATGTAAAAAGTTTAGGTGTCTTTGTGAATTAGAGGAACATTTGTGCTTCTAATCAAATTTAGGATTGGTATATCCATGATGGGAAATATGTACAATATTAAAATGTATATGACAGAGCAGAGTAACCCAAGTCACCCATCCCAGCAGTACACAGTAAAGCCAGTGTAGTGATGAGGAGGTGGGACAGTGGTGCGATCAGAGCAATGGCCTCTCTGAGTTATATGTGCCTTTAATAATCCATCTGAGGTGCAGGGTGCTGGGACGCTCCATAAACACTTGATTTATCCCCGCAGTGGAAATGAGAGGAGCAGGTCTGAAGGCGCTGTCTGCTGGTCCTGCTGTCATAGGGGCTGATGGACGGGCTCACGCTGTACACCTCTGTCTCTGCACATGGGACACTCCTGCACTCATTGGGGCATTATCGGCCTCTTTATGGCATCAATTAGGGCAAAGGTTTATGTACTTATTAAGAGGATTACATTTAAACATTACTGCTTGAACCTATCTTTGAAGATATTATTTTGCATTAAAGCAGGGGTACCAGACTTTTTTGTAAATTTGTAAATTTTGTGTTTTCCTTCCTTGCAAAAAGAGACTGATTGTAGCTAATAATAAAGTACTTTTATTTCTCATCAACCCAGAAGTATGCAACAAAAGCAGCAGTCTGATTGCTACACTTTGGCAGTTTCACTTCGTCATCTAAAAAAAAATTCTAAAGCTGAGACTGAAAATAATGTGGATCCATGGATATTAAGGATGTGCCAAAGGATTTTTGAGAGTGAGAGATAAACTATATTTGATCTACTGTGAAAATCAGGTACTCCACCTTCAAACGTACTGTATCTAGCTTGTATGTGTCCAAATAGGTGTTTTTGTTGATTTCATTAGTCAACTTAAAATACTGTACATGTATTCTTACTGAGAGCAGATCCACAGATCTGACTTGACTTGCTCAACTCCTTAAAAATAAATAATTTAAAGCCATAATGCAGAACCTTCCAGGCAAAGCAATCTCCATGAAGACAAGCAGGTGGCGGACGCTCCACCAGAAAAGTTACATAGTGTACCTTTAAAGCAGTCTTATATAAAGTCTTATACAATGCACAGTAAGGGATCTTGAGCATGACTAAATATATTTCTTACTCATTCTTTTACAAAACCAATGAGTAAAACACCTGTTAGCAGAAAGTTTGACTTCAGCTGGTACGACCTGAAAGTTGTGTAAAATCTGCACTGAAACTTACTTTTTCTTACTTACTGGCTAATCTTAAACTTGGCCTCTTTAGATTTGCCTTTTATTTGAACAATCATTTCTGTTTAATCCTTAACATTCTAACTTTCATCCTCAACTCTCATATCAGCACTAATCATCCTGCTTCAAACACCATCTTCTTTGTTTCTTTAAAGTCAGACTCAAAAGTGTGAAATCCAGAAGTGAAATCCAGAAGTGACCTTCAGATGTAGATATGTTTTAATTCCCCTTTAAACACTGACACTAAGAAACTGTTTTTGATCTACCAGTGCCCTTTAAACTAGTGAGAAACTTGCTTTCTATACTACAAGGAAAGGCTTGATACTTGAATCAATGAAAAAGAAAAAAAAAGAAAAAAAGCATTCTTAATATATAACATACTATACAGTAGAACCTTTCTAAAACTTTTCAGGAATGGTCAGATTTCAACCTAATTATGTGAATATCTTTAAGTATTGATACCTCCTTAAATGATCTACAGTGGAGGAAATAAGTATTTGATTGCTGATTTTGTAAGTTTATAACAGATAATCTATCATCACAATGGTAGGTTTATTTTAACATTGAGAGACAGAATATAAAAAGAAAATCCAGAAAATAACTTGAAGGGAGGAACTAACTACAATGAAATTACTATGAAACTACCAAAACCAACCTGTTTACAGTTTTTGTTAGTTAGGTAGGCCTATTAAATATGCAGTGGGAGTGGAGAGAGGGGGTCTTCTTAGCATCACCATTCAGGGCCATAATGGGTGTTTTCACACCTCTGGACCTGACCTGTCTAACCCTGTTGTTTTCATTGTTTGTTTTGATTTAGGTTTGAGGAGAGAGTTATAGATGGGAGACAAATTATGTTGATTTCTGTTCAAGAAGGGTTCTCTTTCTTGACAAAAATAGCCTCTTTAACTCCCCTCTCAAGCCAGTTCTTTTCTCTGGCCAAGATCTGTACCTCACTGTCCTCAAAGGAGTGGCCCATGGCTTTTAAATGGAGATGTACGGCAGACTGAGGTCCACTCTGGCCCTCCCGTCTGTGTTGGTACATCCTCTTGTGAAGTGGAAACAAAAGTGGAAACAAAACAGCCACTTCACGAAAGGATGTACCAACAGACGGGCGAGCCAGAGTGGACTTCAGTCTGCCGTACATCTACAAAATCAAACCTACAAAATCAAGGATCAAATACTTATTTCCTCCACTGTAGTTCTGATATTAATTTTAGTATCAATTAGCATTTTTGGTGACAGCTCTAATGAAGATTCAGTAATACAGTGGTACCTCACCTTACGAAATTAATTCGTTCCAGAAGTGGTTTCGTAATGTGAAAAATTCGTAAGTTGAGTAGCTATTTCAATGGAAAAAGCCTGATTCGTTCCAAGGCCCCAATCCAAGTTTTTTTTTTTTTTATAGTGTAACTTTTTTTATAGTGTAACATTGTGTTCTGATTGGTTTCTGAGACTGGATTTAAACTTTTCTCACATTTGTCTCGTTTAAACACTCAAACTTTCATAGATTTTCAACAAAATGTATTAATAGTGAAGCGTGTGGGGGGAAGGAGGAGGGGGGAGAAGACTGTGCTCTGACACGTGTGTGATAGCGGCATGTGTGACAGCTGACCCGGCGCGGGGACTGCCAGCAGGTCTAGACCTCGACTAAACCTGGACTAAACCTGGACTAAACCTGGTTTCGTTTTGAGTCACAGCTGAGGTGCATGCAAGAGCTGCTCTAGACCTGCTCTAGACCTGCCCGCGTAAGGTGCTCACAGAGCAGCATGGATAGAACCGTGAGGTCGGCCTCTTCAAGACCTCCAGGCTGATGACCGGGACAATCCTCTGAGCTATGCCCGCGCAAGGTGCTCACAGAACGGCCTGGATAGAACCGTGAGGTCGGCCTCTTCAAGACCTCCAGGCCGGTGACCAGGACAATCCCCGGACCCATGCGTACTTAGGGAGGTCTTAAGGCGGGCTGGCAGTGTCCCCCTGGGTCCCTGGATGTCTGGGGCTCCGCGCCTGGAGGGGCCCTCGAGAGCAGGTCTAGACCACCGCGGCTCTTGCATGCGAGCAGCTGTTCGCCTCAGCTGTGACTCAAAACGAAACCAGGAAATAGACCCACGTGCGGCGCTTTAATCCACCTGGTCTAGTCCTGGGCTAGTCCTGGTCTAGTCCATGTTTAGTCCAGTTTTAGTCCAGGTTTAGTCCTGGTTTAGTCCAGGTCTAGACCTGCTGGCAGTCCCCGCGCCGGGTCAGCTGTCACACACGCCGCTATCACACACGTGTCAGAGCGCAGTCTTCTCCCCCCTCCTCCTTCCCCCCACACTTCATTATTAATACATTTTGTTGAAAATCTATGAAAGTTTGAGTGTTTAAACGAGAGAGAAATGTGAGAAAAGTTTAAATCCAGTCTGAGAAAAGCGTATAATGTGTGTGGCTGAGCGCGCATTATTTGAATTTTTGAGATTTCGCATTTTGTAACTTGAATTTTCTTTCGTATCTAGAGACCAAAATTTAACGTGAAGGCGTTTCGTAACTTGAAATTTTCGTTTGTTGGGTCATTCGTAAGGTGAGGTACCACTGTATTTTTTTCAAACGTTATTGATAACAGTCCTTTTAGCCTTTTTTTGTTTTTTAAAGTTCACATAATTTGGAGAAGCATTCAAAATGATAGTCATCATTAGTTTTTTACAATTTTGACATGATTTGATAAAGTAAGAGACTAAAAATTCCACAAATCAGCATTCCATTTACATAAAACAAACAAAATTGTCATGTATGCCATTTGTCACATCACCCTGCCCAAGTCTGGTGGGGAAATGAACAATTTTGCTATTAGTTGGAGCACTTATTTGTGTAGGTCAGTGTTTTAATCTGCATTGTTCTGGATAAATTCACAAATAAATAACTAAACCCTCATCATTGAACACCATTTCATATGCAACCTTTTCTTATTATTGCATACAGATGGAGAAAGAAGGACTCAGTTTTGGTACTAAAGTAAACAAATAGTGAAGCAAAAAAACAAAAAAAAAAACTCAAGTAAAAGTATTGTATGACATGAAAAAAAATCTACTCATGTAAAAAGTATTACAGTACCCATATCTAAAATGTACTTAAAGAGTAAAAAGTAAATCTTGAATGTGTTTTTGATAAAAATTTGTGCTGAATTTCAGAATTGGATATTGGATATTTTTCATTTGTATATTCTGAATGTGTTAAAAATTCCCCCTCAGCCTTGTCAGCATGTCTCAGACTATTATAAAAAATACTTTTACTATTCAATCCCATTAAAAATATAACAGAGTAGTGCCTGCTTTCAAATGTAGTGAAGTACTTTAAAATGTACATAAGTAAAGTAGTTTACTTTTATTTGTTATGTTCCATCACTGGCCTGTATCATGTTATATTTCAGAGCACATCACAAACTAAATTTCTCTTCTTTTCCTCTAACAACAGTGTCCTTCAAGGCCGTGTAAAGTCTAAACTTGCTCCGCGGCTGCAAGTGGAGTACTGAGTTATTGTCCTGCTGTAGGGGCCTGGCTCTAAATGACAACAGGACGCTTGTTGGCTGCAGATATGTGGACTACAGGGGAAAACTGGGGCACTGTGTCAAAGCAAAGGATGAGCTCTTGGGAAGGAGAGAAAGGGAGAAAGAAGATATAATTCCTCTGTTTCATCCACTTTATGCAACATGTTTTCCAAGTGGCATCGGGCCATTCAAACTCTCCATTTGCCTGGAAAAGTGCTTAAGATTAATAGCGTCTCAAGTGAAGGTGCACTTATGATAAAAAAAAAAAGCCTCAGAAAGTGCACATTTTTAAAAACATTTCCTGAAGTGACAGTACAAGCCCGAAGTAGCAAAAGTACAATTTTCCGTATTAAAGTTTATTTATAAGGAGGCGCATTTCTCTGTAAACATGCAATTATCTGCCCTAGTGGCGCTGAGCTGTCTGTCAATAGCTCTTAGTGTTGTCACAGAAAGTGGATGTAAGAAGTGTTGCCTATAAAGCACAAATATTCAAGAGAGGAAGAGAAGGAGGAAAAAGAGAGGAGTTTAGCGTAAGCTGAAATTAAGCTGGCAATATAGGACATCCAACTATTGGGGGCTGTGGAACATTATAAGGCAAAAAAGTCTGTATCATGAAGAATTATGAACTCAAATGTACTACGGTGTATCTATTTCTAATGACGTGTGCAAGTGAAAAAATAGGTTGGCATTAGCAAACATAAACCAATACATGTGATTAGTTATGTAGTGTCCCGTATAGAGTGACTCACCTCCCTGTTCACAGAGCTGCTGAGCCAGAGCGTCCTTGAAAATGATTTGCCCTCGGTGAGTAGCAGTTGCTCTGAAAAAAAAGAAAAAAAGAAAAAAAGATTTTATTACTGACAATATATATCATAGCATCTGCTGAACAAGACCCAATCTTTTCAATCAAAAGGCCATTTCAATAAATTTGTTATCTAAAATGTAGAGTTGGACATGAATAGACAGTAAAATTCAACACAATCATTCAGATCATACACAGGACTACACAGAAATGTGTTTAGTAATTAGATGCAAACAATACACACAATATTCTCATTTTGTATACATCCAAGACATAAAATATTTGCCAGCTTTTCACTTTTCCACATTTTCTTCTCAAATATGTATGGAAAAAGATGTATAAACTGCCAAAGTGTTATTATGTAATGTTATTTAGGTTTTCCAAAAGAGTTCACATTACAACAAAGATGTATTATTTCCTGTCAACATCATCTAATGTTTATTTCACACTAGGTAAGTTGTTTTGATGACACAAATAACCCTAAAAGAAGAGAATGAGGTGAAAACACAAGTTCTTGTCCTGCATTATGCACAAGAGGTTTTTCTAAATGTCTCTTCGCCTCTGATCTGAACAAAACAGATTTACAAAAATAAAAAAAAGAATTTCAGTTTTTACATTTTTTCTGTCTCTTATTTTGTCCTAAAAGGTCCCATGACATGATACTTCTTGATGCTTTTATATGGCTCCTTAATGGTTCCCTAATACTGTAAATGAATCCTTCTTCAAAATCAACACTCACTGCATGAGATATGACTCTGACAGTCTTCATGAGGCTAGATATGTGTCTAAAATGCTTTATTCTGAGTGTTGCTGCTTCAATGCAAATGAGAAGGACAGAGAGATTGGCTAAGGAATGGGGGTGGGGGTGGGGGGCAAGTTTCCCCTGCTCGAAGCGCAGCTCTGCACCGCTGTCTGCTCGCTTCCGTGTTTTACGCAAGAAGACAGATGAGAGACTTTGCAATGAAAAAAAGCATATTTACACAGAAAATAAAATTAAACCACTGGTATTTCAGAGGTCCAGAGGGTCGGGTAAGGGACATGCGAGCCTAGAAACACTCGGACGTGCCTCCAGGCAAATAAAAAAACGCATTTCGCATTGCGTAGCGCATTCACAGTCCAAACTCTATGGGCGGGATATACAGGGACGCTGAGCGGAGACAGAGGGAGGGGCTGGAGCTGCATTTGCCGATCTGACGTCAAAAAGGTGCCTTGTCCGAACTCGCCCGTTTGAACACTGTTTTTTTGTAACGCAGAAAAGGACCGCAAATGCTCAGTTTAGACATTTCGCCTAAACAGGATAGGGGAGCTCACATTAACATTCAAAAACCTCAGAAAGTGAAAATTTCATGCCATGGGACCTTAAACAGGGATGCACCGATCCATTATAGGCAGGGAATATCAGTGCAGATACTGAAAAATTTGCTGGATCAGATATCGGATATTGGACAAATAAATTGATGTAATCAGATTATTTACTGGTTGTAGGTGGCCCAGAATGCCTCATAATGTTTGAACTTTTAATTGCACAGAACTGTTCAATAGCTATTTGAGGATAAATAACATCCATATCGCATTTTGGATCAGTTTAGTCTTATTTTATTTTTGTTTAAATAAAATAAAAAGTTTTAAGTATATATTGGGTATCAGTAAATATTTAAAGTATATTCAAAAATCTGTATCGGAACAGAAAAAACTAACAAACAAAAAAAAACACACATAAAAACAAAAAAAATCAGGTCACTTTTGCCCACAGAAGCAGACCTCTAAAGCATGCTGAGGCGTTTACGTGTTCATCTGAAGGCATGAATAATAAATAGCCCCTCATTCATTTGTAAAGAATTCTTGTGGCTGTGCAGAAAACACACTTAATTGCACTCATATTTCAGATATGGGTGAAAACTAATTTGAGTTTGGTGTTTATGAATAAAAAATGGTGTGTAACCAAACAGCGGGTGGCGATGTAGGAACAAGGGCCTTAAATATTAACTAAACAAAACCTCTAAGCGTCACATTAAGCTCACTTCACAAACGAGAGACAGTGCACTTTCTACAGAAGAAGCAAATCGGCAAATATCTAGACTGAGATTCTGATCATTTTAAACTTGCAAATCATCCAAAGTCTAGCATTTTTTCCAGATTTTTTAAGATTTTAGAAGCTACAATTTATTTAGAGAATAATGGCAAGTTGGATTACTGCCATAGTGTTCTTCGGCAAGACACTTCAACCGTCTTTCCTGATGTGATAATGGGATTGTTGGTGGTCAATGGCACAGATCAGCAGAACCCAGGGCAGCTGTGGCTTTACCATCATGTAGAGCATGACCTGTCCAGTCCGACAATGGTTTACTCAATATATTGGTAGAATATTTCAACAATTAATATTAATAATTAACCCGCTCTACATGATCTTGATCCTTGTAACCACTAGCGTTGCGAGTCCACTTCTTTACACAGTATATGGTATGGAGTTTAAAAACACAGAAGAGCACTTCCTGTATTCACATGACATCACAATATAGAACAGTGTTTTCAGCTTTAGATAAGAACTCAGCTTAAATATGCAGCGTCTGTATGTTAAAGATGTGTGAATGAAACGAAACAAAACTCCAGGTACATTATAACATACAGCTCTGGAAAAAATAAGAGAACACTGCATTTTTTTGTGAAATCAGCATCTCTACATGTATTACAGCCATTCCATTCCAGCGTCTGTTGAATTCCAACACAAGACACAACACAAAGCTGAGCTACTTCATTTCTTGCACCAGGAGTGGAATAAAGTCACCCAAGAACAATGTGAAAGACTTGTGGAGAGCATGAAAGCTGTGATTAAAAATAAGGGTTATTGCACCAAAAATTGCATTTCTGAACTCTTCTTAAGTGTAAACATTAGTATTATGTTGTTTTAAAATGAATTTGATTTTGTTTCTTTGCATTGTTTGAGCTCTGAAAACATGTATCTTTTTGTTATTTTGACCATTTGTCATTTTCTGCAAATAAATGCTCTGAATGATAATATTTTTATTTGGAATTTGGGGGAAATGTTGTCAGTAGTTTGTAGACTCTAAAAAAAAATAAAAAAAAAAGTTCTGTTTGCCCAAACACATACCTAAAATCAGAAAAACTGATAATTTTGCAGTGGTCTCTTATTTTTTTTCCAGAGCTGTAGATCAAAAGTAGCCCTTTGAACATTTATTAGTATTGGTAGAATAGTAAAATGCATATAAATTATTAAAATTATGAGTAATATACAATTAAGAGGTCATCATTTACCCCAGTAGAATATGTGCAACTTCCATATGAATGAATATTGTTTCCTCAGTATGGATAGGGATCACTGAACAACATGGGACTTTAAATCATTAAACAGGAAAAACTGTATTTCTTCACACTTGAATGACCTCTTAATGCATCTGTCTTTACACAAACACGTTATATACACACCATAATACATTTTAACTGTTAATTTCAGTTTCTTTGACAATACCAAAATGCAATTAGATGACTATAGGCTTCAGCATTTTTTCTATCCACAGATTGAAATCAAGGGTCATTTATCTTCTAAAAACACGTGCCATCTCCTCTTCTTTCATTAGTCCAGACGAGGGCAGAGGAGTGAGAGAAAATGGGGCCTAAGAGGAGCTATGTGAGAGAAATTAATAAATATTGTGGGGGAAGGGGAACAGGCTGGCGTAGGCTTTATGGTCAGTCGAGAGTTAGATGGCCTTGTCATTCAAAGCCCTTATAGTCTATTTGAATCTGAGCGGAGATCCATCCTTTCATATGTTTTTATAAGGCTTTAACATATATGCACATAGACAGGTTGTCACTCGGAGAGCTCCCAAAAGGCTCCAGAGTGCGTAATTACCAAGCATGTCTTCCATGTTAGATTACATGTTGCTGTCGGCCATATGTATCCCCCATAGGAACAAGGCTGACAGCTCTGCCTATTTAAACATATAACGAGGGCAATGCTACGCTAACATCAGTTCTACAAAATGATTGGACTGTTTAAATACAGATTTTTGCATGTTAATAAAGTGGTGTTTAATTGAAGTTGCCTTTAAAAATATCAATATTTTAATAAAATAAATAACATAATAAATAATTGCTCAAAAGTATGTATGTAAATAGTTTAAATATACTGAAATGCATACAGTTTTGCCTCTCTCTGAGTATCAGTCTGGTCACCACTCTCTGTCGAGCCTCGAGTCACATTCAGACAGTTCATTTTGATACAGACAGACCATGCTTGTCACTGATTGGCTTATCCACCTGTCAATCACTACTAAGTATTGGAGAAGTGTGTATTTTGGATCCCAGGCAACATACATTAACTTATTTAGATCACCATGTTACTCATTGTTTTGAAAATGCTATATTTGCCAAAAACATTGTATTAACATGCTTCATAAGTTTCACTCCACTACACATCGCATAAGGTTAGTGATGTTGAAGTGCATTGTTTTGTATCATAATTTTGTATATTTATGGAAGATAACCCTGCTCGAGCATTGGTGATGTAGGCTTGAGGACTGAGCATCAGACAGAATGGTACTGCTAACAACGTAACCAAGGACGGCTCGAACAGGGCCCAGGAGAGATAGCTAGATTAGTCAAACATGCATAGATGATAAGGGATTGATAAGGGAATAGCATTATAACATGGCAGAAAGCTCCAAAAAGTCAATTTTGCATAATACCCCCTCTAAACACTTTACATATTCAATTTAGCATCTTGTGGCAAAGAGTATTAACAGACTTAATGCTGCTGTAGAATTGCATTAGCTCCCCTCCTCTCTCTTTTCTCCTTTAAATTAATTAGTCTAAATGGCTCTCAGAAAACATGTAAATTTAATGACGCTCCACAGAGGAGGAATTTGGGAATTGTTTGGAAAATTACCTGCTTGTTAACATTGGGTCACACAGCTCTGAACACAGCCCGTTGATCAGCTATGAGTAACATGCTGCAAGGAGGAAAGCAATTGACCTTGACTACAATTTGAAATAGATTAGAGAAACAAATATAAATTGTGTTTTGTGCTTGGAAAACAATGATTAGATTTTTAAACAGCAGAAAATGACTGACAATCCCTTTTTTATGCAAGAAAGAAAAGTGTTATAAAGCAGTTTGCATGTTAGTTTGTTAAGGTGGACTGTGTAACTTTTAGGCTGGGGTCTGTCACCTGCTTGTTTTTATGGATATGTCGCTGCTCTGCCTGGAATGTTCCACAGTATGACATTAAACAACTCTATACCTTACATTTATTTATGGTTTTATGGCTCAAAAATACCTTAAAAAACAGGGATTTTCTCTGCAAGTTTGTTTGTTTGCTCTCAATGAAGATAGAAAGGTTTAATGCCATACTGTGGAAAGCAATAACATCTCTATACAGAAAAGCATTTGATGGACCCACCACCAGAAAGGTTACAGATTGCAACTTCAATAAACTTATCAATGAATAATTTGGGTTCTAAGAATGCATTAGGAAAGTCAGGAATAAGATTGGATGACTGAAAAGGAATCAGTGGTTTTTCATGTTTTTTTAAGACTGCAGAAATCAGGTACAGCATCTTAAACATAGTCATGCTAGGACAGGACAGAAAATATTTACTAAAAAATGGTTTCAACAAGTGATGGGTTTTATCGATCTTGTCCGGAAAGGGTGTATTTGCAGAAACAGATAGGGCACTGAAGACCCATCATTGGACCTGGAATTCATCAGCTAGTAGTACCCAACCCCCCAGTCCCGAGAGTATTTTGTTGAATTTATATTGAGATCTTTTTTTCTTCATCTGTACGCTCTATTTCACTGAGAATGGGTGAGCAGGTCCCAGGACAGCGGGTGGTTCTGACCTCACAAAATCATTCAGTTTTTGATGTGGGCATTTTAAAGCAGTATTGATCCCAGGCCAGAGCACATGTGCCATATACATATGTTTGTGAGTATGTAATTGCTAAGGTCAAAAATGTCTCTTGGGAAATAGGGACACAATCGACCAAAATTATGAATGCAGGGAACTTTAAGGCATAAAGCAACAGGAGAAGCAGCCCATCATCAAGGCAAGGACTGCAGCTAGTGTGTTTTTATTTTATATTTTGTAAACATGCTAAAATTGTTGATCACCTGATAAGATTCAAATTATTCTCTAAAGTAGCACAACCTCATGAGAAAATATTTGATTTAATTACTTTAAATGAACTGAAATAAACCAGGACAAGAGTGGGACTAAAGGAGATTTTAAGTAGGACTAAACCATGTCTAATCTAGTACTTTTTTTTACAGACTAGACCAGGTCTCAGACTTTTCCAGAACTAAACCAGGTCTAAACTAAGACTCATCTAGAACTAAACCAGGTCTAATCTAGTACGATTTCAGAGCTAAGTAACTTCTTCTGAAGTACTATCAGAAGAAGTCTGACAGTTTGAGAAACACTGGCATATTTAAAATGATTAAAAATGCTCTATGATGTAAATAATCTATTCAAATTTATATTGTATATTGAATATTCCAATATCCTAAAACCTTCAAATAAGGAAAAACTCACCAAGAGAGCCAGTTTTTTATCACTGAGTGCTGCCCAAAGATGAACAACACAAAAAAAACAAAAAGCTAACTTTAAAACTGAAGATAAAACTGAAGGGAATATTAAAAAATATATAAATTTAAGAGAAAAGAGAAAAGGTGCAGTTCTTTGGTGAAGTGGAACTTAAAATATTGACAAAACATGCATATTTTAAAATGGAAGAACAAATGGTCACAGGTAGATCTACTGAAGATTCAAGAGTGGCCATGAAGTGAATTTATAAAATACATACATTTTGTCCGATATGCAGCTCTGTCCATTTTTTGTTAGGAAAAATGTGCTTAAATTTACGTTCACTGTCACGACTCAGGTGTCTGCCCCATATATCTGTAATACCAAAATGCCATTACTTTTGACCAATCAATCACATTTTGAGCCCCAGTGTCCATAGCAGATCTATCATACACGCATAAAGCAGTGTGTAGCTATGAGGGTGCAGAGAGCTCATTAACCACTGATCTGATGGTGAAATATACTCAGAGATTGACAGAAATAATAGGAAATCAATGACAGTGACTAAGGCCAGGAGAAATGAACTGCTGGCTAAATAGGTCATGGCCTGATTGATGCGTCCCCTATGACCTTTGACTCTTGTTGAACATAAGGGGTTGTCTGTCATTCAGACAAATTTATGGGCATAAATTCAAACATGTTAATGCTATGTTTGCATAAGTTATACACTCTTATGAAGTGAACTCAAGGCCAGACACACATGAAAAGTCAGAGTCCATTATAGTGCGGTTATGTTACAAAAGCAATTCACAGACCAGCGTAATTCACAATATAACTATTACATGCCTAAATACAGCTTGATTAACTTCTGAAGAATACATCTGGATGCTATGGTCTGAAAACTTAAAGAGGGGGTATTATTTTACTTTCTACCATGTTCTAACACCAAAACCAAGCCTGAAGTGGTTTTATATGCCATCCATATATGTTCCGGCCATATCCGAACCCACCTTAAAAGTTGCACTGCGTAACTTTTCTGGTTAAGGGTCCGCTACCTGCTTGTCTCCATGGAGATGTTATTGCTTTGTCAGGAATGTTCCATTGTAAGACATTAAACATATACATCTAGCATTTATTCATTAAAGGGCATAATTCCT
Source organism: Paratrypauchen microcephalus (assembly GCA_036785185.1). NCBI lineage: Eukaryota > Metazoa > Chordata > Actinopteri > Gobiiformes > Gobiidae > Paratrypauchen > Paratrypauchen microcephalus. The sequence continues at coordinate 2,861,549 of JAVJIX010000123.1, read as the reverse complement.
AAACCCCAAAAATATAAAAAAGCATGATAAACAATACGCTAGAGCAGACCTGGGCAAACTGTTCCACAAAGGGCCGGTGTGGCTGCAGGTTTTCTTTCCAACCAAGCAGCAGCACACCAGACTTGACTCATTTAATCAACTGATCTCAGTCTTCAGACAGTTGAAGGTGTGCTGCTGGTTGGTTGGAACAAAAACCTGCAGCCACACTGGCCCTTTGTGGAACAGTTTGCCCAGGTCTGCGCTAGAGCATTTCAAACTTGATGCAATACGCAGTAGTTTCATTCACACTGACTGTAATGTGAAGAGGGAGTGACTCTTGAGAGTCAAAAACAAAAGTGAAACTTCGAAAACCTTTAGCATTTTCAAAACAGTTAAAAGACATGGTGATATAAATAGGTTAAGTATGAGCGATTAAAACCCAATAGAAGTAAAATACCCCCTCTTTAACTGTGGAGCCTTGAAAGGAAGCTCTGTGTTCTAGTAACTACAGCTGTACATAATATGTATTTGGTTAGGTATAGGCAGATATAGGAGGTCATTTTTAATAACCTAATGACATTTGATTCTCACCACTTTGTAAATTTTCTGGTGGTGGTACCATTAAATGACTTAATAACAATATTAAGTTATTTAATAATAACAATATATTATTTAATAACAATTAAATAAATAAAAGATAAATAAAGAGAAGTGACTGCATTTTCAGTAATATTCCAGAGTATGGCATAAAATGTATCTATCTTGCATTCATCTAATTACTGGTGTTTTTATTGCTCAAAAAGTGTGAGTGTGCTTGCCTATCCAGAGATCTGCCCTGTAACTTGGTCTGCTTGTACAAGTTAAATCTGATACCGGAGATTACAGTGATAACAACTTATGGAGATAAGCAGGTGGCAGACCGTCCACCAGGAAAGTTATACAACCCAACTTTAATATCAAGATGATTCGATACAATAGCTGGGCCACACAAAAAGATAATTAGGGAAAATTTGAGTCATTTAGTGAATAGCCGTGCAGATTAATCATTCAGTCGCATTAGAGACATAATTTTTACATCAAATGACTACAAACGACTCCTCTTGTGTGAACTACATTATTGAGGACACCACGCACAGAGGGTGAAGTGACTTTGAGCTTTGAGCGGGTGCGCAGATATCTCACAACTCACTACCACACAAACAGAGAAACATAGAGACACTTTACATTCTCAACAGAAAGAATACTATGGAAAACAGTGCAACAACAGCAACAGCTTTATTAATGTATTTTAAGGTCCTATATTACACAAAATTGACCCCTGTGAGCTTTTAGCCATGTTATAATGTTGTTACCTCATCAAAAATATACCCAGAGCTGTGTTTTGTTTCATTCACACATGTTTGAGTAATACTTTATGATAAAAGGAGAAGTTCAATTTGTCAACTGGACAAAGTTTGTTTGGTTGAAAACGTTTCACCGCTCATCCGAGAGGCTTCGTCAGCTCTAATAAGAATACTGGTAAGACACTTGCTTATATCTTGCTGCAGGGAGGAGCTACCTAGCTAACTACTTTCCGAAACTATCTCATTGGTTTCCGTCTTTTGTTTCTCTGGCGTCTAGATAACGATCCCTATTCATCCCTACGACCGTTTTTCACACCTCTGGCCCTGACCTGGCTAGCCCTATTGTTTCCCTGTTTGCTTGATCTAGGCTTAAGAATGGAATTGTAGATGGGATGCAAATTATGTCTGACTCCACCATTTCTGTTCAGAGAAGGATTCTCTTTTTTTGACAAAAATAGCCTCTTTAACTCCCCTCTCAAACCAATTCTTTTCCCTGGCTAAGATCTGAACCTCACTGTCCTCAAAAGAATGGCCCGTGGCTTCTAGGTGAAGATATACGGCAGATGACGGTCCACTCTGGCACGCCCGTCTGTGTTGGTACATCCTCTTGTGAAGTGGCTGCTTGGTTTCTCCAATATAGCGCTCACTGCAGTCCTCACTACACTGAATGGAGTAGACCACATTGCTTTGTTTGTGGCTCGGTGTTTTGTCCTTTGGGTGGACGAGTTTTTGTCTTAAAGTGTTTGTGGGTTTGAAATAAACTGGGATTTCATATTGTCTGAAAATCCTCTGTAGTTTTTCCGACACGCCGGCCAGGTACGGAATCGCTACCCCTTTCCTCCTGGGTTCTGATTCTCTATTATCTTGTTTCTTGCCCTTGTTTCTCTTGGTTTTGTTAACAGCCCATTTAGGATCTCCACAAACAGAGAGGGCTTCCTGCACATGTTGTTCTTCTTTCTCCTTACCCTCTGTGCTTGTGGGAACCACTTGGGCCCTGTGTTGTAATGTCCAAATAACACCCAGTTTGTGCTGCAGTGGGTGGTGTGAATCAAAAAGCAGGTATTGGTCTGTGTGTGTGGGCTTCCTGAAGACTTCTACTTGGAGTCCCCGGTCTCCTCCTATCGTTACTGCACAATCTAAGAACGGAGTAATCCTTTACTACTGTCTACATCTCCAAAGCTCAAAATGCTCTGTTCCAACTGATTATGTCATGAAGGTAGTTTTCAAGTTAATATTTACCTTTCATATTTTGTTCAGTAGAGATTGGCAATTTCAGGTTTGAAATTATACAAATGATTCTTGTGAAGGTGTATCGAGTTTTTAAGACACAGTGGAGCACATCCTGTATTACCACATGAAATCACAAGGTGGAACAGAGTGTTTTCTGTTTGAGAGAAGAACTCAGCCTAAATATGCAGGATTTGTGTGTTAAACATTGCTTGAATGAAACAAAACAAAACACAACTCAAGGTAAGTTTGTGATGGGGAAACATCATAACATTGATCAGAATATTGTGTAATATAGGCCCCAACTAGTGGAGGATATGCTACCTGCTTGTAACCATGCTTTATCTGGAAAGTTCCACAGTATCTAAGTGTTTTATTGTTCAAACCCCATTCTTACTGTGAATTGGGTCACCTTTTCATGGATCTAACCTGTAGCTTGTAACTGGCCTCTATGTAGATGGATATGTTTAATGCCATATTGTGAAACATCATTGGCAAAGCAATAGCATCTCCTTGGGAACAAGCAGGTGGCATAACTTCCAGAAAAGTTACATAGTGCACATTTAAAATAGTACATACTATGATTGTATGTGTCTAATGATATATCCACTGTATGTTTTGTAATTTAACTGTTTTACTGTTTTGTTTTTGTTATTTGAATTGTTTGGGTAAATCTTACATTTTTCGTGTCCTTTGAGAGTGAGTTCCATCCCTGTGTCCTCTGCACTTCTCTTTAAGTGTTATATTTACAGCCATCTTGAAAATGAGTTCTTTGGGATGTCCAGGCCCTGGCACTCTATCATAGTGTGGTGATCTGTTACCAGAAACACTCCCACACTATTGCCCATAAAACTGCTCTGGCCCATATTAATGTAAGGCACAACTGGAGCTATGAAGGACACGGGATAGACTACTGTCTGTGGGCTGTAATTTAAACACCGACACTGGACCAGCTGAGAACTGCACACACAAAGTTCACTTATCTTAAATAAAGAGAAGCTATATGCTCATTTTTAATGCAGTCCACAGAAACGTTTGAAGGTGAAGGCTACTCAAATATGGTTCATTATTATTATTAATTTTAATGTATTAATTGCAACATTTTGTATCATTAAATTATTTCTTGAGAAACTTTTCATATCGAGGTCTATCACTTGTTTCCATGGAAAAGTTATTACTTTGTCTGGAATGTGTGGTATTAAACTCGTCTATCTCCCTGGGGACAAGCAAGTGATATATTTTAGAAAAACACCGGTGACTGAATAAATGCAAGAATGTAATGATTACATCTTCATGGGGGCAGGCAGGTTGCACACTGCCAGCCAGAAAAGTTATATAATACACCTTCATGTTAAAATATTAAAAGTGACTTTAAAAAACTTTCGATTACTTATTTGATTTGAGTAAGCTTATCACAATGAAATAAGATCTACTTTTTGGTTTCACAACACAGGAAAAAGACTTTGCCACCACTAACAAAACTGTAAAATCAGGAAATAAGTATAAAAGTGCAGATTTGAAGATTATACTAGAAGCTTTTGTTCATTATATTTTTATTGGACAGCAGTAGCTCGGTTTGTAAGAGCATTTGTTCATTGATCTGAAGGTTGGCAGTTCGAATCCCTCTCAAGTAGTGGTTGAGAAGTACGATCCACTGACCCACAGATGAATGCTGTCATTGTGTCGTTGGGCAAGACACTTAAAGGAAAAGTAACGTTTTTACAATTTGAGCCTTATTTCGGTAATAAAACAAGTTGTTTTACTCACCCATATCACTTTGGTGTCATATGGAGCATTTCCGGAGATGTTTTAGATTAGCGTTAGGCTAACGCCGTTAGCCTAGCGCGACTTATAGCCATAGCTCGAGGCATTCCCCGAGCATGTAATATGCCCCATGCAGGCTCCAAATAACACAAACTTTAGCACTTTTCAAATTCAAGTATACGATTTTGTTTGGTCAAAAGTGGCCTGTAATCCGAGATTTAGCCATAGATTCGAGTAGATGAGGACACCAGTGCGCATGTGCGGAGTCTGCTCTCAGCTCCCGGGACCCAAACATGGAACGCATAGCTGTAAACCAGGGGTCTTCAACGTTTTTCATGCCAGGGACCCCCAAACAGATGGCGAACTGGGCCAGGGACCCCCTACTATATATACGGCATAGAATTGTGTTTTATATTAAATTGAGCTTAGTGTCATGTATAAACATTGCTACTCTGTTATGGTACATCCAATACAAGGAAATAATACACAGGTTAATACTGTATTTTACACTATAAAATATAAAATTATATTATTTTAAAGTGAAATCAAAAGATTTCGCGACCCCCCTGCAGTACCTCCGCGACCCCCCTAGGGGTCGCGACCCCCCTGTTGAAGACCTCTGCTGTAAACTATGAATAAATCTCGGATTACAGGCCAGTTTTGATTCAAACAAAATCATAGACTAAAGACATCGAGCTTCTATGATTTGAAAAGTGCTAAAGTTTGTGTTATTTGGAGCCCGCACGGGGCATATTACATGCTCGGGGAATGCCCCGAGCTATGGCTATAAGTCGCGATAGGCTAACAGCGTTAGCCTAACGCTAATCTAAAACATCTCCGGAAATGCTCCATATGACACCAAAGTGATATGGGTGAGTAAAACAACTTGTTTTATTACCGAAATAAGGCTCAAATTGTAAAAAAACGTTACTTTTCCTTTAATCCACCTCGCCCCTACACTGGTGTGTAAATGGGTGAGTGGTTATTTGTTATAAAGTGCTTTGAGTGACTTGAAGGTGGAAAAGAACTATATAAAATGTGACCATTTGCCATTTTAACTAGCTCTTTTTACAGCCATTTTTAAATCGTTTTAACTATAGGCAATATACTCAATATTCTATTTTTGTCATATTTTACATTTTTTGATATCCTGTCACAAAGTCATAATGGTTTTGCTGCTTAGAATGTCACCTGACTCAAGTTCTTCTGGTAAGGGCAAAACTCCAAACTAGACCAGGCCCTGAGTGTAATGCTTCTGAGTTTCCTGTGTGCAGAGGGTGCCAGATGCAGAGTAACTGGTCGACTTTGATAAGGTCGGCCGCGGGGCCCCATTGTCACAGAACAGTGGCCCCCTGCCAGCCTGGGCCGTAATCACCGCTATAGCAAACTGTCCCTCATTCACAACAAATACACAACACAAACCCACAATACTCACATACGCGCATAGTAAATATGTTTTCTGGCAAACATGAGCCTCTAAATCTGCTTGGAGCGGTGGATATTGTCTAAATGGCATTGCCACTTTAGCAAATTCCCAAACTCAATCCTTCTGTCACTCTGTAAAAGTCTGTCTCATAGTTTACTGTGTCCCTCGAGAAATTTGATTATTTTTAAAAGTGCTGCCAAAATGCACAAGTTAGTTTTAATCAGCAAATAACAACTGGTTTGCAATGTTTTAGCTTCATTAATGGGTCTGTGATGTAATATTGTAATGCTTTGGGAACTTGGAATTTAAGCAGTGTGCTGTGGTGACTTTGCATACTTGTTTAATCTGGTGTCTAGGCACAGCTGTTAATTGCATTTTGACAAATTATCTGCGCTAGACAGTAAATCTCCAGCCAGTCTAACAGAGGGGAAGGGTAGATAGAGGGTGTTTGGAAAAGATCATGCTGATAAAAAAATCAACAGGGCCTGACAGCGCAGGAGCAGGGCAGAAACTCTAAAATGTTTGACGTAAGAATGACTTGTGACAGATTTGATTTACAATATAAGTGAATACAGAGGGGCCCTGTGTTTAATAACCACCATACTGCACCGTGACCCAGACTGCGTGTCACAGTCCACGCCCGTCCCAGGGGAATGGGAGGGTCCAGGCTACGACATGTATGTTTTCCAATGAGAAAGTGGAAACTAGCATTGATAGAGAAGCTGAAGTTGTTTCTGGTACTTAAGGACTACACATTACGCACCTGTTACTACAGCAAGCTCAGTCAAGGTCCATAATATTTTCATTTTGCTTTAGGTATAGTGTGCCTTATTTGACATGTCTATTAAGGGGGATAGTTTATAGCTTTAATCTCTATGAAGTTATAGATGCACTATGTAACTTTTTGGGGGGATAGTCCAATAGTATACTTGCTTCTCTTTGAGTATCTAGAGGCAGGGCTCCCAAACTCGTGGCCCGGGGACCAACTACGGCCTGCGGAATGATATTTTGCGGTCCCCACTTGATGTAAAAGTTTAGTGTCAGTGCGGCCTGCAGTAGAGGGGGACAGACTAAGCTGCAAAGCAGAGCCCCTGCAGATTCACACCAGCAGATTTGTGCACCTTACATCTCAAACTCAACTTTCAGCTGTTGTGAAGCTGAGTCCATGTGGATCTGTTTATGTGTGTACACATGCAAATAAAATGGGACTGAAGAACTAAAACCACTCACAGTTGCTAGAACATGTGCTTCTGCTTGTGCCATGCACCATTTCGCTCCCGCAGCCAAGGTATCAAGGCAAAAAGTATTACAGGCCTTGCCTACCGTGCAAGGGAGGTGCTGACAAGAATCCCTCATTCATAAGTATGGGACATTTGGGGGTAATAAGTCATAAAAAAGTCACTGACAGTCTGTTAACCTGCTCAATGCAACACCTTCTCTGGGCGTAATTGGCTGGCAATGCGAAGACCATGCTCCATCCAGCAAAATCCAACTACATCGTGAGCATAATGAATGGAGCGCACTGCGGGGCAGGCACTGAGGCATGATGTGCTTTTGTGTGCCGTCCGGATGCCCTCCCACGCGCTCGTTCCCCGCTGCAGAGCACAGTCCTCCCCTCGCCCACTCCTTATATTGGTTCAGCACTGCTACAGGAGACGGGAGACTATGGGAGACACAAGGAGCGAAGAGGAGATACAAGGAGCGGGAGACAGAGTGCGAGTGGGAGACATGGGGAGTTGGAGACACAGGGAGCGAGTGGGAGACATGGGGAGCAGGAGATACAGAGAGCGAGTGGGAGACATGGGGAGCAGGAGATACAGAGAGCGAGCGGGAGACATGGGGAGCAGGAGATACAGGGAGCAAGCGGGAGACATGGGGAGCAGGAGATACAGGGACAGTGGCGCTGAGTCAGGCCCGCGCTTTGATTAGCAGCTCAACTGACCTTTCCAGGAAGTTTAGTTCTGACTTTTTGAGAATCCAAATCTGTGTGAAAAGCTTTTCTCCACCATTAATTTTAATAAGTCAAAGTAAAGGTCCAAACTCACTGATGAACATCTTCAAGCTATACTGAGGATCTCATTTCTTTCCTCCTTCAAGCCACATGTCTCACCAAGAGGGAGCGCAGCCAGGTCTCAGGCAGCAAGAGGTAAAAGAAGTAGTAGAAGTAGCAGTAATTTAAAGTTATATTATGAAGAAATGCTCATGTTATGAACTGTTATTATTAAAGATTTGAAGCCCCGTTTTGTAGAAAAGCCTGCCCAGCCTCACCCAGACTCTACCCCCAGTGGCCTCCAGGTAATTTGAGTTTGAAATATACTCATTCACTATAAGAATAGATCAAATGCATGTTTTAAAAGACATTTTGAGCAATAAAAACACCCAAAATTGAACCAATGCAGGACAGATCAAATGAATGCCATACTCTGGAACACATAAGGCAAAGCAATAACATTTCCTCAGATCAGAAAAGTTACAGTGCATCTTTAAGTGCAATGCTAGGAAATGCTTGCATTGAAATAGTACTTACAGAAAGTTGACACAGCCAGTACCCGGTGGAGGAGCGATCCATACAAAACTAAAACTGGTAGAGGGCTGGTGGCTCACGTGGGATGCAACCACACTGCAAACAAACTGGGTGCCACTGAACTGTCGCTCTGGCAACACACCTGCAGAAATGAGGAAAAACAACAGTTAAATCACAAAAAATCATTCATAATTTATATGAAATATATCATAACTTGGCACATGTTTGATTTTGTGCAAAGGTTTTAGATGTCCTAACCTGGCCAACAAGATGAATTCTCACTCAATATTTGTGAGTTCACAAACTCACAAGAATCTATTTGTTCGGGCTCACCAGCGGTTCAGGGACAGGACCAACCGCTGCACAGCAATGTTTGGTTTGAGTGGAAGCCTCGTTTATCGTAAACATGAAAAAACATGCAGAGGGAAGTACTTTGTATATTTTTTAAGATGCGTGAAAAGTCCCTCAGTCGTCCAGGTAGAATCCATGACAAATTGAACTTCTCCTGTTATCATACTTTGTATATTGCTATTCTAGTATGGGTAAGTATGTTGCCAATAAGACAAAATTATCTGCTAATAATAATCAGCTTGAATTTTCTTTTTTTTTAACAACACTTTGGGAAATCTTTGGTAGTTCAGTTAAATAGAAATGATAAAATACTTCAGATCAGAATATTGGGGAATAGTATATAATCTCGGCCTATGCTCTTTGCTTGATTTATTACTGTCCTTCTGTTCTTTCTTCCATCCACAGTCAGCTCCATAGCTTTATTCAACATTGGAATACATTCCTATTTCTCCTCCTGACTCTCCTCTCCTTGGTCTTCATTCATCTCAGCCTTCCCTTCATTGGCGCTCCACGATGGTGCTTTTATTAATGAGGGCCCTTGTCCGTCTATGATTGCATCGGTGTAATGGCATCATGTCACACAATCTTTTCTTTATAACACAGAGGCCAAGGGCAGGACGTGGCCGGATGCATCAGTCACTGTAGGCATTCACAACACTTTAATTATTTACTATAACCAAATGGCTTCGCAGAGGCCAAGCAGCAAGCGGGGCAGTGAATATTGTAGGTGGAAAACATTTTGTCTTTTGTCTATGAATGAAAGGTAAAACAAGATTTTCAGACTGCGAGATGGTCCAATATCGATATCCAATATTTGTCTAACTACTATATAGCCGATATTTGTTGATACCCATATTAAGATTTAAAAATACAAAAGAAGGGTCACAAATGTATGTTAAGTTATAGTAAAGTTGACTAATTCGCTTTTCTCTTTTGATAATATTTTAAAACTTATCTGCAATATAAAATAATGTGTTACATGAATGTTGAAACAGTCTATTTAAAAAAAAAAACACACATTTGGGAATGTCAAATGCCCAGGCACACAAAGACTGGAGCAACTTAGAAAAAAATATTTTACATCTGGGAAAATGCCCAGTATTTGAATCTAACCAACTCTAGCACTCATCCCAAAACAAATGTATTGTTTTTACAAATACAGTGGTACCTCACCTTACGAATGACCCAACAAACGAAAATTTCAAGTTATGAAACGCCTTCACAGTAAATTTTGGTCTCTAGATACGAAAGAAAATTCAAGTTACGAAACGCGAAATCTCAAAAATTCTAATAATGCGCGCTCAGCCACACACATTATACGCTTTTCTCAGACTGGATTTAAACTTTTCTCACATTTGTCTCTCGTTTAAACACTCAAACTTTCATAGATTTTCAACAAAATTATTAATAGTGAAGTGTGGGGGAAAGGAGGAGGGGGGAGAAAACTGCGCTCTGACACGTGTGATAGCGCAGCATGACCCGGCGCGGGGCTGCCAGCAGGTCTAGACCTGGACTAAACCAGGACTGGACCAGGACTAAGCCTGGACTAAACCTGGACTAGACCAGGACTAGACCAGGTGGATTAAAGGTCTATTTCCTGGTTTCGTTTCGAGTCAAAGCTGAGGCAAGCCGCTGCTCGCCTCAGCTGGAGGACCGCACGCAGTCTGAGCGCATGAACGAGACCCACGAACGCATGCAAGAGCCAGGTCTAGAGCAGGTCTAGACCACCGCGGCTCTTGCACAGCTGAGGCGCGCCGCTGGTCCAGTCCTGGTTTAGTCCAGGTCTAGACCTTCTGGCAGCCCCGCGCCGGGTCATGTGCGCTATCACACGTGTCAGAGCGCAGTTTTCTCCCCCCTCCCCCTTCCCCCCACACTTCACTATTAATACATTTTGTTGAAAATCTATGAAAGTTTGAGTGTTTAAACGAGAGACAAATGTGAGAAAAGTTTAAATCCAGACTGAGAAACCAATCAGGACGCAGAACACAATGTTACACTATAAAAAAAAAAAAAACTTGGATCGGGGCCTTGGAACAAATCAGGCTTTTTCCATTGAAATAGCTACTCAACTTACGAATTTTTCACGTTACGAAACCACTTCTGGAACGAATTAATTTCGTAAGGTGAGGTACCACTGTATGTGCATTAGTCTGCGTCTGTGGGGGGGGGGGGGGGAACTAACTAATTTATAGGGATAAGAACAGGTAATCCAACTGGTTGGCATTTACACACAATTACAATATATAGGACAATGTATCTAGGACAGTTACTGCTAGCTCAGTCTTCTTATCTTGGTCTATGTCATCAGTGGTATAATACTCCCTACAATAGAAACATAGCCAAACTCGACTGTAGTCTGGAATGGACAACAATATCACAACACCTTGAGAATAAACTATAAAGTGTTAGAGCCTCTTCTCTTCATCTCTCAGGTTACAACAAGTTATTCTACAACAGTAGTATATTGTCTAAGAGAACACCTATACCCACTATTACAACTGCTGATGATTTTTCTGTGTAATTATATCACATCTTCTGAGACATAATATAACAAAAGACAACACATAAATAACATTATATAATACACCCTTTACGTTTCAGTTTAAATTATGCATCAAGTAAGTAACTCATGTAATGTTGCCCACTCCATGAACATAACATTGTGTCATTATGTAGGAGTGTGCCCGATGTCTAGGCCTATAAGGTGTCAGATTTATGAGTTGTGTAGAGAAGCTGCCCCTACAGCCGCTGCTGCTGTAATAACACACAGGGACTAACCGCAGAGAAATAGAGCTGCTGTTTGCCAATCACCTTCACTCCAAAGTCTGTACCAGTTTTCATTCACACAGTCAGAGAGAGGACAGGACATACTGGACTGCTTATGGCACAAGCATGATGGTATTTGTGGAACTACACAAGAATGGAGATCTGGGGAAAAGGATAAATGATTGGAGGGGACATACTAGAATCAGCTCATGGTGGACGTCTCTACTCTTCAACCCCGATTTCAACTGATTCTGCCTTGTTTAAGAAAGAAAATGTTGGATTGGTCCTAGACAGAAAAGTTTTTAAAACTGTCATTATCCAAATTACTACCTTTAAACCTTTTATACTATAAGTTGAAGTAGTAATTAGTAAATAAATAGCAGTAGTAATAAGTATAAAAGTAATTTAACCCTCATTGTTAAACTGGCTGCTGGATTTCCTGACAGGAAGACCGCAGGCAGTACGGGTCGGCACTAACACCTCCAGCACCATTACACTGAACATGGGGGCTCCCCAAGGATGTGTGCTGAGCCCCCTCCTCTTCACTCTGCTGACCCACGACTGCACACCGTCACAGAGCTCCAACAATCTTCATCAAGTTTGCGGATGATACAGCTGTGTAGGGTCACATCAGGAACGACGATGAGACTCACTATAGGAGCGAGGTGAGCCGCCTGGTCAAGTAGTGCAGTAACAACAGCCTCTCCTTGAACGTGGAGAAGACAAAGGAGATTGTCGTAGACTTCAGGAGAGCACAGACACAGCATGCCTCCCTCCCTCCTCACCATCAACGGAGCTGCTGTGGAGAGTGTAACTAGCACCAAGTTCCTGGGTGTGCAGAGGACCTCTCCTGGTCAAAGAATACTGCATCACTGGCCAGTAAAGCCAACAGCGACTCTACTTCCTCTGCAAGCTGAAGAGAGCCAGAGCCCCAGGTCCCATAATGAGCACCTTCTACAGAGGCACCGTAGAGAGCATCCTCACCAGCTGCACCAGTTGTGCTCCTGCACCGTGTCCTGCTGAAAAAAGCTACATTGAGTAGTGAGAGCAGCTGAGAGAATCGTGGGTGTCTCTCTCCCCTCCCTGCAGGACATCTACTGCACCCGCCTCACCCGCAAAGCCCTCTGGGTGTTCCCACCCACCCATCCAACTGCCTCTTCAGTCTGCTGCCATCAGGAAGGAGACTGAGGAGCCTCAGGGCCAAGACCAGCAGACTGAAAGACAGCTTCATCCACCAAGCTGTCAGGATGCTGAACTCTCTCCCTGCCCTCCCTCCCCCAATGACACTGCTGCTTAAATGACACCATTTGAGCTTTATTACGCTACACATTGTGTGTTTTACTTATTTGTATTATCTATTGTAGTTTTTGCTATGTTTTATTGTCATGTTTATAAGATGTTTTATGTTCATTGTGGGCCTAGGGAGCACTACAATTTCAAATCCTCTGTGTGCAACCTGTACATATGGCTTTTGACAATAAAGCTATCTTTGGACTTTGAACTTTGAAGGGTTGCACAATTTTGTTGTTTACATAAGACATTCAAATAATTGAAGCTTTGCAATGTAACATTTGCAATTGTTCAATTAATTATGCCTGTCCCTAACAAACAAATAGCAAGGTATAGGGACTGTTTCTCTGCTCTTCTACAATATTAAGCATGAAATGAAAAACTCAGGAGATGATACAGCCAGAGTGTAGTCTGTCTACCATATTGCCCTGGTGCAATTTGAGAATCCCTGCAGATGTTCAAATTGCTAAGCTTGCACTGTTTGTGTGCTTTCATGGCAATGGAAACTGATCTGGAAAACAACTAAGAGACAGGACCCAAAGCAAGGGATCGGCACCACAAAGGGCAGGGTCTGTAGGAGAAAATGTGTGGTATTCAACTGCAGCCGATCATCATCAAGTTAGATAAATACTGAAGAATAAACATAATCAATCTCAATGTACAATGTAGTTGACACTGAAAAATGACAGCTGATCTGTTGACTAAAATAATCATTAGTTGCAATCCAAATTAACTCTTTAAACAAAACAAAAACTAAATTAATATATAAAGGTATGAATTTGGACCAATACTAAAAGAAAACATATAAAAGAAATAAGTACTGAGAAAATGTAAGAGGAGGTTTGACTAAAGGGGCTCAGTTGGAGCAGGTGAAGATGAAAAGGCGGCTCTGGGACTCTGCTCCACTCTCTCCGTCTCTATTCCCACTTGAAAAATACACTCAGGCGTAAAAATGCAAATATCCAAACTAGCTCCTTTCATGTCTGGGTGAGCAGCAGCAAGCAACAGTAAGAAACCTGTTATTCAATGAGATCTAAATCCCACATGTTCCAGTGAAGCAACAAGCTACAATGGACCTACCCCACATAACTGAATATGTGTGGATATGTGCGGAGAGATGGATGAGAAGGAACAGAAGAGGGAGGTTTCATCAGCTCAGCTCCTGTGCTGTCCTAACACACAGAGGTCACCCACATCAAAAGGGTCCAAACTTTCTCCTCATATCAAGTTTTTCCAATTGCAGATGTACAAGTTGTGAATATATTGGAAAAAGTGCTGCCTTTGCTTCAGACACAAAATATTACTTTCTAGTCTATTCTATTCTAGTCTATTCTGGTCTATTATAGTCTATTCTAGTCTATCAGTACCGGCTGGTAAGTTAATGTTCAAATCACCCCCGGCAATGAGCAAGCCAGTGTGGGTCCACTGCTCACTGCTCCTGAAAAAGGATGGGTCAAATGCAGAAGTAAAATTCTCCTGTGTGTCACTGTGTTTGAGATCAATAAAGGCTTAATCTATTCTAAACTTGTAATTTGCCTGTTGAAATTAGATAATATTTGCTTTTAGGGATGGGCAATGTTGACAAACCTGAATATTTCGCTAAAAAATATCCTGGTGACAATATCCAGATGATATTACTTCAGTCATTTAGAATCTGTTAAAAAATATCTGTAAATGTCACGTAAAAATGCAAAAACACAGGATCGCCAAAAAACTACAGATTTATCATCAAATTCCCTTATTTTAAAGATATATTTCATTTTAGACTATGATATTAGACTATTTTCTTTTATCAGGAATCTGTGCATATACAGTACAGTGGTACCTCACCTTACAAAATTCATTCGTTCCAGAAGTGGTTTCGTAATGTGAAAAATTTGTAAGTTGAGTAGCTATTTCAATGGAAAAAGCCTGATTCGTTCCAAGGCCCCGATCCAAGTTTTTTTTTTTTTTATAGTGTAACTTTTTTTTATAGTGTAACATTGTGCTCTGTGTCCTGCGTCCTTTTGTCACATTTGTCTCTCGTTTAAACACTCAAACTTTCATAGATTTTCAACAAAATTATTAATAGTGAAGTGTGGGGGGAAGGGGGAGGGGGAGAAGAGTGCGCTCTGACACGTGTGTGATAGCGCACATGACCCGGCGCGGAGCTGACAGCAGGTCTAGACCAAGGACTAAACCTGGACTGGACCAGGACTAAACCAGGACTAAACCAGGAGTAAACCAGGACTAGACCAGGCGGATTAAAGCGTCGCGCGTGGGTCTATTTCCTGGTTTCGTTTCGAGTCACAGCTGAGGCGAGCCGCTGCTCTAGACCTGCCCGCGTAAGGTGCTCACAGAGCGGCCTGGATAGAACCGTGAGGTCGGCCTCTTCAAGACCTCCAGGCCGGTGACCGGGACAATCCCCGGACCCATGCCCGCTTAGGGAGCTCTTAAGGCGGGCTGGCAGTGTCCCCCTGGGTCCCTGGATGTCTGGGGCTCTGCGCCTGGAGGGGCCCTGGAGAGCAGGTCTAGACCGCGGCTCTTGCATGCGAGCAGCGGCTCGCCTCAGCTGTGACTCGAAACAAAACCAGGAAATAGACCCACGCGCGGCGCTTTAATCCACCTGGTCTAGTCCAGTTCTAGTCCAGTTCTAGTCCAGGTTTAGTCCAGGTTTAGTCCAGGTTTAGTCCAGGTTTAATCCTGATTTAGTCCAGGTCTAGACCTGCTGGCAGCGCCAGGTCAGCTGTCACACATGCTGCTATCACACACGTGTCAGAGCGCAGTTTTCTCCCCCCTCCCCCTTCCCCCCACACTTCACTATTAATAATTTTGTTGAAAATCGATGAAAGTTTGAATGTTTAAACGAGAGACAAATGTGAGAAAAGTTTAAATCCAGGCTGAGAAAAGCGTATAATGTGTGTGGCTGAGCGTGCATTATTTGAATTTTTGAGATTTCGCGTTTTGTAACTTGAATTTTCTTTCGTATCTAGAGACCAAAATTTACCGTGAAGGCGTTTCGTAACTTGAAATATTCGTTTGTTTGGTCATTCGTAAGGTGAGGTACCACTGTAGTAGATTTTTTACGAATGATTTTCTGGCCCAAAGACTTTATTCAAGAGGACAGTTAAAGCATGAAATGAGTCAGAGAGCGGGGAGAGGTCAAGGAGGAGAATCAACCACATATGTGTAACGACTTAAACCACTACACCACTATCAAGTACGCATATAATTACTTACTAATGACATTGTGCACTTCAGCTATATGCTATAACAGGCACACAAATTCAAGAGAGCACAGCGGACCATTCATGGCACATTTCTCAGAGGTTAATTCAATAAGGACTCACTGGGGGATTTTGGACGAGGATTGCAGAAACTATTGCCAATAAACTGTTGTTCTTAAATAGCATTAACGACAATACAGATGGCCAAAGTGAATGCATCTCTTTAGCCTTAACTTATGGTAGCAATGTAGGGCAACAGACTAGGGATTTTCAGGTTTTCTAATTCTACAATATGGTGAGCTGGTATTCTCATCCAAGTATTTGTTCTTCAATACAGAATCCCAGCAAAATATTTAACATGACAAATAATCAACAGCTTTTGCGGTGGGTCAGGATTACAGAGGGGATGAAAACCATTTTGAGATCATGACTTCAAACTAGCTGCCCTCTCCATTCTGCTGACATGTTCTGCACCAAGCCAACCATTTGTGTTCCATTTGTAAACACAGTCACATCTGTTTATGGATCCATTTGAACATCTCTTTCTGGACGTAGCATTTTTATTTGTCTTTATATGTCACTTTGCAAAGTTAATGAGCATTTCACAGCCAAGCACTAAACAAGTCAAATACATGGAGTGTGAATGCTGCCTGATGGAGCAGATGGGCCATTGGTGGCTCAGGCTGGCAGAGACTTCACACTGTGGGGCCAGCACTGGCATTAGAGCGCAATGCTACACTTTGTGACAGAAATATGAGAATATGAGGCGCACTTTTGAAACTGATGAGCCCGTACTCAAACATGAAGCACTCCGACACACCATTTGACATCTGTTTAGTTTTCAAACGGGTATTAAAAAGCAACTGTCTCTCCGAACTCTACCGCTTTTAGAGGTCAACCTGAGTTTAGTAGGACTATAATACTATTTTGTAGTTTTATTATATCATAATATAAGATGTGTTTGCCCACCAATGTGGGATGTGTTTGCGTTCATTGACACCATTTTTGACTTTTTGAGTTTTTATTTTTCAGTTTCCCCTGCTTTATTTTAAGATGCATTTTGTAACTTTTCTGATGGAAGAGCTGCCACCTGCATGTCTTCTTGGGGATGTTATTGATATGCGTAGAATGTCTCACTTTATGGCATTAAATATGTCTGGTCAGTGATGACCCCACTAACAGTAAGATCTTTTCTAAGGAAATATTTAGCAATAAAAACACCTGCAACTGGATAAATGCAAAATGAATAATATGAATGCTCTACTGTGAAATATTTTATACACAGCAATTACTCCATGGAGACAAGTAGGTGGTCACAAGTAAAGTTACATAGTGCACAGAGATGTTTAAATTAACATAACAATTATTGTTCATTTCTATTTTACATGACACTATTTTTATACAAGGAGTTTGACAATCACTTCCCTGCTTTGAATATTAATAGAAATCCAACGCATAGTATGACTCAGAAGCCCCATTACAAGCTCTTATGTGATTAAAGCTTGTCTAAGTGGTGCAGAAATGTGGTATCAAAAGCCAGTAAATGTATGGGAATGTGTCAAATGCTGGAATAATGCCCCTGTCAACATGCTCAGAGTGAATTCCGCACAATGCCTACATAAATGATATATCACAACAGCACTGACAGGCCAAGTCGGGACCTCAAACGCATTGTACCGCCTCAATGGGCCCATGCTATGAGATTGTGTGCTTCTGTGCTCAGCTGGTACGCCAAAAACCACTGTAGGGAGCCGCGCACATGACAATAACCCCACTTTGAAATGGCATTGGCTGGTTTGGGCATCCATCTTAGCGCCTGTCAATCACGTCTTCATTTGGCATAGCTGTGGTTCAGTGGCAAGGCTCCATACCAGTGCTGCCAAAGGAGGAAGTTGTGCGTGTTAATATGGGTGATAAAACACGGCACTAATGGAGAAGAGAAGGGGGCGGGGCTACAGCTAAAAGACACTGTGGGAAAATTAAAGCTGAAATGGTTAAGTTGTTGTCGTAGTGTTGGGGATATCTGGTGGTCAGTCTAGCTGTAACTATTTCAGGAAGTACAGTTAAAAATGAAATTTAAAAAATACATCTACATTAAAACTATTAAAACTACCATGGTTTAGATTTTTAAGTATCAATTGATATTGTTAGTTTAAGTAAAATTCTTATGCATTTCGCTTTTTACATCAGATGCCATCCCCAATAGAACCCTTACTTCTGGCATGTACAATTACCAACAAAGTACTACATAACTTTGGCTCTACTTTTATTAGATATACACAATGGAATAGATTATTAATATTAATAATGAATAGTGCTGTCGATCGTGAGCGATCGATCGAGCGATCAATCGATTTAGCGATCGATCAAGCGAACCCACTTTGCGATTGAGTTTGTCAGTTTTCAAGTGGTCGCTTTGCTCATTTGTTTCCCAAATTCTGCGAGCGTGGTTTTCTGGTTTGGTGAAGTGCGCTCTATCACCGGTAACGATGGAACTTGTCCGGACGTGTTTATCATTCAAATGATCTGTCAGGCTGGAGCAGCTTCGGTGATCGGAAAATTCTTTTTGACAAAAGCTAAAATCACCGCGTTCTTGTTGATCGTCCCATCTTCGTTGTTTTTATAAATAAACTCACCCTTCAAAGGCCTGAGCAGAGATTTGCTCACTGCACGCCAAATTTAAAATGCGCGCACATTGAATTGCCGCTCATAATTAATTGTGTTGATTTTTATAACGCGTTAATTTGCAGTGTAAATAATTAATCTAATTAACGCATTAAACTGACAGCCCTAATAATTAATAAATCATTTTGAAATTAAAAAGGTTTATACTGCACCTAAATATAAAAAGGAAAAAAATCTGTAGTGATTTTAGGAGCTGTATGTTAAACTCAAGCTCCTTATTGATAGAAATACATATATTTTTGGATTGGTACCAGACATGTTTGTATGTTTCTTAAATACTACATCCAGGAGAATTGCTCTTTCATCTGGACCACCATTGTATCTCACAGCATCCATCATCCATCATCCATAAACTGAGGAGGACATGCCGCCCCCCTCTCCATACACACACACTCCCACATGGTACAGACAGCCATGCTTATTGTAGAGCTGCCAGTTTGGCCCGGGCTAAAACTACAGAAGAAGTTATAACACCCTGGTATACCCAAGCACTGTTTTAAAGTCCATCGCCCACACATGTTCAAGTAATAATAAAGCAGGAATGTTTTTGTAAATTATCTCCTATCAGCAGCACCCACTACCAGCTATAAACAACTTAATAAAAGTACGAGTACAAGCTTTAAATGTGATGATTAGACCTGAGAAAAACAGCAGTGAAAGATAGTTATAATTTTTTTTATACAATTATCCCTCTTTGGATAGTAAATAGTTTGCAAAGGTGACATCATCTCTACAAATTGGAGGCAAAATATGTCAATATAAAACAGAACCAAACAGTACAGTAGAGTCCCGTAAACCTATTAACCTAATCTATTATTCGCCAATAGTAAAGATGGCAGATGAGATTATAATATTTAGAATATATTTAATTTATTTTTCTAACTTGTTGATTTCTTAAATCCTTTTGCACATCTCCAGTTGTCCCAGGCACACATTTGGGACAAGTGCCCAACTATAGAGGAGCTTTTTCAAACAGCAAAGTGCTGCTGGATAGACCGCACTCACACAGACAACCCACTCTTATCCCAAGTGTCATATAGTGATACTGATTGCACTCTCTTCCACATTCAAAATTGTTTTAGACTCACTATAAAATGTAGGCATTAACAAAAAACAAAACAAAACAAAACAAAACAAAACAGTTGGATTACCACTTTAAAGTTAAGAAAACTGGAACTTCAAATACATAAACTACCAAAAGCAATTAACATTTGTATGAACTTCTCTTAGACATAAAAACATGTCGTGTTAATGACAGGCCTAATTGACGTGACAGAGGGAGGCCTCCAGAGGCGATTTTAGAGGATGCCAACTGTGGACCAACACCCAGCCAGAGGAGAAACTCAACAGCAAAGTCACCAGCAGCATACACTGTACATGTGCCCATCTATCAGCACAGCCCATGAGCGATGTGTTCTGCGGGTGTGTGTCAGTCAGGCAGCAGGCTCAACTAATTTGATTTTTAATTAAACATGACTTTTAAACTAATAGTTTGAGCTGTTTAATTAATTAGATCTGACATGTGCTTATTTTCTGCACTTGGGTTCTAGTTCAGAACTGACAAAGCCACAAACAAACAAAGTGTGGAGCAGAGACCAGCGGCGACAGGTGGGATGGGCACCAGTGGGCAGCTTTAGATAGACTTGTGTATTGTGTATGTGCCTGTGTGTGTGTGTGTGTGTGTGTGTGTGTGTGTGTGTGTGTGTGTGTGTGTGTGTGTATGTACGTACATACAGGGAGGGAGGCACTCATCACTGTTACAGAAAGAGCACAGCTAACGAGGCCGAACACAGAAGGTCACTGGCTATTTTCACTGCCAAATTTGGGGCGATTTGGATGTGGATCAAATGCTTGCAACGTATTATTTTAACATTTTAGTGATAAACGCTGTGGATAGATTTAAGCTTCCAATAGTATTATCAAGACATTTCTAACTCAATTTTAGATATCAATACAGCACCGCTTTTTAAACAGCAAATACACTCTTTTTAATGTACAGGGTACACAAATGTCCCAACAAATTCTATACTTTGAACTCACATCTGCTCTAATATCTAATGTCACGTAATAATTCATTTTGAAAAATATAATTACAAAATAATTACAATTTAAGTTTAAATTGTTTTAATATTCAGTCTCAACTTTCTGACAACCCAATATTTCAGAAAAAGATAATACAATCTTAGGTTCACAGCAAACACTGAACCTAATGTAATGTAAGTGCACCCACAGACACATTAAGCATACACTTAAACATAGTGTTATGCAGTATAACATCCTAACAAAAAAGAAACATGTGACTGACTATCAAAATGATTCAAACCCACAAGTTTACAGATAAATATGTCAAACTCCGTTGCCTTTTAGTCTTTATTCTCTTTTCTCGCTTATACTCATTGGCAGCGGACCAAGCTCACTCCATGGCAGAAAATAACAGAGCTTTTACACAAGAGGGACCACACATGGGAGGAGCTGCCTACGCCTGCTGCTCTCCTGCTGAATAAAAAATAAAATCAAACGGACAATACCTCACACAAGACTATTAAATCCACATCCAGAATGTGTTTTTCAGTCCTTCTGCTCTTGGTCACTTTGGACTATTTTACCATGCATTTGGATGCAAACAAATGCACCAGCGAAGTGAAAACAGACTTAACTGTGCATATAAATACATATGTAGTCAGTCAATGACACACACTCACATTGGGATAAGAGTATGTTCAGGAGACTTGGGGGAGCGGTGGGAGTTCACAGAAAGGGCTGTGTTTGCCCGTGTGTACCAAGTGAACCAGTAAATACACCACTATTGTGCTCCTGCAGGTCCACTATCCACCAAGAGGCAAGACCTATGCTTTTAACATGTACAGCAAATGCACGTCATAGCTCACTGGTGGAGTGCAAATTAATAATAGATGATATTTCTGAATTCAGTCAAGGTAGAGAGGATTTTACTTGTTTGAAAAGAAAAAGTTGTTATGTATTCTCATACTAGTAGCAACCAAAACATACTTTTTACTGACATAGTTATGATCTACAGATATACATGATATTATCATTCTACACATTATTATTATTTTACAAACATAAATATTGACCTAGAATTACATACATGTTGTGATGACATTTACAGTGATATACCAAAGAGCTAATGGCCCCATCTCTAGAAAGCTACTCTACAAGTCACGGTCGAGAGGCAAGCAGGGCAAACGTAAAAGACTATTCAGTGCTGTTGAACCATATACAAAAACAAAACAAAAAAAAATCACAACGCATGAAGAACAAATAAAAATAGTGAGTATTTACCGTGGTTGGTGGGAAAGTGAAAATGGGAATTTTCAAAACAGTGGTGCCTCAAATGCAGCAGAGACAGACTTACTTAGTGCTGGCATGAATCAATCAAAATATAACTTTTATATGTAACTTTTGAGCTGATGGGAGGGAAACCAAAGACGAAGCTCAAACAAGTTATATCTGCGTCTGTCTCCTTTACCACACCTGCCTCAGAGGATGGGGCAGTGGCGAAAGGAGGTCGCTGTGGTGGGAAAAAAACTTAAACTCTGGATATAAGTGACGGGAAAAGTCCTGTACCAAAGAAAGAAGCAAGGGAGATTTACTACAAGCCAACTCATCCAATTTCAACTCTGATCTGGCCATGTGCCACAGAGAACACAAATCACTTCCCATACATAACCCTGGTCTGACAACTCATTTCATCTTCTGCAATAATGAATCCATCATCGGAGAGAGATCTGCCTTTGGGCGCCACACACGCGAGCAGAGAGCGAGTAATGGTTTAGATAAGTCATCATCATCATTATTATTAGCATCAGTGGCACAACCAGCACCACCTATGTGAACTTTGGGCACCAGGAGTAAAAGTCTGAACAGGAATTCAAGTGATTACTGACTGGTAAAGAACACTAGTCTAGAAAGAATGGAGCTATAGATTCTGTATCCATGAAGTCTAGGGTCTAGGGCAAGACAAAAAAAAATGAAACTGCTGTTGGAAAAAGTTGCAAAGTAAATTTGTACATGTACTTTTTTGAGTGTAGATTACATCTCTTCATTTTAGTGAAAGTTAGTTAGTTAACTCACTCCTCTTAGTTAAAGAAGATCTATTATTAACCATGTTATACAGTAGTTGTTTCCCCTCATCATTCAATCACCCCAAGTAGTATTTGCAGTAGTTTGCACATGTTTGAGCAATCTTTAATTACTTGTTTTCACTGCCATGGATATAATGGCCCCTACTCTGTACTTACTTTGTTATCCAATTTTATTTTCTTAAGCAGTAATACCTGTGGGATTCGGCAGCATTGCGTAGTTATTTTGGTACAAATAAAAAAAATAAAAATCTGCTGCTCACTAGCATGACCTACTGATCTCCAATGATCTCCCATTGGGCACTGCAATTTTCAAGGACAGACTTGTTTCTATTATTAAGTCATTTTTAGATCAATAGTGCAATTTAATTCAAAATTAGAACATATATGATCCATGGGAGTCATAGATTATCGCTATATAGTAGACACAAGCACAATATTCTTTAAGCCTAAAAGTCTTCCAAAAAAACAAAACAAAACAATGGTTAGAAATAGTTGCAAACTTATACAGTACTTTTTTATAGTATAAATAATATTTACTTCTACATTTTAGTGGTTAATGGTGCACTACCTAACTTTTCTTGTGGGCGCTCCACCGCCCACCTGCTTGCCGTGCAATGGAACATTCCAACAACAACAGCAACAGCACAGAGACAAGCTGAGTGCAAAGATGTCATCTGATAATTGTCATGAATATTGTAAAAAATATCTAGTTTTTCCCCATTTTAACATTAATAATATGAAGTGTTGAATACATAAAATGTGATAACATGAGCTAAAAAAACCAAGCAAAGTTCAAAAGCAACAGTTTGGAGCTTCACTTAACCTTGATAAAGTGACTACATGAAGGTTACAGTACTAAGCAGGTGCCTACACTGACTTCCATGTGAGCGCGTCATTAGAATTTGAATGCGCTTTGCTCCAAGTGCTTAAGTCGGCACAGGGAGTGGAGTTCTTCTGGCAGCAGGAGGTGTGTGTGTGCCTAAGAAAGCGTCTAAGCAGCGCAGTCAGGCAGCTGTCACAAAGCCCGCTGATCACAGAAATGCTCCGTGTTTGAAGTCTCTCCCTGCGGGTCCCCTCTTTCACCCTTTGCTATATCATTTTTTTCTTTTCTTTATCCTCTCTGCTAATGCACAAGTCTGTTTCATATCATATCGATGAAGAGATGGGTTATAAAATGCACGGGCACACTTTGGAAGCCTCGTGGGAGATGTTGGGAGCTAGCATTGTCTTTAGGAGCACCTGTGAGCTTGTCTGTGTAAATAGTGACATGACGAGCTGCCATCTTTCATAGTCTGACATTCGCGTTGACATTCAATCTGGATTTGTGGCGTGAGGGCGGGTGACAGGCGACCTTCAGCATGGAGATGGATGAGTGTTTGCGGCCCTACATTTGAATGCGTAATCGCGCACGGTGAAAAGAAAGTGGTCCATGATGGAGTAATTCTTGTCGTATTAGCATTAGCACACCGGTTCTCGTGAATGTGAGCATGCGGTGATTACATGTCCACTCCACACATCCAGTAGTAGCCCCTCCCCCAAAGGTCAAGGTTCATCAGGTTTCATCTCTAAACGTGGCGTGCTAGCAGGAGCCCATCCGTCATTGAGACACATGGCTACGAGATGTCCCTGTCACTAAGCTGTCTATTTTGTCAGAGAGCCAGATCTATCACATTGGGTTGGGCATTGGCACCAAATGCCCTGTAAATACATACAAATATGCAAATGAATGACAAAATAAACATCACCCTCAAAACAAGCCATCTATCAGTGACTACTTAGTGAGCCTTTAGCACTGGCACAGCTACAACAGCAGCCTTTTGTCTTTATTTTACCTACATATATATATATATATATATATATATATATATATATATATATATATATATATATATATATATATATATATATATATATATATATATATATATATATATATATATATTAGGGGTGTGCAAAATAATCGTCATGACAATGCATCACGATACTAACTTTCACAATATACTGCATCGATTCTTGATGCCAATAATCGATTTTTATTAATTAATGATTTAATATTTAATATTTTAATATTTAATATAAATAAATAAATAAATAAATAAATACACATTTTAAAAAAATATATAAATCCTATGCAGTTTTTTCTTTGTGAAAGGGTATTGTTTGTTATGATGGTAGCTACCTCCAAAATGGCAAATGTTTGAACATAATTTTTTTGTTTTAGAAAAAATCCTATGCACTTTTTTTGTTATTGGTTTGGTTTATTTGTTTTTGTTATTCAATAAATTCAGTTATGAACTGAGTTGCTCAGAGTTATGTATCAATTGAAGACACTACCCAGATACACAGCCACTGATATTTAAGTTATCCTCTTTTTTTGGTACATTTTCACTGAAGTATGTCGAATATATTGCAATGCATTGCAATAATTCAAGTATCGTGATGCATCGTGATAGTATTGCATCATGGCATATGAATCGTGATTCGAATTGAATCGTGACTTCTTTGCCAATACCCACCCCTAATATATATATATATATATATATATATATATATATATATATATATATATATATATATATATAGATAGATAGATAGATAGATAGATAGATATATAGATATATAGATGTATAGATATAGATATAGATATATAGATAGATAGATAGATATAGATATAGATGTATAGATATATATATATTTTTCCCCATTAACACTGCCTTTTTCCTCACTGGTTTTACCTTATGTTTTACTGATAAGATACTGGATTCAAAAGTAATTTTGTAATTATGCCATATTTGGCAAAATTACAGATGCATACATTTTCTAGGGGTCTGCCACATGTCTGTTTCCATGGAGTTATTATTTTGCCTGAAATGTTCCACAGCATGGCCTTACATATATCCAAAAACATACTGATACAGTAAGAATACACAGTAAAAAATGTAAGACCACTCCTTTCTTCAAAGATCTAACTTTTAACTTGGTCTACTACCCGCTTGTTTCCATGAAGACAATAATTAAGTTGAATAAGTTGAATTTCAAACTCTGGAACATTCCAGGCAAAACAAAACATCTTTAACATCAAAATTTACATTTTTATATTTTCTGAACATGTTTTTTTTTTCTTTCCATCCTTGCTCTGAGGCTAGTTCTGAGGCAGGCCATCAAGACACTTGTGGCATCTATGGTCAGATGACGCTACTCTTGTCCTTCTCATTTTGACTAAAATAACATTGTTTTTAGCTTGTCTGATCCCCCAGCATAGTCATAATGCAATTCTGTGGTTAGCCTTTAAACAGTGAAGATAGAGTATAAACTAGACATTTCACAACACAAGTCTGTCTATGGAAATGAACTTGTCCAGACTGTCACGATCGTCTCTGCCCTCCAAAACACGTCAGTTAATTTGACAATGAGTGGGAGTCGTGTTTTGACAATTTCGTAAAAAAAAAAAAAACCCTCCTAAAGATACAAAATTTATTGTCAACTATGAGGGAGTAGATGCTAATAAAAGTTTATTTCTGTCTTGTCACTAGTGTCTGAGGGAGATCCTGCGACTGGCAAATAAAGGGGAAAATTAGATGAGAAGCGGAGAGCAAAAATGGGGGAAAATATGTGTTTGGATACATATGAATGCTGGAGGCAGTGCAGCGGTTTTATGAGCTCTCCGCACAGAGCAGCAGAGGGTGACAGCCACAGGGAGGTTGGGGCCTGGTGGGAAGTCGTCCTGTCTGCGAGAGTGCCGTTTTAACCTCAACAACCACAAACCCGGACCACACAAACATTCTCTCTCTCCTCTCCTCCTCCTCTCCGCTTATTCACATGCTTTCTACAAATTCCACCACACTGTACAGAATTAGTGCAAATTTCAGCCACTTGTTCCCTATAGTTTTATTTCAAATTGGTCGTTTTCAGATTCTTCAAGAGCCAGATTTTCCCATAGATTCTATTGTACTTTGCCCTGAAATACAGTATCTAAAATGTAAATGCACAAATGTGGAACGTGACCATTTCTCTTAGTAACTAGAACCAAGACCCTTTGTATTAATTAATGATGATGTCAGTGATGTCATCTGAAACCTATCAATACCATGTGAGACTATGAGAGGTAAACAGAATAGCCAAAATTAAGAAGTACTGAGTATAATATTACTCATTTATAATTTATCATTCAAATTAGGGCAGTGCAATTCATCAAAAATTAATTTTAAAAAATGCACTTTTTTTTTTTTTTTTTCCATCATCAGATTTTTTTTTTTTTTTAATCAAGAGGTCCACAGCCAATCCTCTGTTGGTTTGGTTTGGTTACAGCAGAGTTCAGATTGCAAAGATTTTATGAGGAAGAAGATGCGTGATTTTATTTGTCATATCATCCAGCCCTAATTCAAATATATTAAGTAATAGTAGAGAAGTGACAGTCAAAAGTTAACAGATAACGGCAATAATATCACTCATGAAATCCTGTGTTCCCATGCAAAAGATGTAAAGATGTAATATAGCATCTCTACTGTGACTTGGTTTGGTCTTTTTCCAGTCCTTAACTGTCAACCGGTCTAGTTTAAGTTTAGTTCTTACTTATACCAAATTTAAGTGAAGGCACCCTAAGTAACCCCTATTCCTACACCTCAAAACGAATAACAGTTTCACCATTTGGATATCACTGTAGTTACATTTATTTCATTACATTAATAAATCATGTGTAACTTATATGAGATGTCTTTGTGTGCGGTCTAAGATACAAATATATTTTATTCCTCCTCTTATGCATCTGTCAGGCATATGCTCCCACATCTGTTTTTTGTAACTTACAATATATCACTGGATTGAAGGGGCAAAGCTAATTTTCCTTCAAATATTATTCTACAGTCAGTCACTATTGTAATTTGGAACATTATGATCGCGCTTGTTGTTGCTGTACATTACGACCCAAATATCTTGTTTACATGTTAGTCATTGTATTACAATGTTCAGTGTTTATGTGGACTGCCAGATGGAGCATTCTGCCAGAATCCCTGTTAAACCTCATTGAAATCCTTTTAGCATGGCTTATCTCCCCAATTTAATGTTTATGTATCATTAAAGGCTACACTCCTACTGTGAGAATTTCCAGAGACAACATAGCAGACTGACAGGCCGACTGCACACTGTATAAGAGTCACAAATCCACAGTTCCACTCACACAGTCCTTCAGAACTTTCAAAATTAATGAGAGTGAAGCAAAGGTGACGCAATTTCAACTTGGATACCCTCCCAGTAAAATGGCTATGCCAAGACAGTAGAGCCGGGCTAGCTAACATGGAGTCAGTCTATGTGAAGAACAGTGGTTTTAGTCAGGATATATGGCAACAGTTCTGGGCCAGTAAGTTCTGTTCTCGCGGGACTTTTTATATGAATGCTCTACAAACATCCAGACAGAAATAAGGAACATTTTACACTTTACACTACAATGCCAATACAATTTTTCAGATTTAAAAACAGTGAAATAAGATGATGAAAGGAAGGCCATTGGTAGCCATTTGGGTGCCCTAAGCACAAAAAAATAGGACAGAAGGAGGGGTGTCCCCCGGGAAGAAAAAAGTGAGACAGGCCCGCAACGAAGTGCGATAATGATTGACAGCTGGCACTGGCTTCTCGCCTCTCTCCATGCACCTTGGATGGATAGTTTTGCGAGTATTCACAAGCTTCATTTTTTTGGTGGTGCCCCCGCAAGCACTTTGTGTTCATGTAGAGAAATTTGTCCTTTGCATTTGACCCATCCCTTAATGCCACTGGGGCAGCTCCTCAGGAGATGATCTTGTTGCTAGACTTTGAAAGGACAATCTTAAATGGAAATTCCCCCAGACATGGGGAGAAAATTGCAGACTCCACACAGAAAGGCCCAGGTGACCTGGGGATCTAACCCGTGCGTGCTAGCCACTCAGCCCGCCCACATGGTCCTCAGTATGGCAGTAAATGTCTTGCACTTATTCAGTGGAAGGTGTTTTTATTGTTAGACAAACCTATATCATCATCTTGATAACATATATAGTTCCTGTTAGCATGGTGGCCTTTCCATTGATGTGACCTGTAACTTAGCTTAGCATCACCTGCTCAGTGTCTCCATGTAGACAGAGGTGTTTAAAGCTTTACTGTAGACCAGTTTTTCTCAAACTATGCTTCTTCTGGTAGTATGCAGATTCCTCTGCAGTTCAACTATTAGGCAATATAGGATAGGCTTAAACACCTTGACAATAACTGCAACTAATGGATGAAGATATAAAATATATAATGTAGGGCTTCCACTCTACAAACATCTGAAAATGAACTGCATTTCAGCTTGTGCATTAGCTACAAATTCACATCTGACAGTTGACCCATTGCCATGCAAAACAACTTCTCTTTGTTCTGTCTCAGTGAAGCTGGAGACTTTCCTTGTTTCTTTGTTTCTGATTAGACATTCATTCCATTTCATTTCAACATCAATATTAATTCATTGGCCAAACCTAAAACCACATCTTCCCCCTCATCATCCATCACTGCCCTGTCACAACGGGGCCAAGGAAGTGCACCCTGACCCTGTCTGGGAACGGATGTGGACCACTGCGCTGGGTCAGGCGCACTGGGCTAAGTGCAAAGATACTGTTTGCACTATTTAAAGCTTGTTTGTGTTCTAAGGAAAATCAAAGTTGAGGCTTTAATGAGGAGTAGATATTGGCAGAATTCGTGTGGGTGAAGAGGCCACTATAAGCAGTCTGTGAGTGGGTATCCCTTGTGGACTTACCGAAGCCAAAGGCAGCCGGAGCGGGGATGGGAGCAGACTGGACTGGAGTGGACGTGTACAGGCCGGTCACCAGCAGGCCGTCGAAGGACATGCTGGTAGAAATGGTCACTGGAAATCAGAGCAAACATAGGAAAACAGATTAAGATTTGACATTTCTATTTTTTGTCGATACATTACTAGTCAAAACAAACAAAACAAACACAGCATTTCAAGCCTTGCCTAATAGGGCATTCAAAAATACATAGTTAACCACAATAAATGCTCCAAAAAAGCATAAAATAGAACATAGAAAGCATAGCATTCATGGAAATTAGCTTCCAAAGACAAGAATCTAGTACAAGCAATTTTTATTTATATTTAAATATAATTATATGACATATTTACATTTGCCGCCCATTTTTTTTATGTATTTATTTTTTAGACCTATTTATTTGACTTTTATTAAGTGCTGCAGAAAATTATTATTAATAAAATTGCTATTAATATTATTATTGTTGTTAATATCAACAGGCCTACCTACAATTTGTAATTTTTCATTCTCTTTGTCAATGTCACTCACCAGATGTTTCTTACCTTGATATTTCTTACCTTTGATGTTATTGTTATTAGAAAATAAATACATTGAATATCTGTGGTATTTCAAATTAAAACAAAGTGTGAAGTACTTAGTACTTTAGCAAACCACTAGTAACGATAAACAAATATGTGCCAGGAATTACGTGTTGATATAGTATTGTGGATGGCTGTACCAGGCTAGTAGTTTCTACTACACAATGAGGCCTGCTGGTGGTCATTTTGGTCTGGGTCATACAATTCTGTTATACAGCCTACCCAACCCCAGCCCCCCATCACAGTCAGGAGCGATAATGTGGCCTCCAGAGAAAAAGGTTTGGTAACCCCTGTTTTAAGTAAATGAAATTAAAACTGACTGGATTCTAATTTGGACCTATTAGTTAAGGAGGAAATTTCCTCATACTAAAGTATGAGTTTATATACAGTACTTTGTTTCTACAAGAAAAGAAAAATTGCATTTAATTCTTACATATTTCCCACATAACCACATTTAAAAAAATAATTTTCCTAAATTCCATCAAGTTCATCTTTAACATCAGGCAAAAAAAAGTAATCCAAGCGATCAAAAACCCTACACCCTGGAATAAGTTGCAAGAGAGCCATAAACTGTCAGTGATAGTGACCTGGTGATAGCATGCCATCACCAGGAAAAATTATTTGAAGAAAACAAGGCAAGTGTGCATTAAACAATGCAAACCCATTAAATACACTCGAGAGGGTTTGGCTGCCATTAAGTCACATAACTTCACCCCCAATCTAAAGATAAGGATCCTATAGTGTGCTCCTCCGCCCCTGAAGTTATTAAAAAGAGACTTATGGGTGAACCGTCTGCCCCCTGAGAGAATGGCTTAACCTGTCTTCATCTTGCGGCAGTATGTAGTCTAGCTGAGTCTATCAGGATCTACAACTATACGTCCGGGGGCACATTAACTATTGATCCACCATGTAAACAAAAGCTTTTGAATGACAGGACCACAGTGCCTTGGGCATCACTGGCAGAAAGGAAACAACAGCATGGCTCTATATTTGGACCATTTCCAGCTAGACAGATCATAAAGGAGGAACTGTCTAACGCCCAAAGGCAGTACACACCCCCAAAATACACTTATGTACTCAGAGGAATACAAGGCTCAGCAGTGGGGAGAGGCAGAGACAGTAACTTCCTGACCAAAGGAATCCCCCTTTCTTTGTGGGTTAAAGAATGGGCAGGCTCTGTTTACAGTCACAATAGCATCTCATGAGTTTTGGGGTTTTGCATGTTACGATGTGGGTGAGACTCCTGTGTGGCTCCAGTCGCTCTGTCTGCATTAACACAATTTCGTTAATAAAATAACAATGTCTCGCAGTGTTGAAACAGCTTTCAGTCATTCCTGTCTCTTCTCCCATATCCAAGTTCCAAATATGAATTTAATGAGGCTCTGAATGATTTCCAGACCTTGCGTAGTTAAAAACTCTGAATTATATGGACAAAAAAATATTAATTTTACTTTTGTTGTGACATTACAACATTTTAGAATTCTTAAATTTGCTCTGGAGGAACGGATCAAAATTCTATTGTGGACCTAGTTAATGGTTAATATTAATGTAAATACTGGATCTAACCACATGAAATAAAACCTAGTAAAGTCTGACACAAATGTCTTCTTCATCAGCAAAAATTAATAAAAGTGAAACAATTTTTAACAATAGCGTCAAGTGGTGTAATTTTTAACCCCAAAGCTAAAAAATGCAGTTAAAAGGACATTAGATTAATATGGCAATTTTGTGGAGCCAGTGCTTTAACAAAAAATAATAAGCGTGAAAAGTCCCTCAGTCGTCCAGGTAGAATCCATGATCAAAGGAGAAGTTAAATTTGTCAACTGGACAAAGTTTGTTTGGTTGAAAACGTTTCATGCTGGTTCGACCCTGTTTATGAACAGGGTCGAACCAGCATGAGGGCCAGAGCTGACGAAGCCTCTCGGATGAGCGGCGAAACGTTTTCAACCAAACAAACTTTGTCCAGTTGACAAATTTAACTTCTCCTTTGATCACAAAAAATAATAAGGTTCAACTTTTGTGTCAAGAGAAAACAGTAAATCTCGCAAATGTATGTGCCTATCATCACATTATATAACATGAACAAAACCTTCCATGTTGTGTGTGTTTTAATGTATTTAATGAAAAATAATCATAGGATTACAAAACAAAATTACTTTTATATGAAAGATAAAATGCATATTTTAACCACACATAGTTCATTGGATTTGTTGCAAGATCATTACATATTCAAATCTGTAATGACTCTATTTAAACCACTACCATATAAACAGCCTGGCTCCGGATCAGTTTCCAGTGTTACCAGCTGCCTAGACAGCACTAAGCTCCATAAAATTCAATGTGATTGTATGGTGTGTCAGGGAGGAAGCACTGTGAGAAACATGGATATTTTGCTTGGCAACAGTAGCATTATCATATTCAATGCATGTTGCTCAGAGCGCCCCTAACATCAGGTGACCCAGAGAGGGGAAAAAGCACTTTTTCATTCAAACAACCAATTACTATGTTCGCATTAAGCTTACATATGTTTTGTGCAGTTTTTGCCTGTGAAACAGCATTTTCTATACAATGAATCCATTCGCGGTGTAGGGAGACATGCTATCACAATGTTGTTTACACTGCATTACTAAATCAGCAAGGCCAGGGTCTGACACACTCTTTAATGCACTAAGTTGGGTTATTACACTTCGCCACAGCAACATGGCCCATTACTGTATATCACACTGTTTTTTCTTGTTCATGCAGTGCTTATTCCTGTCTTTTTTCGATTTAAGGCTTGATAATAAAAAACACTCTCTTCTGCAGTTTCTCCTTCTCATATTGGGTTCCCTGGCAGAGGTGTACCTGCAGTCTGTTTGATGTTTTCCTGAAGGGAATAAGAGCATAAGGAGCCATAAGGTTACATTAGAAAAACACACAGAATATGGAGAGGGTTTGGAGAGCCGGGCTATACCTGATCAATACAAATGGAAGATCTTTAATTATTTAGACAAGGCCTTTTCTTACTGGCCATTGGGAGGGCAGCAGGACGAATGGGCCAATCAGAGGAGATGAAATCAGATCCAATCACCTGTGGACTATTTTCACACAGAGACATAGACACATCTGAGGAGTGGGCAGGAGGCCTTTGATGGTAGCCCTTAACATTCCTGACCACACTTCCATTTCTGAGAGCTGTTCCTACGGTCCAGAGGAAAGAGGAGCTACAATAATCCGTGAATTCAACTAAACATCACATTTTAGTTTAGATTTAGCAAAATTAGAATATTCAGTATGATCAAAAGATTGCAGGTTAAAAAACAAACTTGGAGAATAATCTATCAAATAAAGGTATAAAGAGATATTTATGGATACCAGATTTCTCATTCCAAACTTTCAGTTTCAGTGTTGGTTGAGCATCCTTTTGAATTTCATGTTTGTTTGAAGATACACTGGATTAAAACCATTTTGCTAAATGACACGCATCATAGGTTGAAGATGAAAGATAAGATTATGGACGTAGCTCTGAAACTCAAGGAGCTTTTAGAACAAATCTTAGTTCATTTTTGCTCACATCATCTAAAGGATCACCATTCCAACAGCTTCATGAACTCTAACTTTTTGAATAATTAAGGTTGACACCGACCAGATAAAAAAAAAGTACTTTCATATTTTTGCTAATGATTCGAGTACTTATTTTAGTTCTTATAATTATAGTGATTATAATTATAGTAAGTAATCTTGACACATATTACAAACAGCATTTACAAATATTACATACATAAAAACAATGAGCACACTTAATCACTAACGGATGTGTTTTTGCACAGTAGTAGTGTTGGTTGCGCTTTAGAGTCAATGGACGCCAATGTTGTTTGTATGTCTCACAATGAGCAGTGCCTTGGCCCCATAACCCACAGACATGTCTGAAAGACCATTCACCTTCACATACTGACCTTACAGCTCAGAGCATCCCAGGGTTTTCCAGAGCATTCACACCTCACCTTAAACCATGCATTACTTCAACTAGATGCATACTTTAGACTGGAGCACAGCAGAGCACCTCCCTGGGCCTCAGCCGGAGCATGTAATATTGATGATGTGATGTGGTAAGGCTCATTACAGACACACACAACTGCGCCCTGTTCAACTATTGATGTGCCCGGGGCTTTCTCCACTACAGAAATGTTAGGGCTCACAACACAACAAGAAACACGCATCCATGTATTTAGAGCTGGGTTACGCTTCATCTGCTAGAGCTGAGCATGTCTTATCTTAAGCAGAAACATCAAGTCGGTTTGAACAGGAGAGGCTCTGTAATGCAAAGTTCTGATTGACCTCCTCTGATGGGCTCTATGGGTGGGGAAAAATATATTTCTCTGTCTACTACATTTACATTGAACTTTCTGATGTCTGGATATCTACCCACCATCTCTGGAAATCATGCCCAGAGACTTTGGACCGCAAACGAGCTACGAAATGCGAGATGCGTTTTTTTAAATTTGTATTTTATTTTTTATACGTGAGAGTGTTTCCAGGCTCGGATATCCTTTACCCGAGCCTCTGAACCTCTGAAACAGCAGTGGTTTAATTTTATTTTCTGTGGAAATGTTTGTTTTTTTTTGAACGCGTCTCATATCTTCCTCCGCGCTTAAAACACAGAAGTGGGTGACAGCGCACAGCGCACCGCTAATCCAGGAAACAGCGGCGTATTTGGCCACAACCCACCCGCTGCACTGGCCTGTCTCTGTCCTCCTCATTTGCATTCAAGCAACAACGCCCAGAATAAAGCGTTTCAGAGACATATTTATGACTGACTGTCTTCATGAGGCTATATCATGCACTGAGGCTTGATTTTTGAAGAAGGATTCATTTACAATATTTGGGAACCATTAAGGCGTCATATAAAAGCATCAAGAAGTATCATATCATGGGATCTTTAACACACAAATCCTGCATATTTAGGCTGAGTTTTTCCTCTCAAATGGAAAACACTCTTCCCCCTTGTGACGTCATGTGGTAATACCGGAAATGCTGGTGGAACAGAGCATTTTAAGCTTTGGCGAAAATAAATGGTTACTCAAACATGTGTGAATGAAACAAAACACAATTCTGCGTATATTTTGATGAGGTAACAACATTCTAACATGACTTAAAATTCACAAGAGTACATTTTGCATAATACAGGACCTTTAAATAGCATGTGTACATACTTTTGGACATGCCCATGCCTGTTTGATGAGGTGGTCAGTCAGGAAGTGCACACAACAATTTTACAAGGCCAATAATATGCATTTTGGGGCTTTTTTTTTGTCTCTGAACAAAATCCATACTGGATTGGACCAGTCTTAAACAAATTTTCAGTAGCATTTTCATTTTGGCACATTTTGTTAAACATTCATTATGATATAATCTGCTTTCACGTTTAGAAAGAATGGGGCCACTAATGTAATGAGGTAAAAGTGACTCTCCAAAAACAGTTCGAAAGATTTGGGCCGATGATCTCACTCAAAGTAAATCAATGGGAGCAGACCTGAGGCTGGATGGTTTGGGCTTAAGGTGTGGCGTCTCTGTGCGTGGTTGGCATGGACTGAACAGCTCCTTTCTGCTCACAGTATATTCTACAAACACTAGTCTGCCTTCACCACACCCACTGCATGGCCTTTAAAAACACCAGATATACGAGTCTGAAGAAACCAACCACCAATAGCACATAAACACCAGATTAAAATGTAAACAAAAATCCTTAATTAAATTTTTCGCAAAGCCTGTAAAATCCAGACAAGTACATCCAATAATCCAGGCAAAAAAAAAAAAATCCTTTTATCATACCTTTTTTATTGCTGCCCTTCTATAAACAAATTTCACCCCATAGCCTAAAACAAACTTGGCATAGCAAATTATTGCTTCATATATTATCATAAACATTTTAACCCTCCTGTCGTGTTCGGGTCAAATCTGACCGTTTTACAACTTATAATATTCATAAATATTATGTTTTTCATCTGATTACCTCAAGACCTTATGATATCCTCCACACTGTATACTTGAACATATAAAAGTGATGATCACCTATTTCATTCAATTTTGAGTGTTTTAATCAACCTTGTTACACCTGTGGTGTTCCCGGTCAAAAGTGACCGCCATAGGAAATGAATGGGTATCCAGAGTAAATTCATTCAACATACAGAAAACATCCCCATACACACTGCCCCAGCTCACACACTCACACACACACACACACACACACACACACACACACACACACACACACACACACACACACACACACACACACCAGGGTATGCGTGTTGTGCTGGACATGACAACCGGTCTCCAAGGGCATAATATCACATGTGACAACTTCCTCACATCACATGCTCTTGGTCAGGAGCTACTGAAAAGAAAGCTCACCATGGTAGAGACAGTGAGGAAGAACAAGCCCGAATTTCCCCCTGCGCTGGTATTGACCAGAAGAAGACAGGCACTCTCATCACAATTTGCATTCACTGACACTCACACTCTTGTGTCATACGTTCCCAAGAAGAACAGAAATGTCATCCTGATGAGCACAGTACACAAAGACGCCGCTGTCAGCACCACAGAGGACAGGAAGCCCCTGATGATCCAGGACTACAACAAGAACAAGGGAGGCGTTGACTGCCTTGATAAGGTAATGTAAAGTCTCATCATGCATTTTATTTTATTTTTATCTAGGTGAATCATAGCATTTTGTGTACGACAGATTGAATATTGTTCCTAATCTCTTATTATTTATTGTTCCTTTATTGCAGCTTACTGGTACATACACCTGTAAGCGGATGACGGCTCGCTGGCCTGTGGCACTGTTCCACAACATCCTGGATGTGTCAGCTTTCAACGCGTATGTGGTGTGGACAGCAATCGACCTAACCTGGAATCAGGGGAAAAGTTTCAAGAGGAGACTTCCTCGCAGAGCTGGGGAAAGCTTTGGTGACTCCTCTTATACAGCGACGCCAGCACATTCCCCGCACACCAGCCTCCGCCAGTCTGGTTAGGAGCATGCAAGCCCCAGCCCCAGCCGCTCCCCCAACAAGGACATGGGCAGAAAAGGAAGCGTTGTGGCCTCTGTGCCCCTAGAGACATCAAAACGAGCCTGACATGCTGCAAATGTCATGCTTATGTTTGCAAGGCCCACTCTGACCTGAGTGTCACATGCCACTCATGTGCGCACGCACACACACACACACACACACACACACACACACACACACACACACACACACACACACACACACACACACACACACACACACACACACACACACACACACACGCACACACCTACACACACACACACACACACACACACACACACACACACACACACCCTGTTGAGTTTGGTGTTTCCATTTATTTTTTGTATTATATGTTCATTTTGTAGTTAATTTTCAGTGCCCAATTGTATTTTAACTGATGTTATTTAAAGTTTACTTCTATAAATTGTTGTTAGACACTACTTTGAAACATTGTTCTCAACTAAAGAATGCTTAATAAAAAAATTGGTGTTGAAAAAAAAAATGTTGTGCTAATTTAAGAGCAGTTAAAACAGACCGGTCAATTTTGACCGGGAACACTAAAGTAGGGGACTGGAGGCGAACACGACCGGAGGGTTAAAGGTGCATTATGTAACTTTTCTGATGAAAGGTTCGCAAGGTCCATAGGCCATAAAACTTTTACTGCTCTATAAATAGAAAAAATATGCATTCTTACTGAGCAGGTTCACCTCTTCACAGATCTAACCTGTAATATGACCTGATGGTGTCGCTTGCATGTCTCCTTGGATGTAGATTTGTTTAAAGCAAAATAATATCTCTATGGAGACCTGCACCAGAAAAAGTTACACAGCGCATCAGTAAAGTAACAATATTTTTGAAGAAATGGCTGCTTAAAGATTAGGTAGAATCAATAACAGACATCTTTACACCAAAATAGTATTTTTCGTATGAATACAATGTCTTATCAATGAATTCCTATATGTGTAGCTCCCTTTAGTGATCCCAAATGGTTGGAGGTTTTCCTGGCTCTGTCCTAAACAGAGAGCTGTGATATTCCACCGGCTGGCACACGTGCCCCAGAGTGGACCAGGAAATAGAGGCCAGACCATAGGGAAGCTCAAGGCCCATCTGTCCCTATACCTCTAATGCCAGAGTCCGGAGGCCCACTTTCTGAAATGCTCTTCACCTCAGGGTAGACATGAGTGGGGAGTCACTGACTTTTCAAATACAATTTGGATGATGATACAGTACACAGGTTTAAGACAGTGTCTATACCCTGGAACTTAATCTGTTAGGCCCTCAACACCTGTAAGTAGTAGTAGATGTGAGTCTCTTTACTGTATGGCTGCTTAATCAATTGCTTTATTGTTGTTGTTATATAAAATCACAAGGAAATTTCATTAGAGCATCACAAACAAACTGCATAGTATAAGAAGAGCATAAGAGTGCAAGACATTCACCCTATATTCACAATAGTAATACAACACACACTGATGTTGGGTGAGAAGGCATGGCTCCACTTTAATTCATCCCAAAGGTGCTATCAGATTGAGGCCAGTCAAGCATCCACACCAAGCTCTCTCATAAATGTCTTTATGAACCTTGCTTTGTGCACTGGTGCATGGTCACGTTGAAAAGGAAGGGCCATCTTCAAATTGTTCCCACAAAGTTGGGAGCATGGAATTGTCCAAAATCTCTTGGTTTGCTGAAGCATTCAGAGTTCTTTTCACTGGAACTAAGGGGCCAAACCAAGCTCCTGAAAAACAACCCCATCCCATAATCCCCCCTCCACCAAACTTTACACTTGGCACAATGCAGTTAGACAAGTATCGTTTTCCTGGCACCTGCCAAACCCAAGCTCGTCCATCAGATTGCCAGATGGAGAAGTGCAATTCGTCACTCCAGAGAATACATCTCCACTGCTCTAGAGTCCAGTGGCGGCACCACTGCATCCAACGCTTTGCATTGCACTTGGTGATGTATGGCTTGGAAGCAGCTGCTCAGCCATGGAAACCCATTCCATGAAGCTCTCTACGCACTGTTCTTGAGCTAATCTGATGGCCACATGAAGTTTGGACGTCTGTAGAGACTGACTGTGCAGAAAGTTGGTGACCTCTGCGCACTATGCCGCCGCTGACCCCACCTCGTCAGGTTTTGTGGCCTACCACATTTTGTTGAAAATCTATGAAAGTTTGAGTGTTTAAACGAGAGACAAATGTGAGAAAATGTTAATTCCAGTCCGAGAAAAGCATATAATGTGTGTGGTGAGGCATTTACAGCCTTAAAACATGTATAATAATTGTAAAATATAAAGTTGTCCTACTTCGCGGGTTTCTCTTATTGCGGGTTATTTCTGGAACCTAACCCCCGCGATAAATGAGGGATTACTGTATTTTAAATGTTGCACTGTTGTACTGTTGCACTGTTGCAGCAAAGCAAAGTCCAGTTCACCCTTATTGTAGTGGGTGGGATATGCAGTGGGCGGGTTAGCTCAACTGGCGGCTGGTTAGCTCAACTGGTAAGTCACTGACTTTCCCCCCGGGAAGATGGCTGCTCATTGCTCCTGAAAAGGATGGGTCAAATGCAGAAGTCAAATTTCTCCCGTGTGTCACTGTGTGTCATTCTGTGTGAGACCAATAAAGGCTTAATCTTTAATCTTAAAAAAAATATTATGAGGAAAAAAGAAAAATATCACAGGGGACTGAAAAGAATGAACAGCACACAACGCTGTTTAATTTTATTCATAATTATAGATGACCAATGAGCTCCTTCATTTCACATAAGTCGCTGCAGAAAACAAATCTGACTGCACGGTTTGATCCTTGCTCAAGACCTGACAGAGGGCATAGTAACCAGACTGATATCCCTCTGTATAAAAAAATACAGAGGCAAGCAGGCAAACAGGAGCAGTAGTAGTAAAGATTTTGGAGCAATTCCATTTGATACAATACAGCCACTTTAAAACAATATTGAGATTTTTACAGTGACTTTTTCTGTGATAGAGATGAGAACTGAGCCCCATGAACCACAAAGGGATAAAAGAATGTAACTGAACAGACTTATTTAGCGAGAATGCACATTTCTCTACAGTACTGGTCGAGTGTGTGGGCCGAGCGTTTCTGCACATATATGTGGCATGCAGTGTTCCAGTCAGGTCTTAGAGGCATCATTTCATTGCATAACCTCCTGGCACCATCCTGGCCTGCTGGCACAGCCATCTGCTGCTGTGAAGCTCCAAATCAGAGGCACCCCACCATCCACGGGCCTTCTACAGGCCCTGCCCAACAAAGTCCTGTGTTTTTACTCTCAAAGTTATCACCATAGGAAGAACATGCTAGTAAACTTGGTTTGTGTCCATCATTGAGGTTCTACTCTAGCTAATGTTAGCAGTGTTTGTGCCTGTCGACTTGGCGATAACCCGACAACAGCCGTGCAGAAAAACACAAGTGAAGAGGCCGTTCTGTCTCCGGCATCCTGTTCCTCACACGTAATCTGCTCCACAAAATCACACTTTATTGTGCTTCTCTTTATGAGATTCAAATGTATATATGTTTCTATGTCTCTTTACATTATATGGCAAGTATCCATGGGTTTCAGAGTGATGAAAAATGTGTGGGGGGTGTCCACAATAAAAAAAAAAAAGTAATAGAAAGATTGAAACTCATAAATAAAACACAGATGGGAATGAGGAACAAATATACACAGATTAGCCTATTTATCAATATTTTATTCTATTTATTGATTATTGATTATTATTTCGATAGCTGAAAGCTGACACTGAGACACTTAAAAGTTCAAAGAGATAATATGAGTTGTAAAAACACATATGCAAGATCTTTTAATAATTATATGAATGTGTTGGCTTCTGACAAGGTTCACATGGGACAGGATATCTTTTCTTCTTTTGTGCTTCTGCTGTGCACCATGTGTTAGACCAGACTTTTAGCAGAACTTGTCCCAGATGATAAGATCAGAGCCAGAAATGTGCTGACAATGTTCAAAATCAAATAACATCAAATAATACAAAGAGACCACCAAAGACATTACCTTAGTCAATTTGTTTTGCATCAAACAACTTATATTGACTTTAAAGGTCCCATGGCATGAAATTTTCACTTTCTGAGGTTTTTGAACGTTAATGTGAGCTCCCCTACCCTGTTTAGGCCCCCCCCCCCCCATGGCTAAAAGTTGCGAAATGTCTAAACTGAGCATTTGCGGTCCTTTTCTGCGTTACACAAAACCAGTGTTCAAACGGGCGAGTTCGGACAAGGCACCTTATTGACGTCAGATCGGCAAATGCAGCTCCAGCCCCTCCCTCTGTCTCCGCTCAGCGTCCCTGTATATCCCGCCCATAGAGTTTGGACTGTGAATGCGCTACGCAATGCGAAATGCGTTTTTTTATTTGCCTGGAGGCACTTCCGAGTGTTTCTAGGCTCAGAAGTCCTTTATCTGAGCCTCTGGACCTTTGAACAGCAGTGGTTTAATTTTATTTTATGTGGAAATGTGTTTATTTTTCAATGGAACTCTTCAACTCTCTCCCCCCGTGCAAAAACAAGGAAATGGATCAGAGAGCGCTCAGAGCAGACAGCGGAGCGTTTAGCCACGCCCCCACCTTCTACTATTGGCCAGCTTTTTCTCCTCATTTGCATTCAAGCAACAACGCCCATTATAGAGTGTTCTGAGTGAGAAAAATTACTCTTTCTCAGCTTATCTCTGTTTCTCATGCACTGAGTGTTGATTTTGAAGAAGGATTAATTTACAGTATTAGGGAACCATTAAGGAGCCATATTAAAGCATCAAGAAGTACCATGTCATGGGATCTTTAAGGTGCAGTAAAGTAGCTTTTCTGGTTGGACCTGGTTTCTGGTGGTCACCTCCTCATCTCCTCGGAATATATGGTCACATTTTTATCGCACTTTTCGACCTTCAATGCACTCAAAGTGTTTTATATCAACGAACCACTCACCGATTCACACACACACATTCATACATCAGTGTAATATACTGATTGGGACAGTGGTGGATTTGAACTTCCAAACTTCAGATAAAAGGAATTTATTGACTGAACTACGTGGAGATGTTATTGTTTTGTTTAAAATGTTCCATGGTATGACATTAAGCAGAGACAAGGTGTTGCTTTTTAATGTATTTATTTAGCCACACTGGGGAACATTCCAGAGAAAGAAATAAAACTTCATGAAGACTAGCAGGTGACAGACCCCTCACCAGAAAAGTTAAAGAAGAAGAAGAAGTGAACTTTATTGATCTCACACTGGAGAAATTCTTCTCTGCATTTTAACCCATCCTATATATATATATACATATATTAGGAGCAGTGGGCAGCACACATTAGGGCGCCCGGGGACCATCTCCATGATCTTCGTGCTTCGGCTTGGTCAAGACCTAAGCTGGAGTACCTATGGTGCATGTTTTTGGGTTGGTGGGGGAAACCGGAGTGCCCGGAGGAAACCCACCCAGACACGGGGAGAACCATGCATGCAAACTCCACACAGAACACACACGGAAAGGTCTGGGCGACCCGGGG
Source organism: Paratrypauchen microcephalus (assembly GCA_036785185.1). Taxonomy (NCBI): domain Eukaryota; kingdom Metazoa; phylum Chordata; class Actinopteri; order Gobiiformes; family Gobiidae; genus Paratrypauchen; species Paratrypauchen microcephalus. The sequence goes on along the minus strand of JAVJIX010000123.1, from coordinate 2,818,955 downwards.
ATCGAACCCGGAACCTTCTTGCTGTGAAGCAAGAGCGCTAACCACTCTGCTACCGTGCCGCCACGGTAGCAAAATATAGGTAGCAAAAAGGCAAAATATTGACTCCAAACTCCAGGATTTAGAGATAGTCAACCCATGTCACATTTCAATTTGCATTCTAAACAAATAAAGCCTATTCTGCAACACTCCCGGTCTCTTTTAACTTTATCATATGTCTAACACAAAACATGTCATTGCTGTGTCTGGACAAGCTACAAAAGGGTCAGTCCCAGCCCACACAGGCCAGTCCTGTGTCTCAGTGAAGACCTGCTCCTCTGAGTCGTAGTGCAGGACAACAGTCTGTTTAGCCTTTGTGACCTCCAGGCTTCTCCACAGCTGGTGCCCCAACCCCACGCCCCAGACGGCTCTATGAGTGAGTAGGCCAAAGTCAATCTGTCACTGCCTGTCTACCAGTGAGGTCCATACACTTCAATATAAGTACTATCTAAAGATTGGTCAACAAAAGTCACATCTGCTCAATATGATCTGAAGCAACATAGTTTTTTTTTATGTTAATTTGTCATGTGCATAGATTAAAAACTAGTTCAGACTTTGGCATCCACTAGAGGGCGCAAACTCTGATGAAGCCATTCATTTACTGACAAAATAAATGGCAAAAAGTTGATAAATCTTATGCCAGCAAACATGATGTATAGCGATTGTATTGTATTGTCAATTCATATACTTTTCATTTTAAAGTTAATAATTCATATGAAAAAAAAATTATTTCGACCCATGATGAAACCTGCCAATTTCTTTTCTTAAATGTTATTCTTTTTGATTACTGTTAGAGAAATTACATTGCTGTGCTGTACTGAGGGCTCTCACTGCCAGCTCAGTCCTTATTATATTGCCCTTTGTCATCAGAGGTGTAATGGTCCCCACATATATGGAATAAATATGGAATACTACATATGGAAGCATAGCCAGACTGGACTGTTCTAGACTAGAAAACACTCTAACAATATCTTGAGGGTTCATGTCTTTGGGTCATGGGGCCTGTATTGATGGTAAATAAACTTCTCCTGTGTTTAGAACTCCAGCGTCATGCCTCTTCTCTTCAGCTCTACAATTTATTCTACAACAATTACAATTCTGACCTGTAGATCCATACAGTCCCAAAGGAGTTCTATAATCATGTAAGCTGTCACATGTTTTGGCAATTAAGAGCAATTAACATGATGCAAGGTAGCCTTTGCTCCTTATATAATCCCTCTTGTGTTGTTTATGTTGTCAGAAACAATTACCACATCTACCAACAACACAGCAACATCTGTACGTCCTTTACCATCTGCCCACAATCACCTGCCAAACATCTGCTTGACATGCAAATGATGTGGACCAACAACAAAGTCTCAATATGCTACCGCTACCTCTTACAAAGATGTTAGCAGATTCAAACACTTATTGTAAGCATTGTTGCTTGTAAGATTATGTTATAGAATATAGAAAATGTTTTGGTTGTAAATGCCACATTAACTATAAGTAGTGCCCCTAATGTGACTTTATAGCTTGTGTTTATGATCGTTAAGGAGGAGCGGCATGGGGCGTACGAGGCAGTGTAGAACCAGGAGCACAGATTGATTTCTAATTAACAATCTTGTTGCAGTAATGAAAGACGAGATGCTCTGTACTGGCAGTAAATCAATGTGGAGCATTTCCCCTGACACCCAGTCTTAATCAGACGCACACCACACACAGAACACACTCTTCTGTCACCATCATTCTTTTCTGAGGTATTATATGGATTTTCATCTCATATAATCACATTTTTGACAAAGTGCTTCTGAAAATCCAAGTCACTATATGTGAAACTTTATTTTGTTTGAAAGAATACTGCGATAAAAATATTATTTATATTTAAAATCTTAATGGTTAGATCACCCACCAAACTGAAGGTTGGCCATTCCTTATTAGCTTGAGTCAAAAGTCGGCTGATTCACTTTACCTATGTTTCCTTTGCATGACTGTGGTTTCTGATGGTCAGAGGGGCCAATGGTGTAGATTGGCTGTCTATCAGTGTACCCGAGGACAGCTGTGGCTATTCACAATGACAAAATATGCATTAGTCACTGTCAGTGTTGGCACAGTACACCTGTCCTGAAGGAGCTGACTACTGTATACAACTGTTTTACCATTGTAATACTCATGTATTTTAGGAAGTTCACATCCCGTTTGAGGCTCTGCTGCAGTCCCCATGCACAGGGATATGTGTTGGAGGTGTAATCTGCCTGTGCCAACCCGCTGGGGTCTCTGTGGCCTGTGTGTTTGATGGAGCCTGGTGCTGATGGGGGCAGGGCTGGGCTAATCCTCAGACTGAGCCACACACACTGTTCCCAGGCTCCAGAACCAGCCAGGCCTCTCTCTGTAGAGGGTCCACTGGAGCACTACAGGCCTATGTGAATGCTATCAGCACAGGCGACACACTGCCCCCCCAGCACGGATTACACCCTCCAAAACCAAGAGCCAGGACCAGGATCCGGTTAAAGAGAGGAGGAGGAGGAACACAATCCATGAAGAACGCTCCCATTCTCTCCAAGGAAGAGGCCACGGGCAAAGCTGACACGGCAATCAGCGACAGAGGCTGGGAACCCACACACGAGAACGCGTCCAGGACAGAGATGAGAGAGAAAGCACAATCACAAAGTTTAAATAGCTTTAGGCCAAAGTGCTCAACACTGCAGCCTTGTTATGAGTTTACATAGACACAGCTCCTATGTTACACAGCGGGCCTGCTATTTCAACCTATAATGAGAGAAAAATGTTTTAAATGTGTTTACAGGCAGTCTGTTTGTTGGAAGCCGACTTCAAAGAACGAGAGGCAGAAATTAGGGAAATTTGTGCCAATAAAATCTTTCCACGCACTGTGGGGAAGTGTGTCTCCTGTGTATTCTTTCAACTTAGAAAACACCCAAATCAAGCTTTATTATTATTGCCCTAAACCTACTATAAAACACCCAGGACTGACTAATGAAAAGCAAAAATTAAAGTTGGAATCAATTCAAACGTGACTACTACAAACCAACAATCAACAACATGTTACGTGTTTAGGTTGTGTTTTACCAGAAGCAGATGCACATTTTGGCAGCCAGCATTGACACACTAATAATACTGGACCTACATACATATACCATAACTGTTTCATGCTCAAAAAGAAGTGGAATAAAAGGGAAAAGTTCATTTGCAAAAGCACACTATTTTGTATGCACAAATTGTCAAAAAAAAAATAAAAAAAAATTACATGGCCCAGCTATTATCAATTAAAATAAAGTTTAGTGGATTTCATGAAGAAGACAGAGGAAATTAAAAGTTACAACTCCCTCACAAATCTTAAACTTGCATCACATTCAAATCTAGAAAAATTCTGCATATTTGCCATATGTAGCAAAATAACATCCGCTCGTCATGGTTAAAGAGCATTTAACTAAAAGAACTGCCGTGTTTCCTGTCTAAATGAGGCTGGCACACTTGCCCACCTCTGTCTGGCGGGGGTCCATCCTCTGCCTTCGTTTTTAGCCACTTCAGCTGCAAGTGGCACAATGTTGGCACCGTTTTGGCACCAATCTGGCACAGGCTAACAATGTCACTGTTATCTTAGGCCATTCTCCATGCTCGGATGAAGAGAATCAATTTTCCAGGACAGTAGCATTTTTGTGCCATCTATACTCTCCAGGCGTCAGATTTCCTTCAGTTAGCAGCAGAGGAACAATCCTGTCTCATGAAAAGCTGCGTATGGGGATGTCAAAATCATTTGTTTAATCCAAAATTGTTATTATTCAGATCATAATAATTGTGGCAGTTATAAGTCATTTCATCAATCTCAACAATCTATTCTCCAAAAGGCTAAAAGTATATTTTCAGTCAGTCTACTTTATCATCCAGAAAGTTTTATGTTATAAAGCTGGTCACATACGTGAGGAACTGGGAACTCTAGACCAGGCCTTCTCAAACTTTTTAAGGCTGGGACCCCTTATGGGTATGCAAATATCCAAAGGACCCCTATTGTCCTCCGCCTTGGCATCTCAATACAACTTCAGACCATATTTTCAACCAAATTTGGCTGAAAGAGTTTGTTTTCCTACTCCCTAACCCTTACTTTATTGGTGTAGTTGTTGACATAAAAAAATTTATATATTTGGGATTGTATATGATTAGAAAATGCGGTATTTAAGTAATGATCAATTGTATCACAATTTTTAGGGGAGGTCCTAAAACATGGCCCAGGACCCCACTTTCTATGAGAATCACTGCTCTAGACAGTGGCTACATTTAATCCTAGAGCACTATCACTGGGTGATTTTCACCCAAGCAAATGTATTTACATGATTTTCAATATGTTGCATTTTTCTGAGGGTCCCTGGGTAGCAATAGTGAAAGGGGAATGTAAGAATGTAATGAATTTAATGTAAGAGGATGTAAAAAATAGGTAAGTAAGAGTGGTCCTGGAATGTGTATGTTATCCTTATTTAGTGCAGTGGTTATGAATAAATATCACAAAGTGGGGATTTCAAAGGGAATATCTTATGGTGAAAACAATATTTTAGTCAACTGATCATTTTTACCCACTGAAAAAAATTTTTTTTTTTGTTCCTCTCTCCTGCAACTGTTCATGTGTCACGGAGTCTGTGCTTCACCAGGAAAGTCTCACATGTCCCAGGAATGGCTGGACCAAAGACCAAGTTTCCAATATATTTTTTTTTTTTTTAGGAATTTTTTTGTTCTAATTCCTAATTCTTCAGTAATTTTGGAGCATTCTTCCTATGTTTTTTTTCCTTCTCCATTTTGTTACACATTGCACAGTTGAAAATAAAAGAAAACCACTCTAATTTACCATGTGTTGTCATATTTTGATCTATTTTTCATGACAAGTACTTTTTGTTGGGTATATTATATCGGGTAAAAATTACGCGGCAAAAGTGATGGTGTTACTTTTTATAGCGAAAGTGTTCTAGGGTTAAATATATATCTGATATACGTACATATAGCAGATAACAGGAAAACTTCTTATTGACACATATTATCCACTTAAGAAATGGGATAATAAATATAAACTGTATGTGTAAGAATGTATTCAGATTAATCACTTAAGATTTAGACGTTTATATTGCCATTTTCTTAATCTGCAAACTCTAAAAATCAGATGTGCATGTAAATGTGTGATGCAAGTGAATTAAGAATTTTGCTGTTGTTTAGTCATGGTGCCAATAATCGTGACTAATTCCTCTCACAATAAATCATAACACAAAAATTTAAAACACCTTCCGCTGTATATGATTGACATTTAAAATCCTTTAACCTCCTATTCATGCTCGCATCTTGCCATATCACCCAAGTGGTTTAATAGCCCGTGCATGAGGACATTTGCGTGTTGTAACCGGTGTTGTTATGTCATTGATCGATCACCCACTAAGAGCGTGCATGTGTGACAAAGAGATGAAGTCCAATGAATATCTCTTCTTGTTTCTCGCCCATCTGCCTCTGCATATAGAGGAAACTGACATATCTGCACCACTCCAATAGAGCTGGGAATCACAGGGTCCCTCACGATTCGATGCACAGCTCTCGATACAACAATTTTGTGATACATGAGATAATCAATATATTGCAAATGAGCAAATATATTTTAACATAATTTTTTAAATAAACTACCACCTACACAAACACTAAAAGAAATAAATTTATCTAAACAAACCACTAAATTTTAGTACTGCAACATATTTTTTTTGGAAAATTTACCAAAAAATAATCACTGCGATACATTAATACAATACAATCACACACAATATCGATACTGTGACCAAAATCACCCTATTTAATATCATGATATATTAGGCCTGCACAATAGATCACAATTACAATCTGAGTTGGAGCAATCGTGTGAAAACTGCAATAATTTTGATAGCAGTCTCAACAAACATCAAAATATCCTGTCTTTTAAAAAAAAAAAAAATTATTTATTTATTTGACAAGCATGCACATTAAACATGTAACACACTACAACTTTAATAGCCATGGATTTGTTGTACCTATAATTTCGCCCTCCACAAACGCTATGAAGATTCTTGTATTAGTTTATCAGTTCAGTTTCTCACATTCTAAAGCTCCTGGAGATGTTTACAAAGTTCATATAACATCACAAATCTAATCACAATTGCAATACTTAGAATAGAAAAATAGAAATATCCTAAAATCCTGTACCAGTCAAAATATAGCAATATTTTACTACTACCTACTGCTTACTTTAGAGTGATTATAGTGATGTGATGTTTTGATATTTTAGCACACCTCACTCCCCACTGCCCCTAACTGGTTAATCACTCAACGTCCGCAAAGACAGAACACCCAAACACACTGGCTAAACCAAACAGCTTGACACACTTCTCTCCACTCAGCAAAGTGACCTATTCAGACAAAGCAGCAGGAGGCAGAAAGGCAGAAGAGCAAACTAATGAATGCATGGCTACGGACCACTTGAAATTGTGAGTGCTATCCACATATTGCCTTTGCTTTGCTCACAGAAGAGCCCTATTAAACTATTAGCCCCGATCCCCTCTCCTCTCGTCTGCCTCTTACCTCCTCTAGTGTCTGCCTGCACCTCAAATCCGTCTAGGCGTGAAATCTAGGCCAGTCTTTTGTTGATTCACTAACCAATCCTTAGTGCACTGTATATATATATATATATATATATATATATATATATATATATATATATGGTACCTCACCTTACGAAATTAATTCGTTCCAGAAGTGGTTTCGTAACGTGAATTTTTCGTAAGTTTAGTAGCTATTTCAATGGAAAAAGCCTGATTCGTTCCAAGGCCCCGTTCCAAGTTTTTTTTTTATAGTGTAACTTTTTTTATAGTGTAACATTGTGTTCTGCGTAGAGACTGTAAACACAGGACTAAACGTGGACTATACCAGGTCTAGACCAAGCAGCACCGGTGTACCTCACGAGGCTGAGGCTGAGGCTGAGGCGAGCAGCGACTGCGTGCGTGGGGGGGAAGGGGGAGGACGGTGTGTGTGCGCGGACACGTGTGATAGCGCAGCATGACCCGGCACGGGGCTGCGAGCACAAGACCCGTGCTCAAACCGTGCTTCCTCTAGACAGGTTTAAATCAGGTCTGAACCAGGTCTGAACCAGGTCTAAACCAGGTCTAAACCACCGCGTGCGGGTCTATTTCCTGGTTTTGTTTCGAGTCACGGCTGAGGCGAGCGGCGAGGGGGACCACACGCAGTCTGAGCGCATGAACAAACGCATGCAAGAGCCACGGTGGTCTAATCCTGGTTTAGACCTGGTTCAGACCTGGCTTAGACCTGGTTTAGATCTGGCACGGTTTGAGCACGGGTCTGGTGCTCGCAGCCCTGCGCCGGGTCATGCTGCGCTATCACACACGTGTCCGCACTTCTCCGCCCTCCCCCTTCCCCCCATGCTTCACTATTAATACATTTTGTTAAAAATCTATGAAAGTTTGAGTGTTTAAACGAGAGAGAAGTGTGAGAAAAGTTTAAATCCAGTCTGAGAAAAGCGTATGTGTGTGGCTGAACGCGCATTATTTGAATTTTTGAGATTTCGCGTTTCGTAACTTGAATTTTCTTTCGTATCTAGAGACCAAAATTTAACGTGAAGGCGTTTCGTAACCTGAAATTTTCGTTACCACTGTATGTATACATATATATATATATATATATATATATATATATATATATATATATATATATATATATATATATATATATATATATATATATATATATATATATATATATATATATATATATATATATATATATATATATAACTTAAAAAAAAATCCACACAAGAAAAGTAGATAGTACAAGTAACAAGAAGATTAACTTCAATCTTATCAGCAGGTACAAAAAGGGTACAAAGTAATGGAGTCACAAGCTGGGGTCAGAGGTTAAAAGTATGTTGTATCAGTGTTGCAGTGGTGTGGGTGACAACTGATGTTCTACAAGATGAAAGGTACAACAAATTTACATTTAAAAACATTGAAAAGCATGGTTATCTGCATACATTCACAGTATATTAAGAGTTCATCAGAGATCACAACCAACAAACTAAAAACATTTGTAATGAATCTATGGGCCTTATCAAATGTTCCAGAATTAAGTTAAGTTTATGTTACTTTTTTGGATCATGTCTGTGTAGCCCCAAAAGAAAAAAAATAATTCTGTCAACTGTATTCACTCTTAAAATAATATTTTAAGAGTCAATCCCGTTGACAGAATTATTTCTAGTTTAATTAAACAAATACAAACTTATTTTGCTTTTGGATAATGTACTTCCTTCAGAATAGATGTACCTCTCTCCCTTTCATCACAGGTTATTCAACATACTATTTTTGTTGCATAAAATTCACATCTCAATGTGACTATTGTAATTTTTGTCAATTTAACATCACTGTCTACAAACAAATCCAACAAATTTTATCTTGTGAATTGAATCTATTTGTTTAGTTATTTAAATACGTCATAGCAATACAGATTCTGTCCCTGGTGAAGAATACTCCACTCAAGAAGAAGACATCATGCAGTAAAACTGATGCTATAAGAGCGTTTTCTAAACTGTACAGTAAGAACAGAAACCTTATAGGCCTTGTTTATTTTGAGGACAAATACCGTCATGACCTTTCTGTCTCTATCAGAGATAAGACTGCACCCATTTGTCTGTCTGAGCACTTAGAATGCCGCTGTGCAATCTCAATTTTATTATTTCCCATTTCTCGCAGATCGGGCTATTTTTCAGCTTTCATCTTGTCCACTTTGACCCAGCAGCCAATGCACCAACCCTCTCCATCATTTAATAGACCAACAACCTCTCCTGGTCATTTTCTTCTGTTAGCTAAACGCAGTAATCCGGAGTTCAACACTGCCCACACGCGTCTTATCATTCAAAAGAAATAGGAGCCAGAGGCAGCAGGGTCAGGTCAAAAATCCAATTACTGTACAACAAATCAAGAACAGTTTTCCTACCACACTGCACTCAGTAGCACTAGCTCTAACTAAAGGGTCAAACAGTTTTTCTGATTTGCACTTTCCATCGATCAGCTTCTAACCTCCCATCTTTAGGCTTTGAAATTCATTGCAACACATGAAGAACTAATGCATTCCACCCACTTGTTCATACTGTATGTAACCATTTCAGAGTTTCATGCAGAACAAATGTAATAGGTTCGGTGGGTATTGCTGTCAAGGTTGGTTAACTGATGTTTTTGATTACTCAGGTCAATATAAGAACTAAAATATAAATCCTGACAATTTAAGAAGAAATATTTCAATTCAATCTACAGTTCATAAAACTAAACTGAACCCGAAGTATGAAGGTTTGATTTCAGAAAGCTGGTAGAAACATGAAGGGTGATCTATTTTAACAATGTGAATGAAATTTAATAAAGAAATTCACTTTTGGACAAGGTATCCATAATTGCAACTACAGTGAACCCTCGTTTATCGCGGGGGTTAGGTTCCAGAAATAGCCCGCAATAAGTGAAATCCGCGAAGTAGGACAATTTTATATTTTACAATTATTCTACATGTTTTAAGGCTGAAAACGCTTCACCAGACACATTATACACCTTTCTGAGACTGGTATTAACATTTTCTCACATTTTTCTCTTGTTTAAACACTCAAACTTTTGTAGATTTTCATTAAAATATATTAATAGTGGGGCGGGGGCACGTGACACGCGGGCACGTGCGCGCGGGCACGTGCGCGCGGACACGTGCGTTTGTTTTGGTACCACATATCCATGCCATGTGCGAAAGTCGAGTGGAAAGCGACCTGGATATCATTTTGGGCAAGACTCAAGCCAATGCTAACAGTGCCAAACCGCTAACAGACGCCTCTGAGCACCACAAGACCAGGTAAGACCAACCTGCGCTCACAAGAGTTGGTTGCATTTCACCCCGGCTCCAAAATCAGTCCGCTATCAATGCGTCGCCAATACTCCACAGCTCTCTAGGACGGGGCCGACCCCGTCCTAGAGAGCTGTGGAGTATTGTGGAGTATTGGGTTCGTCCTCTCGTCCTCTCACGGGGAAGAGCCACTGTCTCCTCTGTGCGCGCGAGTGTCCTCTCCCCGCTGCGGCTCCCCCGGACGCTCCATGTTGATTCTTGGCTCTTCCATGGTCCGGCTCGCACTCTCTTCCATGGCTCGTGCAAGTAAACAAAGGCCACACCTCCTGTCACCCAGGCGCTCTCGTGAAGGAAATCTGAGACTCTGTCCCTACCATCCCTGGTCTAGACCTGGTTTAGTCCTGGTTTAGACCTGGTTTAGTCCTGGTTTAGACCTGCTTTAGACCTGGTTTAGTCCTGGTCTAGTCTCTTAGCTAATCAGGGCGCAGGACAGAATGTTACACTGTAAAAAAAAAGTTACACTATAAAAAAAATTGAAAAAAAAAAAAAAAAAAATTGGAAGAAAAAATCCGCGAAACAGCGAGGCCGCGAAGAGTGAACCGCGATACAGCGAGGGTTCACTGTAATCATAAAATTTCAGTTTTTTAACATGTAAATTTGATATTGTACAAATGGAATTCGGAAGCCCCTATGACGAGCTTTACAACAAGGCCAGATACAACGCCCGGACTGGTGTTACCGGGGCCCCACCCTGGAGCCAGGCCTGGGGTGGGTGTTCGGCAGCCCGGTTGGGCATAGCCTGAAGGTGTAATGTGGGTCCATCCTCCCGTGGACCCACTACCCGCAGGAGGATCCTTCGGGGCTGGTGCGGTGAGATCTGGGCAGCAGATCTGTTTAGGCTGTTGCCCCCGTGACCCGAACCCAGATAAGCAGAAGAAAATGGATGGATGGATGGATGGACAGATGGAATATTGCTATACCACCTTAACAATACTTGAAATCAGAAGCTAAGCTGGACTGGGCCCAGTAAATACTGGATGACCAATTAGAATATCAGGTGCTGTAGTGGGACAGCAGTGGCTCAGTGTTGATGGTTAGAGTGCATACTTTAATTGTATTAACCTTGGGCAAGACACTTCACCTTCACCCACTTTGTTTTCAGTGTCCATCTACACAGGTATATGAATGAAAGTGTGAGAGCAGTGTCCCACCCACATAAAGCAAAAAATACATACATTTAGATTTTTATACATTGTTTCTAATATCTAAGAAACAAATTGAAGCTAATATGAGTGCAATGCAAAAAAGTCTCCGCATATAGTAGACTTTATAGACAGATATAATGGTTACAGTTCATCCGGATGGGAAAAAAGAGAAAGTAAAATGATACGCACAGACTGGGAATGCACTGCAAAGACACTTACTGTAGGCTTACTGTTGTTTTAATCTCCCATCACCATCTCAAACTCAACTAAAACCCTCATCTCTAACAATGAGCTTTGCCTTAACAGGGAAAGAAAGTGCGCAGCCGGGCGTTTTACCGTGCGGCCAGTATTTCATCTGCTCAATCCTGTCATCAGCTAAATCTCCCCCTATACTCTCTCCCAGTGCAGCCACAGCCCTGTTTAAATCCTCCCTCCTCCTCTTCCTCCTCCTCTCACTATACCACATTTCTAATGCTAATTATCTAAACCTCTCCCATCCACCAGTTAGTTATTCTAATCTCTCTGCACACGATATCCTTATAAGCCAGGCCCCTGTTAAAAGGTCCTTCAGTGAGGGACTGATCCCGACTCTCATTTTCAAATACTTGTTTTTATATTGTTCCAAAATGTTGCAAAAAATGTATAGTGTATAACATGAGCTATATAAATGAGTATATAAATATGAGCTCATCTAAAAATATGTTGAAAAACTGTTATTTGCTAAGTTGTAACAGAGCCATGTGCTAAAATAGAACAGAGGCTGGGAATGTCACCCCTGGTCTGCTCTGGCCATAGGTCAGTGTCCGCAGTGTTAAGAGCGGAGAGCGGAGCAAAGCTGATAGACTCTGAGGTCAGGGTGTGAGTGCCAGGCAGGTGCATCAGCACAATGTGGGAAAGTACTAGAAACAGTGGGATGTATTAATATTAATGTACATCAGTAGCAGCGCTGTCTCCACAGTGCTGTGAGCTCTGAGCGTGCGTTCACTGTCTTCATTCAGGGCTATGGATGTGAGTCCTACAACCTCCTACACTCAGGGCACCTGGACCAAACACCAAAGCTCCACTCAGCATCACTTCCCCTCAGTTACATAAACAAAGCAACAACAAAGCAACTCCACAGTACTGTACACAGAACAAGACAGTCTCCTTTTGTTTTGTTGTGTGGAATTATAATAAAGCACTCAGAGGTAAATGAATCAATAGTAAACCAGATATGGACACAAAAGTATATATTGTATATCAACATATGATACAGACTTGTTGACAGGCATCACACCACAATGCAGAAGTGTCAGGCTCACCTTGGTACTCCTGTCCTGGGGTGTAGGCTGTGGGACTGCCTGTGATTTGGAGGGAAAGCAGCACCTCTCCTCCACCCTCTGCCACCCCAGCTCCCTCCAGCTCCCCGTGGTGGGTGCATAGGAAGAAAAAGGGGTTGAAACGGGGATAAAAACTGCCAGGGGAAGTACTCAAGTCCACGCTGCTGCTCCCCAGGAGCAGGGCCAGTAGGGCACAGCCTAGAGTGCCCCTAAGAGAGGCCATTTGCCCTCACAGCTCGGGTCTACGCACAGTTGAAGAGGAGGGAGCGGGACGAGCAGCTAGACTCCCAGAGCAGCAGTGGAGTCCACACACAGTCCCAAGTCCAAAAGTGTGGGGTCAGAGTGGCTCTGGTGTTAAGTGAGCCCACCTTCACTCTCGCCTCTGCTGTCCTGCTCGCCGTTTAAATACCTCACCCCTCCTTCTGTTCCTCTCTCCACCCACCACCCTGTGTCTGTCTCTCTCTGCTCACTCGCTCGCTGCAGCTCCACGCGTGCTGTGAGCTCTCTCCTCCCTCTGCTCTGTCAGAGGATCACTCTGCCTTCTCCTTAATCTCTTCCTCCCCCTCTCCTCTTCCCTTGTCTTCACCTCTCCATCCAAACACTCACTCCACAATGCACTATTGTATCCCCAAATCAAATCTACTCATATTACTGATACTGCTTATGCAATCCAATAAAAACACAAAATATCTTGTTCAGTCTCATTGTTACATAGAGTATTATTAGACATTTCCATCATCCCCCACAGACCTCAGAAGCCCTTCAGCCGATACACCAGTCTCCTCCACTATCACACCTCCTTCACCTCCCTCCTGCTCCTTCTCTCACATTTTATTGGACAAATTCACTCCTTTTTTAAACATGAAATTCTGCCTCTTGGTCTACACATATTTGCTTTTCCACTCTGCTTTTCAGTGTTGTGCTTTTCCCCATTTTTTCCATTAGAATCTCCTTTTCCACAAACTTTCCCTGTCTGAGCCGTGTTTGCCACCACTCTGTTCCAGTTTAAAGCTGTGATTCTCAAAAGGGGTACAGGCACTTGGTCTTCTGAGTGGTATTCAAAATTGTATTGAAGTTACTTGTCCCATGCTTCCTAATTTTAATTTTGTTTCACTGGTTTAATCATATTTTTGTTTTGGTTCAGTCAAAGTTCCTATAGTCTTGCTCTAGTCCTCACTACCTAAGAAAGACAAATATTTTCCATGGTCATACTTTCCTTCTTGGTAGACCAGATCTGCTTATTTACCGTCTACAATCAATAGACAAAATAAATTATAAAATATGGAAAACTGGAAGAACCAACACATGTTTTCCTTTGCTTTGTAATGCTACTGAATTTCAATGTTTTCTCAGTAAACCTTATGGAGACTACTAGATGTTTTTTTCCACTGCAAGTGCAAAATACATAGATGCTCCAAGTTGCTGCGCAATCCCTTCTATGGTACAAGGCCAAAAGAATAACCACAATAAAAAATTATCAGGCTACACAGGAACAAGTTGTTAGCAGAAGTGGGGGGCTTCTGCCTGCTGGGTTTGTTTGATTACGTAGCTCTTACAGATATCCACAGACACATCCTGCTCCATGTTCTAACTGACCCTCAGCAAAACAACAGCAAATTAAAATGTTTAACCATTAAAACACAGGCCAAGAGGAACACAGCTACTGGTAAACTCATGCACGGTTAGCCAGTTTATACAAGAGCTAGTGCACAGCGGCTCAGTAAGTGAACTTCAAAAATCCATGTAGTATTTCAGACATGTTTTTTGTAATTAGGTTGTCCAAAACTATACAAAGCTACTAATCATTATATGGATAATAGATAATAATTTCAGTATCAAGAAGATAAACATCTAGACACAGTAATACAGACACTACTATTATTTTGAGTTGAACCTACATTAAATTGTAAAAAAAAACAAAAAAAAATAAAAATTAAAAAAGGACAAAACTATGTCATGTCCATAGACTATATAAGTGAGCTTGGCGGCTCCATCGACTCAACAAAAAATGGTCACTCTTCTCTGCTACAGAGAGCCCTGTCATTTTGGTCTTGAAATGTTCCTGCTCTACATGATTCTGGTGTTTTTATTTCACTATTTTGGCCATAAATAAAGTCCTATTCCTAGTTTGGAACTCGGCTCCAAATCCACTCCGATAACTGCTAGCCGAACGCTATGGGTGACAGTCCACTTCTACAGCTACAGCTCTGGAAAAAAAATAAGAGACCACTGCATTCTTTTTGTGAAATCAGCATCTCTACATGTATTACAGCCGTTCCATTCCAGCGTCTGTTGAATTCCAACACAAACACAAAGCTGAGCTACTTCAGTTCTTGCACTAGGAGTAAAATAAAGTCACCCAAGAACAATGTGAAAGACTTGTGGAGAGCATGCCAAGACGTATGAAAGCTGTGATTAAAAATAAGGATTATTGCACCAAATATTGATTTCTGAACTTTTCTTAATTGTAAACAGTAGTATGTTATTTTAAAATGATTTTGATCTTGTTTCTTTGCATTGTTTGAGGTCTGAAAAAATATATCTTTTTTGTTATTATGACCATTTGTCATTTTCTGCAAATAAATCCTCTAAACGATAATATTTTTTATTTGGAATTTGGAAATGTTGTCAGTAGTTTATAGACTCAAACAAAAATGTTCCTTTTGCCCAAACACATACCTATAAGTAGTAAAATCAGAAAAACTGATCATTTTGCAGTGGTCTCTTATTTTTTTCCAGAGGTGTATATGGTCTATGGTCATATCCCGTTTTCTATGTGTGTATTGGATATTTTAAGTAATGTGTCTCCTCTATGGTTGAGTCAATATTGTTTCCATCTGAACTCTCAGACTAAATCGGGTCTTTTAAGATGCCATATGAATGCAATTAAAAAGGTGGTACTAGGCGTGTGAAGAATGTGTTTGGAATTACTGCTGTATGTTGTTATGTCATGCTGAATTTGATCTTGGCCAGTCCATAAAACCAGATCCAGCACTTTGATTTGAAGGCTAAATAAAAAACTAAAGTGTGACAGGCAGAGGCTTCACTAAAAATGGGTGTGTTGTCTTTATGGCCAAAAACTCTTTGTCACACTTTGCTGTTATAGTTGTTTTTACTTTTGTGACAGCATTTGAACAGTCTTACTTCGTCCAACTAACAAAAGGAAATTTGGTATTTACCCATCACCTTGCATTGTGTTGTAACTACACATAAGAACAAGAGTGAAAACCAGATTGGAGAGTACAGTGGAGAGCAAAAGTGGCTCAACTTTTAAATACAGCTACTACAGTCTTAGCAGAGTCAGAGGTTATCGCATCCACTGGGGCCTGAGCTGTGACTCAATTAAGTTCTCATAATGAATCCTGCTGCTGAGCTTTACATTTTGTACGCACCCAAAAACATGTCTTTACTATTTCGTAAGAACTGACAGACACGATGGACACAACAATGGAAGAAATCTTTGTTTCAGATACTATACAGGACAAAGGAAATATTTAGGAGTAAAAAGTAAACATTAGGCCAATGTTTTTTTAAGGTACAAAATTCAACTTTTCAGGTTGAGGGTCTGTCACCTATTTGTCCACTGTATGAGATCCACTGGGGTAAATCATCAGACTGTGTGTGTGACGTCACCCATAGCATTCGGCTACAGTCAAATGATGGTAAGGCTTGCAATTATAGGAAAGAATTTGGAGCAAAGTTCCATGTTAGAAATAGGAATTTATTGATTGACAAAATAAAAAAAAAAACAGATCATGTAGAGTTGGTTATTATGAACATTTTAAGATAAGGCTCACTGCAGCAGTTACAGAAAGAGAGGGGTTACAGTTTTTCAATGTAAAGTCAATCCAGAGTCGATGGAGCCAGTAGTGTGCCCATGATCACTTTCTATTTGTCTATGGGGAAAATGTCTCCATGGAGACAAGAAGGTGAGGCCACATGGACAAGTTTTACATCACATGTGTAGACAGGTGACCTGCTCGTACTTTTACTAATTTAAAAAAAATGACCATGCACTTGTCATAAACCCATAATCATGACCCACACACAGTTGAGATAAGGCTTATTCCTTCACCTCAGGAGACAAGAGCAAGTCATGGCAACCAGTTTTCATGACGTCCAACACTTTTCCTCCATATTCAAAAAACCAACAGGCATTCCAATAAAGGGTGAATCAAAGTATCAGTGGATTACCAGATCAGCCAGAACCACACGCCTTGACAAAACTTTACAAAGCTGAGAGATCTCGAGCCGTATCCTGCTACCCAATTTCACAGCGTGTGACTGACAGGCGGATTAACCAGTCAGAGATGCATGCTCCATTTGCGTCAAAAACAAATATGAAAGTTGTGAAAAAACAACCAAAAGGACTGAGAAACAGCATGGATTTTTACACAATCAATAATCGAAACACCAAATGATTATTTTTCTCACGTAAAAGAAGTTATACATTTTGTTCTGAATGTTGAGAATTTTGGAGAGGAGATGTCTTCCGCATTTGAGAGGCACATGCTACAAATTAGCAGCTGGTTGGATCGTCTCAAGTTTGAATGGTGGATTTTCACCCTCTATGGTTCCAGTTCCTTCTATATTTGATCAGAATCTAGAAGGGACTGACTGCTCAGGCAAGAATTCTGACATTCCCAACATTGATCATTTATGCTAATACTCATTTTACAGAGCCTTAATGAGGTATTATACCCATTATAACACCTATTAACATACCCCCCATAAATAAAGACAATTTTGAACCAAACCACAGACCTGTTGTTTTGGGTTTATCGGACATGAGCACATCCTTGTATCAAACAGCCTCCTTGTTGTCTTCATGTCGTCCTGTCCTACATCCATCTCCATTACACTGCGGCCTTAGACCTATTGCATAAACACACAGGCACACTGACACACACTTCCACCGCCTGTGCTACGACTGGGGGCTATCGCTCTCCATTACGGAAACTAGGTCGAGGAGGAACGGGTGAGTGGGGCAGTAATTATTTTTATCATTATTAATTTCCACCTCAAGGTTGTGCCAGGCCTTTTTTGTCCGCTTCCATCTTCATTTAAAACCACACTGCCACCATGGTGTCTTTGAATAGGGCTGTGTGTAGTACATGAGGGCCCATAAGTAAGAAGGGGAGGGGGGGCACAAAAGGAGGAAAAAGCTCAGAGCTATGGACAGAGCTGAGAGGGGTTGGATGTGTCGCTTCATCACTCATCAAACCCTAATTTACACTAACAGGTTGTTTACTCACTATGAGAAATGACAATAAAGGCCCGGGTGTTGGAGGAGGGGAGAGGGCAGAAAGAAAGAAAGGGAGGAAAAGAGAAAGAGAGAGCCTCCAGGGGCACTTTGGCTGTGATGGCTTGCACACTCCAATTAGTCTCATGAAAAGCCTGCCTCCTTAAGAGCCGTAAAAAGTGTCAATAAGTCTACAGCCATGCTTAGCTCACCCCGAAATGTAAGGCTTTAGAATAGGTTTGTGTTAGGGAACAAAATGTCAGGATTCGCAAGGGGTCAGAGGCGACAGAGCCAGTGACAAGCCTGGATAAATAGGCAGTGTCGAGTCAAAAATGTTGTCAATGTCTGTGTAAAACAAATGCGAAATTGTCATGAAAATAACAAAATATCAGGAGACAGATTTTCAAAGATCAGTCCAGAAGAGTCAAAGTCAAAAGGGAAGTATATGCATTTATTCTACTGGATTACAACAAAAAATTTAACATTTTGACCCTAATTAAAATGGTCTTATAAATGATCTTTTCTGGAAAGAGGTTGCTCTAATATACAGCTCCGGAAAAAAATAAGAGACCACTGCAAAAATCAGTTTTTCTGATTTTACTACTTATAGATATGTGTTTGGGCAAAAGGAACATTTTTGTTTGAGTCTATAAACTACTGACAACATTTCCCCAAAATTCCAAATAAAAATATTATTGCAGAAAATGACAAATGGTCAAAATAATAAAACAGATACATGTTTTCAGACCTCAGACAATGCAAAGAAACAAGATCAAATTCATTTTAAAAGAAGAAGAAGAGAAGAAGCAACTTTATTTATCTCACACTGGAGAAATTCTTCTCTGCATTTAACCCATCATATATATATATATATATCTAAGCTGGAGGTACCTATGGTGCATGTTTTGGGTTGATGGGGGAAACCAGAGTGCCCGGAGGAAACCCACCCGGACACGGGGACTCCACACAGAAAGGCTCGGGCGACCCGGGGATCGAACCCACCATGCAACATAATACTAATGTTTACACTTAAGAAGAGTTCAGAAATCAACATTTGGTGCAATAACCCTTATTTTTAATGTGTCTTGGCATGCTCTCCACAAGTCTTTCACATTGTTCTTGGGTGACTTTATTCCACTCCTGGTGCAAGAACTGAAGTAGCTCAGCTTTGTGTTTGTGTTGGAATTCAACAGACGCTGGAATGGAATGGCTGTAATACATGTAGAGATGCTGATTTCAGAAAAAAATGCAGTGGTTTCTGATTTTTTTTTCCAGAGCTGTAGATCTGTATATAGATATATAGAAGAGAATCAGGTGGCAGACTCTTAACAGAAAAGTGCACCTTTAAATACTATATACTAGTGACCATCAAAGGCTGTTGTTTCTGAGTGCAGCATAGGGCATCACTAAAAATGCATGAGAACTGGCCTTGTAGCATTTGCTAGACAAAATCTGTTCTCCAAACTCCACATTTTGAGTTGACTTCCCCCTCTTTCCATCCTGCAGTCATGGTAACGAGCTGTGAAATAAAACCGGAGGAATATGAGGCATAGGAGATGACAGACACATGGCCACATTGTGACAGGGACAGACGGAGTGACTGCTGAGTGGTTTGACACCATAGAAAGCCATTTGCCCATGCATCCTAAAATCATGCAATTAAGATGCACAATGCAGAAAGTCACAACAATAATGCATTAAATTAATAAAGTTAACTTAACAGACTTAACAGTTTTAGGACTAATGGATATGTTTATGGAGCATTCACAGAGATATGCTCCAATGTATTTCTATTTCTCTACAAGTAATTAACTTGTTATTATTTGTTTTTGGTATAAGCAAAACTATAAAATATTGAAACGACAATGTGATTAGTGACAATGAATGAAAAAGCAGAAATTTACAGTGTTTTTATATTTAGTCAAAACTGTCAATATTTAAATTTAATGGTGCACTGCATAACATATTTTGGTCGAGAGTATCTTCTTGCAAATTGAATGTGTTATTGTTTTGCCACAGTATAGGATAAAACTAAATATCTTGCATTTATTTGATTAAAATAGGGTTTTATTATTTTTATTTATTTATTTGGGGCACTTACATTCTTTTGAAAGTGCAATAACAGAAATAAAAATAAAAATATTTGCCCAAAAAGGAGTGGGAAGAAGAAAACGTATTTAATCCCACCCGCTCTTCTTACAAAAAAATTGAAAACATGCATTTTTATTGTAAGCAGACTCAGCTCTCCACAGATGACCTGTAACTTAGCCTGGTGGTGGGCCCTTATTTGTGTCTATGGAGATAAATAAGTTTAATACCAGAAGGTGGAACATTTGAGGCAAATCAATTACATTTCCATGACGACAAGCAGGTTGGGGACATAAATCATATTTGAAACTGAACCACATCTCAAAATTAACAACTATTTCTTAAATGATTTGTTAAGTAATCAAATTAAAACAATAACTGAGAAATTTGATCATACATGTTATGTTTTTATGTTGCAATATCAATACGTTTCTATACATTCACCTACTTTAACACAGTATATTCCCATACAATACTATGATTTGGTTGATACAATGCTGTGACTTGGTTGAGGTGTCAAACATAAATAACTACATATAGTGCATTTAGCCTTGCACATACGCTAACAATACAAACGGGGGATGGGTGCTTTAAGGCCACAGAAACAACAAAAAAGAGGGCACGCGGCCTTGAGCTATCGGGTTGACTCAATAAATGAATGAAAACATCCACAATAGCTTCACACCTCCTCCCAGGATCTGTCTATCTTCCTCTCCTTGGGTTTACCTTCCTGAATCTCTCATCCAGGACCCATATTTCTGTAAGCGCACAGGCTAACAGTGTCTAGCTTCTATAGATCCTACCCACTAAAGTCCAGCATCCCTCACAACCAGAATAAATATTAACCAAGCTTGGGAGGTTTCTGGTAATGGTGTGGCTTTTGAAAACATCTGATTATTATTCAAGCACCTCCGGTTGGACTTGGAGGTTGGTATGGTGTAGCCAATTAGCAGTAAGCGTCAATGTCATGGGAGCAGATTCTATGTTTCAGCTCTAGAATATAGTTTTGTTTTGAGACACCGTTGGGGCTGGCCTAGTTGGTCTACAGGTGATCCTCTTCTCATTTATGCTGAGCTGTGCCTGGATCTATAGACTTGAAAAACAGTGGCTGAAGGCTGTAGGGTTGTGTGGGTGTGAAAGCAGAAGAAACATAATGGATCAGGGCTGCTTTGGCATGTGAACCCTACACAGATGGGTGAGCATCTTGCCCTGGGCTCCTCAAACAAAAATGAATTTGGTCAAATATACAGACATTTTATTAAAGTGTATGACAAATGTTTATGTTTTTCTAATTATTACTTAGTTTGGTGGGATAACACCAGTGGTAAACATGTATCACAGTTTCATGTCAGTTTGTGAAATAAAAAATTAGAAAAAAAAAGTGAAATACTGCAGGATGTGATAGTGACTTCTGAAAGGAAATACCTCTATGTCATCATCTTCAAAACAACAAAATTCCACCCAAAACCCAGGGACAATTTATTTGCAAGGAACTTTTTTTCTGGCATCTGAAACCTTCATTTAATAAAATAATGGTGAGTTTTTTTTCCTTTTTATCAGTCTAATCAATCAATTTCGACACATGCTGGTCCTTGGTTGTTAGGTAAGAGTTATTGAATTACCCAGTATATTATATGACACATGTCATATTAGATTTTCTGTAAAATCCCCAAAATAATTATGTTATTGATGTTTCAGTGAAATGAGTAGTCTAACCTGTCATGTGCACCTTAGAAAGGTGTGACAGAAAATAGAACTCAAGCACAGATAGACAGCCATTCATCTCTGCACTCACAAATGGATGCAAGAATTGAATTATAAGGGTCAGTGGACCAAGTGCTGGTGGTCCCACATGGAGGACATCAAGTCAAACATCCCCAGAGACACAGAGTGACAGATGAGTCAATCAATGCTAGAGCCCTGAATAATGAACTCATAGTCATAAAAGATCATTACTAAGTTTGCAAATGAGTCTAGAGGATAAGAAGTCAGAAATATATTTTGTTCGGAATTATATCCAATATGCATTGTATCAGTTGCCTGGAAGAATCCAGACTCATCGCTGTATCTGTATAACAAATACAGAGAGATATGCTTCTGGATTTCCAAGCAATTGTATCAGAGTATGTTGATGTTTTTTTCTTTTTTCTTTTTTGCAAAAAAATAAACTAAAATAAAATCATTATGTTTTTTAATTTTGTTTTAGTTTATTGCACTGAAAAACTGAAGTAATTGCCATTTCCTTGGAATTAAATAGGTGATGTGCCACCTGCATATCGTAGCGTTCATGTGAGAGCAACAGTATCACATTACAATAGAGTTGGAAAATATAGCTAATGTTTCTTCGAGTTACAATCAATATTGCATAAAACTAAAGATTACAACTTTTTAAAAGGGAGATATTAATGTTGTTTCCTCATCAAAAACATGCCTGAAGAGGTTTTTAGATGTCATCCATGCATTAGTATTTTAGAGATCTCTCATTCCCAGCTCTAAGATTCTGTGGAATGCTCTTAGCCCAAAATTATGCTCCCACACATCAATTCTCCATAAATATACAAAACATGACACAAAACTTTACACAACAACTTGACAAACTTGATGCGATGTGCAGTAGTTTAATAAGCGTGATGCCCGCTAGGGGTGAATACCCAATAGAAGTAAAATACCCCCCTCTTTAAATGCAGAAATGACTATTCTTAGAGTATCTGCACAGTCGACATTCAAATACAGAGAAGACATCAAGTTTAAGGCTACTACACTATCAATGTACACTTATCAATGGGAATTGACACTTGCTAACATTGTGCCAGACACTGATCTAGATCCACTTAACCTTAACATGATCCAGTTTAGCCTGCTCAAAACTATTATCACTTACTGATCCAATCACAGGTCAGGAGGTTACACCACAGCCCTGTGTGACCACCACCATACACATACAATAGGCCCTCCCCCTCCGGCCACACCCCTCCTCCCCCTCCTTTTCCCTCCTCTCTGCATTCACTCATTCATCCATCCTGAGCTCTTCACACCCCTCTGCTCAGCTGTCATCTCTCACTTCGTCTCCTCTAAATGCCTATTGACTCTGCTCTCATTCTTTGTCAGCCTCCATCACAAATGTGTCTGCCAATCACGGCCTTATGTTCTTTGTGTATTCAACAACCTTTCCTGACCACTATATCTGAAATAAATGCCCAGTAGCATCTTAATCCACAACATATTCATACTAAGAGACACTACAAGCTCTTGTTGCCGTGGCATCTTAACAAATCTATTTTGTGTGCTTGGCCTTTCTCTCCTACGCTCAGCCACTATTACTCACTTGTTTCTCTCTTCTTTATTCTTTTCTTCCTCTCCACCCTTTTCACATGGAAAGTCCATAGCACTTGGCCTGAGGCAGGTTCACTCTTTTAAGACAGGAGACCTAAAGAAGAGAAAAATCTATTACACCCTCTATGTCATAGCACTAAGTTACGTACCGTATGTTTCTGGCAGTAGATCATGGGGCAATTGAATCTCTTCTTTACATGGCTTTAGACTTTAACATTATAAAACACTTACAGTTTGTATGCAAACTGTAAGAGTAAGGTTCTCAAAAAATGATGCCCAGATACAAAATGATCCTAAAATTGTGTCAGTACTGTACTAGATACGCAGTTGAACAGTTATCAATACTAAAAAAAAAATCCCATAAATATGACAAAGTTTCCTTAATAGTTTAAGAATGTTTTCTGATCTATATGCAAATAATTGATTGTGCTGTTATTAAAATGCATTTGTATTTGCATGTATATGCAGGTATAAATTAATGTATTTACTTAGATCAATGGTTCTCAAACTGTGGCATGTGCACTACCATTGGTACGCAGGTAGTATGCAGAGTCCTCTGCAGTTCAAATGTTTAGTGAAATCAGAGTCAATTTAACCCGGTTTTGTCATTGGGTTAGTTTTTGTTTAGAAATAGTATATTGTGCAATCCTGATTTAGATGATCTAATAAGATAAGTAATATAAATGTGCAAAGTTATTTTTTTTATGACTACACATTTTTTATGCAAGCACACAGAGCTAAATTTAATGAAGTCCTAAAAGAAAAATGCATATAATTTGTATTAATTATTCGGTATAATAAATGCTAAAATGCTGCATTTTTCTTCAAACGTTACTGTAACTGCTGCTATAAATTGAATGAGATGAATGCAGGAGGTGCCAGTTCCAAGGGTACAGGATCTGATATACAACATGAAGGAAATACACCATATGAATATATCTAATCCCTGTAGAGACCAGTACAAGGCCACGGCTCGTTAATCTGTCACTCCACAGACTGGTCCTACCTCCTCTCGCTTCCTTGCGCCTCCTTCGCCATGTGCCGCGACTTGTTCCAGACCACTAACTCCAGATTTACCGCATCTGTTTTTACTGGCCAATCATACGATGATCTATGGTCAGCACTGAAAAAAGAAGAGGACGGAGCAAGGATTTTAGCATCACATTCATAATGTACTTTAGTATTAGTTCAATGCTTCTGACAATTCTGATAATTAAGAAAATGTCCAAAATTTGTCATATTTTGGACCAAGAGATTTTGATTTAAGGGCCTATATTACACTATTTTCTAATCTATGTTATAACGTTGTTTCCTCATCACAAACATACCTAGAGTCGTGTTTTGTTTCATTCACATGTATAACAAACAGAAACACTTTTCCACATTGATGTTATGTGGTAATACAGGAAGTGTTCCACTGTTTGTTTGTTTTTTTAACTCCAGACAAAAGGTAGCTGTTAAAACTTAAAAACTACCACTATATGGCATCATAAGGTGGAACAAAGCATTTTGAGCTATGGAGATGTAAACAGACTAATAATAAAAAATTACTCAAACGTGTGAATGAAACAAAACAACTATGTATATTTTGATGCGGTAACAACATTATAACATGGCTTAAAGCTCACAGGAGTCAATTTTGCGTCATACAGGACCTTTAATGGCAGACTTTCATGGTGTAAGACAATCGTATCTGATATCATGTAATGCCACACAGAATGAAGTGTACTCAGCTGCATCAAGATTAACCAAATGAAGGTCACCCCAACAGATTACAGTCTCCAAATGACTTCAATTAAAGAAGCTGATAATGACGACAAGCAAATGACCGGCACACACTAACTGTCAGAATTTGATGAAAATTTGAATGAAAAATTAAAAAGATTTGATCAAAACTGGTCTGACATTATATTTTTTACACATGTTGTATTTACACAATGGTTTTATCTGTCACAAAAGCAAATACCTCAGCAAGTTAAGAGTTAATCACACAACTGTCTGACTCATTTGTAATTAACAATTACCACTTCATGCAGCAGGAAATGAGAGGGAGAAAACATTTGATCAGCTAAAAATCTGATTGCAATAATTAAACATGAGTAATCAGCAATAATTACCATGATCCACTTTCTTCTTTAGGAAAAGAATAGTAAGACAGTGCCAATGAGGAGGGAGGAAAAAGTTTTGAAAAGAAACAAATCAAAGTGTTTGCCTTAGGTAGCAAATTTCCATTGAACTAATTTGAAATTCAAGTTGTAAATAAGAAAGAGCCACATCATCGGCAAATGCAAAAGAATTATGATCATGAGAGGTATAATTTTATAGCTGCTTAAAGGTCCATTCACAAAACAGTACTTAAAGTAATGTATAGAAAGTGTAAATGTGCTTGTGATGTTCTCATAGCAAGAAGGTTCCGGGTTCTGTGTGGAGTTTGCATGTTCTCCTCGTGTCTGTGTGAGTTTCCTCCGGGCACTCTGGTTTCCCCATCAACACAAAAACATGCTCCAGGTAAAATCCTCCAGCTGAGGTCCTGACCAAGTCTAAGCAATAAGATCATGGAGATGGTCCCCGGGCAGTCATATGCTGCCCACTGCTCCTAATAAAAGGATGGGTCAAATGCAGAGGACAAATTTC
Organism: Paratrypauchen microcephalus; assembly: GCA_036785185.1. NCBI lineage: Eukaryota > Metazoa > Chordata > Actinopteri > Gobiiformes > Gobiidae > Paratrypauchen > Paratrypauchen microcephalus. Next base: position 2,793,219 of record JAVJIX010000123.1, on the reverse strand, counting down.
CCAAATTATAATAATAAATTTCAAATGTAACACTATATTTTATTTAGACAAGATAAAACTTTTTATATAGAACAGTAAGGTCAATAGCCTAAACCAAGGTTAATAGCCTGAAAATAAAACTGTCAACAAGACCGACTTAAAGCAACACGTTGAACTAGTGGATCTGCATGCATCATATTAATCCTTTAGTTGGGTTATTCAGACCAAGTTCTTAATCACTGCTCCTGACTGGTTGTCCTTAGAGCAGGGGTACCCAACCAGTCGATCGCAGGCCGACTGTCAGTCGATCGCGTATGGCTACATTCAGACTGCAGGGCTTAATGCTCACTTCCACTTTTTTTGTGAAATCCGATTTTTTTGCGAGGTCGTTCACATTTCCAATTAAATGCAACTTGTATGTGATCTCCAGTGTGAACGTTAAACGCCCCAAAAGTGTCCCGCATGCGCCTTGGAGGACATGACGAGGTCACGTGCAGCGAGCGTGCTCAATGTTTACGGAAGTAGCCTAAAGTTTCTGTCGTACCAGAGCCAAAACATGTACAGCTTATTTGTTTAAAGGAGGAGATGGAGAAAGAGAAGGAAAGAGAAGGTTTTTGGCCACTGCGTTTTGAGGGGCAGTGGCAGCAACGTCCCTAGAAAGAAACGTGTGGGTGCGGAGTCGCAGCCATGAGTGGTGGGATTGCTACGCTTCACTGACACGAGTTCATATAGTATTTTCACATGACGGGAAGAACGTTTGTGTACATTTGTGAGCGCCTACTTGTACCACTCTCGCTGGAGGAAACACGGGCAGGTTGGATGAATGCGACCTGGCCGTTCAGACTGAAGCCGCATGCCAAAAGATCGTTTTTAAGTGTTGGGTTACCTACTTAATCCTATTTGCGGTATTGTAATTCAGTTTTTATTTGTGCCAAAATACAAATAAAAATCTAAAAATAAAATCTATTAGTTATTTTAACATCAGGCATAACTGACAGTAACATGGGACCATGGATGGAAAGTAGCTCTGAGGTAAATCCGATGCATTTACAATACTCGCAGTCTCATTCAAATAAATAAATAAATAAAATAAAACATCATTGCATAACTTATTCATAGTTCGATGAAATGGTTACATCACCTTAACAAGAAAAATGTTTAATACTTAATGTTACCATGTCAAAAATAAACTACCTTGTGTAATAAAAAGTATCATTTTCTCAGTTGTGTTTTCTTCTTGGGCTGTGTATTCAAGCCAACTCTATGGACCAGTAAAACTAACCACCAGCGGGAGGTTAAGCGACTCCAGTGTCACTTGACAAAACCTGCATTGATGTCGACACACTTTCTTTAGCCAAGTTTCCGCAAGGACAATAACATTTCCCAACTTGTCCAGTGGGGTCCGGGTCTCATGCCACGGATGAACAAGCCGAATAAATCATACCACAAGAGCGCATTTGTGAAGCCAGAAAAGCCCGAAGGAACAAACACTAGAGTAGGTTTTATATTAGCAGACTGCTGGCCGCATGGCTGGGGGTGCAGAAACCTTCAGAGCCCGTGTGGCTGTTGTGAGAGAACACTGAATTATGCATCTGAGAAGGGAGGCTAGATTGGCTGCTGGCTCTGATCGCACCCCCTCCTTTTCCACCTCTTTGCCTATTCACTGACAGATAGATGGGTGCGTCCAGATGAAGTTTCGCAGGAGGTCAGTGATTGATAGACAATGTGAAGGGCGGGTTCTTCTATATCCTGTTTTCCGCATCATTTCACTGAATTGGGAGAAATGCCACTCTCCGCCCACTTTGCAAACAGCAAGAACAGGAAGAGGAGGTCCTGTCGTCTCCGGAGATGATCTATGTCTAATGACAAGGGGTGGATGATATTGAGTAAAATACATGTCTTGATATTTTTTGATTATCTTAATAACAATATATTTTCACTATGCATCAGAAATGTGCATAGTCATTGTTGAGGGCCATAGAATTATGAGTCTGCTGCGTAGAGCCTACAAGCGTTTTATTGTCCAAGGAAGTGCACCACTAGCATGCTAGTTGTTATTAGCATTTCCGTAAATCCACTCTGGCCTCTGAAAGTTATGAGAAGTACTTATAAAGGCTAATAATTAGGATGATTGGAATATTTAACGTAAATGAGGAATAACTTTTAGGGCTCTTGTAAACCAGCTTTAATTATGCACAATATACTCGATATAGAAATTTTGCATAGCTAAAAAAAAAAAAATTATCAATTTTTCTATATATCGCTGCAAATGACACATTGATTCTTCAGGATAAGGGCCATCTCCTGCCACACCCATATGAGCAATGAGGGCAGAAGGTCACCCGGCAAAACTGAGAGAAAGAAAATCAATTCCTTATTAGAACTCCATTGGAATCAGAGAAGGATGGAATTGCATTTAGATGAAGACGGAAGATGTTCACCTTTGTCCGATATGATCATAGATGCTTGGATTGGACTCTCTCCCAGTTTCATTTGGTGGGTTCCTCCTCCTCATTTGAACCTTGTGCTCCTGGTCTCTTGACAGTTCATTGCCAGGCTGTTGCAGCTATTTCGGTCCATTGCCGCAGGCTTTACATTCTGCATACTGTGCATGTACAGATGAAACCCACATATCAAACACCTGCTTTCTACTCACTGTACAACTGTTTGATTTCAGGCCAAGTAAATGAAATGCTCTCATTGTAAGAAGAAGATCTACGAATGAGCTGAAGATGTAACGTAACTGTATGTGGTTGGTAGATGGGGCTTGGACTGTATGTGGTTGGGGTGTTTCGTCCAATAAATTGAATCATCATTGCATAACCATTATTCTAAAAGAAAACTAAGCAATCATTTTGTAATTTAAATAAATTACAAGAGCAATTATAAGAGGATTTAAGTCATCAGTTCTGGCATATGAGCAAAGCTGATTTCACTGCCGTGTCACAGTCTGTTCTTTGAATAAATAGCACCAAGGAAACTGTTGCCCAAATAAAGTACAGTATAATGTTTACGGCTGAATGATTTCAGGAAAATGTCTAATCAAGAGGCAGTGAAATTACAGTTAGATTTGGATTCTGTAAATGTGTCCAGAAGAAATAACAAAAAGACTGAGAACATATTTGTATAGCTCTAAACTACAGGGTTTGCAAGTTTTACGCCAAATAAGACATGATAGTTCATTAATTGTGGAGGAAATGATACATTTAAAAACAGCCTTTATGATTTGCTAAATGCATTGATTCAATTTGCGATTTTGAAATGATTGCAATTAATTGTGCAGTCCTAAAATGGTAGGACAGTAGGACTGATCAGCTAAGATTGAATCATGTTTATATGTTTGTGCACACAACAGCATATTGTAAAGAAACATATTAAATTATATATAAAGGCACATATTTTGAAATGAGGTGTAATTTGAGCCACCACTGTATTGTGCACCATTGCCTTGTTCCTGGTGTCCTTCGGTGCTGTTGGACTGGACGTAGCTCTGGTTAAATGGGTCTCCAGTCAGACAGTGATATAGATGAGGGCAGGCTGCTTAATGGATACTCCTGGCTGTCATAACCATCCAAGGCCTGTGGCAAAGTCCTCTCCAGGTGTCCATGGTCCCAGACTGAGGAGCTGCGAGCCGCTCCCCACCCTGTCCTCCCCTCTACCTCGCGCTCTCTGACGGATGGATGGCACTCCGCTAGAGGCCGGCCAAGGCTACCGCAGGCGCAGACTTATTATAAAAGCCATAAACTTCAGCTATATATGAGCGTACAAAAAACTACATCAATCCTCAAGAAGTAGACAGAACATCTAATAGGCTTGTTTATATTTTTGTTAAAATACAGTATATTTTGCATTTATTTATTTAAATAATTGTTGCTATGGCTGTCAAAAAGAACAAAAAAAAAAAATCCAGTGTATCCAAAAAATAATTTTGTACATTGATATTCTGAACACAAAGATGTATCAGACAAAATGGTGCAAACTGTCCTTCAAAATGTATGGGACAAGCTGAAAAGTCATCTGAGAAGGTTTTCCAAAAACCTGCTTATATTGACCAGAGCCACAGCTACATACTGTAGGTCCATGAGATATTTGAACTTTAGGGCCACATTGTCACTGGCCAACCACCCACTTCCAACTTGAAGTCCTCCTTTTAGTCTGAGGAGCAGACTATTTAAGACCAAGAACCCTTCCCTTAGCCTGAAGACCAGACTGTTCCATGCCTGAAGTCCCCCCTCATTCTGAGATCCTAGCTATAGCTACATCAGTGAATTCTGGTGCTCAACCTTCTTCCCTGCTGTAAATACTGTACCACAGACAGATGGTATTGCCGGCCAAGCACCGATTTCAGACCTGGAATCCAGCCCTCATTCTGAGAACCAGACTGTTCTGGACTGGAATTCCTCCCCTCAGTCTAAGGACCAGGCCACTACTAACATCTATGCCAGTGTTTGTGAAGTCTAGTGCTCAAACTTCTTCCCTACCGTTAAAATGGCACCACAGGTACACACTGTCACTGGTCCAGCTCCAGCATCTGACCTGATGCCCTGGACCAGAAATCAGACCAGACTGCTCCCTACACCTGAACCAATGAAATTGGGTGCCCAAACCTCTTCCCTGCCATTAAAGTCTTACCACAGGGAGATGCTGATGCTGACGGGAGACCAACTTCTGACCTGGAGTCCAGCCATCAGCCTCATTCTCATTATATTTTCCTCTTTAACGTTCAATTAATTCTACTCTGTAAATATTAAACTGCAAATGTTTTGATTTAGTTGACAATACTGATAGATTGCTTAAGCACAGAGATGTAAATTTGGCTAAACAAAATATTACTACATTAGTTGTATGCTGCTAGAAAGGTTAATCAAGTAAATGTAACTAGAATTACCCAACTTAGAAGTCAGTAGTAGAATATAAAACAGATGTAGAACCCAAGAATGTACGATAAAATATATGTCCTCATCAGCCTGTGCAGCGACCTCTCCCCTCTCTCCAGTTGCCCTTATTTCCTCCCCAAATGCTGCTACTTCTTTAAATGTAATTTATGGTGGTTTACAATTTTTTAATGTTTTAATGTTTTAATGATTAATGTTTTAATGATTAATGTTTTAATGTTTTAATGTTGGTATTATTGTCAGTTGTCACTGTTTTTATTGTTTTTGCTGTGGTGTCACCTGCCTAGGGACTGCAGATGGAAATTAGCATTCTTGCTATAATATGGCATATTTACACTGCAATGCTGCAGATGTTCATTAATATGCACTGTCCCTATTAAATAAATAAATAAAATACAATTTTTGACTTTGTTCATAATTGTCCAGTGTGTGCAAAAAAAAAACTTTAAAAAAGTAAAACTAAAAGATGCACTCTTTATGTCATTCCTAAAATTCTCTCCAATAAAAACAATTTTAAAAAGTCTAATGAATAATCTATTTTCAAATACAAACAGCTCTTCAGTCAGAGGCTGAGCACATATTTATTCAATAAAACTGTAAATGTCAATTCATTTTAATTGTATCGCACAGGTAATACATAAAGAATTGTTATTGGGGTAATATACATTACATTACAATTAGCCGGGGAGTATTTCTGAGCTGTTGGCTGTGGGCAGCGTGCAGCCACAAACAGCTAAATGAGGTATAAATATAGATGACATGCTCCAGGCTTATGGCAGAACGATATGACCCCCTCAGGCAACTGGTCAATTTATGCTGCTCCCCCTGACTGAGCCTCTTGTATAGAAACAGAGAGGGTCAACATGTTTTAAAGGAAATGTGTTCCTTTTCTTACGACAGCACCTCAAATCTATGAGTCAAGAATAAAATGTCATAAAAATAGTCAGAAATGCAATAATTGAATGTGTATGCACAGCAACTTGAAATGTAAGCGCTATACAAGACACATTTAGTCAAATGGAAACAAGTGGCTTATTCTATTAAGAGGTCCTGATCCGGCTTAGGTTTTCAGGAAGTTTTAATACTTTTATTATCACTTGGTTTGTCAATAAATATGCACACATTTACAGTGTAGGGCTTTATACAGTAGGTTCCTGAATAATGCATGCACTGGTCTATTTGCTGCAAGATTATACTAATGTAAGCATGGGCTGTGCTCAAAATATGGATATGGCAGTGTGTTGTGATGGACTTCTTGGCAATGTGTATCCATACAGATGTGTATTGGGATACTTTTAAAAGTTGCACTGTGTAACTTTTTGGTTGGGAGACAGTCACTTGCTTGTATCTATGGATATGTCATTGCTCTGCCTGGAAATTTCCACAGTATGACATTAAACAGCTCTACCTTACATTTATTAAATTACAGGTGGATTTATAGCTCAGAAGTACCTAGCAAAACAGTCTAACTATGAGCGGGGTTGCCTCTCCACAGATCTTACATGCAATTTGGTCTGGTTTAGTCTCCATGAAGATAAATAGGTTTAATGTCATACACCAGAAAAGTTACACAATGCACCTTTAAAGAGCATACATTTATTTCATTAATTTATTGAAGTATCAATGTAAAAAACTAAATCATCACATTCTCAACAGAAGTACTTTGTTTTACTTTAACCTTGATCGTCAGTCCTACCACATCCTCTGCCTCTTTAGGCCTGGCTGGCATGTCACTCTCTTCAATTTCCTCTTTTGCAATATGAGAGCCTAAGGGCGGGCGTCTTCTCGTGACTCACAGTGTTGTGTCCTGCTAAAAGTTTACCAGCATGTATCACTGAGAAATGACTGATGCTACATTTTTCATGTTGAGCATTAAATATTTAAAAGATCCGTTCCCTTTCTTTATTCTGAGACTCAAGGAAAAAAAACAAGCCTCAATAATGCATGAGAAAAAGGTTTGCTAAGAAAAGCGAGCCAGTGCAGTGCGATCGAGCTTAGGGGAGAAAGGAGCAGAGGAGAGACGTAACAAGAAAAATGAGGTGAGGAGGCATAGATGGACCAGTGATGCTGAAACTGAAACTATTGAGCAGTGAGGATGTAGACCTCAAACAAGGCCCAGGTCCTGTCTTGTAATCGTAAACGAGCATTTCCCAGCCCTAGATTAAGGGTAGATGCATACTTGCACACATACTTGTTCATCTACTTGCTGCAGCAGGCACTCACCCACCTAGAGACCGCCGGGAGCACTGTGAGAGTCATGTTCTTTGACTTCTCCAGTGCCTTCTTCTCAGGCCAGCGCTGCTGCGGGGGAAGCTGGAGGATGGGGAGTTGATGGACATCTTGCTGCTTGGACCATTGACTACCTCACTGACCGTCCACAGTATGTGCGGCTGCGTGGCTGTGAGTCAGAGGCGGTAGTCTGCAGCAATGGGACCCCCCAGGGAACCCTCACCCTTCCTCTTCACCATCTACACCTCGGACTTCACCTATAACACGGACAGCTGCCATCTCCAGAAGTTCTCTGATGACTCAGCCATTGTGGGCTGTGTGTCTGAGGGGAACGAGCTGGAGTACCGCTCGGTCATCAGTCACTTTGTGGACTGGTGTGGGCGCAACCACCTGAGCCTTAACACCAGTAAGACATAGGAAATGGTGATCGATTTCAGGAGAAGACCACTATCTCACTCACTGGTGAACATCCAGGGGCAGGACATAGAGACTGTGGACAGTTTCAAGTACCTGGGTGTTCACCTCAACAATAAACTGGACTGGTCCCACAACACCGACGCCCTGTACAAGAAGGGCCAAAGTCGCCTCCACCTCCTGAGGAGAATGAGGTCCTTTGGAGTGTGCAGGCCTCTGCTCAAGACTTTTTATGACTTTTTATGTGGTGGCCTCTGCCTCAGCACAGAGCGGGACAGGAAGACACTCAATAAGCTGGTCAGGAGGGCCAGCTCTGTCCTGGGCTGTCCTCTGGACTCTGTAGAGGAGGTGGCTGAAAGGAGGGTACTGGCCAAACTTAGATCCATCATGGATGACACCTCTCACCCTCTGCACCGGACTGTAGAGAAGCTGAGCAGCTCCTTCAGCAGCCGACTGAGGCACCCTCAGTGCAAGAAGGAGCGATACCGCAGATCCTTCATCCCCACCACCATCAGACTGTATAACTCCACTATACAGTCCAAACGTGCAATATTTTTCCATACTCTCTCAGTTACTGTTTTATTATTACTGTATGTTATTATTACTTTTTTTTTTTTTTGCCTGCATGCACTCAAACTTTCTCTTGCACTAAACTGCCTGGAGCTATTGTGGCAAGTGAATTTCTCCTGTGTGAGATCAATAAAGTCTTATCTTAAACCATGATTTTTCTACAGAGGCACCATAGAGAGCATCCTCACCAGCTGGATCACTGTGTGGTATGGCACCTGCACCATGTCCTGCCGGAAAAAGCTACATCGAGTAGTGAGAGCAGCTGAGAGAATCGTGGGTGTCTCTCTCCCCTCCCTGCAGGACATCTACTGCACCCGCCTCACCCGCAAAGCCCTCTGTGATCCCACCCACCCATCAAGACTAAATTGGGTACATAGATTTTTTTTTTTTTTTAGAACAAATGAAATGCTTTAGATTGACCCACAAAGTCCATCAAAAATGCTAAAAACATGTTAATAAAGGTGCACTATGTAACTTTTCTGGTTGAGGATTCTTGCTTTGCTGGAATTTTCCACAGTGGCATTAAACAATCGCTAAAAAAAAACTTAAAAAAAAAACTTGGAGGCCAATGTCATGAATACACCATTCAAACTACTACTTACCCAAAAGCACATTCTATATTAACTCATTGTGTGGTGAGAAGTGTGTTTGTTAAGGGAAAAATCTGTGGAATTCCCTGTAGTCTAACATTCCTATATGTCATCGCTGCAACAGTGTAAGCTTTGTTACACAGTGTCTGCTTGTCTGGGTGGCTCCTCACAAAAAACGCATAACGTCACATTTAAAAGACTATGCCAGGCAGTTGTTTGTTTGTTTTTTTAATAATTGCAAAATATATTACCTTGCATTAATCAGAAGATCCCAAGACTGCATCCTGGTGCTTTGCTTGCAGATTTTACACTGCACCTAAAAACAAAATTCAAACACTAATTAACTAACAGCTTTGCAAATTATTAATTTCTGTGGCAACTTACTGATCAACAAGCCCTAATTCTTGGACAAAATTCAATATACAATAGCTGTGGGAAATGATGACTATCTCAGGCTGCCATCTAGTGGTTAGATGTGGCACTTGCACTACACCTGAATATTCAAATCATAGCCTATAGCCATCCATTTTTTGATATATAACTCTGGGGAAAAAACAAACAAACAAAAAAAAAGAGAGACCACTGCATTTTTTTCTGAAATCAGCATCTCTACATGTATTACAGCCATTCCATTCCAGCATCTGTTGAATTCCAACACAAACACAAAGCTGAGCTACTTCAGTTCTTGCACCAGGAGTGGAATAAAGTCACCCAAGAACAATGTGAAAGACTTGTGGAGAGCATGCCAAGACACATGAAAGCTGTGATGAAAAATAAGGGTTAATGCACCAAATATTGATTTCTGAATTCTTCTTAAAGATCCCATGACATGGTACTTCTTGATGCTTTTATATGGCTCCTTAATGGTTCCCTAATACTGTAAATGAATCCTTCTTCAAAATCAACACTCAGTGCATGAGAAACAGAGATAAGATGAGAAAGAGTCATAAATATCTCTCTCAAACTCTTTATTCTGGGCGTTGCTTGAATGCAAATGAGGAGAAAAAAGCTGACCAATAGTAGAAGGTGGGGGCGTGGCCAAACTCTCCGCTCAGAGCTCAGAGCCCACAGCTGATCCATTTCCTTGTTTTTGCACGGGGGAGAGAGTTGAAGCATTCCATTGAAAAATAAACACATTTCCACATAAAATAAAATTAAACCACTGCTGTTCAAAGGTCCAGAGGCTCAGATAAAGGACTTCCGAGCCTAGAAACACTCGGACGTGCCTCCAGGCAAATAAAAAAACGCATTTCGCATTGCGTAGCGCATTCGCAGTCCAAACTTTCTTTTTTCGATCTGACGTCCATAAGGTGCCTTGTTCAAACTCGCCCGTTTGAGCTCCGATTTTTTGTAACGCAGAAAAGGATCGCAAATGCTCAGTTTAGACATTTCACAACTTTTAACCATGGGGGGGGGGGGGGGGGGCTAAACAGGGTAGGGGAGCTCACATTAACGTTCAAAAACCTCAGAAAGTGAAAATTTCATGCCATGGGACCTTTAAGTGTAAACATTAGTATTATGTTGTTTTAAAATGAATTTGATCTTGTTTCTTTTCATTGTTTGAGGTCTGAAAACATGTATCTTTTTTGTTATTTAGACCATTTGTCATTTTCTGCAAATAAATGCTCTAAACGATAATATTTTATTTGGAATTTGGGGGGAATGTTGTCAGTAGTTTATAGACTCAAACAAAATTTTCCTTTAGCCCAAACATATACCTATAAGTAGTAAAATCAGAAAAAAATGATAATTTTTCAGTGGTCTCTTTTTTTTTTCCAGAGCTGTATGTGTGATATTCTAATTTTGCCTATTATTTAAAATGAAAACAATATTTAAAAAATGAGAGCAGAAAATATCTATTGGGAAAAAAAGAAAGGGTTTAAATTGTATTGCTTAATCCACCCCTGGTTTGGAATAATACACCACAAAGGCATATTCATTATTTAAACTGCAATTATTCTCATTCGAATTACTTCAGTACGGCCTTAATAAGAGTTCATCTCAATCAGAAATGCGCTGCTCTAGCATTAGAAGCACGCAGTCAGATAACACTGCACGGCTCATTACAAAGTGAGGCTGCAGAGTCTAATGATGATAATGAGAGAAGCATAAATATGACAAGCAGTGGGATAAAACTCCATCAGTATAACAGAGAGAAATATTTAACACTTTATACGCTGCTGCCGTCCATAGCCCCATTCACACATTTAATAAATTCCCAACCTGTGATTTGAATGTTGTATATTGTGCACCCCTGGTTCACAAAATACATTTATTAGTTGTATTCCAATTGTTACGTCAGTGAAAGAAATAATCCTAGCTAACTGGTAAAGTTGTGCATGCATCAGACAGCACTCTTAGTCCTAGGGGTGTAGTTGACGAAATAAATTATTAATCGACTTAAGTTTGATTAGTCTCCCATATAAATATAACAATTATGATAAAAGGAGAAGTTCAATTTGTCAACTGGACAAAGTTTGTTTGGTTGAAAACGTTTCGCCGCTCATCCGAGAGGCTTCAGCTCTGGCCCTCATGCTGGTTAGACCCTGTTTATATCTAGCTGCAAGGGAGGAGCTACCTACCCTGAACAACGCTCTGAAACTATCCCAGCTACTCTCTTTTGTTTTACGAATTCCTCTGGCGTCTTGTATTAGCATATCTATCAGCCCTAGGCGGCGCTCACTACACTGAAATAGCTCTGAAACTATCAACTAATCTGTCTCTTTGTATTTCAAAGAGACAGATTAGTTGATAGTTGATAGTTTCAGTTTCAGATAGTTTCAGAGCTATTCAGAGCTATTTCAGTGTAGTGAGCGCCGCCTAGGGCTTATAGATATGCTAATACAAGACGCCAGAGGAATTCGTAAAACAAAAGAGAGTAGCGGGGATAGGTTCAGAGCTTTGTTCAGGGTAGTGTGGAAGAAATTCTCAAGACCTCGTAGGAAAAATGCAGGCACTTTAATGTTGAACAGCAGAGGATACACAGGTATGATCAGTACAGCATTCGAGCATCTCTGTCGTCTCCCTGCCTTGGTACAGAACTGAGCTAAATTTAACCTACAGAGTAGTTAACCATTAACTCAAACTAGGACCCTCAAGAAGGAACTTTATGCAGACAACGGGTCATGGTGGCATAACATGATAGTAAAACACAGGCAAAGTCCAGTTTAAAAGACCACGTCTTCTAGGTTTAGCACTGAATCAGCATAAATCAGCCATAGTTGTCGTAAACCTCAATGTATTGGTAACTATTGATTGATAACACAAGAACAGAACATCAGCGACCTTTGACGTATTTCATAACAAAGATTATTTTCCTCACAGTTGTTAGCTCCTCCCTTGCAGCTAGATATAAACAGGGTCTAACCAGCATGAGGGCTAGAGCTGACGAAGCCTCTCGGATGAGCGGCGAAACGTTTTCAACCAAACAAACTTTGTCCAGTTGACAAATTGAACTTCTCCTTTTATCATGGATTCTACCTGGACGACTGAGGGACTTTTCACGCATATAACAATTATGTTCCTTTGTATTGAACCCACTTACAAGAATAAACCTGCAGGGGAGTTGCATCTAATCTGCCTTTTTACATATAATCGCCAAAAAATACCAGATCTTCTGCTAACGCACACCCTCGCCAATCTTTTTCTGCTGTTGGCCCGTATAAATCTTATAATCCAAATAAAATTATTAGTTAACTTATGCAAATTTTGTTGAACTAAAAAAAAAAATTAATAAACTAAACGACTGGACTGGATGGGACTACAACCCTAGTTAAGTCACAGTATCCAAAAAGACCACCTACTGTATAGACTTCCCACTTCAACAGCATGTATCGTTTGCTTCTCGTTGGCTTTTTGTCTCAGTGACTCGGGGAAACCAGCAGTTGGCAGCTGCTGTTTTGTTTGATCTCTGACTGGAAAAAACCACCCGGACAAAGCAAGAGTAGCTATTTTGGAAATGTAAAAACAACAATGTTTAATTACAATGAAAATACATGCAAGTCTTTTTGACAGCGAGGGAAAGTGCCAGCTAGCTTTGTGATGGTAAACAGTCTGCCAGTCTGGCACAGCAGGGTTCACCTCAACAAAAGACAAGCTTGAGTTTTAACTTTGGAATAACATGTCCATCAAACAATGAGTGCAAGCCAGCTCTCAACAGTTGCTCAGACAAGGATATGACTATGTGTAATAACAATAAAACAATTAAAGGTGTACTACATATTTTATTGTGATTATTAATTAGAAAATTGGAGGGATCACCAACGTGCTTTTCTCCATAGAGATTTAATTTCTTTCCCTGTAATGCTCCACAGTATGGCAAAATACCCTGAAAAGTCTTATGCTGAGTGGGGTTGTCTCTCCACAGATCTGACCTGTATCTTGGTCTGGCGGCGTCACCTACTTGTCCCAGAAGTGTAATACCATACTGAGGAAACTTTTTGGAGAAGTATGAAACTCTTAACAGGCTGAGGTGGAGGATATGGGGAAAGAGATGTATTTGAACTAGGGCTGTCAAACGATTAATTTTCTTGATCGCAACTAATCTCAGAAATTTCATAGTTAATCGCGATTAATCGTGATTTATTTTGCATGTTTAAAATTGATATCTTGCAGTAAGACCGTTCGAATCTAAAGTTAAACTCACAATACAAAGTATTTCTCACCATTTTTTTTTATTTCAAAAAAGTGCAGAGAAAGGAAAAAGTAACAATGAACCAGTAATAGTGCTTACTTTGAGAAATTGTAAATAAATGATTGAAGCCCGCTCGAGCTGCCTACGGATGCGTAGAAGGAACAAAATACTAGCAAACTCAAAATAGCGCGTTTAACCGACAATGAGTTTAATTAATACAACCAAATGAGCTGCATATGGATGGTAGAATTGCGGAAAATGCTGGCAAACTCTGATCGCGATTAAAAAAATTGTTCGCGATCATAACTCTAATCGCGCTAATCGCGATTAATCGCGATTAACGCGTTAATATTCCCAGCCCTAATTTGAACATTTGGAATCGGCCAATGAGACCATTGAAGACAGGGGGACAAAGAGGAGGAAAAAAATATCTGTTTTTTTTAGAACTGAGATCATAACATCAGTTTTTTCTTGGCCTGTCACGATAACACATTTTGAAGTACTATATATTGCTAACCCTAACCCTATACTGCAATAAACAATAATATTGAAACTACTGATACAATAACAATAATGCAAACCATTTTAAAAAGATAGTATCATTAAAAGGCCTGACGCGCAACAAATAAATTGCATAATTAGAAGCATAAGCAATAATTAGCACTAAAGTTACTTTTTCAACTCTCTACAGCTCAAATCTTACCTAAAACTCTTTTAAAAAGAAATTGCACACAGATAAGTATTATTAATATATTGTTCCAGCTTTCATTGAACAATAGGTTGATATAGGAAATATTGTGACAGGCTTGGTTTTATTCATTCATCTTTTTATGTGCCATTTAGAAGTAAGCCCACAGCTGAGTAATGTGAGGAGTGGGGGGCTAAAGGTTCTACAAGGTGTTTCAATCCCAGGTAAATTAAGTGTCAATTTAAGAAAATGGAGAATCTCATTTTGGACTAATCTATGACTTTGTCTGTAGCTCACCGTGATTGGGTGTAGAGATGTCCTGATCTGAAACTGGTATCGTTATCGGCCGCCCATCTAGGCATTTTCAGCTGTCGTGGGTAACACAGCAGCTATCACCCAGTGTATCACCCAGTATAAACACAGTCAGGAGGAAGCGCAAAATAACCGCTAAAACATAAAAAAAAACAGAGATGGCATTTGTTTTACCTCTGCGGTATCTTTAGGGAGCCCTAAGAGTGAAAAACAAACTTGGGACAAATCGTGTGGACGAGCAAAGCCGAGTGCGCAGGCAGGCTTCTAGTCTTTTTACAGGCCTCTAACATTAATAATATGCTGAAAAAAACACACTGCCTTAAGAAACAGCGACATAAAGCATCATCTGATGTCTCTGTTCCTGTGTCCCAAAGCAGCTGTACTGTGGAGGAGTTTATACTGTTTTAGAATATTCAATATTATTATTAATATTACTCAAATTCAACTGGGGCTAAAGTCACCATGGAATACTTCATAATTTATAAAGGCACACCACTCACTGACACAAAGCAAGATAATGCCAGTTAATCATTTTATAAATGGACAGTATGATTCAAAAGGCCTGAACTGTAACAGGGTTTAGGTCAGGTGAAGGAGGGGGCCAATAGGGGCCAAGTCATTATTTTTTCATCTTTGAGGCCTTTACTGAATAGCCATGCAGTGGAGTACTTTGATGCATGCAAAGGAGCATTGTCCTGCAAAAAAATCATGGTCATCTCCGAAGATGCTGACTTTTTCTTGTACCACTGCTTTAAGAAAGTGTCTTCTACATAATGCCAGTTATGTTTTGGACTGCCAGTCCACAAACATAACTGGCATTATGTTTTGGAGTTCATTTTGAGTCCATCTTCAACCAGAAAAGGTCCAGCAAGCTCATCTTTAATAATACCAGCCCATTCCCATACCCCACCTCCATCTTGCTAGCGTCTGAGTCGAAGTGGAGCTGTGTGCCCATTCCTGAACCAGCCATGGGCCCATCCATCTGGCCTGTTAACCTGGGAAATCCCAGGTTGTCTTTCGTTCGTTCCGATCTGAAAGACAGCCTGGCGACTATGGCAAGCAAGCTCTCCCGATTCTGGGAGCCAATCAGAGAGCGGGGAGGGGTGGCAAGACGGTGACGGATACTACGTGACAAACGGAAGCTTGTAGTTTGAACTGACAACTGACAAGATTGGCTATGGGCTACGTATACGCCAAATGATAGACATTCGTAACGCCCAATAAACGGCTGTTGGCGATCGTAAACCACACCTCCGGTACGAGATATTTCGAAGGTGGCTTCCAGACCATATATCACTTGTGATATATGTAAACCAAACCAGGCAACTGGTCTGTCAAGAGTCACTCTCATCTCATCAGTCCATAAAACCTTTGAAAAATCAGTGTTGGCGATTTATCTTATGTTCCTAGTTCAGTGGTGATCAGGTTTCAGCCTTCCTCACCTTGGCCATGTCTCTAAGCACTGAACACCTTGTACTTCTGGGCACTCCAGGTAGGTTGCAGCTTTCTTCTCAAATCTCTTGCAGTTAATTTGCGTCATTTTTCTCAACACATTTCTTGTAACACTGTTGACTATTTGCGACTAAACATTTGATGATTCTCTGATCACTCTGCAATTGCAAGAGTGTTGCATCCCTCTGAAAAACTTTTTCACAATTTTTGACTTTTCAGAGTCAGTTAAATCTCTTTTTTGGCCCACTTTGCCTGAGGAAAAGAAATTGCCAAATAACTGTGCACAACCTGATATAGGGTGTTGATCTCCTTAGGCCACACCCTCCCTCTTTGCACTGATGTGCTTAAATCCAATAAGAATTCAAGTTTCTACAGCTTGGAGTTGGAGAATATGCATCAAAATCATGATATGGTCAAAATACCTCTTTGCCCAATAATTGCGCACTATGTGTTGTGACAGACCTAGAAGTAGTAAATAGTAAAACATGTGCCCAAAGATTGCTAACAGTGAGTAAGTTCTTCCAGCAAGAGAAATAAAGCCTCCTTTGGCATTGCAAAAGAAAAGATAACATAATATAAAGTGTTTTCTCTCTGACATTGAAACTGGCATATTTGGAGTATTTGGACTTTGTCTAGTCCCAAATCACCGATTAACAACTGGTCCAGCTGCTGTGTGGACATGCAGACTCCACGACTCCACACGGCCCCATAGAGCTCTGTGAAAACAACAGGCCATTTTTATCTCTACACACAGCCTGCTCTCACTGGCACAAATCACTGATCCTTTATTCATACTACTCCAGATGCATTATTTCAGCACAAACTAATACATAGAAACAAATCATCACTACCAAATAAACCTACTCTTTAAACTAAATCCTTAACAGCACTATCCCCTTATCTATGACACACTGCGTCAAAACACCCACTTTTATTAATTCATTAATGAGGAATTTTAGGCTACACAATAAAAATAGGTAAAAATGCACAATGATAACAGAAGCAAAGATGAATCATTGTGGGTGTTTTCTATTTTTCCACATCAAGCAGGCATGAAAGTCAAACGATGGGTTATAGATCTTAAGAACAATGCCCTTTATATCTAGGTCACGATTCTCACAGGGATAATATAGATTATAAGGGATTAGAGGCATCACTGCAGTAAAGCCTTTTATTATACTGTACACGATAAGGATCCAAACTTTCTGAAAAGATTAATTTACAACAGAATATATAGCATACATTTATATGTTTCATAAAAACAATTAAAGTCGAATAGAGCATTTCTGCTGGTTTCAAATGAATGCTAAAGTAAGACAATACTGTCCTCTACTGGGCGTGTGTAGAAGCACACACAAGAATCACTGATTGAACTAGTAATACAGTATTCTTTAAAGGCAAATTAACGTTTTTTTACAATCTGAGCCTTCTTTCGGCAATAAAACAAGTAGTTTTACTCACCCATAGCATTTTTCTGTCAATTGGAGCAGTATCGCAGAACTTATGTTGAGCCGTTCTGTTCTAGTAATGATCCCGTATCCGTTAACATGGTGCTGTATCTTATGCTCGGGGCATTACTTTGCGGTGTCCAAATAACACAAACTTTAGCACTTTTCAAATCATAGACGCCCGATGTCTTAATGTAAGATTTCGTTTGAAGGAAAAGTGGCCTGTAATCCGAGATTTAGCCATAGTTTTCAGCTTTGCGTTTCATGTTTGGGTCCCGGGAGCTGATAGCACAGTCCGCGCATGCGCGGACTGCTCCCGGGACCCAAACATGAAACGCAAAGCTGAAAACTATGGATAAATCTCGGATTACAGGCCACTTTTGCTTCAAACGAAATCTTACAATAAGACATCGGGCTTCTATGATTTGAAAAGTGCTAAAGTTTGTGTTATTTGGACACCGCAAAGTAATGCCCCGAATACACATGCTAACGGATACGGGATCATTACTAGAACAGAACGGCTCAACATAAGTTCTGCGATACTGCTCCAAATGACACGAACGTGATATGGGTGAGTCAAACGACTTGTTTTATTACCGAAAGAAGGCTCAGATTGTAAAATAACGTTACTTTTCCTTTAACTTTGACTACACGTGACTTCACACTATTTTAACAAGAACCACGAAGTAAAATTTGACAGGGGTTTAAAAAAAATCTAATGTAGGCCTCATCATTTTGGGCCTTTTGATGGCAAAGCTAGAATTTAGACCTAATTGATAAAAACGGAAGCCTATGCATCAAAAACATGACTCACCTGCAAAATGAAGGACAATTACAAGTGCAAATCACTGTGGATTATGACCTCATCTTTAGACACAAATGAACACATTGCCGCGTGGATTTGGTGTGCAGACTTCTGGGATCACGTGCAGCTTAAAACGGGTGAGTTCAAGGACCTAAGGAACCATGTTATTGCTGAAAACTTGTCTTGTTTCATCTGTTGAAGCCTAGGCAACTAGATTAGGTTTAATAATGACGTATAGGCCGCCGTAGACCAAGGCCACAAGATCATCAATTGTTTTTACATGTGACAATAATCTGGATAAACTTATTCTGTCAATCAGTACATTATCTCCTGTTTAAAGCTGTGATTTTATATTTTATTTGGTATTTGATTCCTTATTTTTCTATTTTATTTTGATTTGTACATATACACTTATTATTTTTATTTTTATAAGTATGTTTCATTTGACACCGGTCTCTTGCCAGTCTTTTTTGCTATTCCATCTATTTTTTGTTACCCTCTGTTATATATTATATCAGGCAGTGATAGAGTGATTTGCGCCCTGGGTGAAAGCCCCCCACCCCCAAGGTACATTCTATACACATTACTGTATATTACATTACTGCCGCACCATTTTTTTATTTATTTTTTTCCTTCTCGCCACCGCGGCGCCCCTCCCGCGATGCCGCCCTGGGTGGCCCCCAGTCAAAGAACGCCCCTGATATCAGGGCTCTCAAGTTTTGAGCGAGGTCGTGCGTGAGACTGCGTAATTTCCGAGGAGCGGAAGTGCCCAATTTTCTGGGCACAGAAGCGCTGTGCGTGAGAAATACCATGTGTGGCGTGTGAGCGTGTGAACACGTCAAATTGCGTGTGTCACACTCTCAGTGCGTGAGACTTGAGTCTCTGATTATATTATGATGACAGAGCTACTGTAACCAAATAATTTCCCTTGTGAATCAATAAAGTTTGTCTAAGTCTAAGTGACCCATAGCCGCATTAGTGCTTGCGTCCATTTCATAGAACTTTGGTCTATTTACACAAATGTAAACTCCTAAGTAGCACGAGCCTACTGCGCCTGTTAAGTAGTTGTACAGCATAATCAAACTGGTAGGCAGGCTGATTAAAGGAACTTTATGTAAGATTCTAATAGTAAATTTCACAAACTTGATCTATCCATTTATTCTTGTTATAATTTGGTGTTTTACTTCCAAGATTATATCCAATCAGAAAGCAGAATGGGCCTCACAAGTCTCTCATTTAGATTGCCAGTTTCAGTGCTGAAAACCAGTTGGTATAAACCTAAAAAGACTCTGATCTGAATCCTCACTACCCCAGCACTTGCAGCCAGTCAGGCGTTGAGCTTGTCAGGCGCTGAGTCTCCACAAGAGGCTTGACTATATACCAAATATACCAAAGAATGATTTAAAAAAAAAAAACAACAACAACTATGTGTGTCCTTTATCTGCAGGGTTTAGGAACTGGCAACCCAGGTTAATTTATGCTTTTAGTAGGTTACAGTGTAGGCTACATACAGTTCCTTTAAATTGAGGTCTTTACAATTCAAAAGTACAAATATCTGGGACTTGTTTTAGATGAACATTTTTTGAACATTTAATGAAAGAATCAAAGCTCTGTCAGAGACAGCAGGTCGAGCCTTAGGAGCTGATGAACAAAGCTATAGCATGCCGTGACCTACGCTACAAAACTTACACTGAACTGTACAGGACCTCTGTCTGTCCTGATCTGGACTATGGCGCTAGAGTCTGGGGTTAAAGTAAACAGACCCACACTGAGAAAGTTCAGTTCTGAGCTACTTTTTAGGTGTGCACAAACTCTGTATGGAGATATGGGCTGGGAAGAGAGACACATTTGTGATATGGTGCGTTTATATAATAGGTTGGTTAATATGCCTGACACAAGATGACCAAACATGTACGGGTATTTAACTGGAGTCTGTTACATAAACCATCTTGGAGAAGACAGGTTGAGAAAACTTTTGAGGATGCAGATTTCCAGTTTATTTATAGAAAAAAAGATGTAGTATCAAAGTAAATTTTCCTAAACAGAAGTGGCACAGTGAAGTCTTATGTAAACCAAAATGTAAGAATATATCTTTTAATTAAAGACAGCTTTGGTCCTGAACCTTATGTCACTCTGAACCTGAGCAGAGATCCGAGGTCAGTATGTGCCCATCTGACTCTGCCTCTGGCTCTGGAGACAGGATGTTTCCACTCAGTCCAAGAGGAGGAGCACACATGTGCTCTGTGTGACTTAAAGGACATTGAAATGCATTTTCTGTGCTACTGTCCTTTGTATATGACCTGCGCTGTCAGTTGTTCTCAAATGTATCTCATGCTATGTCTGCTATGTCTGATGATGAGAGTTTGGCATATTTGTTTAAATGTAATGTTTTCAAGCTGGCTCAATTTGTGCTGAAAGCCTGGGACCTCTGTAAGAGGACAATTTATGTTTGATGTGTGATCTGTCTGTTTATTGTTTCATGTGCCCATGCGGGCTGGGCACCATCTAAATGGTGCATGACACTAAATAAGTTAAATAAACTAAACTAAACTAAACTACAATTCAATATCATCTATGTGAATGTAATCAGAAATCACACAGACCATCTCCGGACACTGGACCACAGGGCTGCTTTGCAGGGACTAGCTTGGAGTCCTCCAACCAGCAGGATTATAGGAAGACTTCTTGTGGATGAACAGTGACTCTGGGGCTTGGTGGTTGGTGGTTTGATCTCAACTCCAACCAGAACCTATTGCTGCAGTCTATCATACTTAGATAAGAAGACCATTTAAAGGTCCTATATTAGACAAAATTGATTCTTGTAAGCTTTAAGCCATGTTAGAATGTTGTTATCACCTCAAAAACATACCCATTGTGTTTTGTAACATTCACATGTTTAAGTAACCCTTAATTATTAGTCTGTCTACATCTCCAAAGTCCAAAATGCTCTGTTCCACCTTGTGATGTCATGTAGTGGTAGTTTTCAAGTTAACAGCTACCTTTAGTTGAGAATGGCTATTTTAGGGCTGAAATGATCCAAATGAACTATAATACTAATAGAAATTGGTGTTTTGAAGTAGTGTGAGTCATAGTTAAGGGGACATTTAAGTGTTAAGGATTGAGTTTAAAAGTGGAGCACTTCCTGAATTACCACCTGACATCACAAGATGGAGTGTTTTCTGTTACTGTGCTACCGGCAAAATGCCCGGTGAGGTCCATGTTTTTGAGGAAGAAACAATATTGTAGCATACAGTAGATCAGAAAATACACTATATTGCCAAAAGTATTCACTCACTCATCCAAATAATTAAAATCATGTGTTCCAATCACTTCCATGGCCACAGGTGAATAAAATGAAGCACCTAGGCCTGCAGACTGTTTCTACAAACATTTGTGAAGGAATGGGTCGCTCTCAGGAGCTCAGTGGATTCCAGTGTGGTACTGTGATGCCACCTGTGCAACAAGTCTAGTCATGAAATTTCCTCACTCCTAAATATTCCACAGTCAACTGTCAATGGTATTATAACAAAGTGGAAGTGATTGGGAATGACAGCAACTCAGCCACAAAGTGCTCTGAATGCTTCAGCATACCAAGAGATTTAAGACAATTCCATGTCCCCAACAGTTTGGAGATGGCCCCTTCCTCTTCCAAATGGCTGTGCACCAGTGCATAAAATTATGGATGAGAGAGTTTGGTGTAGATGCTTGACTGGCCTCAACCCGATAGAACACCTTTGGGATGAATTACACTTAGACTTAGACTTAGACAAACTTTATTGATCCACAAGGGAAATAGTTTTGATTGAATTAGAGTGGAGACTGAGAGCCAGGCCTTCTCATCCAACGTCAGTGTCCTCACAAATGGAGGTGGAGGACGCTTCTGGAAGAGTGGTCAAAAATAACCATAAACACACTCCTAAACTTCGTGGACAGCTTTCCCAGAAGTGTTAAAGCTGTTTTAGCTGCAAATGGTGGACCGATGTCATAATTAAACCCTACGGATTAAGAATGGGATGTCACTTAAATTCAAATGTGAGTCAAGGCAAGTGAGCACTTACTTTTGGCAATATAGTGTAGCTTAAGCCCTTTAAGCCTGACTGCATGTGCATGAATAGGCCTAATTGATGATGGTGGTCACTTGAGCCTGCAGCTGCTTGAAATGTACAGATGGGCAGCTGTGGGAAGTGAATGAATATCGCAGAAATTCATATTAAGCAATTGGCAGGTGCTGTTTAAGCCAATGTGCACTTGACTTGAAGTGTTACATAACCAGCCACAGCAGCGATCATGTGGTCCCACTGTCCTTGTCATGCAGTCGTCCTGTAATTGACCGCGGTTTAAGCTGTTTGGTGTAGCCCTGTTTTTTTGTGCGTAAATTGGATGTTGACGCAGGTTGGGAGAGCAGTTTGGAGGCTGCATCTGGGCTTCCTCTGCGTCTTGTTTCTGCGCCCCTCCCTCCCTTTGCTCTCAGCATCCGTCTGACTGGGCAGAGCAGACCACAGTGCGTCTTAACCCGGACATTAACCTGCGTTTAACGATAACGAGGAGACTGTAAGGTGAGCGTAATTGATTTGGGATCAGCCATCAGAGTGCTCGTTTAATATTTAGCTGCATCCGGCTGTCCTTGGCTGTATTTTTTCCATCATCTGAGCTGCATCTTGCGGAGCAGAGACTAGAGTAAGCCAGTTTGTCGTGTCTTCTCCAAGGACACCGCTGAGTGGTGGTGCGGCAGAGATGAGCACGTCTGACGGCACTACGGAGACAGTGGGAGGACCCGGGCTTGTGCTGCTGCTCGGAGTTTTGTGAGTTGCCTTCATCTCATCTGTAAGCGCCCTGCTCGCTCTGCTCGCTGCCTGAATGTGCGCTGCGACGTCATGAGGTGATCTGCCTCTACAGTCACACAGTTGTTGCTGTTTTGCAGATCGAGGCGCACGCTCCCAGCAGATCTCTGAGAACTGTGACTCCGGCTTCTAAATGTCCGCTTCTTGAGGAGCCTTTGGACGTACCCCAACGCTGGTTTGATTTTCGGCTTTCGGCTTTTTATCGGCTTGTAGCCTGATTCTGCCGCATCAATGTTACCATCTGCAGAAGCCGCGAAATTATATCAGACTAATTACGTCCGCAACTCTCGTGTCATCGGACTTTTGTGGGCCATCTTCACCATTTTGTTCGGTATTGTGAATGTGACAATTTTCTCTCAGCCATACTGGATTGGCGATGGCATGGACACGCCACAGGCTGGCTACTTCGGCCTGTTTCACTACTGCGTCGGAGACGGACACTCCAGGGAGCTGGTGTGTCAGGGGAGCTTCACTGAGTTCTCTGCCATTCCCTCTAGTGCTTTCAAGGCCGCCTCCTTCTTCATCGGCATGTCCATGATGCTGGTGGTCACCTGCATCGGCTGCTTCAGCCTCTTCTTCCTCCTCAGCACCTCCACCGTCTACAAGATCTGCGGCTGGATGCAGGCTGCCTCCGGTAAGACACAGAGCCTCTTTAGATTAGACTCTTGTAGAAACTGTGCTGGAAGATTGCAGGCGAAGCATGAAATATCTGACATGTATCCTACCCTGGTGCACTGTCCATGGTGCTGAAACTAGCTTTGCATAACCATGCTGATGGTCTCATGTAAGTGAATTAGGCAGCAGGCTTTTAATGTGCAGATCATTATTTCAAAATAAATGACCATTACTCACACAAGGTCTTTGGGTGTCAGATACTTAGGTTATATAAGCAGTAATGATGAAGATGAATACCATCAATTATAAATTACATCCACAGCAGTCAAGCTTCCTGTCTATAATCAGTATGATTTAGGCTATAAATAATTACTTTTACAAATGCACAGCTAAAAGTAAGCTACCAATATTACCATGGTAGCTAAAGCCTACCATGGTAATATTGAATATTAAAGAATATTGGCCAAATCTAAAAGTTGTTAACATTTTTATGGACATTTCATTTTGTATCTCCATTTAAAAGGTATGACTTTTGAGCACAGGTAAAAATAAGTAATATCTTAACAAATCCTGGTTTATTTACTATCAGTACAGGTATCGAACCTGGAGATTTAAAAAAAGAAAAAAAAAGAAGAAGAAGAAACTGTGATTGTTTTGTCCATTTAAGTCAACTTGTGCTTCCTCACAGAGGTTCAAATAAACCTTGGGTGTTGTAACTCACAACTAAGAAGAGAGAGTCAAACAGGCCCTGGTGTATTGATAGTAGTATAAATCATAAAACATCTATGAGTCAGACTGAGCAAGGAACTGATGAACACCAAACCGATCACATTTATCAATACAATATTTTGAACTCATCCCCAATTTCTAATTTGTACATATTTCATACTAATTTTGCATATTACGGTACTTTGGCTGACTTCTACTTTAGCTCCAGATGTGTTCAAGAGACAATCCAACATGAATACAGCTATTGACACCAGTCACATTTCTCCTTCAGTCTCCAGTATGAGGCTACCTCTCTATCACTCAATCTTGCTGTAAAACATGGCTTCCCTCGGCTTCACCGGTGTTCAGCAGGAATACTGTTTGCAACACAAATGAGGCAGATTATTTGGCTGGGGCCCAGCTCCCGCTCTATGTGTTATGCTGGGTTTGAATTAATGCATTAAGCCAGTCTAATGAGAAGACTGCTGCTGAGATGAAAGGGAGAGGCAGCAGAAAGAGCCTGACCACACCACACAGGCACTGGGAGGCCTAATGAGAGCCTGCTTAACACTGTCCATCTCGTTCTCACTTAGCTCAAGGTTAAACTCACGCTTGCTTTTTGCACTTCCTCCCACAGAGGACAGGTGGTGCCATCTGCAGCAGCCCCATCACTGTCCACACTGTTTTGTTTGGTGAAGACAAATGTTTGTTTGTTTGTTTGTTTTTACAGTAGTGCAAGCAGGGCAGCACAGTGCAAAAAATATGAGTGATTGTTATAGTCACAGATGACAAATGGCATCTAAAATGGTCAAGGATTATTGGTCAATTAGTCACAATTATAGGTACACTATGTATCTTTTCTGGTTTGAAGGAATACGCTGCCTTCTTGTCCCCATGGAGATGTTATTGATTTGTCTGGAACAATCTACAGTAGGACATTAAACTATCTCAGTGGAGACAGATATATCTTTGAGGGCACCACCAGGCCAAGTTAAACTTTTAGCCGTAGACTTCTTAGTCAGATGGCAGTTATTAGCTGGTGATCACAATTATCCCAGTTTTGAACACTATATGTTGCTTCATTCTTAGGCGAACCACAGGAATAGCAAATAACCATCAAACTATTAATTATATAATATGAGCAAAGGAGAAGTTCAATTTGTCAACTGGACAAAGTTTGTTTGGTTGAAAACGTTTCGCCGCTCATCCGAGAGGCTTCGTCTCTCGGATGAGCGGCGAAGCGGCGAAACGTTTTCAACCAAACAAACTTTGTCCAGTTGACAAATTGAACTTCTCCTTTGATCATGGATTCTACCTGGACGACTGAGGGACTTTTCACGTATATAATATGAGCTATGATTTTTTTTTTTTTGCTTTAACAATAATGCATAGATGTTCTTTTATAGACACATACTGTACATTCAACTCTTCAGCCACAGCTTCGGGGTCAAATGTCTTGCCTATGGACACAATGTTTATATTCAATGCCAATAACAAGATCAAACCACTCATTTTGTAGTTTTTGAGCTATATGTAAAACCAACAACTGTCAAACTAAGATACAAACACAAGTATATTTTTTTAAAGATTTAATTGTTCCTTCTGTCATTCACTATTTTAAACAAGTCACATCCCATCAGATGAGTGTGAGCGGGTCAGCTTTAGTGCTCTGTCTCCCATGATGCTTCACTGCCCCAAGGGCAAGGGAGACACTTTCTGTATTCCAAGCAGCTTTCTCGTCTCCTCCACAACCATCTATGCATTTGCTTCATCATTCACTATTTTTCTTTGTGTTTTCTCTGTCAGTTAACATTGCACGCCTTCTGCCTTCTCGTGTGCATGCATGATATGAGGGCGAAGATATGTGCGATCGGGTCATTTAGTTTAAAGGCTATTCAGAGGACAAGGTCAAACAGTATGTGCCGGCCAAGTCTTCTGTGGATAAAACGTGGGGATGGAATTGTCTCATACACTGGCTTTCACAAATCCCCTTGTGCTGGACAAAAGGTCATAGACTTTCACTTAGCAACATCACACATTCACAGCACTGGGCATTCAGTATTGTGTTGCTAAACCTGGAGTATGTAAGCTGTCTGTGGTGGTACCAGTACTCAAGTAGTGATTTTGTTTTCCTTTATAATAAGAATGTGCATTATTTGTACACAATGACCTATTAAAATATAAAAATGTGCACCTATTTTCTATTAGGTTTATTATTAGATGTACATGTTTATATTTTTATTATTTACTGGATGGGATATTGCAGGTAGTAATAAGCAAAAATTCACTGCAACTATTTTTTTTTCTTACATGAACAGATCTATTTCTGAGAGGGTTGGGTAAAAAGTTGAAAGTTTAATGCGAGCAGAGGGGCACTTTGAGCCTTAAGATACTGAGTGCTCCTTACTCCCTGCTGCCCTAGATGGACTCTTATCCTTCTCTTACTTTCTTCACCAGAGCTATTTCTGTCCATGCATCTGCACAAGTCCATACCATGCAGATGTAAGCATGAGATGCTCTTCCACTTCGCTGAGCACCGCATAATATGCAAAAGTCTCTACATATCATTTTATCACTCTTCCATTTTTGTTCACTGCAGCAGTGTTTCCATGCTGTCCAATTTGATTTAAGCTGCACCAGGAGTCTTTCATACTGGTATAGATTTGCATGCTCCACCAGTACAGTTAGGTATGGTTAGAACAAAATACATCTTTCAAGTGAGATACTGCCATAGCGTCGTTAAAAGCTCATAAAGGACAGTTATGTATTATGTCTCCTTTAACTGTAGCTCCATACATATTGGTAATGAGTCATATAATGTGAATATAGCCACAACATCAGGCAAACATCAGCCACACTGAGGATGCCAATGGTGTGATGGAGTCTTTCTTTGAAGGCTATATTAGATTTTAGATATTATTTTGTTAAATATGGAATGAATGTTGAACTCACTGAAGAGCTGGACCACTGTTATTAATATTCTATACACTGTTCTTTATGCTTAAGCAGCTTTTGATGCATCCATTAAAATGTGGATGTACTTGGTTTGTATATGTGGCTCAGTGAATTTAAAGTAAACAGCATCAAGCAATTCAATTTTCCCCAAGACATTAGCATATAAATTAAAGTATATTTAAAATGTCCAAACTTTACTGAAAATTCCTTCATTCCCAAATGGACAAACAACATACTTACATATGAAAGTACATATGGAGCTAAAAAATGTAGGGTTCGTGACTAAAGTGATGAAAATTCATGTCACATGTCCACATTTTTGCTGTGGATGTCTATCCTGCTCTGATTCTCTATTACCTTATGAAACATTCATTATGATGTGGATTAACAGGAGAATGGAACATTTGTTACACGTGTAATTCAGAACAATGAAAGATTTTAATCCAAAGTCTTGATAAGTACAGTAAATGTACTGCACTAATTACAGATTACATCAGATCAGATTACAAACTATAAATCTTTTTGCAACAACAAAAGCTCACCATATTAAATGTCTCAAAGTAAGAAACAGTCACAAGCTTTTGTGTTTGAATACTGTCACCATTTTCTGAAGCTAATCCAAACAAAATAGTTTCTTTGTTTCTGCTGACAGAAGGGACTTTTAACATTATGCTAGTTTTTGTTTGATGCGGATAGGCCCATTAATTACAGATATATTAACCACAAACAATGTCAATAAATCATACAAGTCAATACATTTTAACAGTTAAACTACAAATTCCACCATAGCATTCTTACCATGCCCTCCAGCTCAGTATTACACTACGGACAATTTGAATGTTACAACACCATGTGAACACTATATACCCATACTGTACAGTGAGTCCTGCCTAAGCCTCGCCTCTGGTGACCCTGCCCATGTGTTGCTGCTCAAATTCAAATAACTCTTTAGATTCCTGCTTGCCCTCGCCGCTCTTTATCCTCTGTGGACATAGGCCGCATCTGGACCTGTTACATAAGCCCCTCCCTCCAGCCCTCCAGAGCCCCCGCTGCTCTGCTGGCTGCATCGTACACCAGCCGCCTCCCTCTTGATCTCCCACCATGCACCTCACCTCTTCCTGCTCACCTAATCGCCCAAAGTGTCAGATCTATAATGGAGGAACAGGCTCATGCCAAGTGTACTGTTAAGCTAGGGCTATGGTTGTACAATCTCGACTTTGTAAATGAAATGAGGTTTGTAGTTAAAATGAAAAAGGTGCAAAAAAAAATGTGGTTTAAAACATGTTGTATATTAAAAGATTGTAATTTATAGATTAATGTTGCAATGCATGTTAGGGATGTGCCAAAATACTGAAATAACAATATATTACGATACTAAATTTGGGGATTGACATCATATTGATACTGTGTACTGCTGTATCGACATGTGTATTTTTTAGTAAATTTTCTTTCTTTCTTTCTATTTATTCATGACAGCACTATTGTGTCGCTTGTTTAGAGAAAGGAAACTTGTTTAAGCAGTTCATTTGACATCCCAATTGTTTGATGATTAAAATGAATGTATTTCTTATTGACTTTGTGCAGATAAAGAATTATTGTTATTAAAATACATTTGATTTTTAAATATAGTGATATAGACTGGAATTTATTGATCCACAAGGGAAATGACTTGGACACAGTAGCTCACACGTCACAATATATTATAATAACAAAGAGTAAAAAATATAAATGGTAATGATAAATTCTAAATAAGCAATAGCAAAAAAGATAGCAAGAGACAGGCGTCGCATAAGGATATATATATTGCAGAATATCAAATGCAATATATAAATGATTTAATATATCACAAAATGGTTATATTATTGTAACGGGAGTGATGTATCTTGTATGAAATTGTGATTCCCTGTGATTCCCAGCACTAACACATATAGCCTAACGCCAGAAAAAAACATTAGTGTGTCTAGTCAGTATACACGGCTCTGTATGCCGTGCTGTGAGGAATGACTTTCTCCGCTTTTTGCTCCCTTTCACTTCAATCAATGTGTGGTAATAAGAAGATGTGTGTGGACAATATGAGCCAGACATCATACCGGCTCTGCATACAAAACACTTGGCCGCAGTCAAACCAACTTAAGGAGGATTGGAAATGGAAGACATCAAGACAATCATTAAGTTCAAGGAACTGGAGGAGCAGAGTGATTGGATAAGCTCAGAATATCAGAGAAAGGCATTTTTTTTAAATAAAGTGGCACTTAGTCAGTACTATTGTATATGATAATTAGAAGTCGAATTTTTGAACAATATTTTTAAAAAAAACATTACAACAATTAAGACACTATTACTATTATGATTATATAACCTCCCTAGCTGCAACAAATGTAAAATAGGTCACATTTACCATATATGCACCACTATTTCTTACTGAAAGATTTGTAGATCAGTAACATCATAACCTGTATAAGGGTCATTCCAGAATTGGAGGACATTTGGGCTTTAAAATTATTGAAAAATAAACTTTTTATTTTACTTTTGTGGTTGTCTGCTACATATTCATCAATAATAGGTAATAGACTATCAAATGCTTGATTAGCTCAGCTTATGGATCAATGGTACAATTTTTATTCCATGATTTATTTGGTGGAGTAACCATGTTACTCTAATCACAGTAACAGGATTGCAGGTAACAGGGTTGCAAATCCGCACTAATGTTAGCTTTATCTCAGGAGTAGAAGATAGCTGTTTAGCTAGCTGTTATGCAAATAAGTAAAGGAAAAAAATAATAATTCTTATCTTATTCTGATCAATTGCATAACAGGGTTGCATGAGGTAGAGTGAGACATTCAATCAAGGCTAACTATGTTATAAAAAAATATGAAAAATAGGGGCGGCAGTAGCTCAGTTGGTAGAGCATATGCCTCGTGATTCAGGGGTTGGCGGTTCAAATCCCGCTCTTGACGGATTGACCCATATGATCCAACAGATAAGCGCTGTCGTTGTGTCCTTGGGCAAGACACTTAACCCCCACCTCGCCCCCAGTGTCTGTAGACACTGGTAGCCCCCATGGCAGAAGATACATCAAGGCCGTTGTGACTTGAGCCGTCCTCCTGTGGACTCACCACCCGCGGGAGGATTCATGGGGGCTGGTGCATTGAGTTCTGGGCAGCAGAACACTGCTTGGACTGCTGCCCCCGCGACCCAGTAAAATGGAAAAGCAGAAGAAAATGAATGAATGAATGAAAAATAGAAGAGAAGACAAACCTTTGCTCTACCCATTCTTTTGGAAAATTGTTTGATGATGTCAAGTCCAGGGGATCATGTGGTTCACTGCTTTCTTCTTCTTCTACCAGGCTAAAATGTTATGGTAACAGGGTTGCGTGCATGTTGTGAATAATTATTATTTGAAATATTATGTCTATTAAAACAAATGTTCCCACAGTTACAAGAGATGGCAATGAAACAAATAATACAAAAAAAAAAAAAATACCTGTTTTATTTGAGATTCAATCATTAGAGGGGTGAGACAAAAGGAAAATGGCTTTTTTTTTTTTTTTTTTTTTTGGGGGGGGGGGGGGTACTCCAGACTTATTTGGTATTTTTAAAACAAATTTCAAGCATTCATTTCTCTTATTTTTTTAGATTTGGTCTCATGGCAAGTAAATTCACTCAGAAACTGTATATTTTAGTATTTTGTATGTGGATTATTTAATATTTGATGGGTGGGACATAAAATGTCCTCCAATTCTGGAATGGCCCATAAAGAAGTGGACTAAGGGAGTTTGACATCATTCATAGTGTTCATTCAGCTCCAGCCAAATGAAGTCAATCAAGGCTAGCAGTTATAGGGGTGAATTTGGAGCCAGTTCCTTATTAGACATAGGAATTTATTTACGGAGCGAAATAAACACGCCAGGTTCACTGTAGAGCAAATGAATATGAACATTTTAAGACCAAAATGATGAGGCTCACCGCAGCAGCTACAGAGAGAGGGTCGACAATTTTCCAATGTAAAGTCAACTGGAAACAGGGCGATGGAACTGGAAGCACTCCTTATTTGGAATGTGGTGGCTAGCAGGTTAGCTATGTCGATTTATATATAAATGGACCTAGTTTATTTGCCCTTGGGCTTTGTTACTCAGTCAAATTCTTTCATTCTCCCACTGTGCTCATTTGAATGCCATATCTTTCTCATTTGAGCAGGGTTGGGTGTCCGTGACAGCAGTGGCTCTAGTGCAAACTGTTGCTATGTCCTTGGGCAAGACACTTCACCCACCTTGCCTAATATGAATGTGTTTTGTGTGCAAAGCTGTCTTTATAGTAGCAAGTCATAGCCATTCTCAAATGTCTTTATAAAGGTGCAATTATTAGTACTATTTGTCAGTGGTCCTTAACATTTTGTATCACCAATTCAAATACTCTCCCACACCTGCATATTCTCGACTAAAAAGCGCATTTATTTAAAAAAAAAAAAACTTAACTTCTACAAATGATATCTCTTATTTTTGCTCCCTTCCCCTTAAGTGAATAGAAATGATGTGCTCATTGTGCAGAAAAGCGGTAAAGCTGTTGACATAGACTGTGCTTGGGAGCTGCCTGCCTCCAGCCACCAGCACTGACACTCACCGAGGCAGAAATAGATTTGGAACAGAGACAGCTCATATGAACCGTTCCTCGTCTTCCACAGCAGAGTTTGAAAGTTGCTCCAATTTTCTCTGCATTTTTTGACACTTAGTGGAGTTTTTTCTAAGCTGTCATGAATTCTTGTTCATGAGTTTCTGTCCAGTCAGCACAGAAAATAAGCAATCGTGCAGAATTTTCTGTACGTGTAACTGTTCTCTCGTAGCATCACCTGATAAGGGATTATGTGCAGATAATTAGATACTTATACCAATTAAGAGTTAAGCAATGTTACTACTCTAATATTTCAAAGGTCTACAGTAATATATTGAAAGTAGAGTTGGGCGGTATCCAAATTTTGATACCGTTAAACCGTGTCCACATTTTCCCGGGGTATACGGTATTACCGTTGCTAAGGCTAAAATAAATAAATAAATAAATAAATAAATAACACTTGGTAGCACTACAGTGGAGTCGCCTCGCCAAATGGCAGCTTGCACCTATACCGTTCAGAAACAGAATAGCAAGCATTACATAGGCCTAATGATACTGAAAACATAACAAAACATGTACAAAATTAGTAACTTTTATTAACAAATGTTTAAAGTGCAAATACAGCAGCCAACCGACGGGACGAAATAACAAATTGTCTGTGGGCTAAAGCTAACAAACCAACAGGAATCATTATCAGAAGCAGTGACTTTATAACCAAGTGCTTAACAAAGAACTGAGCAAAACCCGCATGGCAAAGCTGTAACCACACAGTTAAGAAGGTGAATTATGCATACATTCACGAGTGCGCTACACTCGCGACAATATGCAGTTGCCTCTGCTCCTCCACAGTGCCGCTGTTATCTCTCGACGGGTAGGATGTTTCACCAGAACACCGCCACAGTGTTCCTGCACATTTTACACACAGCCTCGTTCACATTAGCCGGCTCTCCCTTGTCATTTGGCCGAAATCCGAAATGCTACCAAATTGCAGATGTTGTGTTTTTCTTTGGGACCAACTCAGCGCGGTCCGTCATGTTGTCTTCTCCTTCTCCCTTCTGAGCGGTAATGTCACGTGACGATGCAACATCCAGGAACTTCATCGAACGTCATCTCTCCGATAGTAATATTAGTTTTAAACTGTAATAGTATTAAATTAACAAACACAACCACACATACATAAGTGCTGGACAAACACTCTTTATTTAGGCATTTAATTAATTATAGTTAATATTATATTAGGGCAACATTTTTTTTTTTTTAATGACGGTAATGAATCTGATACCGTTGCTATTTTTAGATACCGCAGTATACCGTATTACCGTATTACCGCCCAACCCTAATTGAAAGGCTAGTTCATTTGTCCTTGTTCTTACGACAATAGCAATAACATCTCCATAGAGACAAGCAGTGAGCAGACCCTCCACCAGAAAAATTACACAGTGCATCTTTAAAGACCCAGTGAGACATTATAAAAACTTAAAATCATTGCACAATTTTTATATTTATTACCATTTAACCTGTTTTTCTGTTTTAATTGCACCCTTATGGTATCATAATAAAAGTATTCACAAGTAAGAATGATTACGGCCCACATTAGAACTGCCCATATATGACCCGATCATTTACCCTACAGACCCAGACTTGCCATTACTTAAACAATGACACATCTTCACAGCCCATTTAGTCCCTGTCTTAATCAAAGACTCATAATTGCCCCCATTTATCTGGAAGTAATTATTCTTTATCTTTGTCCTGGTATTATAGGTAATCCTTCTGGCTAGTCATTCACCCGACTCTGCAGTGAGATAGAGAGTGCTAATTGCTCATAGTTAAGAGATGGTTAATGCTGTCTACAGTTCATTAAGACTTTGGCGGCCACAGCTCTGATTGGATTCATTTGTGTTTTCTTATCAGTAATTATGGTGATAGGACTGGACTGCTACGCGCAGAATATATTCTGGAATGACTCAAATTGAACAAAATGAAAAGGCAAAAATGGGAAAAATGTGTTCAAAGGGATTGGATTTTTGGTGAAATTGCCATGAGTTTTAATTTGTTTTATATCATGATTTCATTCAACCTTATTCCAGTTTACTTTAAGTGCTAAAATCATGTTGTAGACTAAGTTAAAGTACAAACTTTAACTTTATAAAGGTTGTATTTAAAGTTTAATATATGAAATTAATCTTTTAATTAAAAATAGTCCACTCAAATAAATATTTCATTATAATAACATATGGCATTAAACAGATCTAGCTTGTGTATCTTCAAATACAGGTGTTTTTATTGCCCAAAATACATTGAAAAAATTATACTTACTGTCTTGTTACTTGTTCTTCTTACTTGTTTCAGATCTGACCTGTAACTTGCCCTATTTGAGATAAATAATGGCATACTGCGGAACATTCTAGGCAAAACAATAACATTTCCTGATCTCTCAGCTGACACAACATCCACCAGAAATTTACTTAGTACACCAACCTGTTACCAACCACCCAAACTTATATTTTTGCAAAGTTAACCGTCATGTTGTCTTATCTGTGACTCACACAAACTTTGTTTTTGAAATGAAAGTTAATTTTTTTATTTTTCAGTTTTTGTTCTGAGTTCAGGTCCAGAGAGCCTAGCCATGCATATTTATAGACTCCTGCAGTGGTATAAACTAAACACTCTGAGCTGTTCTCGATTCAAGAATTATCTTTTTTTTTCTCTGAGCATCAGCTTTAGCATCAGTAAAGTCTACTTTCCCTGCAGTATTTTCTTTGCAGTATATTGTACGATGCATAGCTGTACACATAGGACCTTTCATGTTTACAGATTTGCATGTGACAGCTCTTACGGTGATTGTGGCCCATATAGCGTGAGACGACATGCTCCGCAAAGTGTGTATGCATAATTTAGTTTGTCACTGCTATGTAAATGTGGAGCGTGGGAAAACTCATATGAAATTGTGGAAGCTTGTGACATTTATTTATTTATTTATTTTATTTTATGTATTTATTTGAATTAGGAAAGAATATTTAGAGAAACACGCAAAAGAGACAGAAGTGCACATAAACATGACAGCAAGTTCACCACAATAGACCATTTTCTGAGTTTAAGAGGCTCCGAGAAGAAGAACATCTGCCTGTGAGAGCATGTTTGATTATTTTTCAATCAATGTTTCAGAGTGTTTTTGAAGGTTGAGAAGGACCCACAGTTCCTGACATGAAATCAGCATTGGTCAGACACTTTTAGAGTGAGTTGGCTTTCATTATATTAGCTTTCAAAATGGTCTAATCTATACAATATTAAAGAAATTTAAAACTATTTTCTAATTTATTAAGGTATCATCTCATGCAAAACTGACTATTTGGAGCTTCCTATCATGTTGTTTCTTCATCTAAAGCATGTCTGAAGAGATTTTATATGTCATCCATGCATGTTTAAGTAATCTAGTGATCTCTCCAGGGTCAGCAAAATGATGCTTTCCAAAGCTCTACCCTTAAGCCAGTGCTTCTCAATTATTTTCTGTAACACCCCCCCTAGGAAGAAGAAAAATTTTCACGCCCCCCTCCCTGCGTGCGACTGTAAATAGTATTATTTGTCTAGAAAATTGTTATTAGTACACCTCTGCATAACATTGTATCCTTTATTAACATTAAAAACAAAAAAGAAAGAAACTTACAACTTACGTCTTTTTGCACTGAGGACTCAAATATTAATGTGTTTTTAATGCAGCTTTGCACACATTTGTTTACGTTTTACAGAAACGAAACTTAAAACTACATTACATAAACTAAAAGTGCTGAAAAAAACCGCTCTCTCCTGGTGCTGCTGATGCGTCAGCTTCTGTTGGACTAAAGGACACGACTCAGTGGAATATATGTGTTTTTCTGTGACAGAGGATGTTCTGCTGATGGTGAGTCTGTTCTGTATATCGCATATTTAAGGTTGCCGACCCCTGTCCCAGAGCAACAATGAGAGCGCCACTGCCAACTACTGTTGTTGATGTGCAATTACACTTAGTTCTAGAACAGTACGGCAAAAAGCATGTTTCCCAGGGTCACACACGCCCCCCCTGGCATCACACCGCGCCCCCCCAGGGGGGCCCGCCCCACTATTTGAGAAGCACTGCCATAAGCCTACATCATCCATCACCCACAAGGCAATTTTCCATTATTATACAAAAGCATGATACAAAACAATACACTGCATCTTCACACACGATGCGATGTGCAATATTTTTTTAAAGTAGTCATTAAAAGGTAAAATGTTTATCTAAATATGTAATGTGTTAGTAATAGAAGTGTACCCCCTCTTTCTATCCACAATTGCCCACATTTTTTGCCTCACGTCAATTACCAAAAGAAATGCGTTAGTTGGAGAAGACAAAAGATTTAACAAAAGAGCTAAAATCAAAGATGACTGTTCAGTACTGAAATCATATCACCATCTGCCACCACTCACATCTGACTGTAAAATGTTGTCTTTATCCCAAAATCTAATCATGCCAGTGCTGTGATGAAACTGACCTGGACCTGTGGCCATCTGCACAACTTGGAAAAGCCACAAAACGGATTCAAAAATGATTCTTTCAAAACCCACCAGATTTATTACAGTCTGTTTGGGAAATTAGCCAACAAGCTTTCAACAAATCACTTCCCTACCATCTGCCCATTTACCCCCCGAACTGCACTGCATCTCATCTGCCCTACCTCCAATATATTACATAAGACACATTCACAGCCAACAAGCTTTTGCCTGGTAGATTTGTTTCTGCATGCGCGGCCCCTCTGTGCCAGGGAAGAGAAGAAGACAAAAAGAAAAAAGATAAAAGAAAGACTTGCTGCATAGGCCAAGGGGCATCTGCGTATTGTGCGATCATTACTGGCTGTATCCAAGGAACAGAGTGGATTGCTTTATTATTATTCAGTCTACATCTGCAAAGCTGAAAATACTCCACCTTGTGATGTCATGTAGTGGTCATTTTCAAGTTAATAGCTCTACCTCTTGCAGCGTTTAATATGGTGTAGTGGGTTCAAGTAGCCATGAAGCATGTAATATGCTTTTACTCAGTGTTAATGTGTTGAAAGATGATAACATTTAGTGTAAGAATTTTAGCATCTTTGGCTCACACACAGTGATTAAGTCACTCGCCACACAGTTGGAAGGTTTTGGGTTTCAATTCCGGACTGGACAGGACTAATGCTCATCTGATCTATAAAATTTCACTGTACAACTTGTGCACAAAAGTTTATTTGGTCGAATATGTTTCGCAGCTCATGCAAGCTGCTTCTTCAGTTCTGGCTAGAGTGCTGGTTGACACTGCCTATATCTGTCTGAAGGGAGGAGCTAACTACAATGAAATTACTATGAAATAACAATGAAATTACAATGAAATTATTACTATGAATCATTATACCAGTGCTTCTCAATTATTTTCTGTGGCGCCCCCCCCCCCACCAGGAAGAAGAAAAAATTTCACGCCTCTCTGCACGCAACTACACTCAACAAAAATATAAACGCAACACTTTTGTTTTTGCTCCCATTTTTCCTGAGATGGACCCAAAGATCCAAAATTCACTCCAGATACACAACACTACCATTTCTCTCAAACATTGTTCACAAATCTGTCCAAATGTGTGACAGCGAGCACCTCTGCCCCACCGAGACAATCCACCCCACCTCACAGGTGCACCACATCAAGATGCCGATCCGACATCATGACCAGTGCACAGGTGCGCCCCAGACTGCCCACAATAAAAGGCCACCCCGAAATGTGCTTTTTTTTTGCTTTATTGGGGGTCTGGGGACTCAGAACCAGTCAGTATCTGGTGTGACCACCATTTGCCTCATGCAGTGCAACACATCTTCTTCGCATAGAGTTTATCAGATTGTCAATTGTGGCCTGTGGAATGTTGGTCCACTCCTCTTCAATGGCTGTTATGGACGAAGAACACAGGTGCATTTTATTGATGGCATTTTGAATGCACAGAGATACCGTGATGAGATCCTGAGGCCCATTGTTGTGCCATACATCCATGAACATCACCTCATGTTTCAGCAAGATAATGCACGGCCCCATGTTGCAAGGATCTGTACACAATTCTTGGAAGCTGAAAATGTCCCAGTTCTTGCATGGCCAGCATACTCACCGGACATGTCACCCATTGAGCATGTTTGGGATGTGCTTGACCGGCGTATATGACAGCGTGTACCAGCTCCCACTAATATCCAGCAACTTCGCACAGCCATTGAAGAGGAGTGGACCAACATTCCACAGGCCACAATTGACAATCTGATAAACTCTATGCGAAGAAGATGTGTTGCACTGCATGAGGCAAATGGTGGTCACACCAGATACTGACTGGTTCTGAGTCCCCAGACCCCCAATAAAGCAAAAAAAAATGCACATTTCAGGGTGGCCTTTTATTGTGGGCAGTCTGGGGCGCACCTGTGCACTGGTCATGATGTCGGATCGGCATCTTGATGTGGCGCACCTGTGAGGTGGGGTGGATTGTCTCGGCGGGGCAGAGGTGCTCGCTGTCACACATTTGGACAGATTTGTGAACAATGTTTGACAGTAATGGTAGTGTTGTGTATCTGGAGTGAATTTTGGATCTTTGGGTCCATCTCAGGAAAAATGGGAGCAAAAACAAAAGTGTTGCGTTTATATTTTTGTTGAGTATATAAATAGTATTATTTGTCTAGAAAATTGTTATTATTACACCTCTGCATAACATTGTATCCTTTTATTAACATTAAAAACAAAAAAGAAAGAAAGCACTGAGGACTCCAAATATTAATGTGTTTTTAATACAGATTTGCGCACATTTGTTTACGTTTTACAGAAACGAAACTTAGTTTATGCAAATAAGCCATGTGGTTTTAAAAGCGCTGAAAAAAAAAACACACTCTTTCCTTGTGCCGCTGATGCGTCAGCTTCTGTCAGACTAAAGGACACGACTCAGTGGAATATACGTTTTTTCTGACAGAGGATGTTCTGCTGATGGTGAGTCTGTTCTGTATATTGCGTATTTAAGGTTGCCGACCCCTGCCCCAGAGCGACAATGAGAGCGCTACTGCCAACTACTGTTGTTGATGTGCAATTACACTTAGTTCTAGTACAGTACGGCATCACACCGCGCCCCCCCCCAATAGTGGGGGCTTGCCCCACTATTTGAGAAGCACTGCATTATACTATCATTGTAGTTAGCTCCTCCCTTCAGACAGATATAGGCAGTGTCCACCAGCACTCTAGCCAGAACTGAAGAAGCAGTTTGGATGAGCTGCGAAAGGAAGTCGACCAAATAAACTTTTGTCCAGTTGACAAATTGAATTTCTCCTTTTACCATGGATTCTATCTGGACGACTGAGGGATTCTACACAGATCCTATACAACTTGTGTGTATAATGACAAATAAAGCTCACTGCCTAAACTATGATGAACAACAGATTCAGATTAGGGCTGTCAGTTTAACGCATTAATTAGATTAATTAATTACACTGCAAATTAAACCATTATAAAAAATATATATATATGTTAATCTGTATGGGTTTCCTTCTAAAAGTTACATGTGTTGACACCGGCTTACCTCTGACAGTCTCAGCTGATCCCAGTTTGGCTCGCTTTCTGGAGCCCACGTAAGTAGGTCCAGTAACTTCCCTGGAACATGAAATAAAGCTTGTTTTAATTCTCAAAACAAAACATTTGTTAGAAAGGTGATATATTTGCGTCCGAAACAGTTGTCCACGAAACATCCAGCAGCGTATTTCGCATTCGCGTATTGTCTCTCTCCACTCGTATCACTACGCCCATGTTAACTCTATCAGCCTGTTCACCTTCAGCGGACGTCTATGCCGAAGTTTTCAAGTGAACAGGCTGATAGAATTAACATGGGCGTAGTGATACGAGTGGAGAGAGACAATGCGCACTTCACCAAACCAGAATTTGGGAAATGAATGAGCAAAACGACCACATGAAAACTGAAAAACTCAATCGCAAAGTGGGTTCGTTTGTTCGTTCGTTCGCTCGAACGATCACTCACTCACTCACAATCTCTCTCTCTCTCTCTCTCTCTCTCTCTCTCTCTCACTCTCAATCTTTCTCTCCCTCAATCTCCCTCTCAATCTCTATCTCTCACACTCTTAAAAGAGTGTGAGAGATAGAGATTCTTGACAAACATTCTTGACAAACACTCTTGACAAACACGTAAATGCGGTCGTTAAATCCGTTTTTTATCATTTGCGGCTTTTATCGAAAATTAAATCTTTTTTATCTTTTAAATCTTTTGAACAAGTAATTCATGCTTTTATTTCCTCGCGTTTAGATTACAGTGAACCCTCGCTGTATCGCGGTTCACTCTTCGCGGCCTCGCTGTTTCGCGGATTTTTTTTTCCATTTTTTTTTTTTTTTTTTCCAATTTTTTTTATAGTGTAACTTTTTTTTTTACAGTGTAACATTCTGTCCTGCGCCCTGATTAGCTAAGAGACTAGACCAGGACTAAACCAGGTCTAAAGCAGGTCTAAACCAGGACTAAACCAGGTCTAAACCAGGACTAAACCAGGTCTAGACCAGGGATGGTAGGGACAGAGTCTCTGATGTCCTTCACGAGAGCGCCTGGGTGACAGGAGGTGTGGCCTTTGTTTACTTGCACGAGCCATGGAAGAGAGTGTGAGCCGGACCATGGAAGAGCCAAGAATCAACATGGACGGGCCTGGGGAGCCGCAGCGGGGAGAGGACACTCGCGCGCACAGAGGAGACTCTTCCCCAAGCTCTTCCCCGTCACGCCGAGAGGACGAACCCGACCCCGTCCTAGAGAGCTGTGGAGTATTGGCGACGCATTGATAGCGGTCTGATTTTGGAGCCGGGGTGAAATGCAACCAACTCTTGTGAGCGCAGGTTGGTCTTACCTGGTCTTGTGGTGAGGACTGGTGCTCAGAGGCGTCTGTTAGCGGTTTTGCACTGTTAGCATTGGCTTGAGTCTTGCCCAAAATGATATCCAGGTCGCTTTCCACTCGACTTTCGCACATGGCATGGATATGTGGTACCAAAACAAACACACGTGTCCGCGCGCAGTGTCCACGCGCACGTGTCCGCGCGTCACGTGCCCCCCCCCCCACTATTAATATATTTTAATGAAAATCTACAAAAGTTTGAGTGTTTAAACAAGAGAAAAATGTGAGAAAATGTTAATACCAGTCTCAGAAAGGTGTATAATGTGTCTGGTGAAGCGTTTTCAGCCTTAAAACATGTAGAATAATTGTAAAATATAAAATTGTCCTACTTCGCGGATTTCACTTATTGCGGGCTATTTCTGGAACCTAACCCCCGCGATAAACGAGGGTTCACTGTACTGTAATGCACTTTTTCCCGGCATTAGCCATCATGCACTTTCTCGCTTACAGTTAGTACAAAACTCTGCTGCTTTTAACTGGAAGCAAAAAATGTGAGCACATTACTCCGATTTTAGCGTCATTGCACTGGCTCCCAGTTCGTTTTAGAGTTGATTTTAAGATTTTATTGTTTGTTTTTAAAGCTTTAAATGGACTGGCCCCACAGTATGTCTCAGACCTCATCCAAATCTACACCCCCACGCGCAAGCTGAGGTCTGAGGGCCAACTCCAGCTCGTGGGGCCAAAGTCGAGTCTTAAAACCAGGGGGATCGGGCTTTCTCTGTAGCCGGCCCAAAGCTGTGGAACCATCTGCCCCTTCATGTCCGAACTGCCCCGACTATCGAGTGTTTTAAGTCTCGTCTTAAAACCCACTTTTATTCTCTGGCTTTTAACACTGCGTGAGTTTGTGTGGTCCTCTGTGTCTCTTATTGATTTTATTTTATTTTACTTTATTTATTTATCTATTTATTTATTTTATTTCATTTATTTATTTATTTATTTTATTTTTTTATTTTTTAGCTTACTTTGTCATTTTATGGTGCTGTTTTAATTTGATTTTATTTATACACACATACTATGTATTCTTTATGTTTTTATCTCTGTGCAGCACTTTGGAAACAGCTACGTTTGTAAAATGTGCTATATAAATAAAGTGGATTTGGATTTGGATTTAAAATGTGATTAATTAGATTAATTAATTACAAATCCTGTAATTAATTAGATTCATTTTTAATCACCTGACAGCACTAATTCAGATTATATCTAAATGTACTCTGTTTTTGCAGAGTTCTACTGTGGTCTGCTGAAATATATGTGCCATGACTGGCTTGTGGGCTGATCCAACAGATAAGCTTATGCATAACTTAAGGGGAACAATTGACTTTTATGGACTGTATGTGTGCTCTCTCATTATTATTATATTTGATTGATTTATGCATGTTTTGAGAAATGTTATAATATTGAGGCTTGAGAGCTCATTACTTTGTACTTATGGCTAATGCATTATATTTAAAAAAAAATCAGATTTTGGTCATAACAGGATTAAAAATGTCATCATATTTTTTTTCTTCATCTTTGAACAGGAAGTGACTTTTATATTTTTAGAGCAATATTACGAATTTCCTTTGGGAAAATAAAGTATTTCTCTATCTATTCTGCTTTATATGTTCTTGCCTCTCAAAGCATCCCTCTTGGTACAGCTTGTTCTCAGGGGAGAAGTAAAGAGACAGGTATGAAGAGTTGAGCTGAGAGAGTCCAGGATAATGCCGTCAGCTAAAATATGTTCTGAGCCAGGCCCTGACTGACAGCTGGACTCAGGTGTGCAGCTGCCGCTATTTCTGGGGCCACAGTTAAGGTTTTGTAAAAGTAAAGCAGTGGAGAGCTCTGGTCTAGTGCACCGAGAGACTGTAAAACACAGCAGAATATGCAGACATTTAGTTCAGATATTATGAGGCAAATGAGGACGCATTGGAAATATAATAATAACATCATTAAATATAAAAGGATTTGATAGCCATCTGTTATTTGTATAAACTAGTTAAAGACGGATGAAAGTGGTTGGAGCTTTTACTGGGTGGTTGGGTTTGTTTCTTGAAACAGCCTCCATTCAATATCAATGCATGTGTTAGTAGGCTCGTTGCAATATCTAATGTTGGGATAGCCAAAAAAAAGAGATTTATAATGCTAGAGAAAATATTAACAATAAAAACAATATAGAGGCACCACTGATTATTGCAGATTCATTAGTTGACTAAAAAGAAGCTGTGACAAAAGCTTAAAACTTCAGTATTTCTGATCTGACCATGCATCTGACCCAAACTACACTCAAATACTACTGCACAGGAGTTCATCCAAAAACATAATTTATTTTAAACAGAAAAGTATTATGAAAAGTTGAAAAGTTGGCTGTTGTGTATATAAATGCTTACAATCTAAATATAATATAATTAATCAATCACATTTTGGTTGACTAAGACACCACTGAACCACTAATATCACAACAACAAACATACAGCTCTGGAAAAAATAAAAAATAAAAATAAGAGACCACTGCAAAATGACCAGTTTTTCTGATTTTCCTACTTATAGGTATGTATTTGGGCAAAAGGAACATTTTTGTTTGAGTCTATAAACTACTGACAACAGCTCCCCCAAATTCCAAATAAAAATTAATTAGAGCATTTATTTGCAGAAAATGACAAATGGTCAAAAAAAATACATGTTTTCAGACCTCAAACAATGCAAAGAAAAAAGATCAAATTCATTTTAAAACAACATAATACTAATGTTTACACTTAAGAAGAGTACAGAAATCAATGTTTGGTGCAATAACCCTTATTTTTAATCACAGCTTTCATGCTTCTTGGCATGCTCTCCACAAGTCTTTCACATTGTTCTTGGGTGACTTTATTCCACTCCTGGTGCAAGAACTGAAGTAGCTCAGCTTTGTGTTTGTGTTGGAATTCAACAGACGCTGGAATGGAATGGCTGTAATACATGTAGAGATGCTGATTTCAGAAAAAAATGCCCTGGTCTCTTGTTTTTTTTCCAGAGCTGCATTATTCTACCCTCTGCAGCATATATGTTTATGGAAAAAAATAGACAAAAGATTCACCACTAGTGCAAATAAAATTAACAGACAACAATAAAATGTATTCTTATTTATTAAAGGATAAGTTAGTGATTATAGAGACAGGTGAGGTGTTGTTTCATTGTCTATTCTCTCACCCTATAGATCCAAACTCCAATCTCTCCCGGTGCTGATAATCATACCCTTAGTTAATGGTAAATGATCATTATGCAGATTTGTATGAAAAAGCTTTGATTTTTTTTTTTTTTTTACTGTACATGAGGGTAAACCTACTGGCATATTCCATCTAAGCATGTAATCAAAGTTGTCTTTATTTTTCCTCGCTTGCCCAGAAAATGTAATTTTCTCATCTAAATGGATTTTGGACAGCACTTTCCCAGTCATCAGTTTTCATTTTCCCTCTCTGTTTTCCATCTTCTGCTAGAACCAACAAAAACAATTCATACATATTGGGCTGTATTGGGCTGTTTCATTATACAAAGTCTGGCCTTAAAGGGATATGCCACCCCCAGGTCAAACTTGGGCATCTCCCCACAGTCCAGAGACTAAAATAAGTGGTGGAAAGCGTTTTTCTGGTGACCCAGCCATTGTCCAGGTCTGTCAGCACTGACCGCCGCGGTATCTGCAGCTACTCCGCGTTAGACTGGAGTCTAACGTCGCCAGAGAAAGAGTTCGGCCAAAAGGAATTAATTTGCTCGATGCTTTTCCCAATTACTTTCTGTGTAGTGCGCATTCATATCGAGTGC
Source organism: Paratrypauchen microcephalus (assembly GCA_036785185.1). Taxonomy (NCBI): domain Eukaryota; kingdom Metazoa; phylum Chordata; class Actinopteri; order Gobiiformes; family Gobiidae; genus Paratrypauchen; species Paratrypauchen microcephalus. The sequence goes on along the minus strand of JAVJIX010000123.1, from coordinate 2,748,763 downwards.
AAATAAATGTGCAAATCAACATGGAGAGCTTGACTTGGTCATTTTGGGTGGGAACTATTTTTCACTGCGGAAAAACACAGCCGAAGCACGCACCACGCTGCGTAACAGGGGAACTGCCTTCCTGGTGCGTAACAGGGATTCCCCTGTCAGCGTGGTGCATGCTTCGGCTGTGTTTTTCTGCACTGAAAAATAGTTCCCACCCAAAATGACCAAGGCAAGCTCTCCGTGTTGATTTGCACATTTATTTGCACTCGATATGAATGCGCACGACACAGAGAGTAATTGAGAAAAGCATCGAGCAAATTAATTCCTTTTGGCCGAAATCTTTCTCTGGCGACGTTAGACTCCAGTCTAACGCGGAGTAGCTGCAGATACCGCGGCGGTCAGTGCTGACAGACCTGGACAATGGCTGGGTCACCAGAAAAACGCTTTCCACCACTTATTTTAGTCTCTGAACTGTGGGGAGATGCCCAAGTTTGACCTGGGGGTGGCATATCCCTTTAAATCAATGTCCATCCATCCAAGTCAAAAGGAGTAGAATGCCATATTTGTTATTCCAGAAATATTTTAACACATCAAGTGGCTGGGTGTTGCATTATACTTTATTATCCACATTGAGGGAAAAGTAAGTATTTTATTGTGAAATATGAAGAGTAGACTAGGCATACTGCATATTCACATATTGTGTCCAATCAAACCTTGAAATTACATTGTCAATAAAATTTTAATTGTTTGAAAAACAATTAAATTGTTTAAATAAAACCTCAATAAAATGCTATTCTAAAATTTTACCTTTTCACGACTGTAATCTGGCACATGATTATCCATTATTTGACTAACTAAAGTGTAACTAAGAAACCACTATGACTAATAGATTTACCAAACTAGGGCTAACTAAAACTAAACCAGCCCTAAATGTTTATTATTATAAAATGACATAAATTACACACTGAGAGAGTGAGTGTTGTGCATTTGTTTTGGCTTCAGTGCAGTTCTGGATTACATTTGCCATGAGGATTGCAGTTAGAGTATGAAGAGGACATGTGCTTCTCCACTCACACAAGCTGTTTGTGGGACAGATTTGGCACACTGCAGGCAGCTCCCTCTGTTGGTTTAAGGCTGGACGGTACATCCTTCAAAGATGTTTATGTGCACTGCATATGACAGCTTTGTCATGAATTACCCACACCGTCTTTCAGACACATGCTTGGATTTTCTTGGTAACATTATTGTTCTGTTGTGGTGTTTCTGGGGTTTAGTGGTCAGCACAAACGTGGGCCAAAGATGAACAGATAATGCATATGGGGAGTGAAGGATAGTTTGTGTGGTTTGTTCCAAAAGGCACATGCTCAAACTGTACAGTACATGTTCTTCAGTAGTAATATCTTTCTAACAAGGTTAAGGCTGGACAATATTAAAAATATAAAAGATATCAAAGGATCAAGTACAATAATGGCATTTTAAAAAATACATAAAATCCAGTGTAATGTGTAGGTATGAAAAAGAAAACTAAGTTGTTGTGCATAAAAAAGAAGCTTTCTGTTTTTTGTATTGATGAAATGTTTTATAGTCACTATCGGTGTCTGGAAAAGGGAAGAAGGGGGCAGATAACATAAGATTCTCTTCTTTTTGCTCTCTTTCATTCAATTTTGTATTGTTATCACACTGTTGATGTCTTTTTATACTTTATGAATGAAATAAACAAACAAATATTTAGGAATAATTAGAAATAACAATTTTTCTATTTGAAATATATGTCACTAAATGTATAGATAATATTTGTATTATAAGTTTTCCTTCGTGTTGAGTTGCATTTAGTGTACAATTCAGAAATCCTTTAAAGGTGCGGTCATTGTTAAACTGTCTTTTATGGCCTCCTTTGTGATATGTCTGTTGTTATATAAACTCTAGAGATGCACCATTTCAAATACCAAAGACTTGTGCTTCTCTAATAGACAGATAGCATAGCAGATCATAAAAATATGTTTTATTGTTGACCCATCAAGATAGGAACATTTTTATTTCTATTCAGTTTATTTCTGTATAGCTCAAAATCACAACAGCAGTCGTCAATCAACAAAATGTTTGATTTAAACAACAGAAAATTATAAAATCAACCAGTGAAATTGTAACTGTTGAATAAGTGACAGTTCAAATCTAATGGTGATTTTACCATAACTGCATATAGTAAAGATGGATTGTATTTGCGGTTTATCCATCTATAGTCTGATTCAAAGTCAAAAATTATACTTGCAATACTCACATTTAATGTTCTTTATGCAGCCTGATAATAGTGAAGTCAGCTTTTTATGTCGGGCCCTTTATCGCCTCTGCCGCAGCACCCCACCTCAGAGCAGAAGTGAACTTCTTCAAAATAACAATGAGAAGAAGAGCGTTTCCCCCTGAGTAAAAATATTCAACAAAAATGCAGTTTCTTAAAAACAGGTAGAGGGAGAGAAGCAGATGCAGGTAGAGAACGAGAGAGAGGGAAGCAAGAGACAGAGAGTGAACGAGAGAGAGGGAAGCAAGAGACAGAGAGTGAACGAGAGAGAGGGAAGCAAGAGACAGAGAGTGAACGAGAGAGAGAGGGAAGCAAGAGACGAAGAGTGAATGAGAGAGAGGGGGAGCAAGAGACGAAGAGTGAATGAGAGAGAGGGGAGCAAGAGACGAAGAGTGAACGAGGGAGAGGGGAGCAAGAGACGAAGAGTGAACGAGGGAGAGGGGAGCAAGAGACGAAGAGTGAACGAGAGAGAGGGGAGCAAGAGATGAAGAGTGAACAGGGAGAAAGAGATGAAGAGTGAATGAGAGAGAGAGGGGAGCAAGAGACGAAGAGTGAATGAGAGAGAGGGGAGCAAGAGACGAAGAGTGAATGAGAGAGAGGGGAGCAAGAGACGAAGAGTGAATGAGAGAGAGGGGAGCAAGAGACGAAGAGTGAATGAGAGAGAGAGGGGAGAAAGAGATGAAGAGTGAACGAGAGAGAGGGGAAAAAGAGATGAAGAGTGAACAAGGGAGAGAGGGAGCAAGAGACGAAGAGTGAACGAGAGAGAGGGAGCAAGAGACGAAGAGCGAACGAGAGAGAGAGAGAAGCAAGAGATGAAGAGTGAATGAGAGAGGGGAGCAAGAGACGAAGAGCGAACGAGAGAGAGAGAGAAGCAAGAGATGAAGAGTGAACGAGAGAGAGGGAGCAAGAGACGAAGAGCGAACGAGAGAGAGAGAGAAGCAAGAGATGAAGAGTGAACGAGAGAGGGGAGCAAGAGATAAACAGTGAATGAGGGAGAGGGAAGCAAGAGACGAAGAGTGAACGAGAGAGAGGGAAGCAAGAGACGAAGAGTAAACGAGAGAGAGGGAAGCAAGAGACGAAAAGTGAACGAGAGAGAGGAGCAAGAGACGAACAGTGAATGAGAGAGAGAGGGAAGCAAGAGACGAAGTGAACAAGAGAGAGGAGCAAGAGACGAACAGTGAACGGGGAGAAAGAGATGAAGAGTGAATGAGAGAGAGAGGGAAGCACGAGATGAAGAGTGAACGAGAGGGAGGGGAGCAAGAGTTGAAGGGTGAACGAGGGAAAGGGGAGCAAGAGACGAACAGTGAATGAGAGAGAGAGGGAAGCAAGAGACGAAGTGAACAAGAGAGAGGAGCAAGAGACGAACAGTGAACGAGAGAGAGGGAAGCAAGAGACGAAGAGTGAACGAGAGAGAGGAGCAAGAGACGAAAAGTGAACGAGAGAGAGAGGGAAGCAAGAGACGAAGAGTGAACGAGAGAGGGAAGCAAGAGACGAAGAGTGAACGAGAGAGAGGAGCAAGAGACGAAGAGTGAATGAGAGAGAAAGGGGAGAAAGAGATGAAGAGTGAATGAGAGAGAAAGGGGAGAAAGAGATGAAGAGTGAATGAGAGAGAAAGGGGAGAAAGAGATGAAGAGTGAAAGAGAGAGAGGGGAGCAAGAGACGAAGAGTCACAGGGAGTTAGAGTAGCAAAAAGAGAGAATTAGTAATAGAGAGAGGAGAGAAAGAGATAGAATGAGATAGAGAGAGATGGGGGGGTGATAGCAAGAGAAAGAGAAAGAGAATGAGAGAAGAGACAGAGATAGGGATGAAGAGTAAACTAGGCATATATTCATGCCTAACCTACATGATAGGGAGCGAGTAACAGAAAGAAAGAGGAAGTGTGTTCCAGTTGTCCTCGGAGATCAGGTTTTCCAAGTTCATGACAACTGGAATGCAATCTCAGATTTTATAACTCGGAAACTCTGAGAACATTTCAGAGTTCGAGATACATGTAGGACACCCCCAGTACTGTATCGATAGTCATTGTTTTTCCGAATTGACAACTAGAACAGGAATCCAATAGTAAACTCATAGATTACGTCATTCCGTGGTCCAAGTTCCAACATCCGAGGGCGACTGGAATGCAGCTTTATAGATGAGCAGAGAGGAGTTTGGTGGTGCCATAATGAACTATGAAGTAACACTAATATTGCAATACATCACAGCTCTCTTACACTACATGACCCAGATAAACTGCTTTGCATAACTTTAAGCATGAGTAACGAGCTTTGTAAATGTGCACAAATATGCAAATGAAAAATGAAGACTATCCAAGTTTAAACTTAAAGGTTCTTAGGGGTATTTTTTATTTTACAAACTTGCTATCTAAACCAAGGTACACTGGTCTGAGTAAGGGATAATACTACAGTTGGATTAAACCAGGACTAACATGCAAAGAAACTAAAATGAAAACTACATGCAATTAGTGTGACCGCAGCATGTTTCTACCTCACAGTATTATAAAACCTCTAGAACAGTTTCACAACTTTGTTCATTAAAGGAAGGATAAACTCTTACTGGTTTAAAGGGCCCATATTCACTATTTTCTGATCCTGTTTCTTCATCAAAAACAGCTAGAATTTTATTTTGCTGCATTCACACATTTTTAATACACAAACCCTACATATTTAGGCTCAGTTCTTCTCTCAAACTGAAAACTCTCTGTTCCACCTTGTGATGTCATTTGACAATACAGGAAGTGCTCCACTGTGTTTTTATACTCCACACACCTTCACTTGAATAATTTGGATAATTTCAGTCCTGGGATTGCCAATCTCTATTGAACTAAAGGTAAAAGGTAGCTGTTAATTTGAAACTACACGACATGACATCACAAGGTGGAACAGAGCATTTTAAGCTAGACAGACTAATAATAATACTGCATTACTCAAAATGTGTGAACACAGCCTCACTGATTGAGGATCAGCTGCTGGTGCTGTGAGAGCTGAGATCAGTGAGGGCATTTTAGATTTAAAATAAATGTGACCAAGACGAGTAGAGCGGCTAGATTGCAGTGAGTTCCACAAACAGATACTGGAGGCAGGGTTGACGTGGTCCACAGTTTTTAATGTTTTTCCCAGTTTGCACAAAAAGAAATATAAAGTACTCACGTGCAAAGTGCAGTGCAAAATAAATTAAAGTGCAAGGAGGATCAGAGCGTGGTTCTTCTCCAGCAGCAGAGCCTGTTAAAGACACCTAAAGGTGCATTAGATTACATTATTCATTCACTCCTCATCTGGTGGTGCTACTACTGCAGCCACAGCTGCCCTGGGGCAGACTGATGTAAGCTAGGTCTGTTCACTACCAATCACTTGCTCACACACCACATTCATACAAGTGTCTTGCCTAAGGACACAACACAAAGCCGCCTCACCAAAAAACATTTGTTAATGTTTTGTTGAGTTTTTGTTAAGGAACTGTAATTATTGTCCCATAAAACCCAAACACACACACGCATGCATGCAGTCTGAAAAGATCATATTTTCATCACAATACAAGAATGACTTCTCCATCAATAGCTGGTGTCTGGACATGATAATTACAGTCAAAACAGAGGCAAATCAGTGAAAGTTTAGTCTGCACTGCTGAGGTAGATTCATCACACTGCCCTCTCTTGTGCACAACCACAACACATTTGTCTGCTCTCATTTACACACTTTAAACCTCTAATGTCCGCCCTGCTTTCAAATGAAGGTAGCTACTTCTGCTCAGTTCAATTTGCCTCACAAATCACCTAAAGCATCGCATGCGTAAGTTCCGTAGGTGGTTCCATAAAGCTACCATTTCTCTTGGGCTCCTCCTGTGCACCAGCAAAACTGACTTATACGCACACGGATTGCCCCTTTGCGTATTGGGCAGATCGAATGTCAAGAACCCTGGATGGTGGCTCGGAACTACTCCAAGTTTACTCAAGCACATGCCAAGGTACACATCGTCTATAGGGAAGAGGGACACTTTGTCAGAAACCTCTTTTAACCGTAATGCTAGTGATCCGGAGTACACGACCCCACCTCCGCCTGCATAAGCTGGGTACACCCCTTGGTAGAAACTTTCAGGTATAAAGTACTTCGTAGACGGGTCCCGATTTGGTCTTGCGTTATAGATAACTTCTCCAATGAACAAGTCCAATTCTTTGTCTGTTTCATTGGTATAGGCCTGCCATAAGTTGTGCTCCTCCCATTGTTTATTCAGGAAATCCACAAGAGCGTCTGTGCGTACAAAGACATCGTCATCACCTTTGAAGACAAATATGGCTTTCGGGCAGTACTGTTTGAACCAATGCCAGAAAAGCACATCCTTCATTGTGAGGTTGAAGAACGTATCCTTGAAATCCCATTGTAGGATATCGCCATACTTCTTGCTTTCTTTTTCCAGAAGATCATGGAAGTTTGAGTTACGTTTGGAATCTTGCTTTCCGAGTAAGAAAACTGTCCGGACTAACCCTCCTCTTAGATTGTACTCACCGCTGACATGCCCCCATGTGTCGCGGATAGCTTCCCGGTTTTCAAAGTTGCCTATTTGCGATTTGATTGCCATGAGAAGTAAAGGCGTGTCTAAAGTTTCATTGCTATAACATAAACCTGGTTGATTGATAATGTAGGGGTACTCTCTACAGCGCATGGATGACACAAATGCTCTCATTTGATCAGACATGGCCTTGACTTCATTGGTAAGGGTATGCGATCCAGTTTCGGGCATACAGTTGGACACGCACCCAACTGACGAAGCATCAAGCTTAATTTTGGTTTATTGGACCGTCATGCTTGCGTTGCCTCTTAGTATTGGATTGTAGAGGCGATCGCAGGCGTATTGTAAGTGGTTCCACAAGGCTGAATCGATCAGCCTCAGGTTCCAGAAAGTGTTGAGTGGATAAGAAGCCATTTTAACAGAGCAATGAAGTGGACTAGGATTTTGGGCGGCGCGTAGGATATGGTGACAAAGATGGTGACCAAGATGTACACAAGGAGGTGTCCGGTCATCATGAAGGGGAGCAGGCACATGCAGAGCAGCCTCCCGTTGCATTTGCAGAATTTGCCCATTTTTGTCTCAAAAAATGCTGAAAGAAACAAAACAGGTGAACAGGTGTAATCTGGCAAAGACTGAATAAACAGAGGGAGTATATGGAAACTGTCCTGGGATCATTTCAGCATTGAAACTGGCAACCCAATAGAGAGACTCTAATAATCTCCAAACTACCAAATGACAAATATTTGTACTACTTTGTCACTGCCCTTTCCACAAAAAAGTAACGGTATAAGGCTTTTTAATGTCTGGACTTGCTTGTTTGTTGCAGGAGTGTGCCTGGTCCTGGGCTGCATGATCTACCCTGACGGCTGGGATAGTGAGACAGTGAGGAAGATGTGTGGGGAGCAGACAGACAAGTACAGCATCGGGGCGTGTTCTGTGCGCTGGGCCTACATCCTGGCCATCATGGGCATTCTGGACGCTCTCATCCTCTCCTTTTTGGCATTTGTCCTGGGGAACAGACAGGACGGGCTCATGTCCGAGGAGCTGCTGGCAGAGAGCAAGGGTGAGCAAGAGAGGATCTGGCAAAACGTCTGGCACAGTGGGTTCATTTGGGGAAGGACCATATCAAGATGATCCCGTTTCAAAATGACAAAATATTCCATCTTTAAATGATGAATAGTACTGGGTTCATGACATTTCATAACATTCAGGTGTGTTAGAAATGATAATAATGATGATAATTTCACCTTGTATCTCTACATATCTTTATAATTACAGGACATTATGAAACAAAATCTATCCCAAAGTTCAATGTCATCTCCATTATTAACACAAATGAACTAAGGTGAAGTAATTATATGCTATAAGGGATGACATTATTCAATCACGAATGTGTGCTGTCAGTTGAAATCACTTTATAAGATCTCAGCAAACACTGGTCTACAAATTTGTGGACTCGATCTGCTTCCGAGATAAAAGTTGGCTAAATCTCATTTATTTTGATAAGATGAACTGAAAATCAATTGATAACTGTACTGGTTAGCTAATGTATTCAAGATATGTAATGATATAATAATAATAATAATAATATATACATTATCTATATTGATAAAACTCTAGACATATTAAAATGAATGTATTGGAATGTACAGACAGGCTTTCAGATAGAACTAGTTGCTTGTAGACGCACTGTACTTTCTGATAAACTACTGTTTTTGCCTTATGTTGCATAAATTTCCTATTTTTACCCAATACTATATCTTGGAAACTAAAGCCAATCAGCACTTCTGGCTTACCTTTTCTTTATTAATGACCTAAACCAAGAAAAATGTCACTACTTTTGTTCCAGAAGCATTTTGCTTGTAGACCAATGAAATTGATATTTTTTCAGTTTCTTTCAAAAACAGTGACATACCCATTGTCTTATATAGGCCTATTTTTTTTTATATTTATATATTTTTTAATAAACAAAAACATCACCATCACTCATACAACATGGGCACAACAATATGATTTTAAGCTACATTTTAATCTGGAGACCAAATAATACGATGTAACTTTTACAGCATTTTATCTCTTAGCTGCTTGGAGCATGTACACAAGTTTAAAGAAATTAGCAAAACATTGTCAAACAACCCTTGTGAATGGATGCAGTTAATTAGGAAAAACATTTAAAAAAAATAATAAAAAATAATAATAATAATAATAATAATGCGTGAAAAGTCCCTCAGTCGTCCAGGTAGAATCCATGATCAAAGGAGAAGTTCACTTTGTCAACTGGACAAAGTTTGTTTGGTTGAAAACGTTTCGCCGCTCATCCGAGAGGCTTCGTCACCCCACAGAAATGGGGGAGTTAGACATAACTTGTCTCCCATTTATAATGCGATTCTTAGACCAGTCAAACAGAGCCAGGGCAGAGGGGTGGAGAGGGTCGTTAGACATTGAATAGGGGGTCGAAGTAATTTGAAAAACAAAGAGACAGATTAGGGGGGATCGTTTTCAGAGCTTTGTCATTGTAGGACGCGCCTCCCGGCAGCTAGATATAAGCAGGGTCTAACCAGTACAATAACCAGAGCTGACGAAGCCTCTCGGATGAGCAGCGAAACGTTTTCAACCAAACAAACTTTGTCCAGTTGACAAAGTGAACTTCTCCTTTGATCAATAATAATAATAATAATAATAATAATAATAATAAATCTGAACTCTGAAATTGATAGCATATACTTAAAAGTAGCACCAAAACAAGATGACCCTGCTGAGTCCATAATTAGCCCCACAGTGCAGCCATAGACCAGGGCCCAGTTTCCCGGGAGAATCCACGTTACACAGTCGATATGAATAATTCAACACTATGCAAGTGCCATCTGCTGGTTGTTTTGTGCATTACCACCTCACGAGGCGAGATGTATTTGACAAAGTGTGAAGTGAAAATCTATTTATAGCCTGACCTTGAGAGCTGGATTTTATAATAATGTTTAATCTCTTTTTTTTTTTCTTTTTGCAGAAGGAGGGAATGCCTAAACTGAATGGAATGGAAAGGTAAGCATAAACAAGGCAATTTAAAGATGCATTATGTAACTTTTCTGATGGGGAGTTTGCCCCTTTTTTTGTCTCAGTGGAACTGTTATTGAGTTGCCTAGAATGTTTCACAGTATAGCATTAAACATACTAGTATACAGCTCTGGGGGGGGGAAAAAAAAACAAAAAAAAAGAGACCACTGCATTTTTTTTCTGAAATCAGCATCTCTACATGTATTACAGCCATTCCATTCCAGCGTCTGTTGAATTCCAACACAAACACAAAGCTGAGCTACTTCAGTTCTTGCACCAGGAGTGGAATAAAGTCACCCAAGAACAATGTGAAAGACTTGTGGAGAGCATGTCAAGACGCATGAAAGCTGTGATTAAAAATAAGGCTTATTGCACCAAATATTGATTTCTGAACTGTTCTTAAATGTAAACATTAGTATTATGTTGTTTTAAAATGAATTTGTTCTTGTTTCTTTGCATTGTTTGAGCTCTGAAAACATGTATCTTTTTCATTTTTTGCAAATAAATGCTCTAACGATAATATTTTATTTGGAATTTGGGGGAAATGTTGTCAGTAGTTTATAGACTCAAACAAAAATGTTCCTTTTGCCCAAACACATACAGTGGTACCTCACCTTACGAATGACCAAACAAACGAAAATTTCAAGTTACGAAACGCCTTCACGGTAAATTTTGGTCTCTAGATACGAAAGAAAATTCAAGTTACGAAACGCGAAATCTCAAAAATTCAAATAATGCGCGCTCAGCCACACACATTATACGCTTTTCTCAGCCTGGATTTAAACTTTTCTCACATTTGTCTCTCGTTTAAACACTCAAACTTTCATAGATTTTCAACAAAATTATTAATAGTGAAGTGTGGGGGGAAGGGGAAAGGGGGAGAAAACTGCGCTCTGACACGTGTGTGATAGCGGCATGTGTGACCCGGCGCTGACCCGGCACTGCCAGCAGGTCTAGACCTGGACTAAATCAGGATTAAACCTGGACTAAACCTGGACTAAATCTGGACTAAACCTGGACTAAACCTGGACTAGACCTGGACTAGACCTGGACTAGCCCAGGTGGATTAAAGCGCTGCGCGTGGGTCTATTTCCTGGTTTCGTTTCAAGTCACAGCTGAGGCGAGCCGCTGCTCGCATGCAAGAGTCGCGGTCTAGACCTGCTCTCCAGGGTCCCTCCAGGCGCGGAGCCCCAGACATCCAGGGACCCAGGGGGACACTGCCAGCCCGCCTTAAGAGCTCCCTAAGCGGGCATGGGTCCGGGGATTGTCCCGGTCACCGGCCTGGAGGTCTTGAAGAGGCCGACCTCACGGTTCTATTCTGGCCGCTCTGTGAGCACCTTACGCGGGCAGGTCTAGAGCAGCGGCTCGCCTCAGCTGTGACTCGAAACGAAACCAGGAAATAGACCCACGTGCGGCGCTTTAATCCACCTGGTCTAGTCCTGGTTTAGTCCTGGTTTAGTCCTGGTCCAGTCCAGGTTTAGACCTTGGTCTAGACCTGCTGTCAGCTCCGCGCCGGGTCATGTGCGCTATCACACACGTGTCAGAGCGCAGTCTTCTCCCCCCTCCCCCTTCCCCCCACACTTCACTATTAATAATTTTGTTGAAAATCTATGAAAGTTTGAGTGTATAAACGAGAGACAAATGTGAGAAAAGGACGCAGGACGCAGAACACAATGTTACACTATAAAAAAAGTTACACTATAAAAAAAAAATCTTGGATCGGGGCCTTGGAATGAATCAGGCTTTTTCCATTGAAATAGCTACTCAACTTACGAATTTTTCATGTTACGAAACCACTTCTGGAACGAATTAATTTCGTAAGGTGAGGTACCACTGTACTTATAAGTAGTAAAATCAGAAAAACTGATCATTTTGCAGTGGTCTCTTATTTTTTTCCAGAGCTGTATATCTTGCATTTATTCAATTACAAGTGTTTTTAATTGAAAAACATATTCTTATGGCCTATAACTTGGGAGGTTTGGGAGGTTTAAAATGAATCTATAATGCAAAATGTACTTTTTAGAGCTTTTAACCATGTTAGAATTGTTTTCCTTTCTCATTTACCCCCTCATGGTTGTATTTAGTGTGCTTCATGCATGTTTGAATAATTTCTATACTCCTGTCGTCAAGACGTCATTGCTCCGATCAAACCCCGTTTTCACTGCCATCAGTACAAGGCCACTGCTCTGTACAATCTTTGTTCTCCAATTTTATTTTCTTAATCGGTGATATGCAGATATGGTCATTTTGGTATAATAAAAACGGTCATATCAGCTGTGATAAATTATAACTATATAGCAGACAAACAATATGATCTTTAATGCTATACTGTGAAGCATTCCAGGCAAAGCAATAACATTTCCATCTTCATTAGAAAGGTTACATAGTGCACCTTGTATTTAACCTTTTCCAAACAAATCTTAATATTATTTTTCTTTTAGATTGGAGTCCTTATTGGGTCCGTTTACAAAAGTCCCATATCATCATGTTAGCAAAGCCTGCCTCAGTCACTCACGAAGGTGGATATCTTTGGACCAGCCAGCAGCCTGCCTTGTACATTTATCTGCCAAAAATTAAACTACAACAAGATGTCATTGAAATCTGCCTGTATCCCGTCCAAACATTTTGACTTTATAAATGTGTGTGTCAACTAAGTCCGAGTCCTTGCACAAAATTGCGTAGACCATGGCAGGGGCAAAGACTGTTATTGATGTAGATGTGAGAACTGCCCACTACCTAGAACTAAGTAGGATCAGGGTACAGATAAACCACCTGCAACATGAGCACAGACACACACTCTAGCCCAGTGGTTCTCAAAGTCTGATGAAAGTACCACTGGTGGAATTACTCATGGTACTCAACAGTTCACATTTAGTTTGATTTCCCTCCTGTGTTTGACCTGCTCTGGTGCTTAGTTCTATAGATTAGTTCTGTCCTGTTTTAGTCTCATTATTGTTCTTACTTAGATATTGACTGTTATGTCTTGATTATAGCTGGTTTAGTCTGATCCTAGATTTTGCATTGCTAATCCTATATTAATCCCATTTAACCCTCAAATTATCCCTCTCCATATGTTTCAGTATAGTGAAAAGTTACAACACAATTACATACATTACAATTACAATTGACAATGTAAAACAAAAAGTTGTTTTTTAATTGTGAAAATTCCTCAAAATGTTCACATAGATGGAACCTTTTTTTTTTTTTTTTTTAATTATTGTTGGTTGTTACAGCAATGGTCACAGGTATTCATCATTCTGAAACCCACGGACAACAGGAAGACATAAGAAGACTAAATGTTTTTAATTACTGCATGGATTTTATTAATAGTTTTGCCTATTCAGATTATAAAATTCTTTTATATATTTGGTTTACACTTAGTTTAGCCTGATTAGTCTCGTAGTGGACCAGGCATGAGAAAGAATACTGAAAGCCAAATATTGTATTAAGGGTTATTTGAGAATCACTGCACTAGGCCATATACAAAACACACACTTTGTAATTATAAATATTGAAACTGTCACTGACTTCTCTGTGCACATCCATCTGAATATGTGTCTAGTTTAGTTGGGGGGGAAAAAACTGCCCATTTTATGTCAATATTAACCACATGTGTTGCATTGCTTATAGAGGGCTAAAGTTGTTTTGCTCATAAGCCATTTTTCATTTGCAAAAAAGATACTATAATTTGAAAAAAGGGAGTTTTATAACAATATTATAACAAAACAAAAAAAACTTGTACATTGAATATCTGTAAGACGCTTAGGATTTTTATGTCATTTAAAGGCCTGCTTGCTAAATTTGCACAGCGCTTCAGTTTCAAAAAAGAACATTTTCTAGTTTGTGGTATATAAATATAAAATCAATATTAAGGATATCTACACTGTGATTGGGGATAGGAAGACAGTTGCAGGATGAACGGGGTTGTATGAATGTGTGTGTAAAATTGTGCATGAGAGCGTATGTTATTGGTAATAATTTGCTGGGCTAATAAGCCTAAATGCCAGCATCACAAAAGTTGTCCTGCCATGTAGCTGTACATTGTATTTTTGTGTCTATCTCTCTTTTCCCTTTGCGTATCAGTTGGGACATACAGGGTAGAAATGGCAGAGATTGTGTACATATGGTCGCCCAATAATTGAAGAAAGATTGTCCCAGCTTTACTTGTGCATATGTGTAAATAGATACATAGATAGAAATGCATTATTATATATGTTATTATAATGTTATAGGCAAAGAATTGAAAGGATTCATATATATATATATATATATATATATATATATATATATATATATATATATATATATATATATATATATAACAATTAAAGTTTTCACTGTAAATGTTGTGTTCTGTGTATTTTTTTTTCTTTTACAGCATACAGTACATACATACATACATAGCCACGCTACAATATCATACAGGGTCTACATTTAACATTTAAGAATATGATTTTATGCACTATTGTCTTTCTGACTTTCTAAAAAGATTAAGTTGCTCATTCATGTCTAACAATAGGCTTCTCTTTGTTATCCAGCTTATCCAAGTCACATGTTTACCTCATGTGATTTGAACGAAGAGTAGAGGTCTGTTTAAAGAGAAAGAGGGTAAAGCCTTCATCAATTTGAACAAAGTTAGAGCTTAAAATGAATTGTTAGAGCCTACTCAGAACATTACAAAATATGGAGATGTATAAGGCAATCTAGCTGAAATGAAAGGGGTTGTCTTATGCTATTTTCTGATCTATGTTATAGTGTTGTTTCCTCATCAAAAACATGCCTAGAGATGTGTTTTGTTTCATTCACAGATATTTAGCACACCAATCCTGTACATTTAGGCTAGGGTGACCATTCGTCCGGATTTCGTCCGGACAGTCCGGTTTTAGAGCTGTCTGTCCGGCCGTCTGTCACATGTCCTCCTTTTTACATTTTGTCCTCCTTTCGGACCCTCGTCACCCACCGTTGCATAAATCGTCATAAATCCCCACCCATTATTTACACTTGCAAGTAGCAAGTATTCTTATTATTTTTTTTAACATATCCTAGATGAGATCTATGGTTATGCGGTGGCACAGAGTGAGACTCCACACCGAAACATCAACGCGTGCGGCATGACACTATATTGGTTAAATACACGGAAGCAGCTCGAAGTGCAAAGCGCGAGTACAGAGAGGAGACAAGAAGAGCGCTATAATGAGCGCTATAAGAACACTATAATCAGGGCTCTCAAGTCTCACGCATTGAGAGTGTGACACATGCAATTCGACGTGTTCACACGCTCACACGCCACACATGACATTTCTCACGCTGATTTTTAATTTTTTTTGTGCCCAGAAAATCGGTCTGTGTGGCTCAGTTTATGCAGGCACCGCGCGTTTTCAGCGAAAAAAACTCTCCCCCTCCTCCCCGTTCCGCTCCCCGGAAAAAAATCAGCCAATCAGAAAATAGATTGTTCTGTTGTTGGGCAGACTGTAGAGTGTAGTTTCAGCTGCTAAGCGCACACTGCGGTGATGATAAAACAAACTGAGAACCATCAGGTAATAACTTCATTTATATAACTCTCATTAGTTGCAAACATTTACAGCAGGGCTCTCAAGTCTCACGCATTGAGAGAGACAATTCGACGCGTTCACATGCTCACACGACATTTCTCACGCACGACCCCGCTCAAAACTTGAGAGCCCTGATATAATGTTTGGCGAATATGTCTGGGTCTGGAAATACTATAAAGTTGATGACAACAACATTGCCATAGCAAACGGTGGGATATGTAAACTTGGTATTGTGAGGGGTGGAAAGGAAAGGGCTACATTTAACACAACAAACCGATACGGCACCTCAAAAACAAACACCCGACACAAAACAGCGAGTTACAGGCAACCCAGCCAAAGACGAGTCAGATCACGCTGCAGGAGAGTTTGAAAAGGAGACAAAAAAATGTCCCTTGACAGCGCGAAGGCACAGGAGACCACAGCCAGGAGCACAAATGATCGCAATGAGTGACTTACCATTCGCCTTTGTAGAGAACCCTGGATTTCTTATGCTTATGGAGCACGTTGGACTTCGTTAATAATAATAATAATAATAATAATAATAATAATAATAATAATAATAATAATAAATATAGCCGCAAGCGGCGATGATCGGCCCTCGCTTGCACTCTCTGGGGGGGTGGCGCTAACGCGCCATTTTCCTCCCCTTTTTTCTAGCTGCATGCATGTGTGAGTTTGTGCGTTATCTGGATGCATTTGTGTTGAATGCCTGGGGTTGAGGTGGGGAGGGGTTGTTTGTTTTGCCTTTTAATTTCAATTATTTGAAGAGGAGGGTCACTCATAAGCCTTTCCTGCACTGTTCTGTTATTTTCTTCTTCTTTTGTGTGTATTTTTGTTCTTTTAAATGCTGGGTGCAAACATTAAAAAATCAATTGAATAAATAAAAATATGAGGACAGAAAATGGTGCCTTTGACATCAGGTCACATGGCCTATCCAATATGGCTGGTTGGTTGCCTAGCAATGACGTAATATACTTTTTTGTTCCTCTTCCCATGATGCATCTGTGTACCAAATTTGGTTTGGCTATGACAAAGTTTTTGCCTGGCGTCCCATTGGCGAGGACAGATGTCTGGCCTGTTGACATGGCAACACGATGGGAGATGGTGTGGGGGCGTCATTGAGTTTTTTGATTGAGACCCTGTCATGAATGTGTGTACCAAATTTGGTGTGTCTACGGCAAAGTAAATTTTTTCTGTTCCATGCAATCTCCCTAGGGGGCGCTAATATGGCCATTTTAGATTTTCTTATATCAATCTGCTCAGGGCCGGGTTGTCCACCAACGATTAAAATTTGAGTGATATCGGCCAAAGTGTGTGCGAATTATCATTCGTCGAAATTTGACACAAAATGGCGCCTTCGCCACCAGGTCACATGGTCTATCTAATATGGCTGGTTGGTTGCCTAGCAACGATGTAATATACTTTTTTGTTCCTCTACCCATGATGCATCTGTGTACCAAATTTGGTTTGGCTATGACAAAGTTTTTGCCTGGCGTCCCATTGGTGTTTGGCCTGTTGCCATGGCAACACGATGGGACATGGCGTGTTGGCATCAATGAGTTTTTTTATCGAGACCCTGTCACGAATGTGTGTACCAAATTTGGTATGTCTACGACAAAGTAAAATTTTGCACTTCCATGCAATCTCCCTAGGGGGCGCTATAGTGTCCATTTCAGATTTTCTTATAGAAATCTGTTCAGGGCCGGGGTGTCCACCAACGATTGAAGTTTGAGTGAAATCGACCAAAGTATGTGCGAATTATCACTCATCGAAGTTTGACAAAAAATGGCGCCTTCGCCACCAGGTCACATGGTCTATCCAATATGGCTGGTTGATTGCCTAGCAACGACGTAATATACTTTTTTGTTCCTCTTCCCATGATGCATCTGTGTACCAAATTTTCTTTGACTACACCAAAGTTTTTCCAGAGAATCTTAATGACAAGGACAGATGTTTGGCCTGTTGCCATGGCAACATGATGAGAGATGGCGCGGGGGTGTCATTGAGATTTTTGATCGAGACTCTGTCACGAATGTGTGTACCAAATTTGGTATGTCTACGACAAAGTAAAATTTTGCGCTTCCATGCAATCTCCCTAGGTGGCGCTATAGCACCCATTTCAGATTTTCTTATATTAATCTGTTCAGGGCCGGGGTGTCCACCAACGATTAAAGTTTGAGTGAAATTGGCCAAAGTATGCGCGAATTATCGCTCGTCGAAGTTTGATGGCGAGCCGCAAAAACGAACCTGAAATTTGTGGCGTTGTCACGGAAACAGCGTTCACTCTTTTAGAACGCTTTTAACAACTTTTAATGTCCCACTTGTCTAGATGATACAGCACGATTCTGGTGAATCTGGGTCAAAAACCCTAGGAGGAGTTCGTTAAAATACGAGGACAGGAAAATGCGCCCTCGGTGCCAGGTCACGTGCTCGGTCCAAAATGGCCGACTTCCTGTTGGTCGCCTAGCAACCGCATAATATACTTTTTTGTTCTGATTCGCATGATGCATCTGTGTACCAAATTTGGTTTGGCTACGACAAAGTTTTTGCCAGGCGTCCCATTGGCGACGACAGATGTTTGGCTTGTTGCTATGGCAACACGATGGGACATGGCGTGTTGGCGTCATTGAGTTTTTTGATCGATACCCCGTCACAAATATGTGTACCAAATTTGGTATGTCTACGACAAAGTAAAATTTTGCGCTTCCATGCAATCTCCCTAGGTGGCGCTATAGCACCCATTTCAGATTTTCTTATATCAATCTGTTCAGGGCCGGGGTGTCCACCAACGATTAAAGTTTGAGTGAAATCGGCCAAAGTATGCACGAATTATCGCTCGTCGAAGTTTGATGGCGAGCCGCAAAAACGAACCCGAAATTTGTGGCGTTGTCACGGAAACACTGTTCACTCTTTTAGAACGCTTTTAACAACTTTTAATGTCCCACTTGTCTAGATGATACAGCACGATTCTGGTGAGTCTGGGTCAAAAACCCTAGGAGGAGTTCGTTAAAAATACGAAGACAGGGAAACTCCGCCTTCGGCGCCGGGTCGCGTGCTCGGGCCAATATGGCCGACTTCCTGTTGGTCGCCTAGCAACGGCGTAATATATTTTTTGGTTTGTAACGACATGACCTATCCACCACCCGAATTTCATTTGTCTACGACAAAGTTCATTTTTCGGGTATAGCCATTGACGCAATGTATTTTGATTTTCCAGGTGGCGCTGTCGAGCCATTTTTTAAGATTTTTTAATACAGATTATTTGTAAATTCCTTTTTTGGCATTCTTGAATTTTGTGCAAAATTTCGTGAGTTTTCGTCCGTGGGAAGTACCCGAAACCTGCAAAAAGGGGGGGAGAAAAATAATAATAAGAATAAGAATAAGAATAAGAAAAACCAGAACAATAACAATATGGTGCCACCTATGGTGGCAATATATATATCAATGGAAAGGGCTCGTGTCCAGTAACGCACCCGTGGGGTCCATTGTCAATGACGAGCGCGTTGCGCTCGTCATTGACCTCATCGATTACTCACTTGCCCAATACACATTTTTGACGTTTACGATGGTTAACGATTACAATTATGCCGCTTTCGCGGCAATGGGCAGTGCCAGTCTGTGCTATTGGATCCTATGAGTGTCACTATAGTGTGGCATTGAGTGTTTGGAAAAGGGGGAGCGCTTCGCGCTCTGGTTTTGTGGGCACACATGACATCGTGCACTGCGTGCACGATGTCATGTGTGCCCACAAAACGATTACAATTTTGCCGCCACGGGCGGTGCCACCGTGCCAGGTCAGCGGGCACCAGTCGTTGACATGAGTGCTAGGTGCTTGAAAGGAGAGCGCTTCGCGCTCTGCTGCGTGCACAAAACAAAGCGCTTCGCGCTTTGTTTTGCGCACGTTGGTGGGCCGAGAATGTTTTGGGGTGAACAATTACAATTTGGCCGCTATCGCGGCCACGGCGATGCCACCGTGCCAAGTCAGCGGGCACCAGTCGTTGACATGAGTGCTAGGTGTTTAAAAGGGAGAGCGCTCGCGCTCTGCTGCGTGCGCAAAACAAGCGCTTCGCGCTTTGTTTTGCGCACGCTGGTGGGCCGAGAATGTTTTGGGGTGAACAATTACAATTTGGCCGCTATCGCGGCCACGGGCGATGCCACCATGCCAAGTCAGCGGGCACCAGTCGTTGACATGAGTGCTAGGTGTTTAAAAAGGGAGAGCGCTTCGCGCTCTGCTGCGTGCACAAAACAAAGCGCTTCGCGCTTTGTTTCTTGCGCACGTTGGTTCTTGCAGTGCTTCGCACTGCAGAACAGTAACAAAAGGCCCTACGCTTTAGCGCTCGGGCCTAATAATAATAATAATAATAATAATAATAATAATAATAATAATAATAATACCTCCCCAAGGGAAAAAAAAACAAAAAAAAACAAGGTGTCACTTTAGGGCCTTTGTCCTCCTTTTTGGACACAAGTGTCCTCCTTTCCTGTTTCATGCCGGTGGTCGCCCTAATTTAGGCTGAGATCTTTCAAACAGAAAACACTCTGTTCAACCTTGTAATGTCATGTGGTAATACAAGAAGCGCTGTTCTGTGTTTTTAAACTCCACACACCTTCACTAGAATAATTTTGATCATTTTGGCCCTAAAATTGCCCATCTCTGCTAAAGAAAAGCTACTTAAAACTTGAAAACTACTGCAACTCCAGGTATGTTTTTGATGAGATAACATTATAACATGGCTTAAAGCTCACAAGAAACTGAAAATGTTGTGCATTATAGGGCCTTTAAATGAGAAAAGTGCCATCAAGGTGAAAGAAGAAGACCACTATTAGATGGAATCCTGTATTGAATATTTTAAGTTAGAATAAATGTGTGTCTTACATTGTACTTCGAGCATAGACAGTGGTCCTTGCACATGTATACTTGAGCAAATATGTTTAATACTGTATTAATATTGTATTGTTCTAGTATTAAGCGATTCCTGCACGTTCCCTTTAAGAAACCGAGCGGGATTCAAACCTTAGCCCCGCCCCACTGACGGTCAATGCGGAAACCGAAACTAAACACACATCAGACAAAACAAAATGGGGGCATCGTTGGACACCCCCGCGACGTGTCCGCTGTGCAACGAGCTGACCCGGGACCCCGTTACCCTCAAGTGTAATCACCGCTACTGCCAGCGCTGCATCGGGGACTTGTGGAGCATTTGTCCGGACGGCCCGTACCGCTGTCCCGAGTGGAGGTGTAAAACAGTGTACCACAAGCTCCCGTTTGACCACAACTTGATACGACGCACGCAGCCCGGCCAAAGTCCACGGCCTTCCCCGTGGAGCAGTGCAGGTGCGACGATAAAACAAGTGGAATTAATGCATTAGTCGGGTTTTGCAAATGATACAAGCTGTAAAAATGCCCAGATTATTATGTCGGTCGCCAGAAGATGTCGCCTTTCATGGTCGTATTGGTTTGTTCAGCGTCAGGAGCAGATGAAAAGTCAAGTACAGTGGTACCTCTCCTTACGAAATTAATTCGTTCCAGAAGTGGTTTCGTAACGTGTATTTTTCGTAAGTTGAGTAGCTATTTCAATGGAAAAAGCCTGATTCGTTCCAAGGCCCCGTTCCAAGTTTTTTTTTTTTTTTATAGTGTAACATTTTTTTATAGTGTAACATTGTGTTCTGCGTAGAGACTGTAAACACAGGACTAAACGTGGACTATACCAGGTCTAGACCAAGCAGCACCGGCATACCTCACGAGGGTGGGGGGGGGGGGGGGTGGGTTTAAACACTGAAACTTTCATAGATTTGTAACAAAATGTATTAATAGTGAAGCGTGGGGGAAAGGGGGAGGGCGGAGAAGTGCGGACAGCCCCGGTGCAGGGCTGCAAGCAGAGACCCGTGCTCAAACCGTGCCAGGTCTGAACCAGGTCTAAACCACCGTGTGCGGGTCTATTTCCTGGTTTCGTTTCGAGTCACGGCTGAGGCGAGCAGCAAGGGGGACCGCACGCAGTCTGAGCGCATGAACGAACGCGTGCAAGAGCCGCGGTGGTTCAGACCTGTTTTAGACCTGGCACGGTTTGAGCACGGGTCTGGTGCTCGCATCCCTGCGCCGGGTCATGCTGCGCTATCACACACATGTTCGCACTTCTCCGCCCTCCCCCTTTCCCCCACGCTTCACTATTAATACATTTTGTTAAAAATCTATGAAAGTTTGAGTGTTTAAACGAGAGAGAAATGTGAGAAAAGTTTAAATCCAGTCAGAAAAGCGTATAATTTTAATTATAGCGCGCATTATTTGAATTTTTGAGATTTCGCGTTTCGTAACTTGAATTTTCTTTCGTATCTAGAAGGCGTTCCGTAACATGAAATTTTCGTTTGTTGGGTCGTTCGTAAGGTGAGGTACCACTGTATACTGTAGGCCTACTTTACATCGACGTGAAGCCAGGGGAAATATTTCTCAGGATGTTGTGGTAATTGCCGCTCAGTTGAACAGTTGAAGAGAGATCTTGTGATTTGTTAATCAAATATTTTTTTGCAGGAAGTACATGAAGTACATTTACGATGTCCGTTCTTTCCACTGAACGATCAAAGTGGGATAATTAACACTGGTCTACATGTTTTTTGTACTCGATCTGCTTCCGAGATAAAAGTGGCTAAATCTCATTTATATTGATAAGATGAACTGAAAATCAGTTGATAACTGTGCTTGTTAGTTAATGTATTCAAGATATGTAATGATTTGCTTGTAGACCAGTGTAATTTCCTTTTTCTTTTTTTTTTTTTAAGTAGAGTTTAACAATTTATTCTAACCAGGTGTGAGCAGAGCATATGAGCTAGGCTACAAGTGGAGGGTGTAAACATAATACTCAGCATTTTCTGCTAAAAATAAATCATGCTGTCATCAGAAAAGGTCACCTGAGTAGCTGCACCTGTGTTGGCCAAAATCATTTGTTTATTATCGTGAAAAATATTTGCTTGTTTTGCGCTGTTTCCAGGCACCTCTAAAAACGATGAACAAACCGCCACAACCAGCATCTCCCTGGGCCGGCCATCCCTCTCCAGTCGTCTGCTCGGTAAAAGGAAGGCCAGCGCTCCAAGTGTAGATGTGCCAGAGACGAAAAGATCAAATGTGTCACAGAAAGAGAAGTTCAATGACACTCCAAGCACTTCCTTGTCTGATGAGTCTGGTGTGGACACCATCGAAGAAGCACCTAGCCAAAACCCCATCCCATCCACATCAACCACAGAATCCAATGGCACGTCTGAAAGTAAAAACAAGCCTGCAAAAATTACCCAAGAAGAACCCTCTGTCATTGTTTTTGAGCATAAACCAAAAGAGGATATCAATTTGGATCAGTCTGACAATGAAGTGGATATATGTGATGCACCTTTGCCGTCAAGTCCCAAAACAGTCCCCCAAAATCATCCATCATCACCAAGGAAACCTACTCCCACCTCTACCCCATCCCACGTGACTGCCTCTCCAAAACAAAATGATTCAAGTCACGCCAGCCCACGTCCTACAGTGTTCAGCGCACAACGGGTTACGCCTTCAGACTCCACTAATTACACAAACGTCTCACCTCTTTCTGAAAGCAACAAAAACAAGCAAATACCCTGCAATTACTGTCCAAAATTAGCATATCAATTTGCGGTGAAGACGTGCTTGGTGTGCGGGGCATCCATGTGTACAGAGCACCTGCGGTCTCACCTGGACCAACCCGTGTTTCAGAATCATACACTGGTTCCCCCCATTGAAGATGCATCGCCGTGGAGATGTCAGGAGCACCAGGAGATGAACCGCATTTACTGTCGCCAGTGTGGGCTGTGTGTGTGCACCGTCTGCACCGTGATAGGATCTCACCGTGACCATGTCTGCATCAGCATCAGGGAGGCAGAGAGGGAGTTGAGGGTAAATGCATGCTTTTACCTGATTATGATCAAATAGTTCTTAATTTTTGATACAGACAAAAATCAAAACAAAAACCGTCCCACACTCAATACATACAGCTCTGGAAAGTCTTTCAGATTTTACTATTTATAGGTATGTGTTTGGGCGAAAGGAACCTTTTTGTTTGAGTCTGTAAACTACTGACAACATTTCCCCCAAATTCCAAATAAAAATATTATTGTTTAGAGCATTTATTTGCAGAAAATGACAAATGGTCAAAATTACAAAAAAAGATACATGTTTTCAGAGCTCAAACAATGCAAAGAAACAAGATCAAATTCATTTTTAAAACAACATAATACTAATGTTTGTTAACCGCTTAAGAAGAGTTCAGAAATCAATATTTGGTGCAATAACCCTTATTTTTTAATCTTGGGTGACTTTATTCCACTCCTGGTGCACGAACTGAAGTAGCTCAGCTTTGGGTTTGTGTTGGAATTCAACAGACGCTGGAATGGAATGGCTGAGATTCTGATTTCAGAAAAAAATGCAGTGGTCTCTTAATTTTTCCCAGAGCTGTGCATACAACCACACAAAAAACACTAGATACACAAACACCAACTGTCAGTCAAGGCCAGCCCTGTCTAAAAGTGTAAAAAAGGTGTCACAATAACATTTTTTTTAACTGCAATATATTGCTGAAGTAAATATAGATGTTACTGAAATCAAACCATAAAGCAGAATTATCCAGAAAAAACAGTTTTCTCATTTTTGTTCATTATTCAACTTCTACAGCTCAACTCTTTTCATGTTACAGAAAAAAAAAATAACCCCAAATTTCCTACTCATACAAAGAAAATATATACACAATAAATATTGACCCCAGAAAAAATTTTGTTCCATCCAGCATTATATTGAATAGTAATTAGAAAGAAAGCAACTTTATTGATCTCACACTGGAGAAATTCTTCTCTGCATTTAACCCATCCTGTTATTAGGAGCAGTGAGCAGCACATTACTGCGCCCGGGGACCATCTCCATGATCTTCTTGCTTCGGCTTGGTCAGGACCTAAGCTGGAGGATTTTTACCTATGGAGCATGTTTTGGGTTGGTGGGGGAAACCGGAGTGCCCGGAGGAAACACACCCAGACACCCAGAGAACATGCAAACTCCATACAGAGAGGCTCGGGCGACCCGGGGATCGAACCCGGAACCTTCTAGCTGTGAAGCATGAGCGCTAACCACTCAGCTATGTTCAAATACTATTAAAATTAACTGGAATTAACTTCTCCACATTCCAGTACTTGTATAAAACCTGGTTTACAATACTGATGCTAGAATGATCCTTGTTTTGATATCAGAGCTAACTGGAATTGATCATTACCTAGCCATACTAACATAAAACTACCATTAAAAACAAATAATAGCCTTCAATAATAATTTCTTTGAGAAACATTATCTGTATGAAGCCTATTTCTGTTTGGACTGCCATGTCACTCTCCACAGCTGTCATATTTCAAGACTTGGCACTGAAAGAAGAAACATGTTTTGATAGTGCAGAGATCGTGTTTATTAAGATACTTAACCCAAGACATTTAATTTTTGTTTCTTTTCAGGGAAATCTTAAAGAGGAGATCAGGCGACTGCAGGAGGCTGAACAACAAGTCGAGCACACAGTCTCTGAACTGACACAAAAGAAGGAGGAATTTGAAGTAAGTCTGTTTTACTTAGAACTTCAAGAATGAAAATATATTGACATTATATAACTGCTCATTTAATTTTAGTCAGTGTAACCAATATTTTTTCAACTACTTTTAGTCTGATGAACTGGTCTTTAATTTATCTAGTAATGTGTTATTGACTAACATGAAATGAAACGAGTTATGAATTCAGCTGGAGAGTTATAATATGAATCTAAATAATGATTCATATTCCTATTGTGGGTCACTACAGGAAATAATAGGTCTGTTTTAGCCCTATTCTCACAAATAGACCGCTTTTTCTCATACTATTCTTCTCCAACGTGTTTTATTTTACAAAATATTGTGTTGCGTTTGAAAGGTCTACCAACTCGATTTAATTTTCTTGTATTATCAAAGTCTGTAAATTATGGATACCTACAGTTGTATGGGATTTCCTATTGCAGGTCACTACAGGAAATAATAGGCCTGTTTTAGCTTTTTCTTATTTTATTCTTCTCCAAAGTGTTTTATTATGCAAAATATTGTGTTGCGTTTGAAAGGTCTACCAACTCGATCTAATCTTGTATTATCAAAGTCTGTAAATTATGGATACCTACTATGTCCTTAACCATCTAAATATCCCTCCTCGGTCCTCAGATGATTTTCGCAGAGGCGCTCTCAGGAGTGAAGCAGCAGTATGGAGCGATCAGAGAGGCTTTGAAGCAGGAGGAGCAGATGGCCCTGCAGTGTGTGACCCAGGAGGAGAAGAAAGTCCTGGGGGGATTAGAAACCAAACTTGGGCATCTCCAGAGCTCCCTTAAGTCCCTCCAACAAGGGCTGCACATCCTGGAGGGACTGGCCGATGTGAAAGGTGACAAACACATACAGGACCAGGCTTTCATAATGGTAAGTACACTACATGGAAATCACATTTTAAAACTTGAGTTTAGATGTCTGTATTAAACTCAGTGTTTTGTGTCTTCATCTAGGAATATGGAAAAGTAACACAAATGTAAGTATTTCATGCCTTTGTATTCTACTTGTCAACTGACAATATAATATGGGACAAGATCTCGTGAGACAACATTGCCACGATTGAGCGCACATGTGGAAAGTAGGGCTGGGCGATTAATCGAGATTTGCGATATCTCGAGATGTTTTATGAAATCGAGAAAGATTTTGGCATATCGAAAAACTCGAGATGAATAAGATTTCGCCACTCGCCACTGTTTTCCTCATCTCTTTGTGGAGCTGTCCGCCCCGCCTCCTTCTTGCGTTTGTGTTTCACTGCGTCTCGTGTTTCCCCCTCCGCTCCCCCTCCCCTCCCCCCTCCCCTCCCCGTGCGCACACCGCGTGTGTTTGTTGACAACTAATTTTCAACATGGCGGCGCCCACAGAAGCACGAGAGAATTCATACCAAAGAAAAGAACAAACGGCTCTATTATATGGCGGTATTTCGGATTTTAAACGTCCGATGAGGAGCAGAAAGACACAACAAACAACGCTCCAAACATCTTTACCCCGGTGTTTACCATATGGAAAAACAAGTGCAAGGTGGGTGAGCATTACGGAGTCCATTGCCTTTCATATCAAAAGACATGACGCCCATAGCGGTTGTTGAGCGACCGGGCTTCATACGAATGCTCAAAACGCTTGACCCTAGATACAATCTACCTAGTCGCCACTTTCTTGTCAGTGCGGTGGGTGTTGCCAGTGAGTGAAATATTTGGGTGGGTCGGGTATGTGGCGTTGATTCTAAAGCACACTTGCGTTTTAATGGTTGCAATAAATTAATATAGTATTTCTAGAAAAAAAATGATGCAGAATAATGTGCTAAGTTAAAGCAAATACACACACAAATATAAAATGTACTACAGTCACAAAACACACGAGAATTCATGGATTGAGGATCTATTAATCTATATTTAAAAACAATTAATTTAATGTGTGCTTTTTCACTTGGCAACGAAATGAGGGATTTTTTTTGTCTTTTATCTTAAATGTTAAAGAAGCACTTCATAAGAACTGTCGACCCTCAGGTTTTATGTTTACAATTAAAATATGGCAATATACTACTTCCTTGGTTTGGTAATGTTAAAAATGGTGCACAAGCACTTTGTTACTAGTATCTGTCGACCTTTAGGCACTTGGCTGCCTGTTTGCACTTCAATAAAAAAAAAAAACCTTGCTGAATTTGGCACGTTTGTTTGTTTTTTTCCCCCTGCATAGATATCGAGATATATATCGTATATCGAGATATAGCAAAAACATATCGAGATAAGTTTATTTCTCCATATCGCCCAGCCCTAGTGGAAAGTTATTTTGTGAGACACTTGACTTGAAAAAAGTTAAGTTGTTATCTGTTGAAAACTTGTACAGACGCTCCTCGACATACGAACATTCGATTTACGAACATTCGGAGTTACGAACAGGGTCGAATTTTTTTTTTTTTTTTTAAGTAAAATGTTTGAGTTTTTGTATTTAGCGCCAATTCCAACTTCCGGGTACAGTACGTAGTGCGTATTTCCGCCGCTGACGCACAGGCAGGGCGCTGCGCAGCATCCCCCAAGCGTCACGCCCACTCAGTAGAAGTGTTCAGAACTTCAACTGAGTGGGCGTACTACGGTGTTACTACGGTGCGGTGTTATGAACTTTGTTGTTTTTCTTGCATGCGTACAGTAATCCAATATGGTTGGTGAAAAGTGAAAAGCTTCTAGTGAAGCTTCTGTGAAAAAGCGGCAAGCCATCTCATTTGAAAAGAAGGTGGCGATAATAAAGAAACTTGATGCTGGTGAGAAGATGGTGAATGTGGCACACGCGTACAACGTGAACCGTTCGACAATTGGTACGATATATAAACAAAAGGACCGCATTATGGAGCATGTGAAAAGTGCAGCGGGTATGCAATCCACCATCATAAGCAAGAAGAGAGGGAAACTCATGGAAGAGATGGAGAAACTTCTTGGTATTTGGCTCGAAAATCAGCGGCAGCGGCGTGTTGCTTTGAGCCTTATGCTGATCAGTGAGAAGGCCATATCGCTTTTTAGGCTAAGGCAGGAGAAATGCTGCGGAAGAAACCTTTTCTGCCAGCCATGGCTGGTTTGCACGTTTTAAGAAGAGGGCATATCTTTCCCCAAGAGCTCAAGGAAAATGGGAGGTAAATACACACACACACACAGTTTCACACATACATTCACACACACGCACGCGCGCGCGCGCGCGCTCTCTCTCTCTCAGCTGACTGCGTTTGCCTCTGTGTCCCTCTTCTTTTTAATCTCATCAGTTTTCCATATTTTTAAAAAGCATATTAGTATTATTTAGTGTTATTTATTAGTGTTATTGTGTTATTAGTGATATTAGTGTTATTTAAATGCAGTACAAATCCATATAGATAACTTATACAAGCCTTAAACATGTAATAACAACTTACGAACAAATTCAACTAACGAACGGGTGTCCGGAACGTAACTCGTTCGTAAGTTGAGGAGCGTCTGTAGTTTCAAAAGTACTGTTACAATAACAGCAAAAAATAATAAACAACAAATTGTTAACTGAACCCCAAAATTCAACTGAATCGTAGATCATGTCAAAATTTGGCCTGTTTAGAAAATGTGCCATAAAAAGCCACATTCCAGTTAAGCTTGGAAAATTTGGAAATTTCACTTTGGAATCATTATTATTATCGTTGGTGAATACTTCTGTTTAATTTCCATTTTGCACCAAAAGAATGGGGGTTTGGGGTTACTTGTAATAATCATTTGTATCCTCCTATGCATTTCCACAGGGCTAGTGCTATGGGCAGCCATGTGGAGCAGTTTGATGCTCCTGAGGAAATAAACCAGGCGAGGCTTCAGTGTTTGCAGAAGTGGACAGAGAAACGCTTGGATAATGTGGTCATCACAGTGCCAGGCAAAGATCGACACCTGTACAGCCTGCTGTGTGAGTGTCACACACACAACTCAGATTACACAAGTGTCCTGTAACACCTCCAAGCTCATCACCAGCATCCGGCTCAATTGTTCTGCCATGTATTTATTAAAAAAACAAAAATCCATTATATGACATTGAATAGCTCTTTTGGGCTTACCTTAAATCTTTTTATGTAAAGTAAGATTATGGTAAATTCAAACCAGGCATTAACTTCACAACAAAGAACTCATGTCACGTGTCTCATGTCATGTTACATTTTGAGAAGCCACACTTTAAAAAAATATTTCTATCATGACAGCAATAATAACTGAGCTGCACATTTCATTTCTTATGTCAAAATCTTTTCTTGTTCTTTTGGACCTAATCTCTTATCTCATCTTGCGGATAATGTGTCTCATCCCATCCCTGCTACTTACCGCAGTCTGTTAAAAAAAAACACCATTATTCCACAGCCAAATGTCTCTTTTTACTCCTGTACTTTAATTACAGATTTAATTATTAGATTACACATAACACAAGTCTAATTCATGTGGAAAAAATTTGCTAGTTTTTAATGTAGTTGTTTAAAGAGCACAGCTTATTAAACATAAGGTCTCACAGCCTTCTGAGAACTGGTAATGACTTGTGGAGTTACTCATCATCCTCCTCCCATGTTTCCCTGTGAACAGATGGCGCCATTCTAGTCCTGGATGAAGATTCGGCACATCCCAAGTTGCATTTATCCGAAGACAGACGTACCGTGACCTACAGAGAATCGCAGCAGGCCTATATGGACCACGAGTCGCGCTTTACCTCCTTTCCTCAGGTTTTAGCTCTGACCAGTCTGAACAGTGGCCGCTGGTATTGGGAGGTCAAGGTATCTGTGGATGATGGCCGTTGGAAAGTAGGAGTAAGCGAGGGGCGAATTGAAAGGAAAGGCCAGAAAGACAGCTCACGTTTGGGCTTCAACTCCTACTCCTGGTGCCTGGGTTGTGATAGGAAAAAGGTGGAGGCCATACATAATAAAGTGGCTACTCCTGTCAATGCTGAGAAGCTTGAGAGAGTGGGTATCTTTCTTGATTTTGAAGAGGGCATGTTGTCATTCTTTAATGTGACACAAGGGGGCAGTCTTGTTTTGGTGCATTCTTACACGCACCAGTTCAGCGACCCAGTTTATCCTGCATTCTCTGTGTCTAAAACAAACATCTCTATCACAGATTTGTTCCGACCGTAAATAAAATAAAAATAGGACAAGGAAATTGTAGTTGACGTGTAGAGAGCACATCAAAGCTCTGTGCCTTTTATCTCATCTCATATTTTATAGTCTACACTGTAATCGTGACATTCCTGACTCACTGGGACCATTATGCTCTTCACACGGCATCTCTAATCGTATTTTAATGCTTTTTATGTCCGCATAATGCATACAGACTATATTTTAAACAGGCATTTTAAGATTCCCAGTTAAGTCGATGTTTATTCTTACCCTAGTTAGATTTTCAGTCAACTCTACATCCGCTGCCTTTTTAAGATAACATATTGGCAAATACTAAAGATCATCCACACAGAGATCACTGTTCAATATGCATATGCTAACCACATGTTTATCACGGCTGAGATTTATAATTGTTGCATTTTTCCCACTTTTTCCCTTGGCTTGGCAGCTTCAGTTTTGATCCTGTTCCAATTCTAGCCATTCATACCATTGGGTTTTTTTTAGTTGGTGTGTTGCTTAGCTAGCCTAGGGTATGAATATATTTGACAAAAAACAATATATTTTTGTACCTTTTTACATTATAAGAGACTACAGATTTTAATCAATGTTAATCTTGTTTGAATATAAACTATGTTGTCATTCCTTTTTTTTTTTAAATCAACTCATGTTTTTAAGTTTTTAATCTGAGCCCATATGCAAATGTGTATTTAAAGCAACAAATGTGACTAAATGAAAATAAATCCTACATATCAATCCATCTGTGGTATTTCCTGCTTTCACTTGTAAATGGCAGCACAGGTGTCTGAGTGGGACTGTTTGCCCTCAGGTGACAGTTGCTGGGCTAACTTTGAACTCATCCTGCCCCCACAATATAAGATTTACTGACAACAAACAGACTGCTTTTGGCATAATGTCCCTCTGGCGTCGCGCTAACTGAACCTCCCCATCCTCCACACAAAATTTAGACTCATTAATTCTGACTGAGGAGTCTGTGTGCTTGACATCACAAAAAGGGGATCAAAGTAATGTTTGGGCAGACTCTGGTTGAGTGGAGAGTAAAGCACCAGAATTCCAGTGTTTCAAAAGCCAGCTGGCCCTGATCTACATGTATCTGGGTTTGTTGACAAAATGGTTACTATGTCATTTTAATGATTTACTGCAGAAGTATTGTTATTTTGCCAGGTGCTGCACTGAATTATCTGAACAGAAATGGGGCAAGTCGTACGAGTCCATACTTGGTTAAAAGTGTAGTCTAGTGGGTTTCAAATGATATTACCACTTCGATGACTCACAATTCAAAAGATATTTTTATTTTTGCCAATAATGCTTATTGTTAAAGATGGAGGACAGGTAAAGTTACTTCTTTTTAATGGGCAGCTTTTTAAACCTCTCTAGTTCAAAAGTCTAGTTCCTACTCCCATATAATGACCATATGAATCATGTTACTATGATTTGACCTCCAATTTTGTTTGGGTAGATTTGACCACATTCCTTCAAGGTCTTTTCAAAACATGGATGAGTGAGGGTGAAGTGGTTGCTGCATATTATAAAAGAAGGTAGTAAGACACATTTTGGTTTGCTTTGGTTATCTCAGGTCTCAGCTGTCTGACAGGGCAGGATATGAGGAGGAGGCAGCAGGAACTCTCATAGTAATTAAATTCCCCTCTCCTGGCGGTCTACTGATCCCTCGCCTATGCGCACAAGTTACCATAAATGATGTGAGGAAATACAGCTCACTGACACCAGGCCAAATGTTAAGTTAGTTAGCCTCCCTCAACCAAAAGTCAAACTCCAACTTTGTCTGCAACTTTCCTTCCTCTAATTCACGAGGAACAGGAGCTTCACAGCTCAACTTTTTTCTTTTGTACTCCGCCTTTAAAAAGCCAGCACATTTTAAAATACACTTTGTGTAGGCTGGCCAGGCTGAGAATCAAAGCTGCAATGTAAAGTGAAAAGTCAAAATACCACTAAAGGTTTTCTAAATTAGTAGGCTAATAAAAATATATAAAACAGGACCATTGCAATAGCAATTAACAATTTCAAACTAATTGTCCATTATTTACAATGGTTTAAAGTCCTCAAATTGGAAGCAGATATAAATTTTTAAAATATCCTAACCTAAAAGTTTACAAGAGATATTCTTGATGTGAATCTCGTTATTACAAAACTATGACTAAGTAGTCTTTTAATATCACTTACACATGCATAGAATACTTTATTCTGCATAAATATTGTCTTCGTTGATATTCAAATCGGCCATCTTACTGCTTAAATCTGCAGACATTAGTGTTTTTATTGGGACTGATTCCTGTGAGCGTAGGTTGTGTTTGATATGCTGCCTTGTCAAAATATCTTGCATCTAAGCCAGACCTGGGCATTGTACAGCTCCCGGGCCACATACGGCCCTTTGGTTGACTCTGACTGGCCCATTTAAGCTACTTTGGAATTACAAAATGAACATTTTTTTAATCATTTTACCTCATACATGGACTAAAGCTCTATTGCGTTTATTTTAGAGGTGTTTTTTTTAAATTAAATTTTTTGTAAGGCAACCTCACTTTTCATTGCTTAGTCATAACTTACCAGTCTTACCAGCTTGTCAATGCTATTTACTGCTCTTTATAAAGAAATACAATTAATATTATGCAGAATTGAGTTGAGCATTTTGGCCCAGCCCTCCACAATATTTTCTGTTTCTCATGTTGCCCTATGGGGAAAATAAGGCCACCCCTGGTTTAAGCCATGTCCCCATGGACTATGCACAGCTCTGTATGTCAACATATCACTGAGACGGTGAGATGTGCAGCCTTAAGGCAGCTTTTACTTTTCACAGAGACTCTGATCTGTGATGATTTATTGTAAGGGGAATAAATAAAATATGCACAGATTAGCAGTCCAAGTGTTTTGCCAGTCAATATTTAATTAAAACCCATGCAAAGCTGGCTTGTGCATTAAGGCTGATGTGTAGTTAACGATGAGAAAGTGCTTTCTTGTCTCTATCGGAGCACAGTGATAAAAGCCTTAGAATAGGTCTAATTTGGAAAGCCTTGAAGATGGCTCTTCTTCAGATTGAACGCTTTTACATCTCGTCTTTGTTGCCAGGCGGTTACCTGGCCAGCCAAATGATATCTCTCTGTATTTCCTATACACCGCGATACCATTTGGACACTCTCCATCCACCCTCGCTCCTCCGGTTCCAAACCGACTCCGCGATTCTGATTCGTTCAAAGATGGTGACGTCAGTGCACCCGCCTTTGCCCGCAAAGTCACTCTTAGGCAGCGGAAGTTCCGCCTCAGTTTTGAATCAAGAATGCGCAATCTCTGATTGGTTCACTTAGCTGTCTGTCTACGCGCAACCGCAGCGCATTCTGTGGATCAAGCGTTACCAGACTCACTCGCTGGTACAGCGATGAGTCATGGATTCTTCCAGGCAAGCCAGGCGGCGCATTGAAGCATAAATCATTGACATTTCAAGTTAAACATGACTGCATCACTTAAGTTTCATTTAGCACAATTCTAAAGTAAATGTCAGTCAGATTAGAGACTGTAGAAGAAATATGAAGTGTCCGACTAGCAGGGCCTGTAAGTCTAAGAGGTGTCAGAAGATAATAGGATATGCAAGAATGTTTGCTTAAAGCGTACAAATGATTGTGCCATCCACTTGAGCAGCTCGTCAGAGCAGCTCATCAGGAGACGCCACAGACATGACAACCATGTATAATTAATATGTTATCTTCAGTATGACATAAGCACAAGCCCCAGCCTAATTAGATTTATGTCATTTATAAATATTAGGGGAGCCAACATACGCTTTTCTTTTTCAATCATACTACAGAGCATTCTCCAAGAGTCAAGTTTAAATACAGTACAACCAAAAAGAAAAACAAAAGCTTTTATTTAGCAAAATGCTTCCAATTAATGAAAATGTTATGCGTTGAAGTATGATTTTTACAGATACAGATAATCATTCTCAATTTATTTTGAAAATATCAAATATAGCCAAACAAATTATTATTTGCATCTTAAAAAACAAAAACTTTGTCATTCTAAAATCAACAAGTTCTAATTAACTGCAGATAAACATGCCTCATGCCTCATATTCTTGCACTCTTCTAGCCCCTTTACCCAGAATGCCTTTGACCCCATCCTC
This sequence comes from Paratrypauchen microcephalus, assembly GCA_036785185.1. Lineage (NCBI taxonomy): Eukaryota > Metazoa > Chordata > Actinopteri > Gobiiformes > Gobiidae > Paratrypauchen > Paratrypauchen microcephalus. Next base: position 2,714,537 of record JAVJIX010000123.1, on the reverse strand, counting down.
AGTTGCCATGGTAGCAAGGTGCTCAGGTGATTGGTGAGTTGTGCCTCGCGTGTTGAACCATGTCAGTCCTGGCACGGTCCATATAAATGTGAGACAGCACCGCCATGGGCTTTTAGTGGAGTGACAGGTCCATTCTTTGGCTTTAGTCCTCGGGGAAAACCCATTTACATTTACACCACTGGACACAGACCCACAGACAGAATTAAACGCCATCAGACCTGTCAGAGCAGCTCGGAGGGATAAAACTCTTCTTGTTTATAACTCAAATCATGTAACTTGTACAGAGATACAAACGCAAAAAAAAAAAAATCAATATTTTGACAGATATTATATTCAGCAATGGTGGCATAAATGCTAAGAAAGTATTTCTACCTTATAATGATCTCCTTAAGTAAACTACTCGAGTTGAACTACAACTTTTTTACAGTACTAAGCTTTTACTACTTCTACCTACTATTATTACTACAATGAGCTACCACTACTACTTCTACTGCTACTAGCACTACTACTGAAACTTCTGTTACTATGACTACAAATCTCACCATTCTCTGCTACTATTACCACTGTTAAGGCTTAATTAGATTTGATTATATCATACAATTATAATGATGATAGAGATTCCGTAACTATTTTGCTTCCCTTACCTCATGAAACCAGTCCAAAAACTTTAATCTAACTAATCATTTACAATTTAAGCCTAGCCTATTGTATTGTCGCAATAAGCAAATCCCACTTAAAAATGTAGAAAAAAATAAAAATAATAGAATAAGGAAAGAAAGTGTAGGACCCGAGTAAAAATGCACACATACTACCACATACAATTAACAAATGCAATAACAGTGCACCTGCCATTCATCATTCATAGATAAACACTACTACATTGTTCCTGTGTTGCGTGGCTTCACTCTTGTGCTGTCCCTAACCTGTCAGCTCTGTGAGATGAAAATAGCTCCTGTCTCTGCTCAGATCCTCCCTCTCATCTTCTGCCCGTCTGCCCGCACTGCTCTGCATCCACACTGTAAATTCTTTATGATCTTCCTTTGGTCAGTGTTGGGTCAGTATTCAGAGACAGAAATAGGGGAACAAGATTTCACTCTAGTTTTAGAAGAAGAAATAGAACTACAGAGTGATATGACAAAAAAAAAAACCTGCATGTTTTTTCATTTATATTGACCAATCCTGATTTTTTTCAGTTTACTTTTGTCTTATTAAAATAAAACAAAATATATAATTTCAATGACCATTTGACATTTTAAATAGTCAAAATTCTTCCCCCATAGTCTGAACTCTGTTCCTAACCTCATGCTTTTACTGACAGCAGATTGACTGTGGACCTCTTGATTAAAAACAGCCGTGATGAAAATTGCTGATTTGAAATGACAGAATCTCAAATTTGATATTAGTTTACATTCATAATTTACAAATCCAATGTTATCCCAATCTATCCTAATGGTAACATAGTAATCTTGATCATGATCAGCAGTGGTAGTATAGTAGTAGTGCTAGTATTATAGTATTAGTAGTAATAGTATTTCCTATGGTAGTTGCAGTAGTAGTATAGTAGGGGTAGCCAAACTTTTGTCAGTCTGATCTGGGGTAGCTGTGTTAATAGCTAACCACCAATACGTAACTGTTTTTTGCCACTTGCCGCCATATTGGATGTACCTGCTAATGCAAACATACAAACTTCAAAGTAAAACTGCATTAACTGCTCAAATAACAGTATTAACAGAGGCTTTGTCAAATTTGTGCTTTCAGGTTTCAAATTAATATCCCTCTCTTCACGTTAACGTAGGGGTGGGCGATATCTTGATATTTAAAATATATCGAGATATTTGTTTAATTTGATATGGATTTTGACATATTGTATATATTGATATAATGTTTATATTTAATTCTGATTTCGCCTCTTCGCTTGTTTGCCTTCTCTGTGCTGTGCGCGCTCCCGCTCGCCCCCGACCTCCCCCTCACGTGCGGCGCCACAACATCCCGGAGGATACAGAACTCCTCTCAAAAAAAAAAAAAAAAAAGACAACTTTTTTTGGGGGTGTTTATAGTTTAAGCAAATGAGCCATGTAGTGTTAAGTTTCGTTTCTATAAAACATAAACAAATGTGCGCAAAGCAGCATTAAACACCTTATAATCACCACAATAGACCAGTTTAAGAGTTTAAGAGGCCCAGGGAAGAAGAAAATCTACCTGTGTGAGCATGTTTGATTATGTTCCAGTGTGTTTTTGAAGGTTGAGAAGGACCCACAGTTCCTGATATGAGCAGGTCATGTGTTCCATGACTGTGATCCTCTGATAGACGTCACCATTTGACCAAATTTGGTCCTGCGTCTCTGTATGTTACAGTCTCCTCTGGTCAATGCTCTCGTGTTACCTCAGTTAGTAGTTTTTTTACTTATAAAATCCATTAATGGTGGAGGAGCAAGTCCATTTAAACAAGGCAAGCATCCATAAATACCTGATAACTTTCAAGATCCAAAATATTATACTTACTTAAGATGTTACAATAGTGAGACTGTAGAGGCTTTTTGTCAAGTGTTTTCAAAGTTTTTTTGAAGAGGAACTTTAGGGGCTTCAGGATGGCCTCTGATGTATGAGACCATAGTTCATAGTTAGCTTAGTTAGCATAGTTGGCGGCATGGTGGCTGAGTGGCTAGCACTCATGCTAGGTGACGGGTTCGATCCCTTTCTGTGTGGAGTTTGCATGTTCTCCCCGTGTCTGGATGGGTTTCCTCCGGGTAATCCGGTTTCCCCCATCAACCCAAAACATGCTCCAGGTAAAATCCTCCAGCTTAGGTCCTGACCAAGCCTAGCAATAAAGATCATGGAGATGGGTCCCTGGGCGCCTGAACGATGAGCTGCCCACTGCTCCTGAAGGATGGGTCAAATGCAGAGAAATAATTTCCCTACGGGGATAAATAAAGCATGTCTTCTTCTTCTTCTTTATATTTAGCTTTATTGTCAAATTCTACTATTTGTACACAACATACAGTGAATTGAAATTTTGTTTCTCCCTGGTCAAGCAGAGACCATGATAGTGATGGCCAGGGAGGGGCCGCAGCGCATGCGCACGCTGCCAACTTGGAAATAACAGCGAAGAAAAATATGCAGTACAATCAATAACAATATTCACAAACATATTACGACAAAAACAATGGGACAGGTAACACACGGCGTCTTTTTGTTTGCTAAACAAACAGGAGGGTGGGGAGGGGGAGCAGAACAGAATATTGATGAAATTGATTGAAAACTGAAGCTGAGGCGAACTTTACTATATAGGCAGGGCAGAGTGTTTACAGAATACATGTTCAGAGTGTTCCAGCCGAATTTGATATGTCCTTTATTTATAGTCATATCATATATCATGTGGTATAGCAGTAAGATCTGTGGCTGAATATCATGGCATGCATGCTTTTGCTGATTCTAACATCAGATAAGGTCTTATATGTTTGAAGTTTGACAGCTTTAATTTAATTATATGTGATTGTTTTTGTTTTTTTACATGCTGTTTAAAATTTAGATTACAGTCAAAAACTACCCCAAGGTATTTAAATTGTTCAACCACATCTAATCTCTCCCCACTGACCAACACAGATGGTTGCTCGCCCCCTACTGGCTGTCGGGAGAAAAACATACAGACTGTTTTTTTAGTGATATCCATGTGTAATCACTGACTGCCCTGCCCAAACGATAGGAGAATGAATGAAGCATGGCATTGTGAAGCAACTTTGAGAATCAGGAAAAACGCTATAAAACTTTTATTATTAGGAGGTTTTCTCATTACAAGTAACAGCATCAAAAAGTAAAAAGTAGCCTAATCAGGGCTCTCAAGTCTCACGCATTGAGAGTGTGACACACGCAATTCGACGTGTTCACACGCTCACACTGGCATTTCTCACGCTGATTTCTTTTTTTTTTTTGTGCCCAGAAAATCGGTCTGTGTGGCTCAGTTTCTGCAGACTCCGCGCGTTTTCAGCGAAAAAAAACTCCCCCTGCTCCGGGCGCACGGTCCGAGCGAGGCCGGAGCAGACGCGCCGTCCCCCGGGCACGTCCTGAGCCTCAGTCCCGGTGCGTCCGGAGTTGGTGCGTCTCAGAGGAGACGTGGGTCTCCTCTGAGACACACCGACTCCGGTCCCGGTGTCTCCGTCTGTGCGTAACGTGTCCCCCCCAACGGCTTACGCACGGAATACGCGCGGCCCAGAGCCGAACTGCCCATGGTGAGACGCGGTGAGACGCGGGCCCGGTGCATTAACCAGACTCTTACATGAATCCGTTAAAAATGTCCCGCCCCCCCCCGCCCCGGTCCCTCCTCCCCGCCCCTCTCAGCGCGATGATAAAACAAACTGAGAACCATCAGGTAATAACTTCATTTATATAACTCTCATTAGTTGCTTTGTAGTTTAAGTTTGCTCTTTAGACAAACAGGGCTCTCAACACGCAATTCGACGTGGCGCTCCCCGCTCCTCGGGAAAAATTGTTCACTCACCCCCACCCCCGTCCTCGGAAATTACAGTCTCACGGATGACCCCGCTCAAAACTTGAGAGCCCTGCTATAATTTTAAAAAAGTCGTCACTCTAATTAAATGCACACTCGTACTTCTGTTGAGTATTTTCACCTGAACAATTTAGTAACAGATAATGGCAAACTTCCTTTTTAGTGTGCATGAATTGGGTAGCGCCTAAGCAGAAGCATATGGCTCTTCATATGGTTGTTGTAGTTGCACCATCCCTCTTACAAATGATGAAAGTGAACTGCAGTCACCAGCTGCACGATTGGTGTGGCTCTCCTCTCTACTAAATGCTAAATTAGCTTCTTGAATTAGCTTTGTTGCCTAATTGCATGTGTTGTTGCTATAGTAATGCTATACGTTGCACAAAAGGTCAAGCTAGGGGAAGATGGTGTGTTTTGAATCTCATCTTGTGATCTTCAGAGCTCATTACCATTGTCTAATTCTGTCCCTTGCTCTTTGTTGTGTTTGTTGTGTCTGTTTTTCACAAATAATTATGCAAAGTGTTCCATCTTAGCTATTTCCTCTGTTTGATAGAGATGAACGCAGGTTTGATTTACAAATGTAATTAAGTTTCTGAGAAATTACTTATCCTTTGCACGGTTTGTGAATTGTCACAAAAAATTAAGCTTGTCTGCAGACGAACCAAGTCACCTAAAACTGTTGTCTCTTCCATTTTTGAACTGATTGCAGTCTTGATCTTTTATACTTTCATCTTTCGTTTTGCAAGTTCTTAAAACCAGGTAAAGCCATTTTTCAAGCACAAAACAAAAATGGTTGGTGGTTACATTTTATAATAAGTGCACCTAAAAGAGAGAGTATTACACTGGGGTATTAACATCATCTACATAGATCACCACGTAGATCACCATGTTACCTTTTATTATTTATATTTACCTATTATTATTTACATATTTGAAAATATTAACACTGACTAACACTGACTTTCACCATGCTTTATAAAGTGGTAAATAGTGCAGTTATTACAATGTGTTACCAATAAACAAATAAAACCTTGTATATATTTAACTTAATAGCGCAGCTGTTCATTGATCTATTCTATTCCTCTTAGCTCTGTACAAACACACCCAACTAAAAGCTATTGGTAAGGCATTACAGTGTGACAGCCTAGAGCAATATCTGTGCCTGTATACTGCATTCTAATCATGCATGTAAATATTTTCTATTCCCTCATCCCAGGTATTTAGTCCATGCTCACAAATTGTGGATTTGGCCTATTTATCTATGTTAAGGGACACTGCATAAGGTTTTATTGATAGTATGTACTTGAATTGCATTTGACTGATGGAAAAATAGCAATGGAAGCTTGTGTCAAGGTTTTTGAAGGAATAAATTCCTTGCCTGTTTTATTTTTGTTTTATGTTTGTAATATATCATACATATAAAATAAAAAAGAAACCTGCTTTTGAGACTGTCTAGTTTAATGTCATATGGTGGAACATTTCAGACAAAGCACACATCTGATTTGAGGTGGCAAATCCTCCACTAGAAAAGTTAAATAGTGCAACTTTAAATAACGGTTAAAATTATACCAGGATATACATACACTAAGATATACAGCTTCAATACAGACTCCTTGCTTCCTTGCATTCCATCCATCCATCCATTTTCTTCCACTGATCCGGGTTCGGGTCATGGGGGCAACAGTCTAAACAGGTCTGCTGCCCAGATCTCACTGCACAAGCCCCCGTGCATCCTCCCGCGGGTGGTGGGTCCATGGGAGGATAGCCTCACGTCACTCCTTCGGGCCAGGCCACCAGACGTTTGCCGTCCAGCACCCACCCCAGGCCTGGCTCCCGGGTGGCGCCCCGGTGACGCCAATCCAGGCGACGTAACTGGCCTTGATGTATCTCATGTCATGGGGGCTTCTGAACCGCTTTTAGTCTGACCCGTCCCCCGGGACCTGTTTGCCTTGCCCTACCAGGGGCATGAAGCCCCCGACAACATAACTCCCGGGATCATTCGGGCACTCAAACCCCTCCACCACGTTAAGGTGGCGGTTCAAGGAGGGGTCCCTATATTCCTCCAGTGATAATTACCAAATGGAGAGATCATGCTATTTTGACAACCTTAATTTAGATCAATTTGGCCCAGATGTAATTAACCAGAATCCCTCAAGTCTTTCCATGTCACAATCTAGCCAGTTTTGAAATATACTTTAAATTAACAAGCTCCCAGGCTAATGAGTGTGAGCCAAAAACTTGGGGACACTGGGAATTCAGGGCACCTAAGTTCAGAACATATTTGAGAAGACACAAGAGTGGATATCATTTTAAAAGAACATTTTCCACTTTGGGAAATGTGGTGGCTTCTTACTAAAAACAAATTCTCCACTGCATGGATAGGCTACATATAGGGCCTATTTAGCCAGTATGATTTCAATATGATCATATTATGACAATTATAACTTGTACTTGTAAACTGATTATTTTTTATGTATAGTGCATATTAAAAGGACCTGTAACAGATTTATTTCCATGTATTTCATTGTACAAGCAGCTCTTGAGGTCAAAATGTGTGCTGTCTGCATCAGTTAATAAAGAGTTTCAAAAGCACACAGTTAGTGAATAATTAGGATGTTCGTGCATAAGGTAAGTGAGAAATAACTTGACAACTATAAACCATTTAAAGGAGTAGTAACGTTTTTTACAATCTGAACCTTATTTCGTTAATAAAACAATGTGAGCCACTCACCCATAGCACTTTGGTATCATTTGGAGCATGTCCGGAGAATTTGTAGTTTAGCGATATCCGTAATGTGAGTGCTCGGGGCATATGGTTATGGTCACCAAATAACACAAACTTTAGCACTTTTCAAATCACAGAAGATCAATGTGTCACTGTACAGTTTCGCTTGGTCAAAAGCGGCCCGATACTCAGCTATAGTTTCATTAGATTACGTCATCATGACTATATAGGCATAACAAACAAATTCAATGCAAACAAACAATAATTGTGTTGGCTACTTACTCAACTGAAAGTTGCCCATGTGGTCCAGCAGACTTTGGCTGGCTCCTCCAATTCAACTTCGGAACACGAAAAAATATTTCTATTACACCACGGTTCATCATGGCACGAATATCCTCCAGAGTGGGCAGACACAGATTTCTGTTATCATCACCCAGAAGTTCATCTCCTGGCCGCAAATCCCACTCGAGACAGCAAAAGCTTTCTTCCTCTGTTGCCATCGACATACAATATCCACATAAACACCACCAGGTACTGTCTTTTCGTAGACAGGCGGTCGCTTGCTCTTCTCTGGTGCGCTCCTCCTCAAACTGTCTCCACTTCCTTCTTTCCTTCTTTCTCCTCATTCGTATACTCTGGCTCAAAACGGTAGGGACGGCCATCATACTCAAATAACTCCGAATCTTCAGGCATGTCTCACTTGCAACAGAAAAGTTCAGAGGGGTGTTTATTTGTGAATCAGCTGTGAATGCGCGCTGTCCTCGATGATGATGTAATCTAATGAAACTATAGCTGAGTATCGGGCCGCTTTTGACCAAGCGAAACTGTACAGTGACACATTGATCTTCTGTGATTTAAAAAGTGCTAAAGTTTGTGTTATTTGGTGACAGCAATCATATGCCCTGAGCACTCACGTTATGGATATCGCTAAACTACAAATTCTCCGGGCATGCTCCAAATGACACCAAAGTACAATGGGTGAGTTGCTCACGTTGTTTTATTTACAAAATAAGGTTCAGATTGTAAAAAACGTTACTACTCCTTTAAAATGAACCAGTCCGTACGTTTGTATGACAGTAAAAATCTGAAACAGCACCTTTAATAAAGCAATAACTACTATTCCTTTTTTCACTTCAAGGTCTCCAAACAGCAGCTTCCTCTCAGAGCAGATAAAACATTCCAGCCAATTGCGAGGAGGTCTAGAAGGCTTTATAAAATGAAAATGGTGGATTGATGATGGTCATTGAAAATGCAATACTTTTCCCCAAGCCTCCATCCTGATTGCACTAGGTCCCTGCCCGCTTTCGGATACATCTTTTATTCAGAGAGAGAAAGCGAGAGAGTGAAATTGCCAAATGGTTTCAGCGTACATAAACAGGGGGTCAAAATGCTCTCCAGTCCGACATTTGGGAGTGTGTGTCTGTCTGTGTGTATATGAGAGTAACCACTTATCAGAATGTGAAGTACAGTAGGTGTGGCATACTATACTAGATCTGGTGTTTATGGATTGGATAGTTTGGGGAGTAGCCTAAATTGCAGCTTATGCAAGCTCTTTACTGATCATACATAAGGATTTGTTGATATCTAATTCTATGTCACGGTTTAACAAAGGAGGGACATGGACCAGAAGGAAAAAGGAAAAGGTGAATTTATTAAATAGACCAGGTAGAGACACAGGCTGGAACAGGCAAGGATCTCTGGAGATGAATGAACAAAAACTCAGGGAACAAGAGGTTCAGGCAACGTAGAACAAAAACTCAGGAGACAAGGGGTTCAGGTAACGTGGAACAAAACAGACAAACAGAACAATCTGACAAAGTCTGTCTAGTGAGCAAGGCTTAAATACCCAGGAATCTTGATTGGACCCAGGTAAAGGGAATTACAGGTCCCCAGGAGACTCCGCCCACACACACAGGGGGAGGGAGGAGAGCACAGGTCATGACATTCTAAGCCTTATTTATTCAAATTTAACCTCCATTGCCATTTTCCTGTAAGTAAAAGCCATGCAAACATACAAAGTACCGTAATTTCCGGACTATTGAGCGCACCTGAATATAAGCTGCATCAACTAAATTTTCAATTTTTCATTTGCACCTGTCTATAAGGCGCAGGTGTCCACGTCTTCAAGAAGTTTTCAAGTTCGGAGCATCAGCTTTTATTGCCTCTGAAAGCTTTTGTCATCTTTTTGCATTGAGTCAGTTCGTCACGCTGCCAACGTGACGATGCCAAGCTCACGTGTAGCAGCTCGATTTCCTTTTTCAACAGCCAGCCTTAAACTTCAAAGCTGCTTCATATGCATTTCTTCATATGTTTTCCATGAGGAGGGTGTGTGCATGAAGCGCAATACCTGTTCAAAACAAACCTGTCAAAATGAGCTACCTTTATCTATATTCATATAAATGAGTGAATGTTTGTGATTCTACAGTGGGAGCACTATTTGTTGGGTCAAGTGGGCTGTCAGAATGTGCTACCTCTGAGCTACCTTCAGCTGGAGCCTTATTTGATAGCGTAATATGACGAAATGAACTGCCTACGCATATATAAATGAGTTGTAATTTTACATGACTAAGGTATAAAGTATGATTACCATATGCAAACAGCATACAACTCTTTAATTGAAAAACGTCTAATCTAAAGACATATCTTGTAAAACTGCGGAGGTTAGCTTTGAATCTATATAACTGTAAATGAAAAACGTAAGGTATTAGGCTATTCAGTTGTCATTTCGACAAAGCATCCCATTTTGACAGTACACCGGATCTCCACACACACCGGAACTCCACACACCAGAATTCCACACACTGGATCTCCACACCCCAGAACTCCACACACCAGGTCTCCATACACCGGATCTCCACACACCGGTTGTCCCGAGGCTTCACACCTCAATTTCAGTGTTAGCGCAATCCTGGCCCTCTCCGCGCGCAGCAGTGAGTAACTCTGTCTTTAAGCCATGTAGCCACAGCACAGACATTGTTAAATTCACTAAGTTGGATGCTCTTGGTAACTATATGTAGACTGGACTCACTGTGCTAGGGCAAATATTACATACAAATATTAACAGAGAATGTGATTATACATTCATGCTTTTACACAAAGGCTTCTTTCAAGCTTAGTATGAGACTGAATGAAAACAAGAGGTGATGAAGTGTACCTGATGATGGCGCATTTTTGCCTCTCTCTCGACATCATCTGGAGACCTCGCTCCCCGTAGCTCTGGAAGAACTGAGAGGACAAGATGTCACTAACCTTTGCCTTTGACATGCGATAATCCTGGAAAACAGATGATAAAATAAAATTTGTGTTGTAACCAACACATCATACATAAACGTAAATGAAGTTCCTTCAGGATAAATAAAGTGTCTGTCTATCTTCAAAACTTCAGCTAACTTGCTGCATGGTTTTTGTAGCCCATATAAAGCTTAAAACTTATAAAATAATTATCTGTCACGGTCTGCTCTAATCAATTTGTCAAACAAAAACTTAAATGTCCATTTATACTGTGAGTGCAGTGCACTGACTCACCGCCATGATGAGACGCAGCAGGTGGGTTGAACAACCACTGCACTCCTTTCTGCATCATGACTTCATTGATGCGGGATATAATTGGAAAATATACTACACAAGAAATGGGGTATAGGCTGGTAACAGAAGATCTAGTTCAGCTCAGGGAGGGAAGTGAGACAGTTTAAAACACCAAACCAGGAGACAGTAATATGGTGCAGGCAGTGTTGTATAAAGTACTGGAAAATCAAACTCAAGTAAAAGTATAGGTACCCCTCCCAAAAATGACTTTGGTAAAAGTCGAAGTCACTGACTGAAATGTTACTTGAGTAAAAGTCTTAAAGTATCTGGAACTTCTTGTACTTAAGTATGACAAGTAATGTAAAAATAAATGTACTCAAGTAATGTAATTAAAAGTACAAGTAAAAGTATCAAGCAAAGACAGTCTGAATTTTATATTTTTAAATGTTTTTTTTTATTTTTTTTTAAATAACAGTGCTGAAAATAAGGCATACATAACACCATTGAAAAGTAGGCACGTGTTAATGTTATTTTTTGTCTTTTTGAACTCGTGTGCCCTTTCTCATTCGTCACACTTAGCCTACAGCTATGCCTTCCCTTGAGCCGAAAAAGCTAGGTAGCCTGCTAGCTCCGACATCGTCAAATACGCTTTGTGTAACCGAAACAATGTCACACAAAGTTAATTTCTACATGTTATGCTCAAGGTTTCACAACGGTGTCTAGAATGTCCATGCTATGGTTACTGAAATTGGAATATAGACGCTAACAATTTCATTAATCTAGAACTTACCTCGATGTGTTTCTTGAGGTTGGACGGGGAGTTTCTGTAAGATAGGATTTCCACGTTTCTTGGAAGGCACAAGAGGCACTTCATTCGATAGGACGAATCCTTCACATCAGCGTAAGAGAACATTGTGTTTAAGTACGGCCAGGGATGCTCATCGTCAGGTCCCCCTTCATTTGTAGCCGACGTGGATGCTGTCTCCTCTTCCATCAGGGATGTTGATTGATTAAACTAGCTGCATGAAACCAACAGGTGTAGGTTGATTGTCATGCACAAGTAGCGAACAAGCCCAGGCACGTCCTGACTTCCTTGCAGTCAGTAGAGTTTTTTTTGTAACGAGTAACTAAACGGCACATTGAAAATGTATTGGAGTAAAAGTATGCAATTAAATTCGGAAATGTAGTGAAGTAAAAGTAAAAAAAAAGTTATCTTTTTTTTTTAAACTCAAGTAAAGTACAAAGTCTCCCAAAATGTACTTAAGTACAGTAGTGAAGTATTATTACTTCGTTACTATACAACACTGGGTGCAGGATGTGAGCTGTATTAAAGGGATTGACAAACAGGGAATATTTACAGTATTTATTATTTGTTATTATTTACAATAAGCACCAAATGAAAAAAGGATATAGTGCATTGCTGTTCCGATTTAAAGTTCAGTTCAACATTGTAGTAGAAAAGTTTATAGTGTCCAAAGGAGTAGTGAATAGGTTTTGACCCAGTCCTTTATGGTTATTGCAGTGTAAGGTGTGGGGAGCAGGCTACTGCGCCTCCTACCGCAATGTAGAAGATGGTGATTGTTACGGTTCCTTAGGCCCGTGGCCTTGAGCAGCTCGCCATCGGGTTCAACCGGACCATGGAGTGGATGGACCAACAATTGCAGTGTGTTGTTGACAGATGAATGATGGATGGATGGATGGATGGGCGGAAGAAATAAAGGAACAAAGGAACTTAGCCTGTATGGAACAGGACCAATAATCAGTTTCATGTCCATTATCAATACTGTCAATAAATATTTTAATAATTACTTCATTTAAGTTACATTCAATTACATGTACATGTGCAATATCATTATACATTCAGTGTTCAACAGAGTACTCATAAATCATAATGCAAAAATAGTTCAGCCAGTGCACATTAAATTCAGAACCATCCATTTTCTTCCGCTTATCCAGGGCTGGGTCGTGGGTGCAACAATCTAACAAGGGACTCCCAGACTTCCTTCACCTCAGACACTTCCTCCAGCTCCTCCGGGGGGACCCCAAGGCGTTCCCAGACCAACCGGAAGACATGGTCCCTCCAGCGTGTCCTGGGTCTTCCCCGGGGCCTCCTCCCAGTGGGACATGCCAAGAACACCACCCGAGGGAGGTGTCCAGGAGAGATCCAGAACAGATGCCCAAGCCACCTCAGCTGGCTCCTCTTGACGTGGAGGAGCAGTGGCTCTACTCCCGAGCCCCTCCCGTGTGACTGAACTCCTCACCCTATCTCTAAGGGAGCACCCAGCCACTCTGAAAACTCATTTCGACCGCTTGTATCCGTGATCTTGTCGCGTATCCGCGATCTTGTCTACGAACATTGCGAACACAGCTCCTGCTCCAGTCATCCAGGGACCGAACAACCCTTAGCAAAGAGCCCCAGCCCCCATACTCCCAGAGCACTCTCCACAGGACCCCACGAGGGACTTCTCCAGATCCACAAATCACACGTGGACTGGTTGGGCAAACTCCCATTAACCCTCGAGCATCCGATGGAGACTATAGAGCCGGTCCAGTGTTCCACGACTGGGACAAAAACCGCCCATCAGTCAGATACTCCTGTCCAGTGCCCTGGAATAGACCTTACCTGGGAGGCTGAGGAGTGTGATTCCCTCGTAGAACACACCCTCCGGTCCCCCTTCTTAAACAGAGGGACCACCACCCCGTCTGCTAGTCCAGAGGTACTGTCCCTGACTGCCACGTGATGTTGGAGAGACCCCGAGAGACTTGGAACTCCTCCACTTGATGCAAGGACCCTCCACCCACCTGAAGAGGGTAAGCCACCTTTTTCTGGTCGAGAACCATGGCCTCGGATTTGGAGGAGCTGATCCTCATTCCAGCCACTCGGCTGTAAACCGCCCTAGTGCACGTTGGAGATCCTGGTCTGTTGAAGCCATCAGGACAACAAACAGCAGAGGTGAGATCCTGTGGTCCCCAACCGGATCCCCTCCGGCCCATGACTGCGCCTAAAAATTCTGTCCATAAATACAATGAACAGAACCGGTGACAAAGGGCAGCCCTGGCAGAGTCCAACATGCACCGGAAACAGGTTTTTTGACTTGCAATGCGAACACAGCTCCTGCTCCGGTCATAGGGACCGGAGAGCCTTTACCAAAGAGCCCCGAACCCCATTCTCCAGATCCACAAAGCTGTCCTGACCAGTAAATCTTAAAATATATTATATTAAAATCCTGGCTAGCACTATGTAACATACATTTTAATTTGCATTTTAAGTAACTTCAGAAGACAGTTTAAATATTACTTTGTGTAAAGACAGTTAGACAAAGTGATATTTCGAATGCCAGGTAAGGAATGAGAAGTAGAAAAGAACTTCAAGTAAAACCAAATACTACTTTTTTTTTTTTTTTTGCTACTTAACTGTATATGGTGTTTTAATAGTCTTACCTCTTCCTAGTCCTTTTGGGTAATTTTAGTGCAGATTATATTTGCAGCTTTGTGTTTAAAAACAATGAAAACTGTGTGCGTGCGCCTGTGTGTGTGTGTGTGTGTGTTGCCTCCAGTGGCCTCTACCATTTCAAGTACAATGTGACATCACACAGGTTTGAAACAATTTAATTTTGTCCTCAATACCAAATATAAACTATTAAAAAAAATAAATGAAGAATGTATTGCCTCCTGGTATTCAACCAAAAATACAGTGGTACCTTACCTTACGAAATTAATTTGGGGCGGAGAACTGTGCGCGCGGACACGTGTGTGATAGCGCAGCATGACCCGGCGCGGGGCTGCGAGCACGACACCCGTGCTCACACCGTGCCTCCTCTAGACCAGGTCTAAACCAGGATTAAACCACCACGTGCGGGTCTATTTCCTGGTTTTGTGCTAGCTCTGCCGGTGTACCTCACGAGTCACAGCTGAGGCGAGCAGCGAGGAGGGGAGGGGATGTGCCTCCCATCGGGACTGCATGCAGTCCGAGCACATGAACGAACGCAGGCAAGAGCCGCGGTGGTTTAATCCTGGTTTAGACCTGGTTTAGACCTGGTCTAGAGGAGGCACGGTTTGAGCACGGGTCTCGTGCTCGCAGCCCCGCGCCGGGTCATGCTGCGCTATCACACACGTGTCCGCGCGCACACTTCTCTGCCCTCCCCCTTCCCCCCACGCTTCACTATTAATGCATTTTGTTGAAAGTTTGAGTGTATAAACGAGAGACAAATGTGAGAAAAGTTTAAATCCAGTCTGAGAAAAGCGTATAATGTGTGTGTCTGAGCTCGCATTATTTGAATTTTTGAGATTTCGCGTTTCGTAATTTGAATTTTCTTTCGTATCTAGAGACCAAAATTTAACGTGAAGGCATTTCGTAACTTGGAATTTTCGTTTGTTGGGTCTTTCGTAAGGTGAGGTACCACTGTATGCACATAATTTGTGTGGAAAAAAACTTGCAACATGCAACATTTAAGTAACAGTGTTTAAATTGGGGATGATCTGTCCTGCGATCCTCAGTGTAATATACTCATTATGTGTGTGAAGAATGAGAGTTTTCAACACTCCCACTAGTGCTAATGTTATCCCTCCAATTTTGAGCTGGTGAAAAAAGTAAGTCTAAAATAGTTTGTTTTTGCCTTGAGCATCTCTTGTCCTGCAGTGGAGAGTGTGAATCCTTATCCTGTGCTCAGTCAAATGGAAAGACTGTGACATAGTGAAATATAAGTGGTGTGATGGCTGCTCTCCTCATCCATCCCCGTCAGCTCAGACAGAGTGAGACCTCCCGCTGAAGACCACCTCTGGGCTCCCAGTTCCTGTCTGCAGTCGATAGTACAGAAGGCTCTAGGACAAATCAATGGAAACGAGAAGACAGCGGACAGAGTGATTCTCTGTGGAGTTTTTAATGCATCTTTTGTGTTGCAGCACTTTGACCACCAGCGGGTTTTTTAAATTTGTTGGAAAATGTGATGGAAAAAGGGAGATGTTCATGAAACTAATATTGAAAAACACTGTATTTGATTCTATGGATGGGTCAATACAGGGAACAAACAAAATAACCAAATAAAAACACGAAAGCATACACACCTCAGTAATTAGTGACTTATACTTAAAAGTATAGTGACTTAGGGGGCACGTCACCTGCACGATTCCATGGAAATCCAAAGTAAAAACCATACTTCTGAACATTCTCCATGGAGAAAGATACGATTTATTTCATACTGTGGAATATTATAGCCAAAGGAACAATATTTCCATGGAAACAAGCAGTAAGAGGCACTCCTCCAGGCCAAATAAGAGTCAGGATTGTGGAGATGCAAGTCGGCTTAGAGTTAAGAACACACATTTTTCTGTACAATAAACACATCCAAAAAGCAGACAAACTGTATCAATCCACATGGAAATTATAATGTTAACATTCAAATAGAATACAGTATAAGAATCATTTGAGTGAATTTGTGCTAAAGTAATGGTTAATGATTAGGTAGATTAAGATTAAGATTAAAGGTAATCATTTGACCATTTTTTTTCAACAATTTGTAAATGCAACAAAATAAAATGTAGTAAACAGACCTAGACTAGCAAACTCTTTTGCCACAAGGGAAATTAGTTGGACACATCTCAAATATATCTGCTGTTCTGCTGTTTCCTCTGGAGAACAGGTTATTTCGGGGAGGTAAACATTTGACATAGGGCATAATCCATCTCTGTTTTGTTTGTCTGTGCTGCAGTGGCGTGTGCTGAATCCTGCCAGGGCCTTCCCAGAGTGCACCGGGGCACTACACTGCTCTAATCTCTCCTTTAGCCCAAGCCTCAGCTCACCAACCTCCGATCGGTACTTATTTCCACAGTTTCGGACTGATCTAATCATTTCTTCACATTCTGCTACACACATATATTCCCTTGTGATCCAATAGCAAAGTTCAGACCATGTTTTCTGTGTATAAACAAATCCTTCTATAGTGGTGAAAAAATAAAACGGTGTAGTATTGGCTATTCGAACATTCCATAGTCGATATGCATCTGACTTAGCTGACCTGAAATCCTGAAGTTTTGAACATTATAGATTGTAGATGGTCACATCTTTATATAGCGCTTTTCCACCTTCAAGGCACCCAAAGCAATTTACAACAATGAACCACTCACCCATTCACACACACATTCACACGGTGTACGCAGACACTGGGGGCAAGATGGGTTAAGTGTCTTGCCCAAGGACACAACGACAGCGTTCATCTGTGGGAGCTACCAACCAACCTGTGGGTCTGTGGATCTGACCACTGATGTTTCTTATATCAAGAGCAGGATTTGAACCGCCATGGTTGGATCAGTGGACAAACGCTCTATCAACTGAGCTACTCCCGCCCCTGTGTATCTTATTTGAATAAGTTCAAGTTATATCAGCTATTTTTTACTACTTGAAAATTGAGATTTTCAATAAACATACAATATTTTTCACAATTAAACAGATGTGTGTGTATTGTTCAAGTTTTCAGTTGAGTGAGAGGGGCCAAAACACATTCTCCCAATATTGTATAATGATTATACACTGTGTACACATGGTATACTCTATAATGATTATACAGTATACCATGCAATAGCTCACCACCTGATTTTGAACAATGAATGAAGTCTCTGTTAGTTCAACTCAGACATATGGACTGGATTAAACTGATTTTGCAAATTTGAAATAGGCTTACTCAATAGTCCATCATAAATACATTGACAGTTTACTTATTTGCGATATCAAGTGATGCAATGAAAAGTGCAGGTGTCTTCATAATTTTTCTTTTAAATGATGAAACCACATAAAATATTCAACATCACCCCTATAGTCATATATTTATTCTTCAGGCATAATAACTCATAGGAAATGTTCTATGTATTCTCTGCTTCCACACTGAGAAGATGTGGGCCTCGAGGAGGAGTTTGATAGATTACATCTGAGAGAGAGAGACCAGGAGCCAGTCAGCTGATTCTGCTGCAGCACCTCTCCACAGTTGAAAGCAGAATTAATTAGAATTAATCTGGTTTTAATGAAGTGATTAAAAATTCATCAAACTGAGGCTGGTTAGCGCCATACATTCAAGCCTCCTCTTTTGATGTACTGTATGTATGAGCACTAAGCTATAGGGACAGTGGCACATGTATTATATTTTAGCAGTTTTTATCAGATTTGGTGCACAATCCTGTTATGGAACTCTTTGCTCTTTCTTGTGAAAAAATTATTTATTGTGGCGGGATCGAATAAAAAAAAAATATTTTAAAAAGTGAACATTGGTTAATATCGCTACACATTACGGTAGGATATTTTCCTTAGTTACCCTACCCATTATGTAGAGAGGCATCACCATCAAACAAAGTTATGAGTCTGACCTGTGGAAAGGTAACCTAGGTTACAGTATTTTTTGTTAACAGGAGGATTCGAACCACCAAACTTCAGATCAGTGAACAAACACACCATCAACTGAACTACTGCTTTACTATTACTATTACCAGTGTTATCCTCACTACCACTACAGTATGCCCCCCTCTGCTGGCATAAAATTACCATGTAACATATTTTACAACATATTGAATATAGGATGAAGAAATAGTTGATTTTTGTTAATTTTTGGTCCTGTTTTAGTCCCAGTCCAGGCTGAGTTCCAAGTTTAGTGAATGCAAAATATCTACATTATCTGAATGTATACAGTATAGGCCTATTGCACATATAAACATATTTGACCTACTTCTCTTTCACTGACAAAACATGCCCAAAGTAAAATATAGTTCTCCATATCCAAAGGAATCTTTTCTTTTTATTGAAGTTTTGTTTTTGTTTTATTGAAGTTTTGTTAAAATAATTGTGTCTGGCTCGATTAAAACTACTGTTGCTGATGCTGAATAGAAAGCACTTGAAAATGATTAACCAATGTGTCCCCTTTGGTTCAGCTCACGTCAACAAATCAACAAACATGCTCTATGACCTTTGTAATTCTCACTTTTTACTTTGACCCAGATTTAATGTTGAGCCAAACACACACCTTAACTTGCTGCATGACTCCACGGAGACAGATAATTAAAGACATACACTGGAACATTCTGTGTTGAGGTAGAAAAGTGTTATGCCATAAATCAGATCATTATTACATTGCAGTCATATTGTCATGTAGAGAGGCAAGTAGTGAGCCTACCACCAGACCATGTTGTGAGTCTGATCTGTGGAAAGGTAAGCTCAGTTTCAGTAAGGATGTTTAATTGATTTGTCTATTTTTTTCTTTTTGGCTGAAATGTTACTCTGTGGCTTTAAGATCACATTTTTATATAAGACTTTTCCACGTTCAAGAAAGTGCTATACATCAAGGAACCACTCCCCCTGTTCAACCAATGTGTAGGTCGAGAGTGACCAACCTTCAGATCAGTGAGCAAACACTCTACTAACTGAGCTACTGCTTTACTATTGCCACAACTATCTTCACCACCACTATTCCCTCCTCTGCTGGCATAAAATCACCATATAACATATTTTACCATAGATTCACAAAATATGAATGCGGGATGAAGGAATACTTGATGTTTGCTTTCAACGGTATACATCTTGCAGATAATTATATGGCAACTGGTTCAGATGTCAGTGTTTTCCACCTTTTACCTAAGATTATAGACATCACAGGTGCATTATGCTGACAGACGGATGCAAGAAAGTGTTTACCTTACAGCCTCCTCCAGATGCTGCACATATCTTCTGACATTATTAGATGCTGACAGTATCGGCTCACTGCATTTCCTTGGAGTCACATCACCCCAATCTATTGCTCTCATTCCCTAGATGGTAGTGACTGGTATTAATTTACAAAACACCATCTTGATGCACTAAATTACATGGAGCAGTAATATTCTTGGAGGTAGATTTAGGGAAAACATTTTATGGGAAACATTTTATGGTCATTGAATGAGGGCGTGTGATGAAGAATTTCTGGAACTCTGTTTATAACGATTAACCAAAGATCTCTGCAAGGGTCCTGATAGCAAATCCACATAATTACATACAGTACATCCACCCACACAGTTACTACGACACATGGAGGCAGAGTTTCATTATATAGCTAAAGCTGGTTTAACCCCTGTTGTGGGAATAATCCTCCACAATACAACAATAGGTGGAAAAATCCCCTTGTTTACAAGATGTACTTTGCAATTAATTGAAGATATTTCCAATATTGCCAAGGACACATGAAAAATCATACTTTTCATTCAAAAATAAAGACTTAAAAAAATAGTATGTATCTCATGAAAAAGTGGTATATTCTATTATATAAAATATTTTCTAGTGCAAATATAAAGACTGTAAGTGTGGGCCATATTAAAGGGATAGTGCGTTCACTTTAAGCGGATGTTTACAAGTGAACAGGCCAATACAGCTAACGTGGGCGCAGTGATACGAATCTAGAGAAAATATGCAAATGCGAATTACGCTGCTGAATTTTTAGCGGACAACTCTTTGTGATGCAAATATATCACTTTTTGGACAAAAGTTGTTTTGAGAAGAAAAACAAGCTTTATTAACTGTCCTGGCTAACTTACCGGAACTAAGTTAACGAGGTACGGAACCGGAGGAGAACCGGGCTCAGTTCACGCTGTCATGGGTAAGTCAGTGTTAATCTCAGGACACTGTTGAAGGGGAAGCCATAGAGATTAACATAAAAAAAAAACATCCCTTTAATAAAAATGAATATTGATGTTCTGTCGGATTATCCCAAAGACAATATTATTGCAGTTAAACATAATTACTATAAATAGGGCGGCAGTAGCTCAGTTGGGAGTGTTTCTCCACTGGTTCGACGGTTGGCGGTTCGAATACCACTCTCAACATAAACATCATTGGTGGAGTGGTCAGATCACTTACCTATAGGCTGGTGGTGCAATTCCAGGTCCCACCGATGAATGCTGTTGTTGTGTTCTCGGGCTTGACACCCACCTTGCTTCCAGTTTTTGCGTATACTGGTGTATGAATGTGTGGGTGAATGGTTCCTTGATGTAAAGTGCCTTGAAGGTGGAAAACCACATAAAAATGAGCCCATTTACCATGACCTTTTACCATAAATGTTGTTCAGGCATTGAAATTAAACACAGAAGTGCACTATTATCACCATATGAAATTATATATAGCAACATTTTTGTAGTATTTTTAAAATAGTTTTCATTATAGACCATATACTTGATATTCCAAAACAACAATTGAAATGAGGAGGGAACATTTTCAGCATACCTCCCACCTCTGTCTCATTTTCATCTGTCACCATGAAGGATCACGTGTTCTGGTCATACCATTGGAAACAGGGCCATAAGATGACACATATATATATTTGGAATAATGAAGTCTCAGTAAAGCTCGTTATAGTGGAAAAAAGACAGACCTTGAACTCTAGCGCAAGGAGAAAGTGAAGCCATTATATCACGTAATGGTAAATGAACACCCCCCTTCACTGGGTTTATTCCCTGTCCCGCTTGACATTTATTGAATTTGAATATATTTATACACACATTTCTGTTTGACCAATAAATTAGCTGCATATATCAGCATCAGTCTTTGGAAAATACAGCTTGAATGATTACGAGTGGGCAATTGCCATTAAAAATTGTATACTGTAACAAACATTGCCTTGCCATACTGTATAAACTGCGTGACGATACTGAGTGGCCTCAGGGTGACATAAGGGTGAGCATCTTGGTGGTAAAAAGTGATTGCTTGGTGCTGGTGCTGAAAGCAGGGGTGTTGTTTGTTTGACAGGTTTGAGTGTGGGTGAGGAAAACAGGCCTATCCCCATTCTCCTCTTCATCGCTCCAGTTACATACCCACTCTCTGTTGTAATATGTGTAGGCTAAAACTGGATACGCTTTCAGTGCTTTTTTCATTTGCAAAACAAAAGAAGAAAATGAATGCCCCAAACCCTCTTGTATTTTCAAGTTAAGTTCTCTTTTTTTTTTACCTTTCTACCATGTTATGAAGTTCTGTTATCAAAAACATGCCTCATGAGGTTTTAAATGTCCTCCGCTCCATGCATGTTTCAGTAATTTAGTGATCTCCCACTTATTTGAGCCCTCCTTATGGTTCGCTGTAAGATTGTGTCCAATGCTCCGCCCACAAGACAGAAATATACAGAAGTATGATGCAAAACTTGAGCAATTTGATGAACCTGATGTGATGTGCAGTAGTTTAATTAGTGGGATGGCCGCTGATTGTTGTGATAGCACTCTGAAGTTAGAGATGAAGAGGGTGGGGGGACTAAGAGGGGAACGGAAGTGAGACTTATGCTACTTTCGGTGATTATAGCATTTTAAAAGCAATACAAGATAACACATAACATTGCGATCTAGTGATGTTATGTGTTATATGTTAGTAGTTAATACCCCATAGTAAAGTAAAGTAAAATACCCCCTGGTTAACAGAGACAAGGATAAGATCACATGAGAGAGGGAGATAGCTAGAGATAAAGAGAGATGCTTTATTGATTATGTGCTGATTTTTGACCACTGTATAGTGAGATCCTTGACTTTTAGGTGTTTATAGTTTAGATTTTTTTTAGGTGTCTTTATAGTTTAGTTTATTGGCCTGATCCTGGAAGCTTGGATGGGAGACCGCTGGAAACACCGGGTGCAAAAAGTCATTGTGTACTTTGGCAAGAGATCTACCTTGCTAAGTAAATGTGGTGTAAGATGGGTGGTTGGAGAAGCCAATAGGGCAGATTGGTAGCCTCATTTCAGTTAGTCTGCACACTATGGCAACTGTGACTCCAATAGTAGCTTACCACCTTCAAATATGGAATGAATAAAAAAAATGCACAAAATTGTAAAATGACTGAGCACCTACATAAGTATAACACATTATTATTAATATTAGTTACTTCTTATGATGAAAATGCAGTATCAATGCAGGAAAAACTGCTGCCTGCTCTCATCTGAGAGTGGTGACTTGGATTTATAGAGCCTTTCAAGATAAGAGTGCTTTACAATACCTTGTTCATTCACGACTCAATGGTGGAAACTTGGGGTAGACCAGTGGAACAAAGGTTGCCAATCTGCGTCATTGAACCAAATTCATACAGAGGAAAAAACAGCAGTAACATACTGTTGTTCTTACAAGACATTGCTGTATATTTGTTATGGAGCTTTACTTTTAAAGGTGCACTATGTAACTTTTTGGTTAGAGGTCCATCAGCTGCTTGTTTTCATTGATATGTCATTTCTCTGCCTGGATTTTTAAAAAATTATCCTTTATTTACCCTGTAGGGAAATTATCCTCTGCATTTTGCCCATTCTTCAGGAGCAGTGGACAGCACATGAAGGTGCTCGGGGACCTATCTCCATGATTTTATAGCTAGGCTTGGGGGAAACCGGAGTGTCCGGAGGAAACCCACCCAGACACGGGAAGAACATGCAAACTCCACACAGAAAGGCCCAATGTATGACATTAAACAGCTCTATCTTACATTTATTCTATAAGGTTATTTGATAACTCAAAAATACTTAAAAACAGGCATTCTGACTGTACAGTCATGGCCAAAAGTTTTGAGAATGACACAAATATTACATTTTCACAAAGTCTGCTGCTTCAGAGTTTTTATATGTTTTTGTCAGATGTTTCTATGTTATAATGAAATACAATTTCATAAGTATCAAACGCTTTTATTGAGAATTACACAGAATTCATTCAATAAGTCAATATTTGCAGTGTTAACCCTTCTTTTTCAAGACCTCTGCAATTCTCCCTGGCATGCTGTCAATCAACTTCTGGACCAAATCCTGATTGATGGCAGTCCATTCTTGCATAATCAATGCTTGGAGTTTGTCAGAATTTGTGGGTTTTTGATTGTCCACCCGCCTCTTGAGGATTGACCACAAGTTCTCAATGGGATTAAGATCTGGGGAGTTTCATGGCCAAGGGCCCAAAATCTTAATGTTTTGTTCCCCGAGCCATTTTGTTATGACTTTTGCTTTATGGCAAGGTGCTCCATCATGCTGGAAAAGGCATTCTTCATTCACCAATTGTTGCCAAACAGGCTCCAGGGCGCCCAAGAAAGTCCAGCAAGTGCCAGGACCGTCTCCTGAAGGTGTTTCAGCTGCGGGATCGGGCCACCACCAGTGCAGAGCTTGCTCAGGAATGGCAGCAGGCAGGTGTGAGGGCATCTGCACGCACAGTGAGGGGAAGACTTTTGGAGGAAGGCCTGGTGTCAAGGAGGGCAGCAAAGAAGCCACTTCTCTCCAGTAAAAACATCAGGGACAGACTGATATTCTGTAGAAGGTACAGGGACTGGACTGCTGAGGACTGGGGAAAAGTCATTTTCTCTGATAAATCCCCTTTCTGATTGTTTGGGGCATCTGGAAGAAGGCTTGTTTGGAGAAGACGAGGTGAGCGCTACCATCAGTCCTGTCTCATGCCAACAGTGAAGCATCCTGAGACCATTCATGTGTGGGGTTGCTTTTCGGTCAAGGGAGTGGGCTCTCTCACAATCTTGCCTAAAAGCACAGCCATGAATAAAGAATGGTACCAGAACGTCCTCCGAGAGCAACTTCTCCCAACCATCCAAGGGCAGTTTGGTGATGAAGAATGCCTTTTCCAGCATGACGGAGCACCTTGCCATAAAGCAAAAGTCATAACAAAATGGCTCGGGGAACAAAACATTAAGATTTTGGGCCCTTGGCCATGAAACTCCCCAGATCTTAATCCCATTGAGAATTTGTGGTCAGTCCTCAAGAGGCGGGTGGACAGTCAAAAACCCACAAATTCTGACAGACTCCAAGCATTGATTATGCAAGAATGGACTGTCATCAGTCAGGATTTGGTCCAGAAGTTGATTGACAGCATGCCAGGGAGAATTGCAGAGGTCTTGAAAAAGAAGGGCCAACACTGTAAATATTGACTTATTGCATGAATTCTGTTACCTGGCCAGCCAAATGATATCTCTCTGTATTTCCTATACAGCGCGATACCATTTGGACACTCTCCATCCACTCTCGCTCCTCCGGTTACAAACGGACTCCGCGATTCTGATTCGTTCAAAGATGGTGACGTCAGTGCACCCGCCTTTGCCCGCAAAGTCACTCTTAGGCAGCGGAAGTTCCGCCTCAGTTTTGAATCAAGATGGTGCAATCTCTGATTGGTTCACTTAGCTGTCTGTCTACGCGCAACTGCAGCGCATTCTGTGGATCAAGCGTTACCAGACTCACTCGCTGGTACAGCGATGAGTCATGGAGTCTTCCAGGCAAGGAATTCTGTGTAATTCTCAATAAAAGTGTTTGATACTTACGAAATGCTTTTAATTGTATTTCATTATAACATAGAAACATCTGACAAAAACATATAAAAACTCTGAAGCAGCAGACTTTGTGAAAATGTAATATTTGTGTCATTCTCAAAACTTTTGGCCATGACTGTAAGTGGGGTTGCCTCTCCACAGATCTGACCTGTTACATGGTCTAAAAATAGAAAGGTCAAATACCATACTGTAAGGCATTCCAGACAAACCAATAACATCTCCATGGTGAAAAGTATTGTGTTACACAAAGCACCTTTAAGAGCAGTGTGACATTGCCTTGTTGTGGGCAGATATATTGATTAAAGATTCAGATTTAATTTCTCAGTGTAATCCTGTTTTAATTATAATTTGTATCAACTGATTATTATTTAGGCAACTACAACTGAAACTGTTACCACTTAAAGCAATAATGCAACACAGATCACATACTGCTCTATTGTGCAGAACTAATCTCATCTTCATTTCATATTCACTATTGTCAAGGGCTATCTATATCTTTCTATTTCTCTGTTCTTTCCTTTCAAGCTTGCTGCCAGTGGTACATTAATGCATTAGAGATTTTTCCACTCGCCGATCTTAATGCAATCTATTTTTAAGTAAAAAGGGGTCATGCAAAGTGCCACATTTGACTGACATGTAATTATGTCAGGTAATTGTGATTGGTGGTCACTTAGCAACATCTTACAGTGGCCATAGCATCAGAGGTAAAAAAAAAAAAAAAAAAAAAGGATATCATCTAAATGAAGTTCTGCTATATTGTACGAGCATTTTTGGGGAAAGCCTATCAATAATAAGAAATCATATTAGTAGAAATTGTGTCTATTACTGAGAGTTGCTGAAGAAGGCAAGACCAAGCAGGGTGAGCTAATGCCATGTAATATAACATGAATATGCTTCCATTTTTATAATTATTTAAAGGTGCACTATGTAACTTATCTAGTGAGGGTCTGCCACCTGCTTGTCTCCATGGAGATGTTAGTTCTTTTCCAAGAATGTTCCACAGAGATGGCATTAAATGTGTATATATAGCCACAGAGACTAGCAGGTGGCACCCCCAGGCCAAGTTAAGAATGAATTTTTTGAGCCATGCAAAAAAGAAAAAAAAGGGTTAATTATATACCATGCCATGGAACAATTGCTGCAAAGAAAATGCATCTTGAAGGAGCCTAGCAGAACCTCACAAGAAAAGTTGCACAGTGCAACTTTAAAGGACTGTATTTTTAAAGAAATATTCACTGTCATTCACTGTCATCTAATTTCTGTATTGTTTGCAAAGAGACACTATAATGTACTTAACTGTATACCGAATATCTATCTAGATAAAATATTGTAAATTCTAGGAGTAGGATTAAAATAAGATATGCTCCTTCCTATTCCTTTTTTGAATATTTAATGTTGTTTTTCTTTTTATTCTTTCTTTATCCTTAAATGTACATGTTTTGAAAGTGTGAAGACTGTATGTTGTGCTTTCTTCCATAAAAAAAAAAAATCAAATAAAGTAACTCTAAATGTATAATGCTTACCTTCTAATGTCCAATTGTTGTTTTATAAGAAGTTTCTCTAATTCCTTGAAGGATGTCAATATAATGTGGGTCCCAAGAGAGATTGTTATATCACTAAGGGAGTCATTGTATTGTGCCTATGTCCACCCACCCCTGTCTATTCTACATTCAAACAAAGCGGCATAGAAGACAAGAGGCAAATAGCTTTGTTCTGTATGTTCTGTAATTGGGCTAAATTGAATTAAAATACTTCAGATGACTCCAAATACCTCAACTAATGCAATCTAGTACCATGCTGTGTGCTATTATTAGCCCGAATTGAGGATGAAAGCATGGGGTATTTTTGAGCTGTGCTGTTTTTTCCTGCTGCTACCTCCCTCCCACATAGTTCATTCTCCCTGTGCCAGCAAATCTTCCCAGTCCCTTTGCTAACACCTCTCCGCTAAGATGAAAAGGTGAAATAGAACATATTTATACATCCAGAAAAGCTATTAAAAACAAACAACCTGGGTGCCATTTTCCACCTCTGAATCTAAATGTGAAAAGAGGCTGTGACTTGCAACTTTGAGCAAGAATTAATCATGAAATACGTTGCAAGGTGGAGAGGAGTTTTATAGAACTTTGTATGTCAGATTACCGCACACACTGAAACTAATTTGTTTTGAAAAATGTATTATTCTATAAAATTGAGTTGAGTCGTGAATGAAAAGTAGAAGTTGAAACCATAATTTGAAACATTCCCATTGAAAATAGATGTTTTATACCATACTATGGAATATTATAGCTGAAGGCCTATTTTCATGCCAGTCCTAGTAAGATCAAGTTTATGGAGTCATGTTTGTGGAGATGCAAGCCCACTCACATGTTTTTAGTTTGATAAAAACATCCAGCACTATTATAAAAAAAAAATATATATATATATGGATAGCTCAACTGGTAAGTTACTGGACTTTGACACGGGGGACCCGGGTTCGAACCCCAATAAGTATCACGCTGAGCGAGGCAGCATCTGACCTGAAAGATAAGATCATGGCCCAAATGAACGCAAGGCAACCCCAACGCCAGTTGCAGAGGCTAAGTGAAGTACCATCTGAAAGTCTCCTAGAACATGTGAATGCAGCACTGAGAGCGATCCCTACCACAACCATCACTGAAACCAGTGAGCTGATATACACTTCAGCAGCAGTGATCCTAGAGGTGCTGGGCTATAAGAGCAATCATGCTCCCATGGTTGCTCTTATAGCCCAGCACCTCTAGGATCACTGACCGAACAGGTTGACCGAACAGTTGCCTGTGATTGCAGAACCTGTCAGACCAACCTGTGTACTGCCTGGATTGATTACAAGAAAGCCTATGACTCAATGCCACACACATGGAGTGCTTGGAGCTGTACAATATCAATAAGACTCTAAGGGCATTCATTGCAAACTCGATGCGGTTGTGGAAAACCACCCTTGAAGCCAATGGCAAGCCACTTGCTCAAGTGTCCATTAAATGTGGCATATACCAAGGGGACGCACTGTCCCCACTGCTGTTCTGCATAGGTCTGAACCCCCTCAGCCAAATCATCGAAAGCACTGGCTACGGATACTGACTCAGAAATGGTGCCACCATCAGTCACCTCCTCTACATGGATGACATCAAGCTGGACGCTAACAGTGAGCGAGACATCGACTCACTGATCCACAGACATTGGAATGTCATTCGGGCTTGAGAAATGTAGTAGGATGCTGACCAAGAGAGGGAAGGTAGTCCACACAGAGGGGGTCTCAGTCCCAGAGGGAACAATAACAGACATTGAGGACAGTTACAAGTACCTTGGTATCCCACAAGCAAATGGCAACCTTGAAGAGGCAACAAGGAAAGCAGCTACGGCCAAATACCTGCAATGAGTAAGGCAAGTCCTAAGAAGTCAGATCAATGGCAAGAACAAGGCCCAGGCAATAAACAGCTATGCCCTGCCAGTGATCAGATACCCAGCAGGAATCATAAGCTGGCCAAAGGAGGAGATACAGACCACAGACGTTAAGACACGAAAGCTCCTGACCATGCATGGAGGGTTCCATCCCAAATCCAGCACCCTGAGACTGTACACGAGCCGGAAGGAAGGAGGCCAAGGACTAGTGAGTGTGGGAACCACTGTCCAGGATGAAACATCCAAAATCCATAAGTACATCAAGGACAAGATCCCGACAGATAATGTGCTCAAGGAATGCCTCAGACAGTGGAGTGCAGAGGAAGAGGTGCTGGAGGGACCATCATGGCAGGACAAGCCCCTACATGGGGCGTACCACCGAAACATAACTGAAGTGGGTGATATCAAGAAATCCTACCAATGGCTGGTCTGAAGGACAGTACAGAGGCCCTCATCCTGGCTGCACAGGAGCAGGCCTTGAGCACCCAAGGTGTAGGCTGTGCAAAGAGGCTCCTGAGACAGTCCAGCACATAACTGCAGGATGTAAGATGCTGGTAGGGAAAGTATACATGGAACGACACAACCAAGTGGCAGGCATAGTGTACAGAAACATCTGTGCAGAGTACGGGCTGGAGACCCCAAGGTCAAGGTGGGAAACATCTCCGAAGGTTGCGGAGAATGACCGAGCCAAGATCCTGTGGGACTTCCAGATACAGACTGACAGAATGGTGATGGCGAACCAACCAGACATAGTGGTGGTGGATAAGCAACAGAACAGAGCCATGGTGGTGGACATTGCAATACCAAGAGATGGTAACATCAGGAAAAAGGAACACGAGAAACTAGAGAAATACCAGGGGCTCAAGGAAGAGCTGGAGAAGGCCTGGAAGGTGAAGGCATCAGTGGTGCCTGTGGTGATCGGAGCACTCGGGGCTGTAACCCCCAAACTGGAGGAGTGGCTACAACAGATCCCCCAAAAAACCTCAGACATCTCAGTCCAGAAAAGTGCAGTACTAGGAACAGCAAAGATACTGCGCAGAACTCTCAAGCTCCCAGGTCTCTGGTAGAGGACCCGAGCTGGATGAGAGTAAGAGACCAACCACCGTGGAAGGTGAGGAACACATTTTTTTTAAAAAATGTGTATGTATTTTCTTCAGTTTACTTTTAAACTCAAGACATTCAAAGAGATTTTTCTTTTTCTTGATTTTTCTTAAATCTTCACTTGGGAAAGGGATAAGAAAAGTAATTAATTCATTCATTCATTCATAGAGTGCCTTTCATGACACCCAAAGCGCTTTACAGTTCATTGTTCATTCACTCCACACTTGGTGGTGGTAAGCTACTTTCTGTAGCCACAGCTGCCCTGGGGCAACCTGACCGAAGTGACGCTGCCAATCTGCGCCATCGGCCCCTTTGACCACCTCTAACACTCACGCACACACCACTTTCATACTCAGCAATGTGTCTTGCCTAAGGACACAACGACAGTTTTTTGCGCCCCACTGTGGCACCTGGAATTCCCATTGGTCTCCCATCCAAGTATTAACCAGGCCCTGCCTTGCTTAGCTTTTGAGATCTGACTAGATCAGTCTTTGACAAGCAGGTATGGCCACAAAAGCAATTTAAAAAATGGCAGAAGGCAAGAAGAATTTAATAGGTGTCAAGATTCAAGATTGTTTATTTGTCATATGCAGGATCAACACAGGGTCAACAATGCAATGAAATGCTTAGGATCAGAAGAACCATTGACTCGCTAAGATAGTCAAGAACTACTAATAGCATGCAATAATACAAAAATACAAGGAAAAATACAAAGCAAAAATACAAGGGAAAAAGTGAACAATATAATAAAAAATATGTAATAAAATATTATAAAATACAAAGGTACAGATAGGATTAAATAAAGTGTATGTAGAGTATTTCACAGGTGGTAATACTGCTCAAAAGAATTTTGTATTGCACATAATATAGTATAGTATAAGTATTGCACGTGGGCAGTGTTGCCATAGTTACTTTGAAAAAGTAATCTGACTACTGACTACTTCTTTAAAAAGTAACTTAGTTACGTTACTGACTACTTGCTTTTAAAAGTAACTAAGTTAGATTACTTTTAGTTACTTTCAGCAGAGGCTTGTTATATTATATTATATTATTATATTATATTATATATTATAATATTATTATATTACATTTTATTATATTATTATATTATCTTATTATTATATTGCTTGTCCAGGTAACTAGAAAAGCATGTTATGTGAGGCAGCTCAGTATCGTTACTGGTAGGGATCTCAGATACAATGGCATGAAACGATGGTGAGTCAGTGTTCACAGGGAGCATTTCGTCAACCACATAATGCCCAACCATCCTATTCAACTCCGCCCCACTTACTGGTTTTACACCGATATCCAGCTTCCTTTGCTTGCTAGGTCTGGGACCTCCTTCACCTCTGACTTTCGCATCAGGCGGGTCTTGCTCTGTTAGCTTCGTTGTGCTGTGCCTCCAGATGTTTTTTTCAGATTTGACGTTGTGTTTTTGAAGATAGACAGCACTCTGTCACCAGCACAGAGTGTACAACGGACCTTAATTTTGTCATTCTTAGCCTAAATAAAATCAAAATAATGCCTGTATTTCCAGCTGGAAAAGGCGAACCTCTCTTCTTCCATATTGTTTACATCAACTTTGGCGCCGCGGAGCCGAGATGACGTAACCTCGTAAGAAACGTGTAGCCAAAAAATAAGAATAAAGAAATGTAACCTACGTTCCCCCAAAATGCAGAAATAGTAACGCAGGGTGTATTAGATAAGTAACTGTAATCTGACTACTGGTTTTGAAATAGTAGTTGCGTTAGACTACGACTACAGTAACTAAGTACTAAGTACAGTTACTAAGTAACGCGCTACTAAGTAACGCGCTACTAAGTAACGCGCTACTAAGTAACGCGCTACTAAGTAACGCGTTACTAAGTAACGCGCTACTAAGTAACGCGCTACTAAGTAACGCGCTACTAAGTAACGCGTTACCGGCATCACTGCACGTGGGTTATTGCACAGGTAACAGTAGCATTTACAGTGAGGTAGTGACATACATGATACATTCATATAAAGCAGCAGCAGTAAACATATTATGCATTACGAAAGTACAGTAGTTTAGTGCAGTATTATTGATAGTTCAGTATTATTTAGAGTATTATCCAAGTTTTCAACTAAATGTAATTACTAATAGTCTATCTTAAAGGCAAATTAACGTTTTTTTTTACAATCTGAGCCTTCTTTCGGCAATAAAACAAGTAGTTTTACTCACCCATAGCATTTTTCTGTCAATTGGAGCAGTATCGCAGAACTTATATTGAGCCGTTCTGTTCTAGTAATGATCCCGTATCCGTTAACATGGTGCTGTATCATTTGCTCGGGGCATTACTTTGCGGTGTCCAAATAACACAAACTTTAGCACTTTTCAAATCATAGAAGCCCGATATCTTAATGTAAGAAATCGTTTGAAGCAAAAGTGGCCTGTAATCCGAGATTTAGCCATAGTTTCGAGTAGATGAGGACGCCAGTGCGCATGCGCGGACTGCTCCCGGGACCCAAACATGAAACGCAAAGCTGAAAACTATGGATAAATCTCGGGTTACAGGCCACTTTTGCTTCAAACGATTTCTTACATTAAGACATCGGGCTTCTATGATTTGAAAAGTGCTAAAGTTTGTGTTATTTGGAGACCGCAAAGTAATGCCCCGAATACAAATGCTAATGGTTACGCTACAACATAACTTTCTTCAAACAGCTCCAAATGACACGAACGTGATATGGGTGAGTCAAACGACTTGTTTTATTACCGAAAGAAGGCTCAGATTGTAAAATAACGTTACTTTGCCTTTAAATGGTTCAACACAATATCTCAGATGAATAACTAATTAGATTAAGCCAGCCATTTATCATCAAACTAGGGTGACCATTCGTCCGGATTTCGTCCGGACAGTCCAGTTTTAGAGCTGTCTGTCACATGTCCTCCTTTTTTACATTTTGTCCTCCTTTCGGACCCTCGTCACCCACCGTTGCATAAATCGTCATAAATCCCCACCCATTATTTACACCTGCTAGTAGCAAGTATTCTTATTATTTTTTAACATATCCTAGATGAGATCTATGGTTATGCGGTGGCACAGAGTGAGACTCCACACCGAAACATCGACGCGCGCGGCATGACACTATATTGGTTAAATACACGGAAGCAGCTCGAAGTGCAAAGCGCGAGTACAGAGAGGAGACAAGAAGAGCGCTATAATGAGCGCTATAAGAACACTATAATCAGGGCTCTCAAGTCTCACGCATTGAGAGTGTGACACATGCAATTCGACGTGTTCACGCGCTCATACGCCACACATGACATTTCTCACGCAGATTTTTTTTTGCCCAGAAAATCAGTCTGTGTGGCTCAGTTTATGCAGGCACCGCGCGTTTTCAGCGAAAAAAACTCTCCCCCTCCTCCCCGTTCTGCTCTCAAAAATCAGCCAATCAGAAAATAGATTGTTCTGTTGTTGGGCAGACTGTTGACAGTGCAGTGCGCGCTCAGTGATAAGGACAGCGACTGAACAGGAGGTGATGATAAAACAAACTGAGAACCATCAGGTAATAACTTCATTTATAAAACTCTCATTAGTTGCTTTGTAGTTTAAGTTTGCTCTTTAGACAAACATTTAGCAGGGCTCTCAAGTCTCACGCATTGACACGGCATTTCGCACGCAATTGAAGCGCCCCCCGCTCCTCTCGGAAATTACGCAGTCTCACGCACGACCCCGCTCAAAACTTGAGACGGGTCTTTTTGTGGTCGTACTGGCTGCACTTTGTGATGCCCGTGCAAAGTTACATTCGTTTTGAAGCATGGGAACATGCTCAAAATTGCCCCAGCAAGTGTGAACAAGAATAATAATAATACGGAAACGGAGCAACAACAATAGGGTCCTACGCACCCTCAGTGCTCGGGCCCTAATGATAATAATAATACCTCCCCAAGGGAAAAAAAAAACAAAACAAAAAAACAAGGTGTCCTCACTTTAGGGCCTTTGTCCTCCTTTTTGGACACAAGTGTCCTCCTTTCCTGTTTCATGCCGGTGGTCACCCTACATCAAACTGGAAATACAGTAAATCTCAAGTCACCGTTTTTATTGCGCGCTTCTTGTGTGTGTATTACGGTAGCCCTGCGCTCGCACGTGCTCAGTGAACATTACGGCAACAGGCGCGTTCTTGAGAAGCCGCCGCGGCTCGTGTCCAGAGCCCAGTGATGTGCCCCCGGTCTGTCCACTCCGCTGCTCTCTGACGGAAAAAACACACAACTCTGGACTACACCTCTCCGTAAGTTTAACAAAATCATACATGCTGAGTTATTTTCGTTTTTTCTTTGTTTCAGTTGATGCTGCGTTTGGCGCTCTTTGGTCGAAACGTGAAGTTAAGGTCTTGCATACTTTGGGAGTCCTCTTTTCACATCTGCTTCTGATTTACGCAAAATTAGGCGAAAAAGTACACATTGGTGTTAGGATCGTTTTACTTAAAGTCAGGGAGGCAACGTTAATTTCCCCAATCTTGGTTCATTGCGTTGTTTTTTACGCAAAGTGCAGTTTTATGTTCGATAATCGTGTAATCGTAATCGTGTTCAAGTAAAACTCAAGTACTGTACATTTGCTGTGGATTTATTTGACTGCAGAAAAGCTGGTCACGTGAAATTTTCTCAAGTTTGTAGTCGGTAGCTGCTCGTTTTGCTTCTTTGTGCTCTATCTGCCCCTGCTCCTTTTCTAATGCACGAGTCTATTATTATCTGCAGAAACAATACATTATAATCATGCATTAGTGCATTGTCTAACATATCTCCTTTTCTTGTTATTTTATCTTCTCTTCTTGTCATAATTGGGCTGCAGATGAGACTATCCAATGGAAGAAAACGAAATACTGTAATACTGTAATCAGATATGATTGCAGTATTTAAAGTTTCAAAAGTGCAAAAATGGATGGGGGTTTTTGGGATTGTTTCAGAGTTTTAATTCTTGCTGTGTCTAGGCATGCCCTCCTGCTGACTCAAAGAAGGTTGTAATGTGATTCTTTGTACCTTTTTCAGCAAAATACATGTCAAATACGTACATTTCGTCTTTGTTGCATGGACATAAACAAAAATAATGAGCTGTTGGAGTTCCTCAGAATGCATCATTCATTGCTTAGCAGCACTAACGGTCTTTTTTTCATCTAATTGCCTTGTAATCTGGAGTTGACATTTCATCCAAGCTTTGTGGGCAGGCAGAGGATCGTAATTGGCCAAAGAAACATGAAATAGACCTCATTTTTTGTTGTGCCAAAATGACAGGCAGTGAGTTTGTAGCTTTCTTTTTGAATAAATTGTTGTGTGGTGGGCAGCCATGAAGGCTTGTCAGTCCTTTTGTGGTTTTTGCATTTGAGATTGTTTTGTTTTGTTGAAATGCAAGAGAGCATACAGAGATGGCAGTGATTTATGTTTACAAAAGAGGGATATTGTTGGATTAGAAGGAAGCAGAGGAAGGCTAAAATTATGTCGAGTGTTGAAAAGAAACAACATCTGAAAACTGTAAGTTTTAAGAAAAAATTGTTGCACTTTGTTGCAAATAAATCACTCTTTCTATGGCTTTTTACTTTTTAAAAAAATTTCTCTGTTTTGAAAGCAATTACATTTGCAGTTTAATGTTTTTAAATTAAGTGGTTCACAACACACAATTTAACACATCCAAGAGCATGAACATTTGGAAAATTCTGGATAATAAATGGCTGCAGAGGTTTAATCTACCAGGTCAGCAGCTTTTATGTAATAGGCTTAAGAACGCTTTTGATATTTTGTTGTTCTTGATCTAAAGAACTATATATCACCTAAAAATAGTGTTTTACCAATTGCAACCAATCAAACTGTAATTCATCTGTGATTAATCTTTCAAGCCAAATGACATTTTCTTTGCCTGGAAGAATCCATGACTCATCGCTGTACCAGCAGATGAGTCTGGTAACGCTTGATCCAGAATGCGCTGCGGTTGCGCGTAGACAGACAGCTAAGTGAACCAATCAGAGATTGCGCCATCTTGATTCAAAACTGAGGAGGAACTTCCGCTGCCAAGAGTGACTTTGCGGGCAAAGGCGGGTGCACTGACGTCACCATCTTTGAACGAATCAGAATCGCAGAGTCCGTTTTTAACCGGAGGAGCGAGGGTGGATGGAGGGTGTCCAAATGGTATCGCGCTGTATAGGAAATACAGAGAGATATCATTTGGCTGGCCAGGTAAACATTTTCTAAAAGGGCACACCAAAAGCTAAATAAAAAGTGCATGGTATTACAATCGCATTCAAATCAAAATCGCAAGTCGGTGCAATTATCAAGTCTCAAAGGCCACAAATACTGTATTTCATATTATGTACTCCAAGAAAAAATACCCTGTCTTAACAGAAAAATCTTGTTGTGCCAGTATTTTACACCTCACCTGAAATGCATGGGATTCTTGTATTATTTAACAGTTCACATTTCAGTGTTCTCAATGCACCTGGAGGTGTTTACACTGTGCACTCTGAACAGAATCTTGCTTTTTGAACCTTCTATCACAAATCTAATTGTAATACTTGTCAGAAAAATACAGTTTTTTTTATCCTCAAACCGTGGAGCCCTAACCTGAAGTCAAATCAAAGACGGCCATTTTGAATCAGAGTGTTAGATATTGCTCCTGTCAGCATTGTAGTACCTTTTACCTTTTCAATTCACAAGTGGCTGTAGCAAATGGGTCAGATCCATCCTCGTGATGACCTTTTCCCCTGTTTCTTTTATTATGATTGCTTCTTTCTGTGCTATATTGTCACTCTGCTTGAACCTTCAAAACCCTATTCCTGCCTTTTCAGCCTTGTTGACTCCTCTTAAAGCTCCCTGGCAAAACATGTCTCTGCATATGGCAAATAAGACTGGTTTCTTGTCAAACAGATACCTTGTTATGCTTTGAATGGTGTTCTCAGTGGTGTAATACCACTCGTCCAAGTGTGATGTTTATACCCAAATGCCTGACAAGATGTTGTGTTAAGCAGGTCTCGTAGCACATCAATGGGACTTCACATTGACACATGTAGGCAGTGATGCAACTTGCAGCTCTAGGCGGTCCCACAGGTCCCCCGCACGGCTCTTGGCATGCTGGGTAACCAAAACAGATGGTGACCTTCTTTTTTCTGCTTTTTAACCCTTGTCTGATTAATTAACACCTCAGATTAACAGTACGTAGATGACGTAACATAGTTAAAGGGGTATTTATAGTCATGTGAATTTGCTGACCATTTGTGTTTCTACTGAGGGAGGAGAGAAAGACAGTGGAAAGTGTAACCACCTACCACTGTTGGAAGATAACGCACACATGCATGAAAGCTGAAAAATTGGGACTGGACCAGAACTGGACCAGGTTTAACCAGTACAAAATGACTGGAGTACAAAACCATGCTAAATCAAGAGAGCTGAATGAGGACTCGTCTAAACTAGGTCTAAACCAGGACTATCCCAAAACTTAATCAGGACTAAATGACGAGAAACTCAAAAACTAAACAGGAAATTAATGGACTACCAATAAGGAAACAGTATAAGAACCAACACTATGTGACCGTAATATTTGTGTAATGATAAAAGGAGAAATTCAATTTGTCAACTGGACAAAGTTTGTTTGGTTGAATAATAATGTGTAATATTAAGTTGCTGTTTTATTATTTTATTGCATGATACAAACCAGGATTACAGGACTGTGAATAATTTCAGATATTGCATTGTAGCTTGTATCCAAATCACACTTGAGGTAGTCTTAAAATAGTAAGCTATCAAATGCAGTCTGTAATATCATCTCTGGGGATTACTATATATAAAACTATTGCAATACCCTTTTTTTTGTCCTAGTATCTGGATTTCTAATTTCCTTTTACATTGTGAATGAGTGGTCATTCTATGTAGTAATGACTTAAAGGTTGTGTAGAGGATTTTAGTTTCAAATTGTCAGTGATGGCATTATAGAGATGCAGCAGCCTTGTAATTCTGATGACCAAAAAAAAAGAAAGAATGAAAATCCATCATCTGTGGATGTGGTGGGGCCAGATAAGCATTAGATAATGAGTCTGCTTCATTATCTATTGGCTGTTAGGTAGTCAATCAAGCTCCCTATGCTTCTATCGTAACTGACTTGCCGGTGCGCTGGGATTATGTGGTTTACGTACGCCTCTCACGCATTCCACATATGCAAGACGCTGTTTCCTAACCAACACAGCAGTTCTTGGCGGCTTTTTCCAACTGTTGTTTCCTCGCATTTAGCACAAAGTTTGTTGCGATGGCAAACAAGAATCCACTACCAGTTAGCCGCAAAAGAAGATCAGTTTTTGAGGTCGCTGAAAGAAGAAAACAAGGGGATAAGGAGCAAAGCTAAACTAAGGTGATTCTCTGAGATTTCTTCCAGCAATGGCGTGCACTGAAGCAGAGGGTCTTAAGACTGACGCGTTGGTCTCTAAATTACTTCTGGACAGGAAACTTCTGCTTATCATTTGAAAACGTACAGTATAGTTACAGCAGTAACAGCGATTCTGAACGTGCACCAGCTGTAAACAAGCAGTGTAAGCATATGTGACGCACCACGGAAGCTGAGGGCACATGTCGCAGATACAGATTCTCAGAAAATGCAGTTTTTGTGTTTTTTTTTTTTTTCAAAATGTGTGATTTTCATTTTTTTGCATAATGTGCTAGTTGAGATCATGAAGAAGCCTATCCATGTTTCAGATGACAGCATTAGTGACGATAAAAACATATATTTTTAATTTCAAAAATGCTAGTTTTTGGCGAATGACACATAATCCGCCAATCCTGTTGCGTAGCGCAGAAGGGGGTTTTCCCCCCTTACACTGATCAGCTGTGAGGAGCGCGTGCATATGTAAGCAGCACTGAGACAATATGGACATGAAAATGGACTTTTAACTTCTACTTGGACACATGACACGTTCGGGAGACCTTCGGGACAGGTTCGGGACACGTCTTTTTCTCCGAAGTTTATGTACAGAGTGCGATTTGGCTCCGAAACATACAATACATGTGGAGATACGCCGAAAACACTGCAACACGGGGTGAGTCATAATTATGATCATATTTCTGCATCAAATGGACTTTATGGACTTTATAGACTTTAGGACATGTTTAATACTAATTCAGCTTTCGTGTGGTGATCATATCATGCTGTGCTCTGTGCTGGACCGCGCTGTGCGGGTGCTCACTGCAGGACTTGTGTGGTGAGAACTCCTTTCACAATGCGGCTAACGCTAGCATTTAAACAATGCGACCAGTGAGGACAAGAAGAGTCTCTTTAGGTTAATTTCCACTCTATTTTTGTTTATATAAAAGCCAAACGTTTTGCCATAGGCTATAGCAGTAGATAAATACTTTATATTGATTCAATTTGATCCGTTTCGGTATTTTTGTGACTTTTTTGACAAATTTAGCGATGAGGGTTTGAATGGAAGTTATTATGGGGCGCATTTGAACCTTAAAAAGAGAGTGCGTTTTTTAATGTTAATCTGTATGGGTTTCCTTCTAAAAGTTACGTGTGTTGACACCGGCTTACCTCTGACAGTCTCAGCTGATCCCGGACCCCTCCACGTACGGAGGTCCGGTAGCTTCTCTGGAACATTAAATAAAGCTTGTTTTTCTTCTCAAAACAAAACATTTGTCCGAAAGGTGATATATTTGCGTCCCAAACAGTTGTCAACGAAACATCCAGCAGCGAATTTAGTGATCGCATATTGTGTCTGCCGACTCATATTACTGCGCTAACGTTAACGTATCAGCCTGTTCACCTTTAGCGGAAGTGTACGGCAGATGCGGTCCGCCGCAAGGGGAAGTTTACAAGTGAACAGGCTGATATGCTAACGTTAGCGCAGTGATATGAGTCGGCAGACACAATATGCGATCGCTAAATTCGCTGCTGGATGTTTTCGCCAACATAAAAGGGGGATCTTCCCCATATAGAGGCAGCCATTTTGATTACGAGAGCCGCAGAAGGACATTTGGGCTCCGCCTTCGCCTTTGGCACTGGCTCGTGGTTTTCACACAACGAGATAGTACGCGTTTGGATAAACAACGACAAGCATGTTGCCGGATCACACGTCGTAATGGATCTAACACGTGTTTTGGACTAAATTGTTTTACTGGATTTTATTCGCTGGATCCTTACAGACAGATTGAGACCAAGCTTATGGTGAAATACTGAGTTTGACCTGTCCAGAGCCTTCAAAGGTAAGCTAAGTAACAAACCTCGTTTTGTGCTTTTCCGTGTAAAAGCCCCATGTGCTCGGGGAGTGATTGTTGTGCCGAGAAATGAATTGCATAGTCAAAAAGATGAGACTTTAAGGTTTCATTTGATGTGTAGATTGTCATGGTACACGATCGGGAATGTGTGCTCTCATGCGGAAAGAAAAAAAAAACAGTGAACGGGACCGCGTTTTATTTATACAGTAGCGGCGCGCGGTTCGTGCGCGGGTATGCGAGCTGTCCGCGTTACGGCGCGCCCGGGTGACCCTCGAGGTCTGCCGTAGCTAGAACAGGAATTGCAATAGCCACCATCCACCTATGCGCCACGAATCCTACACACTGGACCTTTAAGAACAGATGTGCTCCTGTGTCTCTGTCTCGTGTCTGTGTATATAGGACAAGATTACAGAAGCTGGATCTACCATATGTTGCTATTTAGGCCTACTGTTTTTATTACTGCCATTGATCCTGTCCTGTTCATTGATTATATTGAGGAAAAGAGCTAGCTATCGGCATGTCTCGCATTGGAAAATACTGTGAGACTATTTTTGGTAAGTAATTTTCCACTGATTCTCAGAGCAGGACCCAGACATAAATGTTTAATGACCATCTCTGTTTTATGGCAGTGTTGCATAACATCTCATAACATCTCATGTTATCGTGTGTTTGACTTGCTTAATGTATCCTTTTTCTCTCCTCTGTAAAATAGCAATGCGAGTTAACAAATTGGTCTCCCTTCTGATGCTTCATGGTTGAGCTTGTCCTCAGATATCCCTGTATGTGTGCAAATGTAACTGGAATTGAATCTAATAATGAATAGCTTCACTAAAACATGCATCTTTTTCTGTTTTGCAGTTTATCTTTTGGACTGGGAAATAAAGGATTATAGCTGGCTGCACACACTACGTCTTTGGAAAGCAGGTTTGGAGAAAGGAATACACTTTGCCCCTCACATCTTCTGAACTCTGTAAGTTCTTTTTAAGTAAATCCTGGACAATTGTAGTTTTGTACATAATAACCACTGCCACAGTCTAGCTGGTGAACAACAGCTCTTCAATCACCTGTAACATTTGCAGTCCTCAGGCTAGTGACCTCCGTGTAACCTTTCAGGAGAGGGATTTGGTTCATAAAAAGAAGAAAAAGCCCAACTGAACACCCTGACAGAGATGGAGGCATTATCTCCCAGTAGGTACACCCTATTCCCTGAGCACCACAGCTCTAAAATTTCATTTCTGTCTTTTTCTATTTTCATGTTATTTTTAGAATCACCTTTGACTGATTCTCAGATGAGCTACTTTATCTTGTATCAAACTAACCACACTACAACCCGATGAGCAATAAAATAAAGATATTACAATGAACATATATTTATTTATACCTTTTATTCCCAATACCTTAATGCTGAAACAATGTGATCCGATTAATAATGTGTCCCTAATTACATTGCTTTTCTCTGCAGTATTAATTTGAACTTTCTTTGACCTACATGGAATTCTGAAAGTGCAGCCCCACCTGTAATGTCACCAATATTATTGAAGTCTTAGTTGGAAGAATCTATAGGTACCATACAATTACTGTACCTTGGTACAAAGTATGCTGAATGTGGTGGAAAGTATATTGAAAATTTGATCATTTGGAATTTTTTGCAGTTTTGGAGTAGAAGTATACTATCAATAAAAAGCTATAAAACTAGCTGACTGAAGATGAAACAAACTTGCAATGATTAGTATGGGACAGTAAAAAACAAACAAAAAAAACACTTATGGCAGGTTTTTCTATACACAGAGAGGTATAATCATAGGAAGCATTGCACAGTATTTGTCCTTCTTGGAACAATGACCCTTTATTGACTTCCTGTTTTGATGAAGACAATAAAGAGTGAATGAATGCTTCTATTTCGATGCGCTCAAAAAGAAGTACAAGTATGCATTTTGGCAAAGGCTCCAGCTCCTAACATGGATACTGCATTCAAGTGTGAGGGAGCAGAGACGCTAATTAACTCAAAGCACACATCTGGCCACAAGGAGCCACTTATGGTCCACTCCCTTCATATCTGTGCATGTTTTATCACCAGGGCTTGTTGATTTCCTAAAATACACTATTTTTAAAGCAGACCTGTAATGCAATAACTTGTTTATAGATTTTAACTATGTTGTACTTGTTTCCTCTCACCATTTGTGCTCTCAGAGTTATATTTGGGAGTGATTTGTGCATATTTGAGCAATCTTTTAATCACTTATTTTCAAGACGCCACTCCTGTTTTCACCATCCACTGGTATACGCCAGTTTTTCTGCACTTGCTTCGTTCTCCAAATTAATTCTCTTAATCAGGGATACATATAGGATACTGCTGCGTTGCATAGTCATTTTGGTGCAAATGATGCTTGCCAACGTGATCTACAGTTGTCCCTCGGAGGTGCCGACTCTTTGTGATCATGTTTATGGCGACATCAGCTCCCTTTGGCACTGCAGTTTTCTAATGCGAAAGTCAGCTCACTTGTTTCTTTTATTAAGCTGTTTGGATCAATTTCGGAATTTTTTAAATGTGCAAATGATAACATAATGATCCAACACTTTTTGGGAAATTCTGATATTTCTCAGCACTCTGTCCCTGTCCTACATGCTTTACAATTGTCCAAAAACAACCTGTTGCCATCAATTCTGTTGACACCCCAATTATCCAAGAGGTCAGAGGAGAATGCCCTGGGTGCACTGGGAAAATAGAAAGGCAACAGTAATTAAAAACATCAAGCACACATGCCAATGTTGTCTAATGAGGACAGTTATTATTAAAGCTGACCTATTATGCAAAATTGCCTTTTCAGATTTATAGTCGTTTTCCCTCACCATTTACTCACTTGCTTAGCCATTTTTAATTGCTTATTTTCAAGATAAATTTTGCTTTTCAAATCTTGTTTTAATCACCATCGTTATGCGCCCTTTTCTCCATACTATTTTATTTTCTTAATCCATGATACACCTTTGGCAGAACTGTGTAGTAATTTTGGTACAAATGAAGAAAATTATGAGGCTTGTGATGTGCTGCTATCCATCGGAGGTGCTGACAATTGCCAGACTCTTAAATTTCAATGTATTCAAATGGATGCCACCTTGATGTTGTGCAAAGTGATTGACAGCTATGCAGGGATACATCTTAATGGTTTAAAATGCACTTGGCATATTCAGTTCTAGGATTTCATATTCACATTCAGTTTCCAGCATGCCGCAGACTGGAGGAACTCTGTGTTGTAATCAGAGACCTCTGAGTAGCAGAAGTCATGTTTGACCTCTTTTTTCCAAAGCTTCCGCAGCTGTTTGACAAAGGTTTTCTTTGTATAGCTTTTTTGATCCTACTGCTCATAGCTTGATATACATACTGTTACCAGACTCTGGCTCCATCCATTTTAATTTCATTTAATTTAATAAGAAGGCCTCAAAACACAGCTTTCAAAAAAAATGATGACCCTTTTTTTTTTTTTTTTTTTTCATGTTTTTTTTTAAATGACGGTAAAGGTAGTACTTGTAGTCTTCCTTGGTTTAGCCAAAAAGTCCCTTGAATTAAGAGAAAAGATTTGGCCAAAATGTTTGTTTTGACCAAAAATTATTTAATGATTCCATTAAAACAAAATAATCTCTTTAATTTTTGTAGAAATTAAATTCACAATAATAAGAGTTGAATGAGTAAAACAGAGGCCAAATGGGCTAGTAGACAACAAAGGCTTAGCTGATTAGTGGTCTGCCTGTAGATTTGGACATCATCCATGTCGTGTCCTGTGCAGGGATTGATCTGCCTCTGGCAAAGGTTGAATCTTGTTTCTGTGTAAACTCAGCTGAGCCCTCATGGCATTTGTGGAGCTCTCTGGAAACCTGATTAGCAAGTTGCGTGGGTGAAGTCACGGCTTCCAAGAGGCAAAATTCTCATATCCCAAAGACGGTTGACGCATGCGGCAGGATTTGGATATTTTCAGGACCGAAAACTTATGGGCTAAAACTAGCAGATACAATGTTTTTTTTCCGATCTACTACATTTTCTATCCTTGAGTGACTGTACTGTAGTGTAATGTAATTGGCTTGAGTTTTTATGACTTATTACAGACTGCATTTGAACTTTGACTGTTGAGACTTGATTAAGAGATGTGCTTTTGGGATGGAAGGGGATTTCCCATGTCAGAGGCCTAAAAATGGATGTTAACACACAGACCCAGCCAGAGGTTGAGGAAATTCAAAAGGCTTAAGTTATTAAAAATGCCATAAGCTGTGATTCATAGGGGGCTGTATTAGAAAAACAAGCCTTTATTTAGACCACTCTGCAGGAGCAGCATGGGCTGAGTCCTGAGTGCTATAGTGAAAAAACAGGACAAAAGTTTTGGGTAGAAAAATCTTATCATGAGATATAAGATTTCAGAGAAAGCAGCCAAAACATCTACTGATGACAGGCCTGTGGCTGATGCTCATTTTAGGATCCCTGTGACAGCTGAGTCAGACTATGATTTTAAGAAGATAGAAAATGCAATACTTGTATTACTTTGCTGACGAGCTGTTTTATTTGCTCTCTGTCTGTTTGATGGACAGACCAATCAGAGAGTCTGAATAGAAACACCGGCAGTATATGTATGGTCCCACTGTAAGCAGAGATGTTTGTGAGAAGTGCCTGGCCTACTGATGAGGCACATCGATTTGAGTGTTTCTGTCATTGTAGCAGTAATGGCTGACCTGAAACATGGAAAATGCACAATATATTAGACATTAAAGAGAGATCTTCCCACTTCCCCGGTTTTTGTAATAATGTTAAGGATTCCAGTTACACACAGCTAAGTGCTTTGGTTTGTGCCTTTGCCTTGATTCTGCTGAACTGTTATTTGAATGGTAGTATGCTAACAGTGGTGTGTCCATGTGGATGC
This sequence comes from Paratrypauchen microcephalus, assembly GCA_036785185.1. Classification (NCBI taxonomy): domain Eukaryota; kingdom Metazoa; phylum Chordata; class Actinopteri; order Gobiiformes; family Gobiidae; genus Paratrypauchen; species Paratrypauchen microcephalus. Next base: position 2,669,878 of record JAVJIX010000123.1, on the reverse strand, counting down.
ATGCGGGTGCATGCCTTACTCTGTTCTTCCTGGAATAATCAGTTCAGGATTCTAAGATGCACCCCTCACATGTATAAATGACAAGTTATTGTGTATTTAAGAGTCTCTTTTTGACCTTTACCAGGCAATTCATTCCACACGAAGAGATCTTGATGACGCAGATCAAGCTCATTTCAGAGCTAGTCGTCAGAACAGGGCTGCTTAGCAACCAGGTGCCTCAGTCAGAGAAGGTCCAAGGAGGTGTCAAGTTACAGCCTTCAAATACCAGTACAGTGGTACCTCACCTTACAAAAGACCCAACAAACGAAAATTTCAAGTTACGGAACGTCTTCACGTTAAATTTTGGTCTCTAGATACGAAAGAAAATTCAAGTTACGAAATGCGAAATCTCAAAAATTCAAATAATGTGCGCTCAGCCACACACATTATACGCTTTTTTCAGACTGGATTTAAACTTTTCTCACATTTCTCTCTCGTTTTAAACACTCAAACTTTCATAGATTTTTAACAAAATGTATTAATAGTGAAGCGTGGGGGGAAGGGGGAAGGGGGAGGGCGGTGTGTGTGCGCGGACACGTGTGTGATAGCGCAGCATGACCCGGCGCAGGGCTGCGAGCACGAGACCCATGCTCAAACCGTGCCAGGTCTAAACCAGGATTAGACCACCGTGGCTCTTGCATGCGTTCGTTCATGCTCTCAGACTGCGTGCGGTCCCCCTTGCTGCTCGCCTCAGCCGTGACTCAAAACGAAACCAGGAAATAGACCCGCACGCAGTGGTTTAGACCTGGTTTAGACCTGTCTAGAGGAGGTACGGTTTGAGCACGGGTCTTGTGCTCGCAGCCCCGCGCCGGGTCATGCTGCGCTATCACACGTGTGTTCGCGCACACACACCGCCCCCCCCTTCCCCCCCACGCACGCAGTCGCTGCTCGCCTCAGCCTCGTGAGGTACACCGGTGCTGCTTGGTCTAGACCTGGTATAGTCCACGTTTAGTCCTGTGTTTACAGTCTCTACGCAGAACACAATGTTACACTATAAAAAAATGTTACACTATTAAAAAAAAAACTTGGAACGGGGCCTTGGAACGAATCAGGCTTTTTCCATTGAAATAGCTACTCGACTTACGAAAAATTCACGTTACGAAACCACTTCTGGAACGAATTAATTTCGTAAGGTGAGGTACCACAGTACACGTTTTAAGATTCATACAGCCTGGGGTCATACAAAAAACACAACCAATCTGTTGGCTTTTTATAATTTTTGTCACTTTTGTCATAATAGAAAAAAGACAAAACTTTTTACTTTTTGTTGAATGTTTTTGCATTAATCTATTAATGTATACTGCATATGTATTATGACTTAACAGAATTGCTTTTATTGTTAATTGTTACATTTTAGTTACAGTGAATTTTCACTTGTTATAACTTCCATAGGTTTCCTTAGTAACATTCACACTCTGACTCCACTTTTAGAAATGAAGCTGATAATCATCACAGTACATCTTTAGTTTTCATAGCACCAGAATCGCACCAGAACAATGAGCTTTTCCAGGAACTAGAGCCTGTAATCATTTCTTCAAGTATCTGACCATTCATCTAACCCAAAACTGCACTTAAGCTCACAAGACGCAATAACCACTGTTTACAAAAGGCAACTATTTGTACATATACACATCTAGTTTTCTTTTCAGCCATGGTTAATATCCTTAAAATCCCATTAAGATCATTTCAGTAATAAAAATTGGTTAATCAAGTAGGGCTGTCTAATTAATTGAATTTTAATTGGGATCAAGGTCCAGTCATTTCTAATCCTACAACCTGCAGTGGTCTACAGTCAGTTTAATTTCCACCATCATTCGAAAAAGCGTGGGAAAAAAAAAAAAAAAAAAGCATTTACTTTTTCATTTTTATGTTCAGGTTCAGCATTTCCAAAGAATTATTTCTTCATTTCTCCTCATTACATTCCATAAAGTCAGTATAATATAATTTTGTATTGATTCAAGTTGGAGACAGCCTGCAAACGATACATCTTTTGAGATATTACAAACCACAGCAGCACAAATGAGCTGAAAGAATGAATGAGTTCAGAGGGGGAGGCTAATTTTACTTTTCCTTGTGGCAGGAGACAGACTAAAACGAGTCAAGACCATAGGCCTCTGCAGCGTGTTTCTGACTTCATAGTTACTGATCATTAAATATAATCCACTAATTACACAGCCACACAATGTATTTCACACGTGCACTTCTGTTACACAACCGCTATGTACTATTATACTGTGGGATATATTTATTGCATTGTCATTTGTATTTTTATTTACAGATTTTGAATCCAAAAAAAAAAAAAAATGCACTAAAGCTTCACAAACTTGCAATGTGCAATAGTTATGGACACTGATTATGCTGTGGTGGCGAGGGGAATGGGGAGGGGTGGCTTGGAGCGTGAAAAACTAAACTTATAATACTTTGTTGACTGTGCATGCAGGATTTTCATGTGTTTAGCCGTTAATACCCTATAGAAGTGTATTGCCCCCTCTTAAAAACAGTTATAAGTAGGGGTGTGCAAAATAATTGTCATGACAATGCATCGCGATACTAACTTTCACAATATACTGCATCGATTCTTGATGCCAAAAATTATTATTTTTAATTATTATTTTTTTTAATTATTATTAATAATTTAATATTTGATAATTTAATATGTAATATTAATAAATAAACTAATAATGAATTTATTATCTTTTTTTTTTTTTTAAATAAATCTTATGCACTTTTTTCTTTGTGAAAGGGTATTGTTTGTTATGATGGTAGCTACCTCCAAAATGGCAAATGTTTGAACATCATTTTTTGTTTTAGAAAAAAATCCTATGCACTTTTTTTGTTATTGGTTTGGTTTATTTGTTTTTGTTATTCAATAAATTCAGTTATGAATTGAGTTGCTCAGAGTTATGTATCAATTGAAGACACTACCCAGATACACAGCCACTGATATTTAAGTTATCCTCTTTTTTTTGGTACATTTTCACTGAAGTATGTCGAATATATTGCAATGCATCGCAATAATTCAAGTATCGTGATGCATCGTGATAGTATTGCATCGTGGCATATGAATCGTGATTCGAATTGAATCGTGACTTCTTTGCCAATACCCACCCCTAGTTATAAGCATTGCCTTTTTAATTTGACCTTTTTTTTTTCTCAATGCAAAGCCCACAAGAATTCAATTAAAGGAAAAGTGTACAAAATAAACACATTCTCTTTTTCTCTGCCATAGAAAAATATCTTATAATGCATTTGGTTTTTTCACTCACCAACCTGTCTCATTATAATTGGTCGCCCATTAATAACTATTTGCCGTGTGTCATTAACGCTTGTCTCTGCACCATTTAATTTGTCTTTCCCAACTGTTTCCACGGACAACAAGGGTTTGGTATTTGTTATTTCAGGCTGCACTGTATTCATCCGTGTATTTTGAAATGAATGAATTTGAATTGATTTGAGGCCTAATGAGTAGACTAGGCCTATTTAAATAATGCATGCCAATTTAAAAAAGCTGTGTCAAAAATGGCTACACAACCAATTGGACAAAACATGTCTGCTGACAACATAGCCAGATGTTAATTGAAAGCATACAATTAAGGTAGTCAAATATCGGTTTCATTGGCATAAAAATGCTTTGAATCATCTTAAATGAATTGTATGGTAACAGATGACATTTTGCCATATAGGTCAACAATTATTTAGATGTGTTCTAAATGTAAAGGCTCTGGTTTAGTAAAAGCATTTCTAAAACTGCTATTATTGGATGTACTATTCTGTAGGGAGGTAGTAAAGTCTGATAAACTGGCAACCATAATATTACGTTTAAACCAAATTATCAAATCCAGCATTTTCCCAAAGCTCTTATTTTACAAAACAAAATGACAGTGTTGCTTCTGTTGCAGTTTATTAAAATGTTTTTCTTAACCGGAACACTGGCAAAGCCTTTGTTTTAATAACTCATTGTTTGGTGTACAAAAGAAGATACCCAAGTAAACATTTGAAATAGCTTCAACCTCTTTGTAGAATTCATAGAGCTGTTAGGGGAGCTACTTGGAATTGATGTGGAGATTCCAAGGAGGAGACCTGGGATTTAGACTGTTTTTTATGTCTATCCCTGTGGCCTCAGAAGAATTCAACCCTGCTGTTTGATGCTGTGTTTCTATAAAGGAGAGCTCTCATACTTGTTCTGGTCTCTGCTTGTGCGGACTCTCCCTTTTAGCTCTGTTGCTTTTGCTCCATGGAGGGATCAGATGCTCCCAGCTTTCAAATTGCCATTGATCAGTTTGGAGCATTTAACAGGCCTACAGCTGCTGGAATTTGTGATATGCTAAATGAAGGAAAACATAAATGTGTTGTATAAGCTCAGGTTTATTTAAAACTGGTGGCTTTTCTACATTCATTAACCTTATTATTGACATTTATCTGATTTAATGAAATTCCTATGGTACGATATGGTGTACCCATTTGCCTGTTCCTTATCATTGCTTTATCACCTCCGCAGCCTCCCTGTGCCTGCCTTGAGCCCCAAGTAACAGATGGTATAATCAGCCACCTGTTGTTCAAACACTGTTAAATTACAGTACCCAGTGTCTCATGGGCTCCTCAAGATGACCACAAACCACATCTTCTGTTTTCTTTGCTGATGATGATGTGAGTAGATTTATCAAGATCTATATTTTTCATTTGTGACACAGTTTTTAGTGAAAACATGGGGTGCCTCTGTTGAAATGAAACATCAACGGGGGTTTGTGGAGAGACTCAGCTGGACTGCAGTACTGTTGATTCCTTCATTATCTATACTGCCCATAGTAGACCACTGAAGCAAAACAACTATGCATTATAGACTCTTGTCACACATACACAAAAATATAATAAATGTAATTATAATAACTTGTTGTACATTAATGTAAAAATATTTAAACCCTTTATTTTCTACAATCCTGGAAAAGTAAAAAGGGAATGGCATACATGTTTTATAGTTTTATTGCCTGGGATCCAGAATACACATTCTCCAATACTAGAAGATCTCCCAGAATTCAGAAGGCTGTGATTGACTGGTTTGTCTTTGTAAAAGATACAGGGGGACAAAAAAAAAAAAAAAGGGTATTTTTTATCATTCAATGATTCAGTGAAAAATCATCAGTACATGATACTGAATCATAAAAATTACAGATGGTATCCCACAGAATCAAGAAAATACAGTGATGCAATACAAGATTGAGAATGGTAAGAGAGAATCATGAGCTTTCAGATTAACAACATATGTTGCATTAAAATGCGTGATAAAGCCACAAGGTCAAATCAGAAGATGATAATGTTACCACTAGCATTATTTTACCTTATTTTTGCTGATATGCTGTCTCTACACTTTATGGTCAGATGCCCTGGAATTTGGAAGTCACTGCTGAGACTGCACGCCCTTTGAACATAATTGCTAGAGAGATTTGAAGTAACTGCTGTAAAGCTAGTGTTATATAACTGAATTGGAGAAAGTCGGTCAACAGGAGGCTGAATTCCCCGCTGCTCACTGTTTTGTGATGTAATACGTGAGCATTAGACGGGGAAACTCCCAAGGCTGTGTCCATTACAACTCTGTTGTTCCCAGATGGTTCACTGGTTCTAATCTCATACTTCGCACTGTAATCCATGAATGGTGACTGGGCCAGCTGAATTAACTTTTTGGTGCTCCTTTGGTTTGCTTTGCCTGGAATGTTTCACTGTATGGCTTTAAACATGTCTAGCTAACATAAAATAATTATTTTATGTGTTTCTATAGTTCAAAAATGCCTTAGAAAAACTTGCCTTTAACTTGGCCTGGTGGTGTCACCCACTTGTCTCCATGGGACCAGTATGTTGCCATACTGTGGAACAGTGTTGGTGAAGCAAAAATATCTCCCAGTGTGTTTTTAAGTAACGCGTGCTTGCTCTTTGTCAAATAATAGCACGTGCAGACAGACGGGCACAGACTTGTTTATTAGTGGATGCTACAACCCCTTTTATAATTCTTGCTGTGATTGAAAGACCTTTTTAATTTACTCTACAGCATAAGCACCAGAGTGAAGCAATTATCTTATGTGACAAGAAGATAAACACTTGTTTTCAACTGGCACAGCATGAAGTGCATTTGATTTTAAATACTAATTTCTTTTGTTAATAATGTTTACTGTTTACTGATGTGCATATGGGAGAGCTGACATGACAGACAAACTCAAGTGGGTCAGTCCTGCTGTGGGGATGTTTATTCACTTACTCTTACACTCAAGAAAAATATAAACGCAACACTTGTTTTTGCTCCCATTTTTCATGAGATGGACTTAAAGATCTAAAATTCATTCCAGATACACAATATTACCATTTCTCTCAAACATTGTTCACAAATCTGTCTAAATGTGTGATAGTGAGCACTTCTGCTTTGCTGAGATAATCCATCCCACCTCACAGGTGTGCCACATCAAGATGCTGATCTGACATCATGATTAGTGCACAGGTGTACCTTATACTGCCCACAATAAAAGGCCACTCTGAAATGTGCAGTTTTGTCTCACAGCAAAATGCCACAGATGTCACAAGCATTGAGGGAGCGTGCAATTGGCATGCTGACAGCAGGAATGTCAACCAGATCTGTTGCTCGTGCATTGAATGTTCATTTCTCCACCATAAGCCGTCTCCAAAGGCGTTTCAGAGAATATGGCAGTACATCCAACCGGCCTCACAACCGCAGACCACGTGTAACCACACCAGCCCAGGACCTCCACATCCAGCAGGTTCACCTCCAAGATCGTCTGAGACCAGCCACTCGGACAGCTGCTGAAACAATTGGTTTGCATAACCAAACAATTTCTGCACAAACTGTCAGAAACCATCTCAGGGAAGCTCAACTGCATGCTCGTCGTCCTCATCGGGGTCTTAACCTGACTCCAGATCGTCGTTGTAACAGACTTGAGTGGGCAAATGCTCACATTCAATGGCGTCTGGCATGTTGGAGAGGTGTTCTCTTCACGGATGAATCTCGGTTTACATTGTTCAGGGCAGATGGCAGACAGCGTGTGTGGCGTGGTGTGGGTGAGCGCTTTGCTCATGTCAATGTTGTGGATCGAGTGGCCCGTGGTGGTGGTGGGGTTATGGTATGGGCAGGCATCTGTTATGGACGAAGAACACGGGTGCATTTTATTGATGGCATTTTGAATGCAGAGAGATACAGTGATGAGATCCTGAGGCCCATTGTTGTGCCATACATCCATGAACATCACCTCATGTTTCAGCAAGATAATGCACGGCCCCATGTTGCAAGGATCTGTACACAATTCTTGGAAGCTGAAAATGTCCCAGTTCTTGCATGGCCAGCATACTCACCGGACATGTCACCCATTGAGCATGTTTGGGATGTGCTTGACCGGCGTATACGACAGCGTGTACCAGCTCCCACTAATATCCAGCAACTTCGCACAGCCATTGAAGAGGAGTGTACCAACATTCCACAGGCCACAATTGACAAGCTGATAAATTCTATCCGAAGAAGATGTGTTGCACTTAGGGATGCAAATTATTGATTAATTCATTAATTGATAGTTGATTGACCTTATCGATCGATTAACGATTAACTGATAAGCGGCGTTTTTCACCTGAATTTTAGTGTTTCAATAGGGTCTTTAAGAATATAAGCTATAGTTATATTTTTTTAATAGTGTAACATTGTGTTCTGTCCTGATTGGCTAAGAGACTAGACCAGGACTAAACGTGGACTAACCCTGGACTTAGGGCTGGGCGATATGGAGAAATAAACTTATCTCGATATGTTTTTGCTATATCTCGATATACGATATATATCTCGATATCTATGCAGGGGGAAAAAAACAAACAAACGTGCCAAATTCAGCAAGGTTTTTTTTTTTTATTGAAGTGCAAACAGGCAGCCAAGTGCCTAAAGGTCGACAGATACTAGTAACAAAGTGCTTGTGCACCATTTTTAACATTACCAAACCAAGGAAGTAGTATATTGCCATATTTTAATTGTAAACATAAAACCTGAGGGTCGACAGTTCTTATGAAGTGCTTCTTTAACATTTAAGATAAAAGACAAAAAAAATCCCTCATTTCGTTGCCAAGTGAAAAAGCACACATTAAATTAATTGTTTTTAAATATAGATTAATAGATCCTCAATCCATGAATTCTCGTGTGTTTTGTGACTGTAGTACATTTTATATTTGTGTGTGTATTTGCTTTAACTTAGCACATTATTCTGCATCATTTTTTTTCTAGAAATACTATATTAATTTATTGCAACCATTAAAACGCAAGTGTGCTTTAGAATCAACGCCACATACCCGACCCACCCAAATATTTCACTCACTGGCAACACCCACCGCACTGACAAGAAAGTGGCGACTAGGTAGATTGTATCTAGGGTCAAGCGTTTTGAGCATTCGTATGAAGCCCGGTCGCTCAACAACCGCTATGGGCGTCATGTCTTTTGATATGAAAGGCAATGGACTCCGTAATGCTCACCCACCTTGCACTTGTTTTTCCATATGGTAAACACCGGGGTAAAGATGTTTGGAGCGTTGTTTGTTGTGTCTTTCTGCTCCTCATCGGACGTTTAAAATCCGAAATACCGCCATATAATAGAGCCGTTTGTTCTTTTCTTTGGTATGAATTCTCTCGTGCTTCTGTGGGCGCCGCCATGTTGAAAATTAGTTGTCAACAAACACACGCGGTGTGCGCACGGCGAGGGGGGGGGGGGGCGGGGGGGGAGCGGAGGGGGAAACACGAGACGCAGTGAAACACAAACGCAAGAAGGAGGCGGGGCGGACAGCTCCACAAAGAGATGAGGAAAACAGTGGCGAGTGGCGAAATCTTATTCATCTCGAGTTTTTCGATATGCCAAAATCTTTCTCGATTTCATAAAACATCTCGAGATATCGCAAATCTCGATTAATCGCCCAGCCCTACCTGGACTAAACCAGGACTCGACCAGGTCTAGACCTGGACTAAACCAGGATTAAACCACCACGTGCCGCTGCTGGTTTCATGCGGCTGGTTTGTGGCTCGGGCACGAAACTCTGGGCCCGAGCCACAAACCAGGCGCGCGAAACCAGCAGCGGCTCGGGCTGAGACGCATTCCGGGCGCCGCAGTTCGATCTCGCCTCGCGCGTACACCCGGGGCTGCTGAGCAGTGCCGTTGGCGCCTGCGGCCGGCCGTGAGTCGAGCTTGGCGCAGCGCGGTGCGCGGTTGCCTTGTTTCATGACCACGTGCGCGTGTCCGCGATTAGCGATTAATTACAATTAATGCATTTTGATCGACCAACGTCTTAATCGACAATTAATCGTTAATCGATAAATTGTTGACATCCCTAGTTGCACTGCATGAGGCAAATGGTGGTCACACCAGATACTGACTGGTTCTGAGTCCCCAGACCCCCAATAAAGCAAAAAAAAAAAAAGTACATTTCAGCGTGGCCTTTTATTGTGGGTAGATTAAGGCACACCTGTGCACTAATCATGATGTCAGATCAGCATCTTGATGTGGCACACCTGTGAGGTGGGATGGATTGTCTCAGCAAAGCAGAAGTGCTCACTATCACACATTTAGACAGATTTGTGAACAATGTTTGAGAGAAATGGTAATATTGTGTATCTGGAATGAATTTTAGATCTTTAAGTCCATCTCATGAAAAATGGGAGCAAAAACAAAAGTGTTGCGTTTATATTTTTGTTGAGTGTATGATGAAGCTCTGCCCATCATTTTGGAAGTTGCAGAAAGTGCTATGCCAATGAGGCTCAGATCTTTCAGTAGGAATAGGATGGCGATTTTCAAATTTCAATTTTCTAGTTTTCATCTAAATTAAGATTTAGTTTACATTTTTAAATACATCCAGGAATAATATGGAATAATATTGACATTTGAGGTAAGACTGAAGAATGTATGAAATTGTAAATGTATACAAGAATCCCATTTAGTTCTGTCAATTCAATTGCCATTGTTTATTTAGTTGTGAAAAATTGGAGCACCTGAATTAATTTCAACTGAATTGTTGACCTTATTGTCAGTTTAGATGCCACAATATCCTATAAAATTGCTGGAGGGGAAGTGGTCTGTAGGGAGCTCCCTGTCATCATTAAAGGAAGGGCCAGGCAAATATCAATAACTTTAGTTACAGTCACAAAAATCAATAGGGTAAATGTCTTTCCATAAACAATATTAGCCAGAGTGCAACAATTTAATAATAACATAAGTGTAGAAGAGTATGTTGAAGTATAGCTAAAACTATTTTGTGTCTGTCCTAAAGTTGATTGCTCTTAAAATATATCCGCTCCGGGAAAAAATAATTAAGCCAAAAATATTTTTTTTTTAATCACTAAATTTGCATACAAAATCAAAATTCAGATCAAAGAAACTGTATAAACCTGTCTAAGAGCATTTGTTATATGATGTGTTTGTAAAGGTCTAAACTACAGAGTTGGCAGGTTTCATTCAGATTTTAGACCATAAAGAGACTGAACTTATGTTAAGTATATTCCATACATAATAATTGCACCACTTGTCGATTGAAACCACTCAAATTGCAGTTTTGCTCAAATTGTTGTGTTTTTAAATGTGGTTGGTATGCTCAGTAGTTAAAATTAACAAACACATTTAGGCAGACTCAAAAACCTCCACCTTGAAATAATCGAGTGGAAAGGTTTCTTTTTTAATGGCAAATTCCTTCTGTATTATACTGACTGAGTTCAATAGTTATAAGTTATTTTATGGCTTTCTCATGGATAGCTGGACCCCAACAAATGCTACTAGAAGCCTCAATTAGTGTTTGGTATTTGTGCTTGGTTTTTCCCTTGTGGATCTAAGAAGAGACTTCTGTTCAGGTCTTGTTATCTCTTCTAAAAGCCTCATTGTTTCCAAAGGAATGGGAAATCCATATACCATTACATTAGACTGTGTGGATAGTAATAGTTTGGTCAGTCAATCGTAGTGAGTGGGCTGGCAGCGTAGAGGGACTTTTCAATGAAGATAGATATGCACTGCGCTGTATAGCTAGGCAAGGAGAGGCGTTATTATAGGCTATCTCTACTGAGCACCTAAACATGGTGACGACAGGGCGATTAAGAAGCTATTGGACAACTGTGTTATGTTATTTATGGAACAGAGGAAGAGATGAGCTAAGCTTTTTTCTTTGGAGTAAATAATTTATTTAGTTGCACATTGAAAGTCAAGCTGCATTTTGGTTACTGGATATTATTATTGAGAAGTCACAATCTAGAAATCTCACACTAGATTGTCTTAAGCAGATTTTCATGTTGCCAGCACTTGTTTTATCTCCAACCCAAGAAACATTGATAGTGTGTGACGCGTTGCTAGTGTCTCATGTTGCTGTTGGATTGTCTTTAGCTTTGCGAGACGAGTCTTGCCTTCAGGTAGAACAACATGTCCTCACCCACACTCTTGGACGTGCTTTGATTTTCTATTTATCACACATACAGAGAGGTAAAAACATTGGCAGGGAGCTAAAGCATGCTCAGTCTAAGGTGTCTTCTGAGAGCAATGTTTCTACTGGTGTGATTGCAAAGAAATATGGACACTTTTACATTATTTTTCTATTTGTTTCAGAATGCTCTTGTGCTCTTGATCTACATCTGAACTAGTACTAGACCACATGGGAAAATTAAAGACACTATTATTTTGTTCATCATTACCTTCAATTGCCTTTTTTTTTTTTTTAAAATATTTGTCATATGGTGATATCTAAATCAGTTTTCCTACCCAGTGTTATATATCGTACCAATACTAGTGCATGAAGAGAAAGTGTCAAAAAAAAATTGGTAACGATTTTTCACAATGTTTTGCCATCGTTTAGAGGAAATGGATGTTGTGCCAAGAAGATGGTTGTTTGGCAACCCGATGCAAGAAAAATCACATTCAAAGAAGTTTTTTTTGTTACAGGTTACATCAAGTATTGGATCTTGCCCAAAATCATCCTTTTGTCATATTCAGTCACCCATTTGTTGCCCCTTTACTCAGTATATTAGTGTATTATATCTTCTAGTGTCCCTTATTAGAAATGGTTACAGTCTTGGCTAATATTCACCTGTTATCCTGAAGAGACATGCCATAGAGTGACCCTTGGCTCGCTGCATAGCCTCATCAGAAGTGCTCTCTTTAATAAAGGAGCAATTGGTGTATTGGTGGTTGCTAGGTAACTGCATCAGCATCACTCTGGCAAGTCAAGAAGCTCTAGTGGAAGATGCAAAGGGAGAGACATACAAGGGTATGACGATGTGGGAAACGGAATACAATATCAGCTGTGAATGAGCATTGAGGTGTGTCTCATTATTGCTGGTCTGATGGCGCACAGTGGAGCAGGACAATATCCGGCATGATGTTTATTACCTAAGCTTTGGAAGCGCCAGGAGCCCACACACTGTTACTAGAAGTTATGTTATGAGAACTCTGGACATGGAAATGGTATTGATTTTTTATTTTTATTTATTTTTTTGCTTAGGTCTGTTTGCGTTGAAATTACTATAAAAGAATCTCATCTCTTTTCCTAATATGTTTTGTTTAGAGCTATCAACATAGATTCAGTTCCCTGCAGCATATTAAAGAAATGTTCTATGTACTTACTTTTCTGTACTATACAATGTAGGCTCCGGTGGATGGGAAACTCTAGTTTTGTTTTTTTTTATGCGTGGGATTTAACATGGAATATTGACAGCAGGAGCCTGAATACATGCCTTTACAACATTCAGGGCCCTGAAGCTCTTTGTGACAGAAAATGACATGCCATTATTAGGTTTTCCACAAAGAACCTGTACTAGCATCATGCTTTCTTTTGAATTAGAGGTATACGACTGTTTGATAGGGTTATGCCATAATAAGGTTTTTAGTCAATTGAAATTGAAATTGTTGCACCATTACAAAAATGTATGATACAGCTAGGGGTGGGCAATATATCGAAAAATCTGTGTAGAATCCATCAGTCATCCAGGTAGAATCCATGGCAAAAGGAGAAATTCAATTTGTCAACTGGACAAAAGTTTATTTAGTCGAATACATTTCGCAGCTCATCCAAGCTGCTTCTTCAGTTCACTGAACAAATTGAATTTCTCCTTTTGCCATATCGAAAAATCACAAGAATTTTGCTGTGAAGATTGAAAAATTTGAATATTGTGTATATCATCTTTAAAGGAAACAATTCAAAATTACAACTGAGAAAAAATAAAAATGAGCAGAAATGTCTGGAAACTCCCAAGCAAGGGTAGTGACATTTATACACTTTTGTTGTGTGTTCAGTTTATGACCCATTCACATTTCCTGCGATCCTCAACCAAGACATTTACAGGCAAATTTTCTGAGGCATTGTTAATATATTGTTTGAATATAAAAAACAAAACAAAAAAATAAGATGCATCATAGCACAACCCTAGATAGAAACAAACATGGGACACAGCCAGGTTGCTTATATTAGATTCGACTATAATACAATTATAGTACATTATAGTAGACTGTACTATAATTACCTGGTTTCATTGACCCTCCAGTGACAGGTGTTGGAACTAATGTTGATGACTGAGTGTGCGTCTGCAGCTCCACTGTCTACATAAAATGCCATCCAGACCAGATGATTGTAAAGGGCACCAAGTAATCACTCAGCCAGCTGGTCTCGTGCTCCGACCTGCATTTCTCCTGTGCCACGATTTCTGCCTTTTTAGGATGTCTATTTACAGATGTAGCACACTGAACTATGTTTATTTTCAGATGTAGCTCACTAAACCACTAAACCAATGTATGAATTCAGCAGTATAATTCTCAAAGTAATGTTCTCATCCTCACCAGAACAGCTCAATAATTGTTGTTGTAATACGCTTCAGATTTGCTCACTGGGAAAAAAAAATAAAATTCTCGCACACTATATGTTTGTGTTCCAGTGTGTATTTACAGTTTGTTTGTGCAGCAGAGCGGAGCCGTCACTGATGGGTCAATGATGATGGCTTGCCCTTCGTTTGTCATTACTTGTTCCACTGAATCCACAGGCATTATTCATTAAGGCTGATCAATAGGACCACACAGGGTGGCCATCTTTGTCAACAAGTGATGGCAAACAACCATTACACTGCAGCCAAACCTGCTCCCTGTGTGTCTGTGCATGGTTATTTTGACTACATATTCCTATCACTCACTATTAAGACAAGGCACTTGTGTTATAAAGCTAATATTAGGTATACATTAAATGTATTTTAAGCAATTTTGTCTTCCCCTTACTGGATTTTCACACAATTTGCATTAATAGTGCACTGTGCAACTTCTCTGTGGGAGAGACGACCATCTGCTTGATGCTTTGGTTTTCCCTTGATGTTACTCAGTATGAACATTGTGTCAGACATTGTAATTCTGGGGGTAAATTCTTGAGTTGCAAATGAATTAATCTTCATTGTTTATCGGGTTGGAGTCAATGCCTTTGGTTAGATTCTTTAGCCTTGCTCCCAATAGTGCTTTGATTCAGGCACAATCACTTTCCTTGATCCATAGTTAACCTTACCTAAAGATTTTATGAAGATCCAACCATCTCTTTACTTCCTAACAAACAAATCAACCGGCATCAGTGAAAGCAGAGCCTTTAGTTCTGTCATGAGGTAATGACAATACAGAGGAGATCTGGCAGATATAGCTGAAGGACGCATGAAAGTATGTGTTACCAAGGTTAGGACGGACTGCGGTGTACACAATACTTTGAGATATCAACACCAGCTCATTTCTATTGTAACATGATCACTATGTGCAGTACAGTAGGCTATCAATCACCAGGACCATTACACCTTACAGGTCCAGGCAGCACTTATCCTCTGCTGACCGCTAGGACCTGTGGGTGAACCTTTAGCTTGAGCCTAAATTTTGTAATAACACTGCACAAAACAAGCTTTGAAGTCTGTCATAAAAATGACAATATCATTGAAATTAAAGCTAGCCTTACTGACTCTGACAGACTCCTCTCCTCCTTCTAGGAATATTTCTTCTGCATTTGTCCCCTCAAGACCATCTCCACCAGACTTATGGAGTTTGCATTCTAAAATGATCCTCCCACCATGTCAGAGGTTCATGGCACATTCTCACAAATTCTGTGGATTATGAGATTTCAAAAGACCCGTGGGCCATGTTTTCCAAAATTGTACCGAAACAAAGCAATTAGGGCTGTCAAACGATTAATTTTCTTGATCACAACTAATCTCAGAAATGTCATAGTTAATCGCGATTAATCATGATTTATTTTGCATGTTTAAAATTGATATCTTGCAGTAAGACCGTTCGAATCTAAAGTTAAACTCACAACGCAAAGTATTTCTCACCATTTTTTTTATTTCAAAAAAGTGCAGAGAAAGGAAAAAGTAACAATGAACCAGTAATAGTGCTTACTTTGAGAAATTGTAAATAAATGATTGAAGCCTGCTCGAGCTGCCTAGGGATGCGTAGAAGGAACAAAATACTAGCAAACTCAAAATAGCGCGTTTAACCAACAATGAGTTTAATTAATACAACCAAATGAGCTGCATATGGATGGTAGAATTGCGGAAAATGCTGGCAAACTCTGATCGCGATTAAAAAAATTGTTCGCGATCATAATTTACATTAATCTAATCGCGATTAACGCGTTAATATTCCCAGCCCTAAAAGCAATGCAACTAGAGGAACCCCTGATGGAGTATATTTACTTGCCTGGCAAATCCAGAATGAGATCTCTGTATCTTTTAAAATGCAGTCTGGTTACCACTCCCTCTGTCGTGCCTGTAAAACCAAGGAGCTTATTGGTCATCGCTTTATTTTTTTATTTATTAATTATTATTTTTTGAATGAATAAATGAATGCCTTTATATATAGCCTTTCTTCATTTTAGTTTCTTTTTCCCTTTCAGTAGCCAAATTTGTTTTGATACAGATCATGTGTGTCACTTATTCGCTAATCCACCTGTCAGTCCCCCATCTGAATTTGGTTACCACTGAATCTCCACAGACTCACATATTTTATAAAGTATTGGGAGAAGTATGTATTCTTGATCCCAGGCAATATGTACATATTGGGAGAAGTATGTATTCTTGATCCCAGGCAATATGTACAGACAATAAAGGTTTTTCATCAGAAACACTAAATGCACATTCCTGTGTCATTTTGACCTAATTGTTTGTTTACCTAAATTAAAATATCTCAGCATAGACATGTTTGAGTTTGTAGTGCAGATGATAATTATTCAATTTCTAAAATAGTTTATAATGGTCATAATCGATTAGTTGTGATTAATTAACTTTCAGAAAAGGTCTGTAAAGCTCAGTGATGTGATTTTTGGGAACATTTAATTTACGCTAGCACTTGAGATCATACTCTTGTCCTGTTTATCAGTCCTCTGTCTACCAGTAGATAAGATTTCCTTACACCAAATTTAATCTGCAAAACTTTTGTATATTTTTGGCTTTGGCTTGGCTGCATTTGACTGTCTGACATCTTGAAAATATTTAACACAGTGCTATTTTTTCCCATGCCTATCTTGTGATAAAAATACCTCCTATGTAACGTGCAGCCCAAGATACGGCAGCGCTGTCAGTCTCTATGCTCTCTCTCATCTGCTGCTGTGCTTCTCTTGTGTTGTTTTAGGCGTGTGCACAATGGCATCCAAACCTCACCCTCCTCTGATGAAGAAGCACAGTCAGACAGATCTGATCAGCCGCCTCAAAAGTCGAAAGGTCCTGGGAGTTGGAGGAGAGGATGACGATGGGGAAGTCCACCGGTCAAAGGTTTGAATGCTCACATATTTCGCCCATTTTTTCTGCTCCAATTTTTAGTTGCAGGTGAAAAAAGAAAAAAGAGCAGTAAAAGATGTATATTCTCAGAGCAAATGGCTAATTTTGTAGTAATCAGGGGGGCAGTAGCACAGTTGGTAGCGCGTTTGTCCACTTCGAAGGTTGGCGGTTTGACTCCCACTCTCGACATAAAAAAAAACATAATGTTGAGCGGTCAGATCCACTGACCCACAGGTTGACGGTGTGATTCTAGCTCCCACAGATGAATGCTGTCTTTGTGTGCTTGGGCAAGACACTTAACCTACCTCGTCTGCATACACTGGTATGTGAATGTGTTGAATTGTTCCTTGTTGTAAAGCGCTTTGGGCTATAAAAATGTGACCATAAACAAAGTACGTATTAGCAATGTTGTTAGGCAGTGCAATTAATTAGAGATCTGCTGCCACTCCAAGGGCTAAATGAAGGCCAATAAAAAAGCAGCACAAATCTCTTTTCTCTCATCATTAGTTAATTATTGTCATTAGAGTTTACTAATATACCATCTGCAGAGCCTCCAAAGTCAGTGTTTAAACTGCATTAGCCACTAACCATAAACGACAGCCTCTCAACTACACATTCTCTTGTAATACAGTGTGGTATCTGAGTAGTCACTGAAACAAATGCCTGGAAAATGTGTAATATCTGCGCTTTTGCCAAGTATTTTTACCAGTACTGTTACCAGAACAACCATAGTTGCAGGACACGGTCATTCACAAATTAAATTCATAATGAGCCATTTAGATTAAATTCACCTGCCAATGCATTTTCTTTGCTATTAATTAAGGCTTAAGCCTTTATTGGTCTCACACACAATGACACACAGTGACACACGGGAGAAATTTGACTTCTGCATTTGACCCATCCTTTTCAGGAGCAGTGAGCAGCCATCTTTTTTCGGCGCCCGGGGGGCAGTACCGTGAAGGGTCTTGCCCAAGGACTCACACTGGTTAGCTCATTGCCCGGGGGGGGGATTTGAACCCACAACCCCCAGGGGGAAAGTCCATGACTTACCAGTTGAGCTAACCAGCCGGTTAGCCGGTGCTATGGGAGGAAGCTAAATAGAACTCAGCAGATCAGCAGAGTAGTAGAAGAATAATTGTAGTTTCCCAAAAAACAACCCCACAACTTCCTGTCTAAGATGTACAAATTTCCACATCTCTGAAACAACAATTACAATATAATACATTAAATGTATTTCAGTAGAGGCTATAGCTATCACATTTTTTTCGATAGCTACAGCCTCTACTGAAATTATACACTAATTGCTGTACAAGGAGCAGTTCTAAACTAATGCAATACAAGTAAGTACATAGCTATTATCATTCCATGTGTTCCATAGTGACACCCTGCTGCAGAGGGATTCATTAGCCCAAAAAGTGCTATAGATTTTGTCTAAAAGCCACAATGGACTGTTAATTGGCTCATTACCCAGGCACTGTGGCATTGCCTTGGCTGCTTATGCATCGGTGAATCCGGATCAGCTAATCCCCCTGACTCCTCCTGTTCCTTTGGGATGTGACTGGCTTCCCTGGCACCTCTCCTGCCTCTTGTATCTCATATTAAATGTATGTTTTGTAATTCTTCAGTTAATTTTGTGTGTAAAGGATTGTACAGAAACATAAACCTATACTATATCTGCAAGAGCCACCAACACAAAGTGAGTCCTGTACTTGAGTGCAGTGTGTCCCATTTCATTAGAGGGTTTTTGAAAGATTGCGTTGAGACATAGCACACTGTTCTGCACTGTAATATTAATCAGACCAGTGAGAGAGGAGCTGAGCAGAAGGCAGAAGACATACGCTGGTGGTGGGTGATGGTTTATGATGAGAAGACAACTCCCTTCTCTTCCCACTGACTTTGTTTGCTATTAGAAAACAAATCCAAATGGTAGCACGTTCCCTCAACTACCCAGAAATATGCAGCATTTGAAAACATTTGCTATTTTTTATGTCCTCAAATTACATAACAGCAAGTTTGGTTAATTTTCCTTATAGAGAATGTGCTTGTTATGTTATCCCTTTTTTGCCACATTTTTTTTAATATATCAAAGACTAGACTATATCAAAGATACTTATTACGTGTACCAGTATTTTTGCTTGAATTTTGAAACGCAGTGAAGCAGTAGAAACTTTCTCTAGATTTACAGTTCCTAGTCATAAGACTGCTTTGCATACTGATGGTTTGGTTGGTTGAATTAGACACAGAAAACTGTAAGTAAGGGCCTTGTTGTGCAAAACACGTACAAAATTGCAAGTTTAAAAAAAAAAAATCATTATGCACTGTTGACAAAGGCACTAACTCTAGCCATAACTTTAAATTTAAGGTAGGGCATGTCCCATTTGTGTCTCTACATGAAAGGTGAACATGTTTAAACCAAATAGGCCCTTTTATGCTTTTATACCTAACACTTGTGATCATGTACAGTGTTTTTGTACTTCTTAAGAAGATTATTATAATTTTCTCAAAATACATTTACTTGGTTTTCCAAGGTATTTGACTCTTTTCTTTGCTATGTAGGGTCAGTGATACTAATATGAATAATGTATACTTAAATATGTGCTCAAAGTCTCTTCTTGAACTCAATTGTGCACTGACCCTGACTTTGGAATCGCTGACTCAACATATTAATTGTTCAGTTATTTTTATTTTATTTATTTTTATTTTTTTCGTACAATAAACCATTCTTGAGCGGCCTCAGTTATCTTTGACACTGATCTGTGTGGAAAAGAGTCTCGTGGGATTCAAACATTTCAAGTTTGCAGTTTGGAAAAAATTGGATGGAGGTTGAACAGTTGGTGCTGTCCCTGTAGTCCCAGTGAACAGAGGAAGGATATGCTCCGACGGTGTCTTCCTGTCCCATTTGACTTCTCAGATAAGGCGGCTTTCAGCACAAATACTTGAGTGAAGAGGGCTTTTCTATTTGCAGTACAATGTGATTGTGTGTCTATGAGAGACTAGCCTTTTACCTGTCCTTTCCTTTAACAAGTATCCTCTTAGCTTTTGCGCCAAGTTGCCATTTTTGGTTATAGAGCAAATGGAAGGGTGATGGTGTGAAAAGCATAGCTCAAAAACAAGTCTTACATTGTTGTTCAGGTGTTTGGAAATGTCAGAATCTGTACAGAAATACAGTGAGAAACTTAAAAGTAATATATCAATCTATTTTACTTCTTGTTTTGGTCTGTTTTTATGAATCTGCAATTGTGTGTGTGTGTGTGCGTGTGTGCGCACACTTTTTAATAACAAACTTTAATCAAAGTCAGAAACCCTTAGACCATAACATCCTCATCAGCTAGTTTATTGGCAACATGTTCAACAATAACACATTTGAAATGTTTTGTTCCTTGATATAATTTCGATTCTGCTATTTGACAGCTCTACCCATGCAGGTCTCATATTATGAAATAATAGTGCTCTCTGTCAGGTGACAGGCCTGTATTATACGATTTGGCTGCCTGATTGATGGATTCATTTCCTCTTTGCATTTGTCATGGTTTGTAAAGTTATTTTACTCCATAGAGCGACTGACTGATTGATGACAGAGCCAGGCATCTCTTTACATACGTCTATTGTGTCATTCTTCCTTTTCCTGTTTTTCTTTTTTTCTTTTTTAACTCTTGTTTGAAAGCCTTTTCACTTTTCAATCAGCCATCGCCTAGCTCTCCTTGGTATTTCTTGGGCCTTTCATGAATATTTATGACCTGTCAAAAACAGCTCCAAAATGGAGCAAGGGCAGCCTTTGTGGCCATGTGATCACATCAAGCATCAACTGAGTCACGTATTGGGGAAAGATTTTCATTAAAATAAAAACATTAAATATAAAGCGATGAATAATATGAGTAAATTTGAATTTTTTTTTCATTATCATTTGTCAGTATAATGACAATTCTATGCGTGTCAGAAATAAATATTATATATATGTAAATATTGGTGGTTGTTGTAACGTTGCTTTAGCATGTTTTATTTAAAATACTTGAAATGATTACATCTAATATGCATTTCTATCTACAAGTCGGTTAAATGCTTTCAGTAAGTTTCATCCTGCATCGTATAAAATGCCAGGTCTCAGAAGGTGCTAGATATTGATCTGTTTAACAAGAATAAGCTCATCTCATTGACTCAGGCAGGGCTTTGTCATGCAGAAACATGTGTTCCAATTGACGCTCTGCTCTTTGTAAACAGTGCTTGCCAGAAATGATTCATCTTGTCTGACTTTGTAGTTTTAGCTTCTTTTTTTTTCATTAGTTGTCTCTTTTTGCAGCTAAAAAAAGACTTGAAAAAGCACCACTGATGTTGTGGTTTGATGGCACCTGAAGTCTCCATTTAGCTGTGCATGTGATTAAAGCAGATGTAATGGCTTTCTGCTTAAATACACATACTCAGAATTGACTTATCCTTGCTGTTTATTGAGCCTTATACTAATAGTTTTAGTTTAATGAACTAAATGAAAGTCTACCTTAGTTGCTACCACTTTATAATACTGTGGTATTATAAAGTGGTACTGTATATAGCCTTAATATAGCAATGAAGTAATATTTCATAATGTAGAATAATTTATTCAGAATGATTCAGGCAGAGTAAGTTACTGGTTATTACGTCTCAACTCTTTATTCATTCTGAAGTCTTTGTTCATGCTTTATAAAGGGTAATTGAAGTGTACCTATAATTTATTACGATATGTGTTATGTTAACCCTTAATATGATCATCTTTTTTATTAGAGATAGACTGATTTATCGGTTGGCCGAAATATCAGTCTGATAATCTGCACTATCGGCCTTAAATCTCAAACAGAGGCCTATGTTTTGTTTTGGGGCACTCTGCTGCTTAAAGACATAAAGCTTTATTGGAAAACTTAAGTGCAGAGAGAACTGCACAAAGTGTGGCTACAGGTTTGGGAAAAAAAGAAACTGCTGTGGGTAAGTGTACTTAAATATTTACTTCATTTTTAATAAAATCTTGCCTTGCATATTGGCACAAAAGTATTGGCAGAGCGTATTGGCCATCATTCTGTCTGGATTCTACGCACTGGTATCAGCATTGGTCATGGAAAAAAAAATAAAAATCTACTTTTTTATAACATTATTATGAGAAATATTATACCAGGCCAAATTATGCACTGTGTCCTTTTTTGTGGTGGTCTTGAAAAACATAAATCTCACTCTATAGATAAGTTAAATGCCATACTGTGGAACATTCCAAGCAAAACCGCTCCATGGAGGCAAGCACGTGGCTAACGCTCCATAACTGTTAAACTAGCAAATTAACAACTACCAAACATTCATATGTGCTTCCTGATATGCATTTCTCATAATTCCCTTTATCCCACACACTTGTTGTTCTTATTCTTTGCTGTGATAAAATAGTACAAATGTTTATTGTGCATAATTACCATCTCAACAGATCTGTTCCTGTCTGACATGTCTGTTTAGCCTGCTGCTTTTTTAAGGACATTCCTTTTATTTACTTGCAGAAAACATTACATTACTTACACTTCCATTGAGAGCACTTTATTCTAAGTTCTCCTGTTAGCTGTCACTGTATCTCATCTGTAAAACGGTTCAAATGAAATGCAGTTTATTTCCTCTGTCTGTCATTCGCAGATCAGTCAGATGCTTGGAAACGAGACCAAGTTTGCAGTACGGGAGCCTATCGGACTAAGGTGAGATTTCTGCTGCTCGTTTATTTTGCATGTAACAGCTTATAATGAACAGAACGGCTCCGGTCATCTGTTTAGCACTTTCAGTAGAGATCGACATCTTGTGGGCCCCCTGCAAATAGATGAGGAGTGATGTGAAGCAGGAAAGACGTTGTAATTTGTGTGTCTTCCTCACAGGGCATGGATCCTTATCTCCGCTGTGGGCTTTACGCTTATGGCCCTAATGGTAAGTACTACATCCTGTCCATCTGCTAGTCGAAATGTCAGTGGGTTTTGCTCTTGATTTATAAATAATACAGCAATAAACTCTACAACAGGTGTGTCTATAACGTGAAATATTATGGGGGATAAAATAATGTAGTGTAATGTAGATCAGAAAAATATAAGATTTGTAATAAGATTGTAATAAGAAACGAGCCACTATAAATCTCAAATAAGAAGTTCATAAAATGTTTCATAAGCTATACCTGTATGGCCTTTTTATTTGTACATCCGGTTAATTACTTCTAATCTTTGCCACCCATGGATCATTATATTACATTTTATTCATACTAAGCCATAAAAGTGACCAAAAAAGCCCAGGTCTGTTGGTGAGGAAGGGAGGCAGCTGATAATGTGAATGCTTCAAAAGCAGACCAGTAATATAGTACAAATGCATGTACAAAACTTAAAAACTTAAAAGTTCATGAAAACTCATGTTGTACGACATGTCCACTTAAAATGTATATTTCAGGGCATGTTGCATACAACACCATTAAGTCATACAGCATAAAACACCAGAAAAAGAGGAAATGTCAGACATAATATTGCATAATTAATTATACCATGATCAGGGACAATTCTAATGTGAAATGTAGCTCTAACATATATCCCTGTGCTGTGAGCATTACCATAGCAACAGGTAAATAAACTATTGATAAGCTTTGAACATCCATGGACAGCCAAAAGGTTGTCAGATTTAAAACTATTTTCTATTTTTAAAGCACAGCCTAGAGTTGAGACTAAACTCTGTGCCAGTGTGTTAAAACAGTCTAACGCACTGTTCCTTTGGTGTTTAATCCTGACTTATGATTGCTGGAAAGAGCTAAATACATTTCCAGATTTGTGTTGTATTTCTGTGTTTTAATAATTATTCCAGAAAATAAGATTAAAATGTCATCCACTAAAACTTGAAAAGCTGAATAGCTAATTCTACTATTACACAATGCTATAGTGTGAGCAGTGCTTTAAAATGGCAAGTCTACATACAATCCTCTCTTTGTAATCCATACTACCAGAAGGCTGAATATCCCCAGTGTTTAGGGCACTCTCGCTTCACTCATAAATAGAGAAAGACTTTGCCCAAGTATTTTGTATGACCATTTTTGGGGTTTTCGGGGAGGACAGGAGGCTGCTGTTGTTGATTGGACAGAGCTGTTTTGTTGTTGTTGCACACAGGCCCTGGTGTTTCCCAACCAGCTCTATGAACTGTTGTTTGAAGAGGAGCTATCCACGACCAGCCTCTCAGTCCGGCTCTATGGAGGAGCGCTGCTGAGTGAGTCATTATTCCTTTGACCGTGAGGGTAAAAGCACTTCTACACACATACACCAGCTATGCCATTGTATTTCCTTAACTCTACCAGCAAGAGTTCACTCTGTATTGATTTTAAACCATAGCAGAATACAGCTTTTTGTGTACATTTTGTGAAATAACTGGTTGGGGTAGTGGAGTAAGTAAAGTAAGAACTCAATTTGAAACTCCTTTTTTTTTTTTTTTTCCCCTCATCCTCCCCAGAAAGTGTAAAAGCAGAATGTGACAAAAATCAAACCACAGCATGATATCTTCATCTAATTATAAAACTATTTCTAGATTTTGGGATGAGAGCTGTGAAAGGGTTGACTTCTCAATGTGAAAAAAGCTGTTCTAAAACTCTGCTAGCGGGCAAAAAAATCATACGAATTATGAATAGGAGCAATGTGTCAGAGGGCTATAACAAGTTAGACAGCTTTATAGCTTTAATAGGTGTAGTAGTAAGTAGTAGATGGTTACATAATTTACAGGAAACATTACTTAATATACATACTTTCATATTTATTTGTAAGACAGTATTTTTGAAACAACATTGCTGTGCCTCCTCCGGTTGTGGTCATTAATCAAGAAGCTCTTTCCATTTGCCTGATAACACCCTTTTAGCCAGTCATTACAGTGCAAATCCTATGTGATGTCCCTCTTGGCTTGGTACGTGTTTTCTTACGTGATCCGCCTGACATGACAGTTCAGTTAATACAGGCGATCGCCCAGCTTCTGCCCTCTCATTTGGTTCTCCTTTTCATCTGTGTAAATCCCATAGGGGCACAGTGGGGGATCACATGACGGCGTACGTACTGATCATGCCTGTGTCTTGTCTGACTGTGTGGGCTGATACTACTTTACATTATAATTTATCCTGCTTACTTGGTTAATCCCCCATTAAATGAAGATTTTCTGGCCCTGTACCCTGTTCAAAGCCGAATAGCAGTGCTCATACATAGGTGGACTTGGTTGGTGGGTAATTAAGGCTCTTATGCTTTGCTCCCGCCTTGCAAAGAAATGACGGTAGGAGATGCGAGCGTTTGGTTTAATACAGGGCTGTCCGTCAATGCGGTGAGTCAGCCTCCTGATAGTGATTACAGGGCTGATGATGGCGCAGTGAAGAGGCACTATATGATGGCTGTGAGAGGCAGGTTTCCACTTGATGGACAAGTGAGAGCAAGAAAGATGGACAAGAAGGCGGAAAGAGTGATTGGTGTGTTTGATATTCAGATCATAAGCTTTTTACTTGGGCTATGTAAATCTGAATGTAAATTTCATATAATGTAAAAAGGTTAAGTGCATCAAAGCCATTGACTGTCATGGAAGTTCACTGTGTTATAGCAGTGTAGATGAATACTTTATTGATCCCAAAGGAAATTCAGAGTTTGGCAACAGCAACATAGAAACAAACATAGCAACATAGCCATTCTCCTCATGCATTCAACATTTATTTATGCAACAAAGACTAAATGTATGTATTATACAAATGTATTATAAATAATTTAACCAACCAGTGTCTGTACTATACCCTGTGCTTGCTCCAAATGATTATGCTTTGACTGTAAAATATGTTTTTTATTGAAGTTTAGTTCCATTGCCTGTAAGCTTTAACATAATGAATAGTATTTTTGGTCTATAATCAAAGGTATAGTGTTTTTGACGCTATTCTCAATCTAGACAGTTGTACTCAATCAAACAATATTTATAAAGCGCTTTTCATACAAAAAATGTAACACAAAGCGCCTTACAGTGATTAAGTACTAGACTGAGCAAAGCATTCTGGCATACAACCAGAGACCAGCAGCCCGAATTAAAGCTTGCATTTCTAAAGCTTTATAAACAGGGCTGGATTTGTAGAAGATATTACCAAAGATATTAATTATATTATACTGAACTTTTGCAGAGCAGTCTACTGTTTAGTAAATTATTTTTAAGTAGTTTCATACCATTGTGAAAATGTATCCCACGGGTCGATAATATATATCGAATATTGACCACTGGCTGGTCTGGATTCTAAGAAATTGACTTGAGTTAAATAAAACATTTAAATCACTCTCTCCATCCACCCCATGATAAAAACAAAATAATCCAAACTGCGCAGGTGGCTCTGTGTCCTTTATAGTTACCTAAATGGTCAGATTTGATAAAGCAAATGAAAAATCCTTTACAAGCTAGTAAATGTCAACAAGGCTGTGGATACTGGCAATAACACAAGGTGAGGGTTTACAGTACTGTGGCCAAGGGGAAGGCGTCTGGTCTGCTGCAATGGGACTGCATGGGTCAGAAGCCTTATCAGCTCCTCAGCATCGCTATCTGTCAGTCCCAGTTTCCATAGTTGTGAGAAATAGCAGAGTAATACAGCAAAATGAACTGGAAAATAGCGGGATTATTGAGTGTGGGCTTTTATTGCAATCAATGTCACAAAAGCATTCAACACAATCAATAGGCCAATTACCACTGAGTGCATAGGGTTGCACACTGCAGTTTAAACCACAACAAGCGGGTTCTGATGCTTGTTTTTGTCAGACGTGTAGGAGTCGTCTTTGCGCACTTCCACGTTGTTCTGTTTTTCTTCCCATGCCCCCAAACCTTCAACTTTTTTTCTTCTTTATCTCAACCCTCTCAAGGCTTATCCCTCATCATGTGGAACGGTCTCTACACAGCTGAGAAAATCGTCATCCAATGGACCCTGCTCAGTGAAGCGTGCTACTTTGCTGTCCAGTTTTTAGGTGATTTAGCTTCTTACTTGTACTATTTATTTAAGCACACTAATCCTCATGTTGCATTACTGAAAGCCAGCAGGCTCAATAGGGTTTTCTTTCAACGTTATATGGGAATGGAGTGCCCTCTTGTGGTGACAGGCAAACATCACAGATAGAAATCATATCACAAAACATTTTCAGTGACTTTTAAGAGTTCGTTCACACTTCAAAATTGCCACACCAAAATTGTGACTAAACCTGGATAGATCAGGACAAAAAAAATGACCAAACCAAATCTACATTAAGATTTAAAATTGGCCCTAATCCAGGACTAAACCAGGACCAAGGCAAGAGTGAACACATTTTTAATTTATTGAAGGGCTATTGCATGTATTTTTCTTGAAATCTTGAAATGTCCAATGTGGCCTTTTTACGATGTGACACATCTCTCTCTGCAATGTAGAGACTCTCAAGTGCGTGTATATATGGTTGTATGTACTGTGGCCATACCTGCTTGTCAAAGCCTGATCTCGTCAGATCTCAGATGTTAAGCAAGGCAGGGCCTGGTTAGTACTTGGATGGGAGACCAGTGGGAATTCCAGGTGCCACAGTGGGGCGCCAGTCGTTGTGTCCTTAGGCAAGACACTTCACCCACATTGCCTAGTATGAAAGTGGTGTGTGCGTGAGTGTTGGAGGTGGTTGGAGGGGCCGATGACGCAGATTGGCAGCCCCGCTTCTGTCAGTCTGCCCCAGGGCAGCTGTGGCTACAAAAAGTAGCTTACCACCACCAAGTGTGGAGTGAATGAACAATGAACTGTAAAGCGCTTTGGGTGTCATGAAAGGCGCTATATAAATGTTATGAATTATTATTATTATTATTATTATGTGTCACCACTACTTGCAAGACTTGCAATAACTCAGTAACTAATGCGTATTACATAACTTTTTTGCACTGTTTTTTTTTCTTTTCCTTCTATACTGGGTTGTAAATATCCAGCTGTGTTGTATATATCTTGAATGTCTGCACTGAAGTGAGAGTCTTTGAATCTCATTGTGAGTATGTATAATGTAATTTGTACATATGAATAGTGACAATAAAATTTGATAGAATTCTATTCTATAAAAACATTCACACTCCATTTTTGCCTTAGCCATTCAACTTGGCCAGCTTTTCATTATGTTATGTTCAAATTAGGCAATTTTATTCATTCATTCATTTGATTTTGTTGTTTTACAAGGCGCCTTAAAAGATTAGTGTTGACCTGTAACAACAATAATATATCTACAATTGTAGTGGCTATCAAATCTTTTTTCCTTCTTGCTTTTTTCCAGTCACATCTGTTACCCTGATGGAGCTGGGCATCTTACCAAATGCTGCCATACTGCTGCTCCTGAGCCGAGTGCTCTTCCTGGTGGTGACCATGTCTTTCTATTACCACCTGGGCCGCCGGACAAAGAAGATCTGAGCAAACATCCGGCAAGACAGAACCAAGACTGTTTAAGCACAGGCAAGAAACACTGGATTAAGAAGTTTGGAGTGTGTTTGGATTTGGACTAGGAGCAGTTCTTTGGTTTTAGGATGCGCCCCGCTCCATCAACAGGACCTAATGCCTGATACAACCCTCATAGTTTAGGACGAGTGAACTTCTCTGAGCTGTGAGGTTAAATCTTTCACACACATTCCTCCTCTGTGCAGCTTCAGTTCTGTTATCATTGAAAAGTTGGTTGTGCATTGTTATGTTGTGCCATTGCTGTTATGTAGAGAGTAGGCAGATTTTTTTTTTTTAATCATTCAATTGTTATTTTTCAGATCACATTATTATTGTTTAAACACTGCTCATCTTACTATTGCTTTGATATGACACTGAACTGTCTTTGTCACTACTACTAACACTACTTCAGTTTGCATTTTGCATCTGCACACTGCAAATGCATTAGAAGCCCTTGTGTTGGCTTGCATATAGATCCTCTCTTTTACCTCCATCAAAACAGAGGCCAGATGAAATTGGATTAACTGAACATTTAAAGACATCCAATATAGGGTTTTATGAAAGAGGTTTTTTTTTTTTATCATTGATCATAAAATGTACCAAAGTGCATAATGTTTGTTTTCTAAAAATATATACATTATTATAATTATTCTATTTAATGTTAAGATTAAGAATGCACAGATAAGAGTTTAGAGGGGCTAATTACCAGGGGCTCAAGACCAGTTACCTTAAAGTGAATAGACTACCTTTATTGTAATCTCAGTGTCATAAGCATGTCCACGTGTAGAGCAGACTCAAAGTGGTTTATAGAAATGTAGCACAGTTTTGTAGTTTAGTCATATATTGTAGGCTTGCCTTAAAACTAATTCACGGACCAATCTCTAACACTGCATTCTATTTTATGTACATATGTAAATAAATGTATTGACCATCAAGGGAAACTTCAGTATTGGTTAGATTTCAGAAATCGATTTTTCTTTTCTGTAAGTGGAATCTTGTGTTTCTGATACATGCAGAGTTATCACCTCAAAAATATTGCTTTAATTGAGTTAAGGATACCATCATCAATTAGGAATAAATCTAATTTGGAGGGTTTTGTAGATCAAATAGGCAGAATTTGGGGCAACTATATAAGTATTGTGATGTTCTACTTTGATATTGGTTTGCCTAAAATGTTCTTCAGTGTAGCATTAAATGTATCCATCTCCATGGAGACAAGCAAGCAGTGTCACTAGGAAAAGTTTACTGGTCAAATCTGTGGAGAGGTGACACCAATTGCAGGAAGAATGCATGTTTGTCATTGTAATTTTTAACTTTAAAAATTGAGGGGGAAAAAAGATAATTTTCAAGTCATAATTTGGGACATGCCAGGCATCTCCATGAAGGCAGTTAGGTTGCAGTGTTCCTTTAAGCAAAAGAACATTGTGTCTTCTTATAACTTAAAAAAAAAAGGTTGAGCAGCCTCCTTTAAAGGTGGTCCTGCATGATCCAAATCACTATATAGTGCCCTGCCCAAAAAGGGAGTAGTCCTGAGGTCAGGCTGATTGTGGGTTCCTATACCATCCAGTGCTCTAGCAGATGTGCTTTTTAACATGGGTGCACTCCGAGTTGAGATGGGCACATGAAACATGGGTGAGGTCTCAAATACATAGTCATTATCCCTTTTACAGTGTTTAATTACATTCAAGTGATTCTTCATACCCTCTGTGAGCCCAACGCTCAGCTCTGACTTGCACAGTAATTATGGAGTCCATGAAAATGTCCTTATGTTTCTGTCAATACTAGGTCTCCAATCATCAGCCATGTGAACTGTTCAAAGTTAGGAGTTATTTTAGGAGAGGAAGGCCGAGGCAGAGCAGTGGCTTCATTCACTCTGCCCTCTGACGTATATGGTAAATATTGCTTTGCGACTCGTATCTTCATAATGTTGACCAATGGTAAATGGAGGTATTTATTCTTTGTTAAATATCTGTTTAATTTGTACTGTTGTTCATAGAAAAGCAGGAAAATTACTTCAAGTTGTAGCATTGTGTATTGTGTATATATGTGCAATATTGTACCTCAAAGATGAATTGTGATTTCCACCATTTAGTAAAATAAAGAACACTATTGTTTAATATGGCTTCACTGTTAGCAGATTGTTCATAACTATTTCATTTCAACTTCAAAGATGGATATGAGTGGGTAATAAGTTTATTAGTAGTTGCATCTAGATTTGAGTAAACCTGCATTTGTCTCAGCGTTTTAAACCGCCAAATAAAAAATAATAAATAGCTTAAGGCCACTATCCACAAGATTAACCAGAAAACTGAGTCATCTTTCTCAAAAGTTTCAAAAAATAAGGTACTATTATGCAACTTAAACTTAAATCACATGGGTAAGGAGATGTAAATTACTTGAAATGTTTTGACTGCTACCTCCAGCCATCGTCATGCTGATCTGATCACAACGCATTATATTTGAAAAGAAATAAGTAGATGTTTTCCATGTTTTTCTGTTTGGGTTGTGTGTAAAACATGTCACAACACGATCATGCAATCCTTTTCCTGTGCATTTTAGTAGGTTTCCTGCAGCTTGTATGTGTGTCTGCATGTTTAAATTGCACTCTGCCGCTCCTCTCTCAAATACACTCGAGCCAAAGGGTGAAAAGAAGGATTGTGTGCGTCAGGAAATGTGTGTGGTCGCTGCAGTTTATAAGCAACAAGCCTCCTGTGATTCCCTGTGTATACATTCCCCTCATATTTCCAGGTGTTGAACCACAGTTTCTGCACGCCATATGTCTTGTATTTTATTTTTAAAACATTTCTACATTTTTTTTTATATATTCATTTTGCAGCAGACCAGTTTTTTTTTTTTTTTTTGAAAAAGCTTAAGTTGTAGGTCAGTTTTTTTTTTGTTTTTTTTTTTAACACCGAAACAAGAGATTCTGAGTACCATCCATAGACTTGTTTGGTACCACCAGATATAAAATGGGGCTAGCCATAACAAAATTAGGCTAAATGAGTCCAAACTATAAATGCAATAATTTTGATCATGGACTAACTGAAAGAACAAACATGATTGAATGTGTTTCACAGTTTGAGGACTTCTGTAGGTTATTGGCCGTTTCACTGCATGAAAAAAACAAAACAAAACAAAAAATGTAGACCCAGACAAGTGGAGTTGCAAACCTACATTCTATTTTCTATTGTTTCTTACACTGCAAATTTCTCTGATCTGGCCAAGATTTTAAAACTTATATCAGGTTATTCATCTTGTTTTCAGATTTATTATATACTTATTAGTTCTGTGACTGCTTAATTCTAGTCTAGAGGTAGTTTATTTTAAGATAACTTATAAAGTTAAATGATCTTGCTGCATGGACAGATAATTTCACAACTTTTAAGTAATGTTCTGATAGATTTATGTTTACATCTTGAATTTTGGCCAAGCTGTTTTGCAGTGTATATTAAATTTATTCATTACATTATGTGTAGATTATATACAAGGCTAATAATGTTTGGATTTAATGTAATCAATGCTAGTCATGATCATCTCCATAGCAACCATGTGTCATCTCCATAGTAATAATAACAATGTGCAATATTATTTAAAGTAACTTTACCTGCTACTTATTTATTTAACCACCACTGTCCATCACTGCACTGTACACAATCATCTGAGTCACTTTATTGTAGTGATATTATATATTACTGAACTGGAGTCACTTTAACTGCTGTTTTTTTCACTGCTCAGAATCAAGACATTTATTGTGAAACGTTCCTGTGCCTTTTAAAGGTCCCATGACATGGTACTTCTTGATGCTTTTATATGGCTCCTTAATGGTTCCCTAATACTGTAAATGAATCCTTCTTCAAAATCAACACTCACTGCATGAGATATGACTCTGACAGTCTTCATGAGGCTAGATATGTGTCTAAAATGCTTTATTCTGGGTGTTGCTGCTTCACTGCAAATGAGAAGGACAGAGAGATTGGCTAAGGAGCGGGGGGGCGGGTTTCCCCCGCAGCTCAGCGCAGCTCGGCACCGCTGTCTGCTCGCTTCCGTGAGAGACAGATGAGAGACTGCAATGAAAAAAAGCATATTTACACAGAAAATAAAATTAAACCACTGGTATTTCAGAGGTCCAGAGGGTCGGGTAAGGGACTTCCGAGCCTAGAAACACTCGGACGTGCCTCCAGGCAAATAAAAAAACGCATTTCACATTGTAGCGCATTCACAGTCCAAACTCTATGAGCGGGATATACAGGGACGCTGAGCGGAGACAGAGGGAGGGGCTGGAGCTGCATTTGCCGATCTGACGTCAATAAGGTGCCTTGTCCGAACTCGCCCGTTTCAACAATGGTTTGGTTTAACGCAGAAAAGGACCGCAAATGCTCAGTTTAGACATTTCGCAACTTTTAGCCATGGGGGGCCTAAACAGGGTAGGGGAGCTCACATTAACGTTCAAAAACCTCAGAAAGTGAAAATTTCATGCCATGGGACCTTTAACCTTACAGTGTTGTGTTTTTTAGTTGATTGTACATACTTATTATTTACATGTATCTTAATTTTGATGCATGCTCATATTTTCCTACTGTTTCGGAAACTTGCGTTGTGACACTGCAATTTCCCCATTGTGGGACAAATTAAGGATTATCTTATCTTAATCACTAAGAAATTGAAAAAGCTGACTTGCATTCATATAAAGTAAATTGATTTTTATTTTATATCGCCTAATCTATGCCAGTTTTTATGTAATAGTCTGGTTCAAAAACTGATTATGAACTCCTTGGTAAGTTTTTAATTGGCCCGTTCCTGGCAGTAGAGGGTTAAAGGGCTCAGTTCTGCCTCTGCCACACGAGGGGGTGGGAGGACTTTCATTCACTCACCCGTACGGGAACGCATTACGCACGCATTACGCACGGACACGGACAGGGCTTTTTCTCACACTTCTTCACTTCTGCAGACGATCTCACACGATCAGGACCCAGCGGACCGTCAACTCCACCACCAACTCCGCCAAACAGGACCACAAAGTAAGTGCGATGTGTGTTCTTTGTCCTCAGGTTACTAACCACGTACTTTAGCGGCATCAGATGTTGTTTAGACGCGCGCTAAAGTTTGTGATCCAGGCTGGACGATAGTAGTTTGGACATGGGCGCAGATGGAGAAGATGGATCTCTAATAAGTGTCTTAAAAAGCCTGTATTAAAAAAACAAAGTCGTGTTACAGGTACTAACGTAACACGTGGTAAATGATTAACTTTCGTTTTCGTTTTTTTTCAATCTCTGGCAGAATACAACGATCAATATGAGATAATAATCAACTATAATAATCAATGAAATGGCTGTTTTATTACTAATGTGTGTTTAATCATCAGTGACTAGCAGCCTATTCACAATCAAGCATTATTTCAATTTAGTTTGATTCATTTTATTTTCTAAAGCCTAATTTGCCTGCTGCATTATAGGCTTGGATCACTAAGAGCCACTGTTGTTTGGGTTACTACATGTAAAATTCATTTTTTTGAAGCCTAAATGATTTGTAATTATGCACACAACCAGCTTTAATCTTCCTTTTCACTCCAGCCAATTTCTAACTTCATATTTTGAACCAGGGCCACCAGTGTTGTATGGGAAGATTCCTTGTGCTGCACACTTTATGGAATCTAGACTAAACACTGACTTGTTTATAGACTTCAGGGACATACTTCACAATTAGATCTTAAATGTAGGTTTTGTCTTTGCCCTTGTCATTGCAAGCTCAAGTTGAACATCCATTGACGTTCCTTTCTTTCCTTGAGTTTTCCCGTCACTGAAACTGAATTGCTGCTTAAAACTCCCTAAATACCATTGTGGACAGTAAACCATATCCTGTGTGTACAGATGGATGGACCTCAGTGATACAGATGTTTAAACAGGATTGGGGTCTTGTATTAAGGGCTTTAGCTGTTATGGAAAAAGGACTTCAAATCTGTCATCTGTGGGGTGTGTACTAACGGTGGCAGTTCTCTAATCAGAAATCATGTGGTTTAAATGAAGACATGGTTTAGACCTAACAGTATTCTCTGTTTACTGTTTATACTGTTTAGTCCTAGTTTAGTGCTGGTCCTTGTACTGGTAGCATCTCAGTCCAGATTTAGGCCTAGTTATCAGCTTTATTACCTGTTTGTTGACTTGTGCAGACTTGATCAGAGGAGTCCCTTTTAAACAGATTTGTAACCTCACAACAGGGCCATTGCAGGTTTAAACATACAGTTTCAATCCTGGTTTAGAATTGATTTAAATGTCATCAGACCTACTTGTTCTGGTTTTGTCACATATAATTTTGTATACTTTCAAACAATGTTAATTATTTTCAAGGGAATTTGTGACACTGATCTGCCATTCTTAAACAATAAAAGAAGACTAAAACTGAAAAGGCCATACCAGCTTGTCAAAGCCTGATCCCGTCAGATCTCAGAAGCTCAGAAGGACCAAGCCTGGTCAGTACTTGGATGGGAGACCTCTACCACCACAGTGGGGCAGTGGTGTTGTGTCCTTAGGCTAGGCACTTCACCCACATTGCCTAGTATGAAAGTGGTGTGTGGGTGAGTGATAGTGGTTGTCAGAGAGGCCGATGGCGAAGATTAGCAGCCGCCCCAGGGCAGCTGTGGCTACAGTAGTAGCTTACCACCATCAAGTGTGGAGTGAATGAACAATGATCTATAACGCGTCTTTGTTATATTGTTTGTGAAAAGTGCTATATAAATAAAAACTTGCTGAAAAGAATTAGCAGAACCACTCTATACTCCTCTCTGCAGTCCAGGCCATCTGTTGTTCCTGCGGGGAAGTTCATAATCATAATCTTTTACCCAAATACAGTGTTATAATGCCAACTAAAACTTAAAAAAAAACTTTTTTGTTGCATTTAGGTCAAACCAGAAGTGGTGACTAAACAAAGGGGGTGTTTTATGAAGTAAACTTGGTTGGGAAAGTTAAGTTGACTCAACATGTACTTTTCTAGTGGTGATTTTTATTTCAGTTCTGCACAAATTTGAATAGATTTTGGACTTGACTTTTACCACATTTGAACCTGTGTTGCACTTGCAAACTATTTTTGATTGAAAGATAACTCCACTATAGCCACTTTACTGTCATTTGATCTGGTAAGGCCTTTGATTGGTAATATGTAATTGAGTCTAAATATAATGTGAACCTCAGCCCTATGTCTTGTTCTTAGTATACAAACAATGGTGGTCATAACTAATCTTGTTCTAATCCAAAGTGCTTCACCAGCCATAGACATAAAGAGGATCTACATTAGGGATTAGGGGTATCTGATGGGGGTGGGTTTTAGGAAATAATGGTTCAGTCAGTTCATATTTCTCCATTTTGGTTACAGTTTGCCAGAGGTGTAGTGACAAACACATATAATCATCTTATACTTAAAAAAAGTTTATACTATGACAAATAAATTGTAAATGATTTCAAAACAACACCACTTGTTAAATACACCTCTGCACCACTGGTTTCTTTTTCAGTAACATACATTTGCAAGAAAAATGAAAGACAATAATGCCTTTGTTGTAAGTCCCCCATTTGCTAGTGAAAGTGAAATTAGGCCCTGCAGCAATTATTGTTTTATGGAGTCTGCCTTTGTCACAGTTATAAATATGTCGATATGGTTCCATGGTGCTTCTCTGCATGGGTGTGTCTAGGTAACGTAGCGTACCACAAACCCACATACTAAAAAAGCATTACAAATACACTGTGTACTGTGCTATGCTATTTACTAAAAGACCTTTGTTTAAATAGTGTGGAACTTAATGTACCAATATAAAAGCATTTTCATGTTTTATTGTTTCATTGTATGGCATAAAACCATCTCTATAGATAATGTTCAGAAGTATGTTTTTAATCAAATTGTAGCTGTAGTTCTTTATTTGTAGTTATGATAGCATTACAACTGTCTCTTCAAATACACATCCTGTGTTTTTGCGATGTAATTTTCAGTTGCACCCATTTACCAATACCATAATCATAACATGTATTTTTGACCTTGATGAGGTCAAATACTTTTTTACCTGGGACTAAATGACATAAGCAACAACCTTAAAGCATTGTAAGTGAACGTATCAGATGCTGAAGTGACAGACTCTCTCATCTTGTACACTGGAAGTTGTCTTAAGAAGATATTTTCAGCAATAACCACAATGGCTGGGTTTCTTTCCAGCACATGCACTGCTGCGTAGGAAAAAGCTTGCTTGGCTGTGGTAAATATTATCTTTGGATCTGTAGCGCACTGGGTTAAGTCAAAGCAGGTTTTGAGTTTTCCCTGCAGCAGTTTGTGTGTGTGGCATTGGTCTGGGTTACAGGTGTTTCTCAAAGGAAAATGTTAGCCAGAGGAAAGTTGGGCTGAAGAACCCAGTGTGTCGTCATGTCTTCTCTTACACATGCACAAGTATTGTTATAGATGGTTAAATTAATCATACAACAGTACAGTAATGTCTAAAATGATGTCTTGTATCTGATTCATTTGGATGTGATTCATACATAGTTCCACACTGTGGAAACTTCTCTTCAGAAGAAGATATAAATCGCAATTAAAAAAGAACTGTCTTGCCAAGGCACAGAAAATTTTGTATTGTTCAGACTAAATCTCTTCAGAGATAAATGCTTTTTTCATTGGAGGACTGATCAGTTTTACATTTATTCAGTTACAGCTGATTTTACTGCTAAAACATGCATTCTTATCATAAATGTGGCCTGGTGGTGGTGTCACATGTTTGTTTCTCGGGAGACTGATAATACCATATTGCGGAATATTTCAGGCAAATTGGTAACAGCTCGCTCAGACTGCACCCAGTCCACCTGGGACTCCTATGTCAGCTCCTAGTTGAAGCGTGACTTGTCATTATAGTTAGTACTTGCAGCATCGGACCAGAGCTGCACCGCATGCAGCCTGAACACAGGGTCACATCTCCATGGAGTCAAGCAAATTGCAGACCCTCCAAACATAATGACCACCTTTTAATTATGGAACAAAATCCAATCATATTTTGGACATCCTTAAAAATTCTAATTGTGTTTATGACTGAATGATGACCCTCAAACATATTTACAAGAAGAATAGTATTTGTACTTGTTCAGTCTGCTTCTCCATTGAGCCTCTCTTCTTGAAGAAAAAAAAAAGCATTACAGCTGTTCTAAACACTGTTCTAAACACTGTGGAATGGTGTCTGCCTTTCCTTTCCACTCTAGTGCAATCTCACCCTGAATGGACCATATTGGTTGTTATGTTTACCACATCTCCATCACAGCATAACAATTCTTGTCTTGTGGTGGTCTTCTCCTCTCTATATCTTCTCCACAGGGCGGTTCCTTGATCCCAAAACCGAATTAGTTGACAGTGTAGTCACAAAGATGGCCATATAGTCTTTAATGTGCCTGTAATGTACGAATGGGCCAGTTGTCTTGTAAAAGAGTATTTAAAGCATGTTGAGATGCTTACGAGTGAGAAACTTGCGCGCTGCAGCTTTGAAGATGTTTTTAATTGTGAACCCGACTGTGCAGAAATCCCTGTATCCTTGTTTACGCTAACTGACTCATTCAAGGCCAGCCATCTTGTTTTGTCTTACACATGTTGCTATTTTTCCGACTATAAATTTCCATATAATGTGGGGACTTGTTTAGTAGGCGTTTCATTTGTCTAGTGTAATTTTTAAATGTTGCAATTTTTATGTAGGTATTTGTAAACATTACTTCAAAATAAAAATGAAAAAAGGCAGTTTAATACCATATTGTAGTACTCAGTTGTGCAAATATCCCTGTATCCTTATTCAAGATAACTAACTCATTCAAGGTCAGCCGTTTTGTTTCGTCTTACATGGCTATCTTAAACATTTCCATATATGTGGGTGGGCGCTTGTTTAGTAGGCCTTGGACACAGTTGGATACACTTATCATTCTCTTATCTTGCTTTGACGTTTCCTTTGTGTATGTTCTTGTTTTATTTTTACATGTTGTGATCTAAGAACATTTTGTCCTGATTTTTTGCAGAATTAGCACCATGGGAAAAGGATGCATCACTGTCACCAAGTACTTTCTCTTTCTCTTCAACCTCCTCTTTTTTGTAAGTAGTCACATTTCTTTATTTTATTACTAAGGCTCTGCTATTGGAATTATTACTCCAGTGTTTATATTTTTAAAGATCCCATATTAGGCTATTTTCTGATCTATGTTATAATGTTGTTTCCTCATCACAAACATTCCTGAAGTTGTGTTTTATTTCATTCACACATGTTTAACACACAAAGACTGAGTTCTTCTCTCGAACAGAAAACACTCTGTTCCACCTTGTTATGTCTTGTGGTAATACAGGAAGTTCTCCACTGTGTTTTTAACTACATACACCTTCACTAGAATGATTTGGATCCTTTCAGCCCTGGAATTGCCCATCTCTCCTGGACTAAAGGTAAAAGGTAGATTTTAACTTGAAAACTACAGCTTCATGACATCATAAGGTGGAACAGAATATTTTGAGCTTGAGAGATGTAGACAGCAGGGTTACTCAAACATGTGTGACTGAAACAAAACACAACTCCAGGTTTGTTTTTGAGGAAGTAACAACATTCCAACATGGCTAAAAGCTCACAAAAGTCAATTTTGCTATGGGTGCCTCATCAGTCTCTCAAAATCTGGAGAAAGCCTTTTATCTAATCCAAATGACTTCTAACACATTTCATTTTTATCTTATTAAAATACATAGAAATACAATAATAATCTTATAAACATAAGCAAGACAGAAATTTTATTATTGCCATTTTAAAAAATCTTCAAACGTCAAAACCACATGCTTTACTAACTGAAGATTCATTGTAGATTCTAATATTTGTGCATTTTGTACAATATTAGTTCAATTCTGACCCAAATAATCATGTTTACATTTTAATGGCGCGATGCTACCTGAGTCATTCATTTTCTTCCGCTTTTCCATTTTCTGGGTCGCGGGGGCAGCAGTCCAAGCAGTGTTCCAGCACCCATGAATCCTCCCGCAGGTGGTGGGTCCACAGGAGGACAGCTCACGTCACAACATGATGTATCTTCTGTCATGGGGGCTACCAGTGTCCACAGACACTGGGGGCGAGGTGGGGTTAAGTGTCTTGCCCAAGGACACAACGGCAGCACTCACTGTGGGAGCTTGGATCACACCGTCAAGAGCGGGATTCGAACCGCCAACCCCTGGATGACTGGACAAGTGCTCTACCAACTGAGCTACTGCCGCCCCACTACCTGATAGATTAATAGTAGGGATGTCAACAATTAATCGACTAACGATTAATTGTCGATCAAGACGTTGGTCGACCAAAATGCATTAATTGTAATTAATCGCTAATCGCGGACACGCGCACCCGCGTGATCACGAAACAAGGCAACTGCGCACCGCGCTGCGCCAAGCTCGACTCACAGCCGGCTGCAGGCGCCAACGGCACTGCCCGGTGTACACGCGGGCCTCGTCCGGGGCTGCTGAGCACGAGATCGAACCGCGGCGCCCGGTGTACTGCCGAAATGCGTAGTCTCAGCCCAAGCCACAAACCAGCCGCACGAAACCAGCAGCGGCATGTGGTGGTTTAATCCTGTTTTAGTCCAGGTTTAGACCTGGCTTAGACCTGGTTTAGACCTGGTTTAGTCCAGGCCCAGTCCAGGTTTAGACCTGGTTTAGTTCTGGTCTAGACCTGGTTTAGTCCACGTTTAGTCCTGGTCTAGTCTCTTAGCCAATCAGGATGCAGAACACAATGTTGCACTATAAAAAAATGTTACACTATTTAAAAAAAAATTCTGCCAACCGCGATAGAGCGAGGGATTACTGTATTTTGTTATTCAGCATCAAAACATTTGTCTGCTTTTTACTAAGGAATAATTAATTGAGGAATATACAATATAATAATACTATGATATATTTATGACTCAGTGTTATGTTACTATAGCTTATATTCTTAAAGACCCTATTGAAACACTAAAATTCAGGTGAAAAACGCCGCTTATCAGTTAATCGTTAATCGATCGATAAGGTCAATCAACTATCAATTAATGAATTAATCGATAATTTGCATCCCTAATTAATAGTTATTAGCTTGTTTATCAGTTGGTCACATGTGAAGAAGTGCTGTATACAAGCCCAATAAAGTATCCCCTCAGTAACAGAAGGAAGTGGGTGGCAGTAGCTAAATTGGTAGAGGGTTTGTCCACTGAGGGCTGTTTGAATCCCGCTCTCAACATGAAACATCATTGGTTGAGCGGTCCACTGACTACACAGATGAATACCGTCCTTGGGCAAGACACTTAACCCACCTCGACCCTCGTGTCTGCGTACACTGGTGTATGAATGTGTGTGTGAATGTGTGAGTGGTTCCTTGTTGTAAAGCGTTCTGAGTTCCTTGAAGGTGGAAAGACGATATATAAAAATGTGACCATTGTACAAGTGGGTGACCTTGTGTTGATTCCACTAAACAGCAGCAGATGTGTAGTGTTTGTGGCCTCTTCTCTCACAACATAAAGTCAGAGGTGAATCAGACCCCTGACGCCTGAAGACCACATCCAGACTGTTTGACTGAGTCTGTAAACCTGCACAGGGCTTTGAAGTGCTCTCTCCAGCGGTGGTTAATAGGAAGCGTGTGTGTGTGTGTGTGCGTTCTTGTGGACACTTTATGCTGGCTGTGGAGGATGGTGGAGGCAGGAAGTGGTGGGGTAATGATGACTGCCGGTAGCTGAACAGGTCTTAAGCAGGGTCCTAATTATTGTTGTAGGCCGCTGCAGGAGGACGCTCTGTGTCCAAGTGCAGTCTCTCATCTCTGGACTGAGCACCATCAGGGCTCCCCACAGAGTCTTTTAATTACTCTAATACAGATCTGGACTGTGAATGTTTTTATTTAAAAACATTTAAAAACATTCACAGTCCAGATCTGACTACATTTAATGCAGTTACACTGATGTCTGTTAGCTTATCACAATGTAATAAGTAATATATTACATTTCAAAATGTCTCTTTATCTGATGTCATTACAGAACATTTAGCATGTTTCCTATAACTAAAGCTATCAGATTCTTCTTAGAGTTGACTGTGATTGGTTAAAAAAAATCACTAATTCATAAATTAATTCACTCAAAGCATGATGGAATCTTTGAATCACGATATGACAATATCAGTGCTCCGTGAGATTGTCAGAGGAAATTTTATCATTAGACCATTGAGTCTTGGTTTATTCTCTTATAGCAATGTTCAAGACACAGCAGAATTTGGAGCATTATTCATTTGATGCTCAGTGGGAGTGTCCTGTGGTTTGCCCTGTGGTAGACTCACTGACAGACGTGGCATCCATTCTGTACCTGCAACCACCACTGACAGTTAAACTCTCACATTGGTAAAGTGTGTAAGTGTCTTGCCCAAAAACAAACTACAGCAGTATGCATTATGCAATAATGCTAATAAAAATAATTCAACCACCACCCTTCATGTCAGTAGGCTTCCCTATTTATACTATTTGGGAAGGGACGTCCATTGAATACATTTCTAGCATGATTTGTGAGTCCTTCTTGTACTGCTCAGTTTTTTCCAAAACACAGCTGCCTAGGGCCAGTACTGTGTCTGTATGTCCTAGTCTCCACTGCCCATTACATTTTCATTTGCCCATGTTTTCATGGGCACATTACCAGAACTTACAACCCTATGGAATCTAGAACAGTAGCATTTGCTGTTTGTATTATAATGTTAACAATGAGCAATATACTGAATATTGTTTCTAAATATATATTTAAGTTTTCACATGTAACAACTGTCACATACATTCATACTTCACAACATGGTTCAAAAGTCAGCCATACACAAGACTAAAGTGCTGAGTTAGTGCTTACTGGATGTGTCAGTGTTGCAAAATGTTGTGACTGTATTTATCGTACAGCTGTGCATGCTGTAAGTGTTGAAAAGCAAATAGATAATTTTTTTTAACCACATCCTCCTTTTTTCCTTCTCTTCTCTTCTCTTGAAGGAGACAGTAGATACAGGCAAAAGCCATATTTGATGACTCCCAGATGTGACCCACAATAACTCCCTTTGGACCAGATACAAACTCATATGTCATCCTGACCCTTCACCCACTCAGTATCTCTTTCTCTTTTTGCAGATCTTCGGGGCACTCATCATGGGCTTCGGGTTATGGGTGCTTTTTGATAACCAGAGCTTCATTGCCGTCCTACGTAAGTCTAAATACCTCACTGCTTCAAACTTTTTGCTGTAAATGTCCAAGTGGGTTTAGCTGTGAGAAAGGAAATAGAGATTGGCGAGGGCTGTGGAATATTTGCACAGTTTCAGTGGAATGCATCCCACTAGGCCAAGACTCTTGTAAG
Organism: Paratrypauchen microcephalus; assembly: GCA_036785185.1. Taxonomy (NCBI): domain Eukaryota; kingdom Metazoa; phylum Chordata; class Actinopteri; order Gobiiformes; family Gobiidae; genus Paratrypauchen; species Paratrypauchen microcephalus. The sequence continues at coordinate 2,627,259 of JAVJIX010000123.1, read as the reverse complement.
AACCAGAAACAGGTCACAGTTATTGGTACATGACAATTGAAGAGATTGCAAGTTAATAAATTCAAAATACAAACTTCTAGCTATCTTTATAGGGGTTTTTATTATTAATAATAATACCTTAAAACACATACAGTGAGCAGGCTTTCCTCTGCACACATCTGATCTCTAACTAGGCCTGGTGGCATCACCTGCTGGTCATCATGTAGATGGATATGTTTAAGCCATACTGTGGGACTTTTTTTCTACAAATTCTGCCTCTTGAGACACAGCACATGAATTTGTTTGAGAAGATGGTTGATTTGATCTCAGCACTAAATTATATTATGTGTTGGGAATTCTCCTTACTCATTACGGGGTGTGGTATTGTCTCTTATCTCTGCTTGTCTCTGTTGAGATGCTATTGCTTTGACTATAATGTTCCTCTCTGTAGCATCTTAAAGCACCTCAGCACCTTAAAACACTGGATGTAAAAGTGGTAAATACGTCCCTAACAAATGACTGATCTATTAATAAAGCATTCTGTATACAAGTTTCTATAGCTCACTCAAGTTTTGTGTCATGTCGTAAGTCTTACTGAGAGTATATCTTATAAATGAATGCCAGTTTGAGTCTTTCTCAGAAGTGCAGAGAACCAAGATGGAAACTCCGCACTGCAGTAAATCGTTGTAAAGGCTCTGTGCATGTGTCCCAGATGGAGCAGTGCAGATGCAGTTCAACTTTTCTCACAATTCAGGCTTCTGTAACTTTCTTCAGTTATATGAGAACTTGACACAGAAACCAACTATGTCCTATATATCTTTTGGTGCTTTGAAATAATGTCTGAACTCTAAACATACAACCTTCATATGGCTCCATGTGATATCCTATGGGTTATGCTGAAAAATACTACAATCCCAATTCAAACAAACAAAATTTGGGACTAAGTCAAGTGCAATTATTTATAAAACCACATCAAAGTAAAACATATAGACTGGAATTAAGCTATTATAACACAATTCTGGTCCCAAACCTATGAAAGTATCAGAAATATTAAAACTTACTGCATCTTTAAATAGCAGAAATAGTAATATGTAGCTTTTCAGGTGGATAGTCCGTCCCGTTTGTTTTCCATGGAGATGGTATTACTTTACCTAAAATGTACCACACTGTGTTAAACCTGTTTATCTTGCATTCATTCATTAGCTTGATGCATTCTTACATCTCCACAGATCTGGCCTATAACACGGCCTAGAAGAATAAACTGCTTGTCGCCCTGAAAATGGAAATGTGTAATTCCATTCTGTGGAAGATTTTAGGCATGAGCTTTCCATGGAAACAATGAAGTGACTTATCCTCCTCCAGAAAAGTTACATAGTGCACCTTTAAAAACTAATATCATAAACAAACCATAGAACTCTTAGGGGCAGATGTCTTCTCTTAGCTGTATAAAAAGCCCATTTAGATTTAGATCTGCACACCTGACCTATTGTTCTAAACTGAAGGCCCCAATCATATGTTTACACCTGAAAGTGTCGCTGGAAGGTCAGGTGTTGACTTATCTGTTGCCACTATAGACAGTACAATATTTATCTTCCTCCTTATTCTATTGTTGGGAAATCCAGCTGTTCCTGTGGTGATAGCAGAACCCCGATACCCCGAGGACATCCCTTACTATCTTGGGCTTCCTCCTTTCAGTGTATTTTTCATGTGTACGCCATAAGCCGGTCAGGCACTAGTAAAAGAGGAAACTGTAATGCTGGTTTGTTGATCCCATGGAGTCTCATTTTCATATTATAAAAGTTTTGGGTTTTTTTTCTCTCTAAATGTGAGTTTTTTCATACTAGTATTTTGGGAGATTTTGTCACATATCCTTTTGAAGGTTTTGAGTGCACCAATGAGTTTCCAAAATTGCACAAAGTGTAATGTTTTTGTTTCATTTTATGTAAAGATCTCCAATATTGTGTAAGATTTGCCAGCTAAAATGCCTTCACTGCCAGGCCACTTTTTTTTTTTTTTTTCAAAAAGGCCTAATGTACATTAAAGGTCCCATGGCATGAAATTTTCACTTTCTGAGGTTTTTGAACGTTAATGTGAGCTCCCCTACCCTGTTTAGGCCCCCCCCCCCCCCCCCCCCATGGCTAAATGTTGCGAAATGTCTAAACTGAGCATTTGCGATCCTTTTCTGCGTTACACAAAACCAGTGTTGAAACGGGCGAGTTCGGACAAGGCACCTTTTTGACGTCAGATCGGCAAATGCAGCTCCAGCCCCTCCCTCTGTCTCCGCTCAGCGTCCCTGTATATCCCGCCCATAGAGTTTGGACTGTGAATGCGCTACAATGCGAAATGCGTTTTTTTATTTGCCTGGAGGCACGTCCGAGTGTTTCTAGGCTCGCAAGTCCCTTACCCGACCCTCTGGACCTCTGAAATACCAGTGGTTTAATTTTATTTTCTGTGTAAATATGCTTTTTTTCATTGCAAAGTCTCCCATCTGTCTTCCTGTGTTAAACACGGAAGCGAGCAGACAGCGGTGCAGAGCTGCGCTTCCAGCGGGGGAAACCCGCCCCCCCACTCCTTAGCCAATCTCTGTCCTTCTCATTTGCATTGAAGCAGCAACACCCAGAATAAAGCATTTTAGACACATATCTAGCCTCATGAAGACTGTCAGAGTCATATCTCATGCAGTGAGTGTTGATTTTGAAGAAGGATTCATTTACAGTATTAGGGAACCATTAAGGAGCCATATAAAAGCATCAAGAAGTACCATGTCATGGGACCTTTAAGTTAACCCCAGGGACTGAAACCTTGGATTTATCATTCTGTTCCTCGCCAAAACACAGCCTTCCTTTTGTTTAAACAAACTGAGCCTTCAAAAGGTCTGTGCGTACCTCAGTGCACATTTTGGAAGAATTGCAGACTAGTTTCCAAAGCTCTGACCAAGACAAAACTTTTTTGCCCCCCCAGTTTGCTACAATACATTTCATAAACACCTATACACTGTTATTACAACAATCACTACTTCCTCAATAGTAATACTTACAGCCATTCCAAAACATACCAAAGCTGCTACTTTACTGTTCACTTCCCAAGGTCTGAACTGTTAAGTGTAGCTGAAATTTGCACAGAACATTTACAATCAGGTTGTGACCAAGAAGTAACTTGTCTTGCATGGTCTCTTTAGAGCATTCAGTTCATTTTCTTTTGTTTGTATCTTAAATCTGTACAACATTAGTAATATTTACATTGTCCATCTGTGTACAAGCTGAATCTGTGTCTTGGTCCATGTTTAAGTCAACACTCCTCCCACACCAGCTTTCTTCAAGAGCTCCATAATTGTTGGCTCTTTAAATGGAAAGCCTCTTGGAAACTATTTTGGAGCAAAGCCCTAAATAGAAAATTGCCATGTTACATGACAGGAGTACAGAGAATCAGAGCCACTTTTGCTGAGGCATATGTGGTTCAGTTCTAGATTACAATACTACTCGAGCAGATTGTATAGGACTATTCCTGAAATAATCTATGTAATGGTCTGGGAGAAAGTTGGAAAGATTAAGTTTTCATGAAGTGTGTTAAGATTAACCTTATTAACCTAACCTTATGACTTCTCCTAGAACGGGACACCATTCATATACAACATGATACATACATTTTGTTGTTCTTTTTTTCCTGGAACTATTCCTATGACTTCAACTTTCATTTTCATGTAACGTAAAAGGCCCCACAGTTATCAAGCACATGCTATTACATGTCATTACACTCGTCATAACGTAGGACATTATAGTAATAGCAATACTGTAACATGTAGGCCAGCAGGTGACTGTCCTCCAAAACAAAAACAATGTGCACATTTAAGTTACTTAAAGGTCCCAAGACATGGTTCTTCTTGATGCTTTTATATGGCTCCTTAATGGTTCCCTAATACTGTAAATGAATCCTTCTTCAAAATCAAGACTCAGTGCATGAGAAACAGAGATAAGATGAGAAAGAGTAATTTTCTCTCTCTCTGAACAGTCCATTATGGGACTTGTTGCTTGAATGCAAATGAGGAGGACAGAGATGGCCTATAGTAGAGGGTGGGGGCGTGGCCAAACTCTCCGCTCTCAGCTGTCCGCTCTGATCCATTTCCGCATTTTTGCACGGAGAAGAGATGAGAAGCGTTCCATTGAAAAATAAACACATTTCCACAGAAAATTAAATTAAACCACTGCTGTTCAAAGGTCCAGAGGCTCAGATAAAGGACTTCCGAGCCTAGAAACACTCGGACGTGCCTCCAGGCAAATAAAAAAACGCATTTCGCATTGCCTAGCGCATTCGCGGTCCAAACTCTCTGGGCGTGATTTACAGAGACGCTGAGTAGACACAGACGGGGGGTGGAGCTGCATTTTTCGAGCTGACGTCAATAAGGTGCCTTGTTGAGAATCGCCCGTTTGAGCTGTGTTTTTTTCTAACGCAGAAAAGGACCGCAAATGCTCAGTTTAGACATTTCGCAACTTTTAGCCATGGGGGGGCCTAAACAGGGTAGGGGAGCTCACATTAACGTTCAAAAACCTCAGAAAGTGAAAATTTCATGCCATGGGACCTTTAACATGTAGAGTAAAGAAGGAAGATTGTTCAAATAGAAGTCGGATTTAGTGAGTAGTCAGTGAGTTAGTAGAAAAGTTAAAATATTATTACTGTTTGAATTGTAAAGCAACTTTGAAGACTTATACAGAAATATCTGTATAAACACTATACTAGCATTGTAGCATCCTCTGGGGGTAATGATAAGATCTCATTAGTGGTATATGAGTTCTCTGGTAGGCCATTAAGATGTTGGGCCATTCTGAGGAAGTGTTTCAAAGCTGCTAAAAGAATTTGTTTTATTTTCTTTGGGAGAGAAACAGTCTGCTTCCTGTGATATGTTTGACTACGTGAAGGACCCGAGTCGCCAACATTGTACAACACCTCTTATAACAATAAATCACTTTTTCTACACTAAAACCTTTACATTGAATATAGTTGTTATTTTATTAGTGACAATTATTTTCCAGATTAAGAAACACTTAAACCATGGAAAATAAGGAAACTGGCATAGTACGGGGTGTATACTTATGTTTCTCACCCACCTCCTTGAGCTAGGTATGGTCAGGACTATCTAAGTGGAGGATATGCCTGTTTATATGCATGTTTTACATTGTGGAATAGCAAATCCATAAATCAGACTAAGCAGGCTGAAACATTCATCCATTAATATAATTGTTATTTATTGTGTAACTATAAGAACCCAATATTTTCTTATAGTAGGACAAGTATGGGAGCTTTTCTTCAAAATGGCGGACAGAGTTATCTCATGGCGCCAGATTAGACTGTATATTTGGCTCAACACTGTTTAGTTGGAGGCATTTCAGTGCGCTTTGTTTCAGGCTTCATCTGCAGACTGGGCCCAGAGTGTGAGGAGCTCAGCCAAAGCAGATAACACACACACAAATCAAAATGACTCTTTTCTTTTTCCCTCCAACCTCTTCTCTCTATATCCCACTTTCTGCCAAAGATATGCTATTAAACTGACTTTTTATGGCTTAAATTTAAGGTAGACTATTTGAACTTTTTTGCAGAGCCTGTTACCTCCTTGTCTCTATGGAGATGATGTTGCTTTGCCAGAAACATTCCACTGTGTAGTCAAAAATAACATTCAGTTACAGGTGTTTCATTTTCCACAAACACATTATAAAACAAGCATCTTTCTGTAAGTGGGGTTCCGTCTCCACAGATCTGACATGTACTTTAACCTGGTGCTTGTCTCTATAGAGATAATATCTCTGTGGTACATTCCAGGCAAAGTATCATAACATATCTATAGAGAAAAGCAAGGGAAGGGGGGCATACAAAAGTTACATAAATGCATCTTTTGTTTATTGTGGGAACAAAAACCAAGCTGAAGCAATTTTGGAAATCACACAAGACGAGGAAACAAAGTCACATCTTTAAACAAAAGAAAAGAAGTTCTTAACTAATGTATTTTTTTCTTGTGTGCAGAGGAATCGTCCAACACGGTGAAAGTGGCGTCCTATATCCTCATCGCAGTGGGCTCTCTGTCTATGGCTATGGGGTTTTTCGGTTGCATAGGGGCCATTTACGAAATCCGCTGCCTCTTGGGTCTGGTAAGAGAGATAACGCACACTTTCACCTTATCTAGATCTAGTCTTGTTGTCAGATTCTTAACATGAGCAAGAATTGAGTTATTATCTCAAAGCATGGTGCTGACGATTGTTGTCAATAAACACAAACAATTTACCAAACACAAACAATTTAATTTGGTAAATTAAATACAAAATTAAATAAAATTAAATTTGAAATTAAATACAAAATCTAAGACCTCTTCTGTTACGTATCGTGTGTGCAGCTTGTTCATCTTTTCAGTGCTTTCAATTAAAAAAACAAAATCACTTCACATTAGGTGATAGATTATTTCCTGTTTCAGCACAGAAGGGACATCTAAGAGGAACATATGAGGAAAAAAGGTAATTAATAATATAAAAAGTTCAATTTAAAGCAACACTATGTAACTTCCTGGAGAGGATGATTCCATGGAAATAGGAAGTCAAAAAACACACTTCGAAACATTATCTGTGAAGATGGGTTTTATGCCTTACTGTGGAATATGATAGCCAAACGAACATTCCCAAATAAGAGTCAGGTCTGTGTAGATGCAAGCCCGCTGTCAGTGGGTGAACCAGGGTACAGTTTGACAGGGATAAAGCCAGTGAAGTGTGAGGGAGGGGGCATGACAGGATGGGGGTGTGACCTGCGGAGCATTAAACCTTAAACTGAAGAGCGACGTTGACCTACTTCACACAGTAACAATGACCAGCTGGCGGTGTGCTCCCCCACAGAGACACACAACACATACAATACTTAAGGAGGTCATACAGGACAATGGCAGACTGTTACTTTAAGACTTTAACGGATTATGGTTAGATTAAGACGTGTCTTTAACAGCGATTATCGAGCAGAATGATTTCTCTTTTCTGCGTGTTTAGGAAAGGCTGGACTACATGTACTGTACAGTCTAAATGAAAATAATACAATGGTTTGGGGTTAACTAAAAGCATATTTTATTCACAACAGAATAGTTTTGTCACAATACTAACTTTTCAAATTCCATACTCGAAACCAATTTCAATAAAACAATGATCGTTTTAAAAAGTACAAGTACTAGAAAGTAATAGGACTTTCTTTAGGTTACCATGAGGTATGCTAGTTCTAATAAAGCACAAGATCATTCAAAATCTTTTCAGGATTTTTTAAAAATATTAATACTAATTGTTCAAATTAGTATCTATAGTAGTTTTAGTATGTAATTTCCCAGTCTTTTGACAACCCAACCCCTACCTGGAGCTACTGTGACAAGTAAATTTCTCCTGTGTGAGATCAATAAAGTCTTATCTTATCTTATCTTATCTTATCTTATCTTATAGACATTAAATAATAGATTAGGCATTGAAACTAACATGTGCTCCCCTTAATGTGAAAGATGCAGTCATATATTGAAGACTTTTTGCGATTTATTGCATCTTTTGGGCTGCCAGATTACACGACTAAAGTGCAAATTGATTAGATGATTGCCTAGAGAACCAAAAATGCAAACAGAAATCACTTTCCATCCCCTAAAATGATGCAATTGTGAAGAAATCATTGCTACAACTGTGCACGATTTGAAACTGTTTAATTTTTTCTATGGGTACAAATAAGTAATGTCATTAATACACCATCCAGATAAACTTTACTGTTATTCAGTTTAATTTAATTTAATTATTTGTAGTCGATAAACTGGCTTCTCGTATAATCTCTATATTATGCTTTTATTTACAGTACTTCACCTGCCTGCTACTCATCCTCATTGCTCAAATCACGGCTGGAGTTCTTATCTACTTCCAACAGGATCGGGTAAGAAGCCTGTTGCATTTTGGTTACTGTTTTTTGTTTTACTGTTTTTTGGCACAAGTTGCCCCAGGTTCTTGCGACCTTTACAAAACTGTTGACTGTTTTGAAAATGAAAGAGCAGGTGATGTAATGTGATATGGTTTAGATTTCATAGTCAGATGAAGGGGGTGGAGTTATATTCTGTGTTATAATAAATACACAAGGCAGACTTCTCACATTTATGTCTAAGTGGATGTTTTGTGGGCTACATTTAGCTATTTCTACCGCCCACAGACAGCTATATTGGTATTTTTAGCTTCTATTCATGTAAGCAAGTAAAATTACAACATTGCAAGCCATGGTATAGTCTACACTTATTTGGTAGTGCAACGCCTCCTAGTGGCAGTATCTTGTATCATCAGTGACAACACAGAATTTTTGCAAACAAAAATTTAACTCACTGCAGAAGATTAAGTTTTATTCCAATAAACTACTTCATATTGGTGATATATTCTTGAAATATTTTTCCATAAATGTTTTCAGTTTTATTGTTAAATATCAAATTTACCTTACACTTCTTCCTGTTCCCTTTTGAAGATGTGTTGAAATGTATTGTGGATTTTTTTTTAATTTTTTTTTGTATCTTGTTACGTGCCACATGAACATACTCAAATCAGTTCATTTAACTGATCTAGTTACACACATTTTATTTTGCCTGATATTTAGATTTAAAGATAAATATGTGCAAGTGGACAATACATACATGGATTAATGCGAAAGTAGAATTGATTAAAGAAGGTACACAAACACTTCTAATGAGATTAGGCTTTAGTAATCCTGATGTTTGCGCTGCGGGGAGTGTGTGCCTCAACAAGTCAAAGCCTACTCCCTGGACCGGTTTCATTTATATCCATCCACCCCTCCCAGGATTTAAAAAGACTTTCCTTTGATAACCATGTCAGGATAGGTGGAGGCCTCTCTTACTACTGCCCTGTTAGCTGTTAACCCTGGAGCTTGTTTGTGAACTCGTACATCTATAGCTTTAGCGCTGCTCTCTGTGTTTAAGGGCTAACCACGAGGCCAGGGTGGTGCTCCTTCCCAGAATAGGGTGAGGCCACAGCTCAGAAGATGCACTCACTTCCATTGCCCGGTGGTTTTACACATAAACACAGCTATGGTGGACTTAGCTGTGTTTGAGCGATGTTATAAGCCAGCGGGAGACACCACAGGCAGTACCAGTAGTTGGCCTCAGAAATAAAGTTCACACGTTGCAAGTCATGTATAGCAGAGAGGGATTGGGTGTTTTTGATCACTTTCACTAGGCCTGTACCAAAAAATGTGATTCTTCTGCAAAGTATTATTAGATTTGTAATTTATCTATACAAAGTAGGATTCTGTTCGGACCACACATTGTAAATAACTCCAGAAGTACTACGATTTGACAGAGGACTGAAATCTGAACTAACTGAAGAATTGCATGCATTTTAGATCATGTCTCTGGAGATCTAACAACGGAAAGTTTAGCAGTTTTTGTTTTACCATAACAGGATATTTGTATTATTGTTTAGAAATGGCATTCAGTTACCTAAATAATAATAATAGTCTTTGGAATTTGATCACTGCATCCACTTAAACTGTGATTATGCTTTGATTATGGTATGTTGTGCAGTCTTTCAAGATTTAACCTGTCTGGGCACTAAATATATTTCATAGCAATGTTATCAGTGTGTAATATGTGAAGAATAATACACAGTCTAAACGTATCAGTCTAAAAGGAAACGGACATCTTATCCAGCTGAATTTAGGCTAAAGTGCAAAGGCTTAAAAACAGGATATTCAGGATACGCTTTACAGTATCTTATTTTAGTAAATCATCATATTTAGTTTTGACTTGAAGCAGTTATGTTATGAAAATTTGCCATAGTTAAGTAGAAAGTGCCAAGATAAAAATCTCTTTGTTATATTCCATGGGTTCTTCTCAATAGCCTAACACAGACTTAGATTAGACTTAGATTTAGACAAACTTTATTTGATCTACAAGGGAAATTATTTGGACGCAGTAGCTTACACATAACAATATATTATAATAACAAACAGAAGCAGCACTATTGTAATATTAATATTATATTCATATATTGTAATATTAAATCCAATATAAGTAGCATAAATCTGTGTGGTGTCTAATAAGGCATATTTATACAAATGTATATGTACAAGTAAAAATAAGATTAAAAAATATAGTAATCTTCCCTGTATACAAGAGGTTGTAAGGAGAAACAGTGCAACAATGAAATAGTGTTTGACATGACTCCATACAACTGTACAACAACTCACCCTTATATGGAGTATGGTATAAATGTAGACCCTCTATCAGGCTCTCAGGACTGAAAACAATATGACTCTAATGACGTTTTGTGTTTTCAGTTGAAATATGAGATGTCCAGCATTATCAAAGGCATGATTATTCACTACACCGGTCACAACAGGACCACGGAACACACCTGGGACTACGTCCAGAGATCGGTGAGTTCAGCCCACATCTCTGCTCAGAGCCTCAGACTGTACCAGGACTCAGGAGCTGAGTAAGGATGAGTAATCACAGAAAAAATAAACCAAACTTATGTATGGAGTCAACCACTCAGAGTCAGGCTACAACAACAGATGACGCCAGCTCTTAACTGTTATCACAAGTGACGATTATTTTTCTAAATAAATTACACTTACACTGAGGTCATTGTTCAGTAATTCATAGTGAGGTCCTCTGAGTCAATTATTTCTTATTTATGTTTTATACATAAGTTTTAAAAGTCTCATGTTTTGTTTTTGTCACATGTTAATTGGTTTAAACTTCTTTTAAGTCTTGTGTGATTGTACATTTCTTAACCTGATAACCAATAGTTTTCTTCCGGGAAATTAACATTATAAATCTTAACATTTGCTGAGACTAGGTAAGGAAAAACAATGTTTTTCAACCTTTCTTCTTAAAAATGACATCATAGCTGAGGGTGATGAATGTAAACAAATTTAAAGAAATGTACAAATTTTGGCTTATTTTATCTGACATTAGATTCTATGTTTTCTGTTTTATGATAATTCTATTTTTGATGTTTGTTCAGATGAAGTGTTGTGGATGGAATGGACCGGGGAACTGGTCGGATAACCTGCTGATAAAGAACAGCACTCAGAACCTGTACTCCTGCTCCTGTCGAAACATGTCCCTGCCAGGGACAGACGTCAAGGAAATGGGTCTGTGTGAGCACCTGTCTTCAGACCTGCCTGTCTACCAAACGGTACCTGCAACGGTTCATATTTCAATTAAAAAAATATTATTTTTTTTCCAGTTATTTGAAGTAGGATGGTGAAATTGATACTTGGTATTTAACAAAAAGCCCAACAGCAATCAGCATACTGAAGGTCCTATATTACACAAAATAAATTATTCAGCTTTAAGCCATGTTGTAATGTTGTTACCTCATCAAAAAAACAACAACCAAAAAAACAGAGTTGTGTTTCATTCTCACATGTTTGAGCAATTGAGGTTTTATCAGTCTGTCTGCATCTCCACAGCTCAAAATGCTCTATCCCACTTTGTGAGGTCATGTAGTTTAAGTTAACAGCTACCTTTAACCTTAAAGTGATACTCCGGGATTTTTGACATAGGGTCCAATTTTCTAGTTAGCCAGCGTGTAGGATACGTGTAGAGAAAGTTATTTTGCGATTTCATGCATTCTTTGTAAAATCTGAGTTGGCTGTTGCTAAGCTAGCGAAAGTGAACGTCCTGCAGCTAGCCAGCCACTAAAATAGACATACCCAGTACAAAACAAACACCCAAACAAATCAGTTATTATGCCAGGGTATCGATGTACATATCTGTGTTGATAGAATGATTAAGGAAGTAAACCAAGCATGTATTCCTTTGATCATCATCAGCAATTCGTACTTCCTCATTGAAAGCTTGACAGCCGCGGATTGATATCACCCGCATGTCCCAATCCGACCGGCTCTAATAGTTTGTTTACTAGCAACCTCGCAACTGTAAAAGTGAGCACACGGAGCCTGTTCAAAGTATGGCAATGTTTGGCGAGCCCGATTATTTTGATGAGGAGGAAGAGCAGTTGCATTTTTCCAGTGAACCATACTTGTATGAGCCGGAGTATACGGACGAAGAATTGAAAGAGATGGATTTACAAAGAGCAAGAGAACAAGAGAGCGCGTCTGCAAATGCAGCCGCCGCCGAAGCTGCAGCAGAAAGCCGGGACAGAAGAACCGGGGATTGGTGGTGTCAGTGCCAAAATTGCGAAGTTATGGAGAACGAGGATGAATGTTTTTGCTGCAGGGAGTGGGACTTAGTTATCCCACAAATGCAAGAGCTGGAGCTAGATACTTCGTTTCGAAGTCTAGATGTGTCTGGTGGCCATAGCACTTCCAATGATGTCTGCATAACAGAGCACCAGGACTTCTTGCCCCATCTCAATCGTGGCGTACTGGAGACATTCTTCTGCGTCGAAAAGATAAATTGGAAGAAACGACCTAGACCTGCTGGACCTAATGGCCAGTTATCAATGCGGTAAGTGGTGTGCCAGAAAAAAATGTTGAATGTAGGAGCGTTTGGCCAGTTGCAAAATCAGTGAGATGATTATACTCACATCTTCTAAGTTAGGCCTCCTGTTTCTGTTACTCACCAACGTGTGTAATGCATGCCTCCAGTCTCTACTCTTTGTAATAATGACAACTGCTGCTGATGAATTGACGAGGGAGAAGTAAAATTCCGCCGCTGCTTAGAAACTAGTCCCCCAATATGCGTCAATTAAGTCGTTTGAAGCAAGGTCCGTTTCGTTCAAAATCTTATTATATCAACACAGATATTTAAATCGATACCCTGGCATAATAACTGATTTGTTTGGGTGTTTGTTTTGTACTGGGTATGTCTATTTTAGTGGCTGGCTAGCTGCAGGACGTTCACTTTCGCTAGCTTAGCAACAGCCAACTCAGATTTTACAAAGACTGCATGAAATCGCAAAATAACTTTCTCTACACATATCCTACACGCTGGCTAACTAGAAAATTGGACCCTATGTCAAAAATCCCGGAGTATCACTTTAATGAAACCATATAATGTATAGTTAATAATTTTACTTGTAGTTCTTTGTAAGCTTTAATATTGATCTAAAATGGCATAAAATAGAAACAGGTCCATTGATTTCATGTTCAGAACTACCGAACTGATAAGCCTTGCCTCTTCATAGCGACATTTTACCATGGCAAGGAACTGACGGTCACGGCTATGAGACATCTCTTAACTTTACATGTATGAGCCAAATCTGAATGATCACAAAAGTCAGTCGCACATAATATGTGCCCTTTAACAATCAAACAAACAAAAATGCATCCATAATGTATGTGAAAGACTTTATGTAGCAATGTTTTATTTCACTTTTCCTTCTGTTAACTAGTCTGTATGCCGTCAGCACTGGCCTGCACTGTCCAGATAAAACCCTCACCTTTTCCCTGTTACATAATTTGGCTTGGACTATATGTGGCAGTGCCAGCTTACTGTGCCAGTGGGGTAGTGGTTAATCAGAAGGATGCATACCAACAGCTGAGGCTAGAGTTTGTGTGCTTTGATTTGTTCAAACAGAAGGAAGGCTCAGTGCTGTGGTTGTTTGGGCTAAAACTCTCCCTCTTTCTCTGCTCTCCTCAACCCTGCTTTGTTATTCTTCCATCGCTCAACCCACTCCAAAGCTAACAGTGTTGTTTGGAAAAGACTTGGTTCATGTCCGATTAGGGTCACGTACAGAGTCATTCTCCCTATACATAACAACCTGCACAAATCAGGCATAAAATTAGAACTAGTTTTCTAATACACAAAGACATTATCTATTTTCGTTCATTGTTTGATTGTTTATATGTTTAATAGGGCTATATGATATTAAAAAAAAAAAAATTATAGTTAGTTCACAGTGCACATGGAGCAGGAGCCTTAAGATTTCGGAGAACACTTTTGCTATGAACTGCATAACCAATTCAACTATGATATTTATTTATTCCACAACATATTTCTAGCAACGGCTCTGATTTTCAACAATAGAAATAAGAATGTATTCAATTAGGCTTTTAACTGCCTTCATATGTTGATAACAAGCTTTCATGAATGCATGTATTATTATATATTATACTGTATATTATGTGCCTTGGTTTTGGCTAGAATTTACAAATAATTTTAATGTTATTCTCCCATGTTCTTCTAATGAAACATTCTTTAACTGCCGCAGATCTGGAAATCCCCAAGACCTGCTGACACACTGACTTAGTACTTTTTTACCCATTACAGTTTGACCCTAACCTCAAACCCTTGTGATAGTCACCAAAATATTGTTTGTTTGTTCTGCTTATGGACCAAAATACTTTCTGACTCTGGTCCCACAATGAATAAATAATGTTATTATAATTCCCAGTTGGTGTATACAATTCTAACCTTAGTGTCTTTATGTTGTTCTAGGGCTGCATAACCAGTGTGGAGAAATGGTTACTGGAAAACTGTGGAGTTATTCTGGGAATCTGTGTCGCAGTAGCAGTTGTGGAGGTATCTAGTCTAACACATATTTGATCTCAGTGTGATGCTACATGTACTGTATCAAACCTGCTCATTTCCATTCACTGGTTATGATAAGATCTTAAAGGAAAAGTAACGTTATTTTACAATCTGAGCCTTCTTTCGGTAATAAAACAAGTCGTTTGACTCACCCATAGCACGTTGGTGTCATTTGGAGCTGTTTGGTAAAAGTTATGTTGTAGCGTATCCGTTAGCGTGAGTACTGTACTCGGGGCATTACTTTGCGGTCTCCAAATAACACAAACTTTAGCACTTTTCAAATCATAGAAGCCCGATGTCTTAATCTACGATTTCGTTTGAAGCAAAAGTGGCCTGTAATCCGAGATTTATCCATAGTTTTCAGCTTTGCGTTTCATGTTTGGGTCCCGGGAGCTGATAGCACAGTCCGCGCATGCGCACTGGCGTCCTCATCTACTCGAAACTATGGCTAAATCTCGGATTACAGGCCACTTTTGACCACACGAAATCGTAGACTAAAGACATCGGGCTTCTATGATTTGAAAAGTGCTAAAGTTTGTGTTATTTGGAGAACGCAAAGTAATGCCCCGAGTACTCACGCTAACGGATACGCTACAACATAACTTTTACCAAACAGCTCCAAATGACACCAACGTGCTATGGGTGAGTCAAACGACTTGTTTTATTACCGAAAGAAGGCTCAGATTGTAAAATAACGTTACTTTTCCTGTAACTGTAAATATGTCACAGCTGTTACATTAGCAGAAACTGTTGTAAAGCTTGGAATTTTGCTTGCTATCAAGGATTTTAAGGTTCACTTGAAACCTTTTGTGTTTAAAAAGGTCTCTCCGAAATGTGCTGTCATGATGAAGCTAACAACATCTAGCATGCTAACGCACACTTCCTGATTATTGGACAATAAAGCGTTTTATAATTAGATAGAAACAGTGCATACAGAGAACATGCTTTGACCTGAAGAGACACTTTTACAATATATCCATACTGGGGCAAGACAAGGTTAAATACATGAGGAAAAGCACACTTATATTGTGCCTTTTTGTGTTGCTTGTGACAAATAATTAGTGCAAAATGAAAATGATTGCTACAAAACATTGATAATTGCATAGTGTTCTTGATTGCAACTGCCAAAATTGTTTACTAAAGCACTTAAAATCATCATCAGACATGTTGTAGGATAAGAAAAGTCCTTTGAGTTTCATGTATTATTAATATATTTTAAGATAAGATAAGATAAGATAAGACTTTATTGATCTCACATAGGAGAAATTTACTTGCCACAGTAGCTCCAGGCAGAGAAAGTTTGAACAAGAAAGAAAGTGCATGCAGGCAAGAATAAAATGAAATAAGTAATAATAATAAAACAGTACCTAGGAGAGTATGGAAAAAATATTGCACGTTTGGACTATATAGTGGAGTTATACAGTCTGATGGCAGTGGGGATGAAGGATCTGCGGTAGCGCTCCTTCTTGCACTGGGGGTGCCTCAGTCGGCTGCTGAAGGAGCTGCTCAGCTCCTCTACAGTCCGGTGCAGAGGGTGAGAGGTGTCATTCATGACTGACGTGAATTTGGCCAGCACCCTCCTCTCAGCCACCTCCTCTACAGAGTCCAGAGGACAGCCCAGGTCACATACATAGATGCATCCATCTATTCCATCTATTTTTTGTTACCCTCTGTTATATATTATATTTGATGAGTGAGCTACTGTACCCAAAACAATTTCCCTTGTGGATCAATAAAGTTTGTCTAAGTCTAGACTTAGACAAAGTCTAACATGTTTTTCATACACATCCCACTGGTCAAGCTGTCTTAACAAAATCATATCTCTATCTGTCTCGCAGCTTTTGGGTATGATCCTCTCCATGTGTCTGTGTAAAAGCGTGGTGCAGGAGGATTACACCAAAGTCCCAAAGTACTGATCCTGGGGCCAGGATCTCACATGGACGGACACCTTCTAAACCTCTCCCCTCTCCCACTTTGTACACTCAAAATAAGACAGCTGTCCTCTGTAGCTGTGCCGATTTCTCACTCCTGTCACACTTGCTGAATGCACGTTCTCACGTTTCGACTATACGACTATATTTGTCATGAAAGAATAATGGTTTAACTACACACCTGAGAATTTGTAATATTTTGTAAAATGCAAATGTTTTTGTATGGAAAGGACTTGTAAGGCTGATTGGACCTCAGTGAAGTGCTCAACATTGTATAGTAGTGATGGCACTTTTACATTTGACAAGTGCAAAGGAGGGGGATCTTCTAGGAGACTTGAGGCTGGTTGGAGAGGACCCTAAAAAAGCAGCTATTTGGGGTGCATAGGGTCCCAAAAGGAGAGTAGTAGCCCCCTCTGTTTACAGGTGGTACCACTCCTTCTCCCTCCTGTCATCTGTCAAACTGTTTTTCTATAAATCATGTCTTAAAATTTGTTTTGTCTGTTTCCATTAGTTTTCAGCATGAAGAACGTGTGTGAATGTGATGTTGGGTTGAGTGAAGATTTCATTTCTCTTCGTACTTCTTATATAAATGTAACTTCTGTTTTTTGTTTTTTTAATGTACATAATGATTTTGGTCAGGATTAATAGCATGACTTGGCCTGATTTGTTTGGTAAAGCTGTCCCAGAGTGTTTTGTTTCTCACGCTTATGAATGACTGAATAGGTATGCCCAACTGTTTTTTGTGATTTGAAGAATTGAAGACATTTCAAAAGTCTGTAAATCAGTAAAAGAGTATTTATGGAATGATCAGGGTCAATGAGAAAAATGCCACTTATTCATTGTGTATGAATAACAATTTGTGTGATGATATGTAAAAACATAACCTATTCAAACAAGTGAATTTGTTTGGTGTTTGTTTGGTGATCTTACTATGGATGAAACATTTTTTTTTTTTTTTTAAACAAAACTGTTGGGAGATTACATTGCTTTTATAAATGTACAATTTATCTTTATGTTAAAAAAATCTTTATATTTTTCAAAATCTCGAAAGGGAGTTTTTTAGCCATCTAAACATTTCCTTTTACATATGAATTAAATTATGAGTCATGAAGGTTATGTTATTTTTTATTGTTATAATATGTTAATTAGTATTTTATCTGCTCACAAATGGTTTTGTTTAAAAATGGCCTGTGCATTTCATTTTTTTTATTGAATAAATATTGATTTAAATTCTAACTGGTTTTGTAAAATTCTACACTTTTTTTCCTTAACGTGTAGTTAAACTTTTTTTTTAACTCATAATTTTATATTAGACCATGTTATCCCGTTTCAGTCCATTAACGTCCACTAGATGGCGCTATAGATTCAACAATAGAGGCTCACGAGAACCAGTGAGGCGAGGAAAACAAGTCAGTCTTTACAACTTATTATTTGTAGGCTGTAAATATTGAAAAGGCGAACTTAAAAACATATTTATTCGTTAATTTGCTTAAAAGTTGAGTTAAGAAGTGCTCTTCACAGTCTATTTCAGTTTTCTTTAGCTACATTTTCATAATCTGCCCTTATCCTTGAAGCGTGTAAACCTGCAGGCTACTAGTGATTGCTCTGTAGCTATTTTGCTAATTAAGCCTTTTTTTTTCTTTCTTTTTTTTACATTTAAGTATTAAACTAACCCTGTAGCTCTAAGAAAGAAATTAATTTGACTTCATCTGATATCTCCTTCACATAGGCGACAGACTTCATATGGTTCTATCATCGTTTTAGTGTCTTGGCACTTTTCAGACCCAAGACCTGAGTCACTATGTTAGTTAGCTACATAGTCACTATGTTAGTTAGCTACATAAAATCTAAAGCAAGTATCATTGGGGTATTGTTCTTCGTGGGTTTCTTTATTATTATTCTTTTTCTGACAAAATTATCGCATTTTTGACCCCCTGAACATTGATGAAAAGTCCCACATGGGGGTATAGAATCGATCGGCCCAGCGAAAAATTTGATAAAATGGACATCACGGCAATGCTCGAAGAAAACCGACTCAACAGTGCCGCCTAGATTAGGGACCCCTATGGGAGTGGGACAGGCAAAGTTTGTCGCAGGCAAATGAAATTCGGAACAGTGATAGAGAACAAATGAGACATGCCAAAAGATGAACTGGAGCACGCCCCTGTGACATACAGGAAGTCGGCCATATTGGATCAGAAATTCGCCGCCGCTTTGACTTGGGTGTGTGCAAAAAGATTCCTGGTGTTTGGTCCAAATGAGCTCAGATTTGGCATGTCACATCGTGATTACAAACAAATAAATATATTATGGACATGGGGCATTTTTCATGTTTGGCTAGCAGGGGCGCACAGACTCCCCCAAAACCATTTAAAGGTGCATTATGTAAATTCCTGATAGAGGATCTGCAAATTTGGGGATTCAATTCTATGAGTGATTACAAGGGGAAAAAATAGCATATGCTTGGCCTGGGAGAAACTAAATTTCGATTCACTGTATGTTGAACACATATGGCAGAATTGACAATAAAGTTGACTTTGAACTTTGAACATACTGGCGGACATGTGGCATTTTTCATGGTTCGCCAGAATGGGCTCAAAGACTCCTGCAGTATGTAATTTTTCTGGTGGATGAGCTGTCGGCATGGGCGGCTGTCAGGAAGAGAGAATGACATGCCGAAGCGGTCGCAAATCCCCGGCAGTCATGCGCAGTGTTGGGAAAGTTCATTTTCTACATGAACTAGTTTAAAGTTCAGTTCACACATTTCAAAATGAACTAGTTCGTTCATAGTTCATAATTGTTTATAGTTAGTAGTTCGTTCATAGTTCCAAAAAATGAACTAGTTCATAGTTCTTTTTTTTCCAGTACATTGCTGCGAGCTATTATTTTTCAATATCATTGCCAAAGCCCATATAGAACCATAGACAGCAATTATTATATCAGTTTTAACAATCAAACCATGTTTTAGATTCATCTTCATATCCAATTTCACATCCTTATCCAACTACAAATAACGGTCCCCATAATGATAAAACACCTGCAATTCAACATAATAAAGAAAATGATATGATATGACTTAATTAACTAAGACACTTAAGAAAACAAAATAAACCCGCAAATTAACATTAGTGATTCCCCCTTTAATGTGGCCCCCTTTAGCGCACCACTATGCGCTGTTTCTTGCAAGACCAGGAAGTGCCGCAGTTTGGCCCCTGAACCAGAGAGCAACACGGAGGAGAAGGTCAGGAGAGCATGAGGGGAACAGAGTCCAGATAGCAGGGAAACAGTTTGTAAGCACTCCTGCAGTAGCAGCGAAAGGTTTGAGGCAAACCACGTGCGCTGCATAAGAGGGAGAGAGGTGCCGGTCGGGGGGGGGCATGGATCGGAAATTTCAGATGGATGGAACGAAGTTAAAGAGATAGCGCGTGTCGTTCACAGACACCAGAATGAACTCGTTCACAGTTCGTTCATCAGGCAGTAATACAGAGCGTTCAGTTCACGTTCACTCAAAATATGAACAGGGCTCTCAAGGCTCACGCTTGAGAGTGTGACACACGCAATTCGACGTATTCACACGTGCACACGCCACACATGGCATTTCTCACGCTGATTTGTGTTATTTTTTTATTTTTTATTTTTTTTGTGCCCAGAAAATCGGTCTGTGTGGCTTAGTTTATGCAGGCTTCGCGCGTTTTCAGCGCCCCCCCCTCCCAGGGGGGGGGGGGGGCAGACGCGCCGTCCCCCCCTCCCAGGGGGAGGGGGGGACGGGGCGTCTGCTCCCGACCGTGCGATCCGAGTGAGGCCGGAGCAGACGCGCCGTCCCCCGGGCACGTCCTGAGCCTCAGTCCCGGTGCCACGTCTCCTCTGAGACACACCGACTCCGGTCCCCGTGTCTCCGTCTGTGCGTAACGTGTCCCCCCCGATGGCTTACGCGCGGAATACGCGCGGCCCAGAGCCGAACTGCCCGTGGTGAGACGCGGTGAGACGCGGGCCCGGTGCATTAACCAGACTCTTACATGAATCCGTTAAAAATGTCCCGCTTCCCCCGCCCCGGTCCCTCCCCCGCCCCTCTCAGCGCAACTGAGAACCATCAGGTAATAACTTTATTTATATAACTCTCATTAGTTGCTTTGTAGTTTAAGTTTCCTCTTTAGACAAATAGGGCTCTCAACGCGCAATTCGACGCACACGGCATTTCTCACGCAATTCAAGCATCAAAAATTGTTCACTCGCACCCCCCCCCGGTCCTCGGAAATTACAGTCACACGCACGACCCCGCTCAAAACTTGAGAGCCCTGATATGAACGTGTTAATGAACTAGCGTTCAGGGACAACACTGGTCATGCGGTGGGCATGCACACCGGTGCGAGGCCACCATAGCTGCAAGCAGCTTTAATTATGTCTATTTTTAATTATTTATTTTTCATGGGGTATTAACAGTGATGGGAAGGGAAGTTATTTAGTAACATAATTAGGTATCCACTCATCCAGCTTTTTCTGTTCCGATACCAATGTCGATACTTTGGTTTTAAGATCTGCTGATTGCCGATATCAATCGATACCAGAGCTGTGACTGAAAATATATTTCCTTTAAAGACAAAAAGCATATGGTAAACAGTGATCCAAATGTGTTTTGTAACGACAGAACGGATTTGTAAAAAATAGTTTATATTCTGATACGATTGGGACAACAGTGATTAGTCTTATTACAATTACACCAATTTATTCATCAGAATGGGAAATTGGCTAAACTGATATCTTTGAATCTTTGAACCAAAATGTTCAATATCGGCGCCAATATCTGATACCAGAATACAGTGAACCCTTGCTCTATCGCGGTTCACTGTTCGTGCCCTCGCTGTTTCGCGTATTTATTTATTTATTTTTTTTCAATTTTCTTTATAGCGTAACATCTTTTTATAGTGTAACATTGTGTTCTGCGTCCTGATTGACTAAGAGACTAGACCTGGACTAAACGTGGACTAAACCAGGTCTAGACCAGAACTAAAACAGGTCTAGACCAGTTCTAAACCAGGTCTAAACCTGGACTGGCCCTGAACTAAACTAGGACTGGACCAGGTCTAGACCTGGACTAAACCAGAGGGGTATTCCACGAAAGCTACTAAGCGCAAAGCCCGGCTTTATTCGTCAGTTGGCGCTAGTTTAAGTGAGAGTTCGGTTCCACGACGCTCCCTAAACTTAGTTCCCGCTGAGTTACTGGGGCAACATGGTCTTAGCAGGTAGTCTGGTTGCGGGCAGGGTAAAGTTGTGGCTTAGTCAGGCTGTGTCGCAGAGAATACGTACCTGACGTAAACAAAGTGTCAAACAAACAGTTCCGCACACCTCCCGCATGAGTATCTGTGTTGTCCGAAAACAATATCAGCAAAAAAAGAAATTACCTTACGTTCTTGGTTCTTGACAAATCTCCGGTAATCTAAATATATGCTTTTGAACCGCTGTCTTTACGACATTAACATATAGAAGAATTCCAGAGGTATCTCAGAGAAAGGCTTTGGTCGAGTGGTTATGTGCTTTGACTCTCATACGGGCGACCCGGGTTTGATTCACACTGTTGACCTATTGATGCCCGAGTTAAAATTGAGTTTAATTTTCACGCATTTATATTTGCAACATATTACAGAAATGGAAATGAATTTAACCTACAATTATTGTTATCATCACATAAATTATATCAGTTGGGCCTAACATCACTCTCACTTGACACTTTATATTTTATGTGACATCTCTATCAAAGGTAAACCTTTACTTTTAAAACAAAATGTAGCCAAATAACAGGCACACTCCATGATGCAACATTTCAACAATTCAACAAATTTGCTTCAGAGATGCTGTGCAAGCCTCTTTAATGAAATCCTATTTATCAATTTCCATCAATAGGCATAAAACAATAAAATACATTAGGTATGACATTCTGGTGTGAGGCCACTGCTGGAGGACTGCTGAGGAGGGTCCAAGTGTACGCCATCTTCAGTAACTACAACACAAGCATACTATTAAAATACACAAATGCTTGGATCACAGCTGAGGCAAGCATTAGCCTAGAGAATACCTTGAATATACTCTTCACAAGGAAGGATCTTTGATGGGGTCCCTCCTTCAATTACCTCCACCAGTGGGCGACCCCGGTTTAGGGCCAGTGCCAGCTCCTCTGCAGGTGAAAGATTTTGAGGGGGGCTCCCACCTCCTGTGGCTTGGTAGCTACTGTTCATTTTAAATTAAATTAAGGTACCATTTCAACAGTATTACTAATTTCACTGAATAATAATATTAATATTAGCCTACTTACCACTCTGCAAAATGTTTTTATGCTTTGTCTTTACCTGCAAAACAGTCCTCTTCACATTATTTCTGCTCAAAGACAAGATAACACAATTTAACGTATTAGTTGGAGCAAATACTTTTACACAGTAAAAATAAATTACAACTGACAAGACTGCTGTACAAATATATAATATTTGTGACATCAACTGTCCTCTCTGAGAATCGAACTCATAATCTTCCACACCTCAGACCGTAACTTTCCCCTTGCACCACAGATCAGTGAAAAACATACGGTACTTAAAAAACTCAACCTCCAGCACTGTTATAGCAGGGCTCTCAAGTCTCACGCATTGAGAGTGTGACACACACAATGGCATTTCTCAATTTTTCTTTTTTTTTTTTGGTGCCCAGAAAATCGGTCTGTGTGGCTCAGTTTATGCAGGCACCGCGCGTTTTCAGCGAAAAAAAACCTCCTCCCTCCTCCCCGCCCCGCTCCCCGGAAAAAAAATCTCAGTTTCAGCCAATCAGAAAATAGATTGTTCTGTTGTTGGGCAGACTAATTTCAGCTGCTAAGCGCACACAGCGACTGACGGTGATGATAAAACAAACTGAGAACCATCAGGTAAT
Organism: Paratrypauchen microcephalus; assembly: GCA_036785185.1. Taxonomy (NCBI): domain Eukaryota; kingdom Metazoa; phylum Chordata; class Actinopteri; order Gobiiformes; family Gobiidae; genus Paratrypauchen; species Paratrypauchen microcephalus. Next base: position 2,603,949 of record JAVJIX010000123.1, on the reverse strand, counting down.
AACTTCATTTATATAACTCTCATTAGTTGCTTTGTAGTTTAAGTTTGCTCTTTAATTAATACAAATTAATACAAATTTGTTAATACAAATTCAACGCAATTCGACGTGTTCACACGCTCACACGGCATTTCTCACGCAATTCAAGCGCCCCCCCGCTCCTCTGGAAAAATTGTTCACTCGTTCCCCCGCTCCTTGTCACGCAACGACCCCGCTCAAAACTTGAGAGCCCTGGTTATAGGACTTAACTTACGTATTTAAACGCTCGGCGATCTTCTGCCAGGCCATGTCTCTCGCCTTGGTTATTGCAAATGCATTGTAGAGTTCCAAAAGCAAATTCTGTTCTGATGCGCTGAAATAATCGGCCCGAATCTTCGACATGATCGCGTTTTCGACAGTCGCTTGTTCAGGGCTTCTTATTTACCCCGTGCACGCGCGGAGGCCCGGCCTGATTAGGCCAGACTGAGCTTAGCTCTGATTAGGCGCAGCTGAAATGCGTTAGTGGAACGGGTTCAGGCTTTTGTCTAAGTTGAGTCTCAGCCAGGCGAGAACTTAGCACTTAGTCGCCGCTAAGTTTAGCCACGTTCGTGGAATACCCCTCAGGATTAAATCACTCCGTGTGGCTCTTGCGTTTGTTTATGCGTGTTCGGTTTGTGGCTCGGGCTGGGAGGACGCGGTCCGGGCGCCGCGGTTCTATCTCGTGCTCGCAGCCCTCATCGTGGACAAATCCGTGACAGAGCAGCACGTGTCGCGCACTTCTCCAAGGGGTTGGTGCGCGTCGCGTCCGCGCGTCCGGCGGGGCTTCCGGGGCCGTGTCTCTCCCCACGTGTCACTATTAATACATTTTGTTGAAAATCTATGAAAGTTTGAGTGTTTAAACTAGAGACAAATGTGAGAAAATGTTAATACCAGTCTGAGAAAAGTGTATAATGTGTGTGGTGAGGCATTTACAGCCTTAAAACATGTAGAATAATTGTAAAATATAAAATTGTCCTACTTCGCGGATTTCTCTTATTGCGGGCTATTTCTGGAACCTAACCTCCGCGATAAACGAGGGATTACTGTACTGATATGTATTCTATTACATAGTCCAATCAAATTACTGTGTTCTACTTAAAATACCTTCACAGTGAGTTGCAATATGTTATAGTTTAGAAACGTGACATAAGATTAAAATAGCTTTAAATTTGTTTCACTGTTTGTAATTACTCATTAGAGAAGAAAATATAATGATAATAATCTAATATTGCCGACGACTAAGGGATTCTACACACTAATATTGTGCAGTGTAAAGTCTGCATTGCATAATGCAGACTTTTGAAGGTTGCTGGTTCGAATCCCATTCTCAGCATAAACATCATTGATTGAGCGGTCAGGTTAGTGGATGCTTGGGCAGGACACTTAACTCTGTGTCTGTGTACGCTGATGTATGAATGTGTGAGTGTTTTCTTGATGTAAAAATCTTTGAGTACCTTGGAGGTGGAAAAGCACTAGGCTATATAAAGATGTGGCCATTTACCATAGAATACAGTTACTCAAAATTAGTATTCTGAAAACATATTTGTTTTCTTGAGGCTTGGGGTCCAAAGAATTGCTTATTTGGACCTGATCTGCAAGATCAGCCCTTGCTCGCTCCAACTCTTCATGGAGTGCCCTGACCAGAGCGCTCTCCTCCAGGGGTGGAAGTACGTGAACCAGGGGTGGAAAGTCCTGGATGAGGGGTGGAAGGTCCTGGACCAGGGGTGGAAGGTCCTGGACCAGGGGTGAAAGTACCTGAACCATGGGTGGAAGGTCATGGACCAGGGGTGGAAGTAGTACCTGGATCAGCGGTAGAAGGTCCTGGACCACGGGTTGAAGGTCCTGGATCAGCGGTGGAAGTTCCTGGACCAGCTGTGGAAGTTCCTGGACCAGGGGTGGAAAGTCCTGGACCAGGGGTGGAAGGTCCTGGACAGGGGCATTATTAGGTGCACATCTAAAGGTGCACAGTATAATTTTTCTGATGGTAAGAAGAGACAATAGCATGCCGGACATGCGCACCAGGGAGAGGGCCATCATTGCTGCAAGCGGATTTAATTGGATATTATTTTTCAACATAATTGCATATAAATATATACTGTGTATGCCAGATGCCCTCCCTAACACACTCCATTTATCTGGGTTTGGGATAGGTCCCAAACCTAAAATAGATTACATTGGTTTCTAAGGTAAACTAAAGTAAGGTATACCTTTCTGATCACTGAAGGTATACTTTTTGTGGGCAGTGGGCAGCCTCAGGCAGTGCCCAGGGACCCATCTCCAGATCAGGTTTTGTTGAGACTAACTGAAATAGAGGATTTTGGCTTCTTCAGAATAGCCTACAGCCAGAATACTGATAGATGGCCTACTAACCACCATTACTACATCGATTCCAGTATAAGGTCAACTTGGCCATGATAAATTTCTTTAATAAAAGTATCTATGTTCACCTCCCATGGCTCCCATCCAACCAGGACTCAGAACACTGTTAAAGATGCCTCCCATTGTATTTCATGAGCAGTAGTGTAAATGCAAATCTCCTTACAGACAAGACTCTATTAAGGTTCTCCCACACAAACAGTCTCCAATCTCAATTCAGCATATGCTTTTAAATCTCCTCGGCTTGTTCGGTCCCTGTATGCGACACATGGATGCGACCTCTTCATTATTCATGCTTTTATTTCATTTAGGTGCACTGGGATCATCATCTGTACCACTCCCCCGGTATGGGAGGCTCTGACTGACAGTTAATGTGGAAAGAAAACAGAAAGTGCTCAGTAGGAAGTGTGTGTGTGTGTGTGTGTGTGTGTGTGTGTGTGTGTGTGTGTGCGCATAATGGTTCCAGCAGCTTCAAAACCATCTACTTTTCCACTGAAAGTCATGCATGTGTGAAAGACATCTCTCCAGTGACTGTGGAGGATATTTTTATATAAATTAGTAACTGTCTGTTTAGTATAGGTCAGTCAAGGGGCAAACTATACAATGAAGACATATTTAAGTGCTGGACTTCAGTGAATATGTTATGTTCTTTACTACCTAAAGAACTGTAGACTTACGTTATTTTGGTCATAGGTCAGTTTAGCTATAGGTGGCCAACTTATATATGGCATATTTGCTGGAGTGACCGCAGATATGATGACATGGTTGAAGACAAAATAAATAATAAGTAATAAGAAGCAGTAAAAAGTAGTAATATCTGACCAATTCAAATACTTAAAACCCTTTTTGCAAGAAGTTTATATTAAAAGATAGGACTTAATTTTCTTTTGAACACTTTATTTGGCCCAAAATATCTTTTTTGTCCTTTGAATCTGAACCCATGCTCACTGTAAAACAGAACATGTTGTTTGTTTTTGTTTTGTTCAATATTTCTCATATTCTTGAGAAATATTGTATTAAAGATGTATGTAGTTATCGCCCTTTTCTGTCATTACCTTGTATCTTTTGTTAACTCCACGCTCCACTGCTCTTCCCACACAGCAGAGGTCTCTATGGGACAGTCCAGATGCCTGCTGTTCTCTTCCTCTCTGCTTCCTGTTCACATTGTGTCAGGGACATGTTTGGACATGACCCCCGGCTTGGACCCCACCTCCTCCTGCACGCTAACCCCCCATCCCCATCCTGCACCGCTCCACCAGCTTCCTGTTGTTTGTCTGTGAGAGGGGATCATCACAAAACAAGTGGCCCTTACACAGCCGCCTGAAACGTAATACTTACTAATAATAAGTTGTGTAAAATATAGCAAAATAAATGTTAAAAAGAGAATAACTGATTTTTATTATCAAATACCTCCAATTTTACTAATAAATGAACAGCATACACGTAACCACCACCAAAGTATACAGAAACAAACAGAAACAAAATTATTAGTTTTTGTTTTTAAATTCTGTGGTCAATCTTCACTTGAGATTAGGTAAGAGATATAGAAAATACTAAATTCTTATGATTTGGGTTGCTATTATTTATCAGTAAAATATGTTAGTTTATGTATAGTATTGATCACATTTCCAAGCTTTTGCAGATATTGTTTTTTTACATACACATTGTCCTAAAGCTGCAAGATTAATCTCAATAGAATCACATGTTTAAATGGTTGCAATTAGAAAATCTCAAACACTGTAATTATTGAAGCAGCATCAGCAAACAACGAAATATTCTATCTTATCGAGTATAAAACTGATTTAGTTAAATATTTTAAAAGCATGTTCCTAAATGCATGATTCATTCATGTGTTCATTTTGCGGTTCAGATTTCAGATTTTTCTCACATGTTACTGCTCCTGGTGTGTTTAAATGCATTATAATTCAAAGATCCTGCAAATCTAATAGATATTTTCCAAAATTGTTCAGCCCTACATTGTCCCAACCATTTCTGACCACAGTGGCTTCCCTCCTCTGACAGGTGTGTTGGATTACCTCTATAATTACACTGCTCTCTCCCCCTCGCCTCACCGCTGTACGACACGGATAGAGGATGAGAAGAGGACATGTATTAGCTGTTTAAATTGTTTCTGCGCTGGGCTCCAAGTCTGCTCAGTGCAAGGGTCAGCGGGTGTCCTTCGCCTCATTTCCTGCCCAGCATCTCGTACTATCCAGCTTGGACGCCTGCATGATGCACTCTCTCACTCATAACCACCTCTTTGCAGTTTTTCGGTCCCTACCTCTTCACGCCTTGTGATTCCCCTGTCTTCCTGCCAGCTAATCCGGTTTGATAAAGCAGAGCTCGTGTCTCCATGCGGCCCTCTTTTTGTCCCATCGGGAGTAAAGACCTCAAAAAATCACTTGCGCTCAGCTCCACACGGACACACAAAACATCAGTGAACAGCAGCAGTTTGTAAAAAAAAATAGCACAGTTTGCACCTAGAGTTGTTCCACAGTGTGGGCAGAAGTTGGCATCAGGGAGATGAAAGCGGCACCAGATGGTATGCTGTTGGTATGATGTTATGCTGGATGCTAAGCATTAATTTACTGCAATATTCTATGTATTAATGGTATAGAATTATGTAGTGCCGCTAGCTCATTAGGTTGGTTTAAACAATTAATCCTTATGTATTAGATTTGGGCAAAGCACTTCACCAACTACAGACAATGGTGCATAGTGTCTGCTACACCAGTTTGCCAGGACGTTTATGGCTATAGTTGGAAAGTGGAAAGTTACCACCTCCAGTTTTCCAGTTTGTCTGGGCTCGTGTTTAGCATACCCATTCAGGACCATAATGGGTATTTTCACATCTCTGGACCTGATCTGGCTAACCCTATTGTTTTCTTTGTTTGTTTTGATTTAGGTTTGAGAATGGAATTATAGATGGGAGACAAATAGTGTCTGACCCCTCCATTCCTGTTCAAGGAAGCATTCTCTTCTTTAACAAAAAAATAGCCTCTTTAACACATTGAATTTCTCCTTTTACCATGGATTCTACCTGGAAGACTGAGGGATTCTTCACACATTAAAGGAATGGGCAAAATTAGTGCTTATCTGTGTGTGTGTGTGTGTGTGTGTGTGTGTGTGTGAATTGCTGTTCCTTGCATTTGCACCTCTACAAGAACTTTGGTTTCATTATATACATTTGTTGTTAAAAATGAATTAGCAGCAACAGTTGCATATATAAGTAAACTAGTATTTTTTAAAATCTTAATAATTGATAAAACACTCCTTTAACTGACAGAAAAGTAATTACCAAATAATTTTCACTAACTATTTCAACATCTGTCGAGCTGCATCAAATCGTCTATACCAATTATTTTTCTCCAACATCTGCCAAGTACCGAGCTAACAACCGCTTAATCAACTCATTTCCACACATCACTCTGTAATGTTTTCCAAATCCCTTATTATTTTCAGCAGATGCTCACAGCCTGATCATATCATTTATAAACCATTTCAACTTTTCTCTAATGGTGAAACGATATTCAAATCTCAGGTGTCTTTCCTATCGTTTTTCAGGCATTTCCAGTGAATACACCGCACTGGAGTCGCTGCTGTAGGTATGATCACACCTGAGGCTCAGCTGGAGGTGCTAATTATCTTTCATTGTGTCTATAAATACTTCATAATTGCAGAATAATCTTTTGTGCTGGATTGAATACTTTGGGCTGTTTGGGTGTCATACAACGCAGGCTTGGGGCTCGGAGAGCGCTGTTTGTCAAATCTGATTGATTGGAGAAGATACCAAGAGAAGATTCTTGGTAGAAGATAGAGCTCCCCTGATTGAGAATACAGACAGCACGAGTTTTCTCATTAATCTATGATAATGCACGCCACCCCATAAGAAAAGCCTAGAAGAACATTTGTTGCGCTTGGATGGTTGTACTCAAATCTTTTACATTTCTTTCACCTCTTGAGTTCCCTCACCATCTCTTTCTGTGTGTACACCTCTATAAATACATAAATACATAAATACATAGTCTGCCACTTCATTTGAGGGAGAGCCAAGTCTGACCACAGCAGATGGGTATAGCATGTACAGGTTTCACTGTTAAACTTATAACAAGCCCAGTCTACTGCACAAATGCCCATGTTGGTCAAATACCCTCTCCCACTGAAGCCATAGCAACATATCGTCATAAAAAATGTTATATACCTCTATAAAGCAGAGTGTGCTTTATGTAATAATTAGTTTGGACTCTTGTGAGCTTTAAGCCATGTTACATGTCAAAAACATACCTGGAGTTGTGTTTTGTTTCATTCACACTTGAAAAATCCTGCATTATTAGGCTATTTACATCTCCAATGCTCAAAATGCTCTGTTCCACCTTGTGACGTTATTAGGGATGGGCGATACCAGTTATTTTTGTTTCGATACGATACCAAGTAATACCAGGGTTAGAATCGCGATATCGATACCGATACCGATACTTTCATACATTTTTGAATACTACAGAAAAACACTAACCTGGCTCTAACTAGATCCCTTGGCTTCACAAAGCTCCACCAGGGGCTTAGCTCCACACATTCTAACACCAGATATTTGAAAAAAATCTTTGATGAAATGAAAATGGCAATGCAGACATCAAATGTGACCACTAGACTTGTTTGTGCTGCTTGTATTGTATGTTGTATTTTTATGTATTTGCCTGTCTAGGGACTGCGGATGAAAACTAGCTTTGTAGCTAAAATTCGGCATATTTACATTTGTTTTATACTTATGTTCATTAATGTGCATTGTCCCTATCAAATAAATAAATAAATTAAATTAAATAAATAAATCTATTGTAAGTTGGGCACTTGCAGACTATGAAAAAAAAACAAATGAAGTATCATTATTCTCTCACATACATACATTCTCCTCTCACATACACTACTCTTAGTCTTCTACATGGTTGATGGTTACCTGGATTCTCCCTCTCTCAAACGCCTCGGCAGCTGACCTCTGCCGTACTGCTGTTGCTGCTGTGCTGGAGGGAGCTGCCTGACTAGCCTCCTGTCGTCGTTTGGTCAGTTGCATTTCGTCATGCTGAGGTTTATGATTTATGATCAAGTGTTTATTTAAAATTTGTGGTATTGCCACAATATCGGATAATTTTTGGCACACTGCACTTCGCAACATTGTCGTCCACGGTGTGGAAGTAACTCCACACCACACTTCTCTTGCGGTCTCTCATGGCTCCCGCAGCCCCGTGCCGCTTTGACTGAAATCTCACAGCAGTGAGTGTATCGCGGGATGACGTACTACCCCACGTTTGGTGAGAACGCGGAAGGAAAAGTAGTGCCTGACAAGTGGCAATGGTTGAATAATGAACAAAACACATATGAATTTGAACTAAATAAACTGAAAGTTAAGTCAGTAAGAAAACATGACTTGGTATCGATATTTTAATACCAGGATCGATGCATATTCAATACTCCATCAGGATCGATATATCGATACTTTGGTATCGATCCGCCCATCACTAGACGTTATGTACTGGTAGTTTTCAAGTTAGGAGCTATCGTTTACATTTTGTTCAATAGAGACTGACAATTCTAGGGCTGAAATGATCCAAATGATTCCAGTGAAGGTTTATAGAGTTTAAAAACAGCAGCAGCAGCATAACATTTAGCACTTTAATGTTCCTAAGAGGGCAGTTTAATGCGTTAATTAGATTAATTAATTACACCGCAATTAAAGCGGTATAAAAATTAACGCAATTAATTATGAGCGGCAATTCAAAGGCAAGTTTATTTATAAAAATGTGACGGAGCAGGTCCATTCCTAAGCCCGTTGTCCTCGGGGAGAGCATGTGAAGACGCGCGCGCCCGTTTCCTTATCTGCTGCGCTCCACGCGCCGAACACTTTTCAATTCCCCATAACCTCTCCAGCGTGTTCTGCCGCGACTAAGGCTGCACACTTAGAAGCGCCAGTTTTGCCCATCCGAATAATGCTAAACCTGTGAGATCTGGTGCGATCTGGCAAACCCGCGGGTTTCGGGGGTCATGAGTAATTTGCATGGGCAATTATTTCGGGCAATTATTTGTATTCTCTGTATATCTGAAGCATTGTATATTATTCATTGACGTTGCATGAAAGCTACTGTACGTGCTCACCTTTTGGCACCAGAAATATTCGCCATTTAATAGTGTAATAGTGTAAATGAGCTTTTGAATGAATGTTATATAATATGGGAGGGGGTATGGGGATATATAGGTGCACCCTGCAAGTCTGTCAGCAGTCTTGTCTTGTGTGCACGGAGAGAAAGAAAGTGAGCCAAAGACTGAAAAACTGTACCACTATAAATCACACTTTTTTGCACTGGGAGAGCACTGGGAGAGCACAATAAACCACACAATAAAAATGTGATTAATTAGATTAATTTTTTTAATCGCCTGACCGCACTAGTTCCTAATCAATCAATCAATTAATCAAACAATATTTATAAAGCACTTTTCATACAAAATTGTAGCACAAAGCGCCTTGTTGTCTTTTATTTGTTGAAGGTACTATATGTGGCTATCTGTACGTTTGCTAATTTCAAAAGGTTACTACTATGGCAACTGTAGCTGATTTCTTGGTGCCTAAACCTCGATATTGATTTTACCTTGAGTTTACCTGTATATATGGACAGGCCAGGTCTCATTCTCACTGAGCTTTAATGGAGACCTGCTCTAGCACAGATTAATGACTGACTGCAAATGTGAAGGTTTTAGTAGTGAGTATTCAGATCAGAGAGACTCCGTTAGATTTATTTCCAACCGGTTTTAGTCAAAAGATAAGAGATAAGATAAGCCTTTATTGTCTCTTCAGGAGAGAAATTTTGTTTGGACATGAGAGAGTGTGATTTATAATAAACACTAAAAACAGCACAGCAGACAGACACATAAGAAACATGTATAATACATGAACAAAGGAAACATGCAACATATAAAAAGACTGCCATTGTTAGTACAACCTGTTTTAAACACACACACACACATAAAAACCCTACAGAAAAGTTGCATCCCCACACACACACACACACACACGCACACACCCGCTAAGACCTACTATTCAGTAGTTTAATTGACCAGGGAACCAATGAAAATTTGAACCTATTTGTTTTACAGTTTGGGACCCTGTATCTTCTTCCTGATGGCAGTATTTCATATTCACTGTGCAAAACGTGCTCGTCATCCTGTAGGATTTTCAAACCCTGCCTTTTCACTGTTTCATCAAATAAAGCTTGCAGTGATGTGGGAGGGGGCATGCCCATTATTTTCCCCGCTCTCTTAACGAGAGTTTGCGGTTCAGTTCTCTGTTTAACAGACAGGTTCCCAAACCATATAATGATCCCATATCTAATGATGGATTCAATGGACGCCCTATAGAAGGCCATCATTATTTCTTGCTCCACCCCAAACACTCTCAACCTCCTCAAGAAGTGCAGACGTTGGCTAATTTGTCTGCTTAAAAAATCAACATGCTGGCCCCATTTTAATTGGGAATCAAATACGACCCCTAAGTATTTATATGTGGAGACCTGCTCCAGATCTGGCAACCCACAGTTTAAAGCTTATTCTGCTTTCTGATTGGATAATCATCTTGAAACCCAAACACAAATTGTGAACAGAAACTACTTTTACATCATGCACAATGTTTTGTAAATGTGAATAAATGCAATTCTATTTGTATTAGCAATTTGGGTTTTATGTTTAATGTGCATGTTTATTATATCAACATCTAAAACTCATTCTCTTCATTTGTTTCCCTTTACTGATTCTCTTTCTTTGTCTCGACCTTTTACCTAGCAACATTTATTATTACAGCATGCATATTTTGTCCGACCTCTACAATCTGCTGTTTTTTCTTCACTGAAACTGATAAATAAATTAGGCTGGCCATGTCTATGTTTGTCCAGTGGCCTCCAAATGGAATGGCCTCCCCAGAAATGGCTAACAGTATGCGTTATCACACGACATAAGCCATCAGAGCTGATTCATTTTGTTGGCTGACAAATATGTGATCTCCCCTTCTGGTCAGGGCTTTAATCTCATAATCAAAAATACACTTTGAGCTTTGTTTCAACTAGTACTCGCTGCACTAATGTCTTTTGCTATGTCATCTTCCCTCGCCAGATGTCTTGTATATTCTCTGTAGTCCTTTCCAATCTCAATTCTTTCTTTCCGGAGGGCTTGAATGTGATTTATCTATACTATCTCTATATTTCGGTGCCAGGAACACACCCGGAGAACCAGGATGACCATGGGAAAGCTGCCTGGAGTAGCTGGAGGCTGTTAGGAAGAGGGGGGGAGGCGATTTAAGAGGACAAGGAGAATATCAAACTGGACCTGCACAGGGTTGGTGTTCCTATGGTAAATGTAATGCTTTGAGAGTCTATTGGAGACCATTTATTTTTGAAAGAAGAAACAAAATCTGAGTTTTGGAAAAGTAGATGTTTGTATGTTAGTGGAGAGAGCCTTTCCTTTTGCTGCCACAACAACCTCTATTTCCAAACCTGTTACTGCGAGTAGTGAACTATTATTGCACTACATCTGGGTTACCGGAACTACTACTGCCAGTAAACCATCCACCTACCTATACGAATAACTTGACAAATTTGGAACCAATGTACTTATTCTAATCAACACTCATCAACTACTGCTGCAATTGCAATACTAGTACTTCCACTAGTGGTAGTGGTAGTACTAGTATTGCTGCTACTTCTATTAAAGACAATGCAACCACTGTAACTTATCTCTCCTAGAAGATAATACAAACAAAACAATACTACTCTTACAGCTACTACTACTACTACTGCTGTTGTAATTTATTCCAGGAACACACCCAGTAAACCAGGAAGGCCATTGGAACACTGCCTGGAATGGGTGGACTACTAATAGTACTTCTACTGCTTCTCCTCCTCCTACCCCTACTGTTACTGCTTCTACTATTACTATTACTAGTACTACTGTTACTAGCAGTACTATTATTGAATGCAATGAAACCACTGCAACTTATTCTCTATTCGCTGACTGTATTGCAAACAAAAATATACTAATACAGCTACTTCTCCGTCTCATACAACAGCTAATCAAAAGGGACTCTCCAAATCAGCATGAGTCTTTCAGAGTTATTTAGAAGACTGATCTGGTCCCATTTGACATTGAGGCTCCTTTTTAATATTCAGATTCCATGATTTTGGCAGGATGGGATCATGTTTTAAGAATGAGCATGTGTGGTGTTGGGAACGGCTTTGGCTCTGCTTTCAATGCCTGATCCCTCTGTCTCATCGTATGCCACGCAAAATGTCTCCCAGAGCACGCACATATTACTGTTGTATGTTGTATTTAGACAATAGTAGATGTTTTTTTCACTGGATGCCAGCTGCAGTCAATAAGGAAGGAGCAAATAAAAAAGAGGAACCAGGTTTATAGGATCAGACTTCCTGTCAAACAAGCCACTATTTTCCTGTGGTGGTTGTGACCCAGTGGTGACAGGATGAGCTCATCCATCCTGTGGCACAGGCACACATCCTGCTCCATGGTATCCCCAAGGTCTATGGCAGTGGTCTCCAACCTTTTTCCTCAGGTGAGCTTTACAAAATGAAAATTCCAGAGCTACTAATTTAGCGGTCACAGGAAATAAAGTATACATTAGAGCCATGGCAAGACTTAGATGGAGTATAGTTAGATAAAACATAAGAAGAAGAAGAAAATAAGTGACTTTATTGATCTCACACAGGAGAAATTCTTCTCTGCATTTAACCCATCCTGTTATTAGGAGCAGTGGGCAGCACATTACTGCTCCCGGGGACCATCTCCATGATCTTCTTGCTTCGGTTTGGTCAGGACCTAAGCTGGAGGATTTTACCTATGGTGCATGTTTTGGGTTGATGGGGGAAACCGGAGTGCCCGGAGGAAACCCACCCAGACACGGGGAGAACATGCAAACTCCACACAGAAAGGTTCGGGTGACCCAAATCTTATGGCCATACCAACGTGCCACACGGGGATCGAACCCAGAACCTTCTTGGATCTTCTCTAGCATGAGCACTAGCCACTCAGCCACCGTGCCACCAAAACTGTTATTTATTTATGAGTGCACAAAATCGGGCATTAAAATGATAGATTTACAATAATAATAGGCATTTAATTAATCAAATTTGAGTTATTCAGGACAATATGTTTAATTCAGAAATCCCTTGAAGAGCTACTTGGATGGGGGTAGAGCTACTGGTAGCTCCTGAGCTACAGGTTAGAGACCCCTGTCATTTGTCAATTTTACTTGCGAATTTTCATTCCTAAAAATATGGTCATTAAAATACATTAACTAAATTGTATACTTGACTATAACATCTTTAAATATACCCCCACAAAGCATAATATATTTCTGTCACAATACAAAACTGCGTATTAAACAACATGTAGACTACTGCAGTAATGTCATACTAAAATGCCAAAATGAGAGCAACATTGTCCAAATAAGACCAACTTTAACACAAAAAGACAAATTATTTTTAAACAAAGTATTACCAAATAAAGTATTTTCTTAATCTCTAGCTCTCTAATCTCTAGCTAAGACGGCAAAAGTACTTGTAGACAATGTATCAACCTTGCACACTAGACACTGTAAACTAGGAATGCCTTCAAAAATGGAAGCGTTAATAATTTATTTTCATTGATCAACAAAATGCAGTAAATGAACGAAAGAGATATCTAAATCAAATCAATATTTGGTGTGACCACTCTTCAAAAGAGCATCAATTCTTCTAGGTATACTTGCATACAGTTTTTGAAGGAACTCGGCTGGTAGGTTGTTCCAAACATCTTGAAGAACTCACCACAGATCTTCAGTGGATGTAGGCTTCCTCACATCCTTCTGTCTCTTCATGTAATCCCAGACACACTCGATGATGCTGAGGTCAGGGCTCTGTGGGGGTCATACCATCACTTCCAGAACTTCTTTACGTTATTGTTCTTAATGACTTATGTTAGGGGTCATTGTCCTGCTGCAGAATAAATTTGGGGCCAATCATACGCCTCCCTGATGGTATTGCATGATGGATAAGTATCCTGAATTTCTCAGCACTGAGATCACCATTAATCCTGACCAAATCTCTGACTTCATTTGCAGAAATGCAGCCCCAAACGTTCAAGGCATCTCCACCATACTTCACTGTTGCCTGCTGACACTCATCATTGTACCGCTCTCCAGCGCTTCGACAAACAAACTGCCTTCTGCTACAGCCAAATATTAAAAATTTTGACTCATCAGTCCAGAGCACCTGCTGCCATTTTTCTGCAAACCAGTCGCTTGGCCTTGTTTCCACGTCGGAGGTATGGCTAATGAGCTTGATGCTGCACTAAGTTTCCTTGGCTGACAACTGCTTCTACAATTCTCAGCGTTGCCCATTTCTTTGTGCTTCTTCAAAAGAGCTTGAACAGCACATCTTGAACACATACAAACCCTATTCTGCATTGAAATCTTTGTCTGATGCAATATAACTACATTGTGTCTTGTTGCTGTGCTCATGGTGTATGACCTGTGACATGAGTCTTCCATACCCTCACCGTAGCAGAGTTTAGCTGTTCCTCACCTAATTTTAAGCCTCCTACACAGCATGGAGTGTTTTTGAAACTTTATTTTCAACCTATGTGTGACATTGATGATCATTAGCACCTGTATGGTATAATTGGTTGATCATACGCCTGACTATAATCCTACAAAATCCCTGATTTTGTGTGTACTCCTTTGTGTGAATTGATGTTGGTTTGAAGGCAAAAGGTAGTAACACCAAATATTGATTTGATTTAGATTTTTCTTTTGTTTGTTCACTTTGCATTTTGTAAATTGGTAAAAAAACAAGCAATCATTATTTATATTTTTGAAAGAATTCTTTGTTTACAGCATTTTTTCACACCTGCCTAAAAATTTGCACAGTACTGTATTCATTTTAGTAAAGCTAAAACATAAAATGTCTTGGGCCACCTCAAAAACGGGGATTTGTCTTTGTGTTGTTTAAAGTCTGCTCAAAGTAGCAGTGTTGCCCATAACAACATTGGATGTAATTCTCTGGTATTATCTTGTAAACTGTCATTTGCAGTACACTGTCAACTTGAGTGCCCATTTACTTGATCTGATGAGTGAACAGGGTTGAACCAGAGCTCACTTTATGTGACAAAACTGATCATATTTTCCACACGACCCCCTACTGGTTTCCCTTGTAACATGTTAACGCTCAGTGTAATGAAGATAGAAGGACAACAGAAGCGTCGCCTATAGCAGCCTCTTTTTCCTGGGGAGTTTTGAGGGGAAAAAAAGTTTAATTTATTCATCAGTGTAATCAAAGTGAGAGGAGAGAGGAGGAGTGGGGGAGCAGAGCGGATGGCCTTCAGTGGGATATGCTCCTATACTGATTACTGAAGCCATATTAATGAGATGCATTGACAATATGGAGGACAGCCTGTCTCCTGCTGTGCCTGTCTGCTACATTCTGGTCGCTTGATCCCGTTGAGACATTTACTTGTTATCTTTTCCTCAGACATTATTTTAATTCACTTAATATAAAATAGACCCTAGGCAAAAAAGAGCCTTCCTACTTTCTTAACCCATATTCATATTCCCTTGTTTTTGCTCTATGTTTATATTAAAGATTCACTGTGACACTTTTTTGGTTAAGGGTTGGGGTTGCTATTGGTCTATTGCTTTCCCTGAGAATGTTCTACGTTTAATGGCATTAAACATATATGTTTAATGTTAATTCAAATCACTCATTACTAAATAAACATTCATTGCCCACTTTTCCACAGATAAGACCACCACTGCATCCGATGTTTTGCATTGCACTTGGTGATGAATGGCTTGGATGCAGCTGCTCCGCCATGGAAACCCTTTCCATGAAACTCTCTACCCTACAGACCTCCATACTTCATGTGGCCTAATCTGAAGGCCACATGAAGTTTGGAGGTCTGTAGCGATTGATTCTGCAGAAAGTTGGCAACCTCTGCGCACTATGCACCTCAGCATCCGCTGACCCCACTCTGTCAGCTTACATGGCCAACCTCTTTGTGGCTGTGTTGCTGTTGTTCCCTATCGCTTCCACTTTGTTAAAATACCACTGACAGTTGACTATATTTAGGAGCGAGGAAATTTCAGGACCGGACTTGTTGCACAGGTGGCATCCTATCACAGTACCACGTTGGAATTCACTGAGCTCCTGAGAGCGACCCATTCTTTCACAAATATTTGTAGAAACAGTCTGCGGGCCTAGGTGCTTGATTTTCTACACCTGTGGCCATGGAAGTGATTGGAACTAATTATTTGGATGGGTGAGTGAATACTTTTCTCAAAATAGTGTATGTAGTCATAGGTAAGGCTACATACACCAAACTCAAGTTGCTTTTTTTTAACACTTATATAACTATAACGTTTTCAACTTTATCATGGCCATGTGTTAAATCTCTACCTTTTCCGCCCCAGTGCCTCTGCCTCCTGTCATCAGCATGCTTTGAGACGCAGTCAGGTGGGACAAGCCTGGCCCACACCTCAGGAGAGCAGCCCACACCTCAGGAGAAGCTCTACACTGGTGCCATGTGGCAGGCAGGCAGGCAGGCAGGCAGGCAGCTGGACTACATTAGCACCAGTCTTGACAAATGGGATGCTCTTGTTGGTTTTCGGTGCCTAAAGCGGCACATCACAGCCCCCTCAGGTGCCATCAATCAGATGAGTGCCCCGGGACGTCAGCCTGGAGGTGTGTGTGTGTCTTTCAAGTGCATATGGCACATTTTCATTCTTTTCTAATTATTACTTGGTTTGGTGGGATAATACCTGAGATAAATATTTTTTCTCAATTTTACACCAGTCAAGTGTCAGTTTGTGGAAAAAAGTTGAGAAAAAAGTACAAAAATATAGGAAGTAGCAATGAGAAACCATCTAAAAATGGAATACCTCTCAACAACACATTCAAGCAACCTATGCTGAAGGCATGATACCATGATATTGCTAGCATATCAAAGTCAGTGTCTCAGCTCATGTCCTCCAAACACACTCCTGGCATCGAAGCTGTATCCAAGCCCCCATGCCAAAGGGCATATTATCCATTTTATTATGATAACTATCACAAAGTTCAAAAGTTCAAAGTTCAAAGTCAGCTTTATTGTCAATTCTGCCATATGTGTTCAACATACAGTGAATCGAAATTTTGTTTCTCTCTGGCCAGGTAGTGCAAAAAGACAGTGTACAAAATACAATATGAAGACAAAACACAACAAAAACTATCTAAGACAGAGATCTAAGTTAAAACTAAAGTCTACGGTCTAAAATCTTAAAACAGTGCAACATAATAAATAAACTATACTATATACAGATTTCCAAAGTGTGCAGTGTGCATCAAAAATGTGCAATGGAAGATACAGCAGTGACTTGGTCATGTGCAGTAGAATGTGCATAGGAGTTAAGATAAAATAAAAATAAATGTGCAACAGTAGTAATTCTAGTGCAGTAACAGGAGTAAACAACAGTACTAAAATTCCAGTAGTCAATGTGCAATAACAGTAGTAAACAGCAGTGCAACGGGGGTAAAATTCAATAACAGGAGTAAACAACAGTACTAAAAATTCCAGTAGTAAATGTAAGTGTGCAATAACAGTAGTAAACAACAGTGAAACAGGAGTAAAATCCAGTAGTAAATGTAAATGTGCAACAGTGCAACAGTAGTCCTTAGCAGCAGTTTTTTTTTTTTTTTTTTTTTTTTAAGTGTCTAGAGTGATAGGTCTTTTTATGGAATACAGGTTATGCCAATATGGGGGGTGGGGGTGGGAGATGGGTAAGGTGGGAGTTCGGGTGTGAGTTCGGGTGTGAGTTCAGCCTCCTGACAGCCTGGTGGATGAAGCTGTTTGAAAGCCTGGTGGAGTGGGCCCGGAGACTCCGGTACCTTCTCCCCGAGGGCAGGAGGCTGAACAGGCTATGTGCGGGGTGGCTCGGGTCACCCACAATGCTGGACGCTCTGCGGGTGAGCCGGGTGTTAAAAATGTCTAGGAGGGAGGGGAGAGAGACACCAGCGATCCTCCCAGCTGCATTCACTATGCGCTGCAGAGCTTTCCTGTTCTGTTCAGTGCAGCTCCCGTACCACACAGTGATGCAGCTGGTCAGGACGCTCTCAATGGTGCCTCGGTAGAAGGTGGTCATAATGGGTGGAGGGGCTCCAGCTCTCCTCAGTTTGCGGAGGAAATAGAGGCGGTTCTGAGCCCTCTTTGCCAGTGATACAGTATTCACTGTCCAGTAGAGGTCCTCACTGCTGTGCACCCCCAGGAATTTGGTGCTGCTCACCCTGTCTACAGCAGCACCATTGGTGGACAGTGTGAGGTGCTGGGTGGGGCCTCTCCGGAAGTCAACAACAATCTCCTTGGTCTTTTCAACATTAAGAAGGAGATTGTTATTGCTGCACCACTGGGTCAGAAGGCTCACCTCACTCCTGTAGTTTGTCTCATCGTTATTAGAGATGAGACCCACCACAGTCGTATCGTCCGCAAACTTCACTATGTGATTGGTGCTGAACGCTGGTGAGCAGTCGTGGGTCAGCAGAGTGAAGAGCATCGGACTGAGCACACAGCCCTGGGGGGCTCCTGTGCTCAGTCTAATGCAGCTTGAGGTGTTTCTGCCGACCCGCACTGCCTGTGGCCTCTCACTGAGGAAGTCCAGCAGCCAATTACACAGTGAGGTCTGAAACCCCAGGTGGTCAAGTTTGATAATGAGCTGCTGTGGGATTATAGTGTTGAATGCTGAACTGAAATCTATGAACAGCATTCTCACATACGAGTCTTTATTGTCCAGGTGGGTGAGAGCCGGGTGAAGTGCAGAACAGATTGCATCCTCGGTAGAGCGGTTGGCCCGGTATGCAAACTGGTATGGGTCTAGGGTGGGGGGGAGGATGGATTTGATGTGTGCCATGACTAGCCGTTCAAAGCACTTCATGATGATGGGGGTCAGTGCAACAGGGCGATAGTCATTAAAAGTGGCCGGAGTGGGCTTCTTTGGCACGGGAACGATGGTAGTGGTTTTGAAGCAGGAGGGAACGACAGCCTGGCTCAGAGAAGCATTAAAGATGTCTGTGAAGACA
This sequence comes from Paratrypauchen microcephalus, assembly GCA_036785185.1. Lineage (NCBI taxonomy): Eukaryota > Metazoa > Chordata > Actinopteri > Gobiiformes > Gobiidae > Paratrypauchen > Paratrypauchen microcephalus. The sequence goes on along the minus strand of JAVJIX010000123.1, from coordinate 2,585,428 downwards.
TCCTTGAGCTCCTCTGCACAGTCTTTCAACACACGACCAGGAATGTTGTCCGGGCCTGCAGCCTTGCGGGTGTTGATCCTGGAGAGTGTCCTCTTCACGCTGGCTGCAGACACACACAGGGGCTGGTCGTGGGGAGGTGGTGGAGTTTTTTGGGGCCGGGTGTCATTTCCTGCCTCAAACCGTGCAAAGAAGCTGTTGAGGTCATTGAGCAGGGTGATATTATTGTCACAGGTCTGTGGCAAGGGTTTGTAATCCGTGATGTTCTGGATGCCCTGCCACAGACTCCGTGTGTCCCTGCTATCTCTAAAGTGTCCGGTTATTTTCTGTGTGTATTTGTGTTTGGCTTTCCTGATTCCACGGGACAGGTTGGCTCTTGCTGCCCTCAGATGGGGACATCCCCAGCTCTGAAGGCAGCGTTCCTGGCTCTCAACAGCCTGTGAACCTCCCTGTCAGCCATGGCTTCTGGTTAGCCCTGGTGGTGATGGTTTTTGTGTGTGTGACATCACCAATGCATTTGGTGATGTAGGAGGTCACAGTGTCTGCGTACTCCTCAATGTCAGTGTGATTGTTGTATGTGGCGGCCTGTTTGAACACTGCCCAGTCTGTTGTACCGAGGCAGTGCAGTGCTGTAGTGCAGACGAGGCCCCCTCTGGCCACACCTGGATCTGCTTCAGAGCCGGCCTAGAGACCCTTACACGGGGTCTGTATGCCGGTCTGAGCACAACAGAGATGTGGTCAGAGAGGCCTATGTGGGGGAGGGGGTAAGCCTTGTATGCTCCCTTGTGTGTAGTGTAAACCATGTCCAAAATGTTGTTTCCCCTGGTTGGGAAATCAACATGCTGATGCATTTGTGGCATGACAGTTTTGAGGTCTGCATGATTGAAATCCCCGGCAAGGATAAAAATCCGTCCGGGTGAGCAGTCTGTTGCTCAAGCTAATAGAGTTATACAACTCATACAGTGCCTCCCTCCTATCAGCGCTGTTCGGTGATGGGGGGACGTAAACAACCACTAGCAATATTGCCGTGATTTCACGCGGGAGATAAAAAGGCCGGCACTTCAGAATCATAAACTCCACTAGGGGTGAACAGTGTCTACATACCACCACAGCGTCCCGACAATAAGTGTCCCGAAGAAAAATTATTAAACCCCCTCCGCGGGATTTAACTCCGGGGACACCGCTAGCTCGGTCCGAGCGGTAGCATGTTAGCTCGTCCAGGCGCACCGCTGAGTCCGGGATGTTGTCATGGAGCCATGTTTCCGTAAAAACAAAAACACAGCACTCCCTCACGTCGCGCTGGGCAGCCCTCAGTCTGATGTAGTCCATTTTATTGTCCAGAGACTGCACGTTGGCGAGGAGAATGGATGGAATGGCCGGCCGGTGCGGGCTAGCCGTTAGCCTAGCTCTGATACCGCCGCGCCGGCCTCGCTTCTGCCTCCTTACCACGTTTTCAGAATTTTTAATGTCAAAATTTGGTTCCATTTGCACATACAAAGCCCCATTGAGATAAAATTTGAATCAGTTGTGAACCTTATTTAGCTGAAACCTACTTATTATGAAAAAAACATTGGCAAGATAGCTCCCTCTACAGAATAAAAAGTAAATTTCTATGGAGGGCCAAAAATTTACTTTTTCTGAAATGTTACCAGATTTTACACAAAATTTCATTTGGTTAAAAGCCAGTGAAAACCATGTTGTATTTTTAATTGTGCTGCCTTCTATCTGCCTGCAGGGAGGAGCTAACTATACTGCAGAGATATATAAGGCAGTGTCTACCAGCACTCTGACCAGAACTGAAGAAGCAACTTGGATGAAACGTATTCGACCAAAATTCGACCATGGATTCTACCGGGATGACTGAGGAGTTTTGCACATTTATACACAATGCAAATGTGTTTTTTTATGACATCCCCAGCCTCTGATAACCCCAGCATAAACAAATTTTTAAAAATCAATTTTTTGTTTTCATGCACATATTTTGACACTTTTGCTGTCAAAAATGGCATTTAAGGGGTTAAAATTTCAAAATATCATTTTCATGTGGTATGTATGATTAGGGCAGAAGTAAATGAAGACATTGATATAAAAAAGTTGGACATAATTCAAGTATATGGTATTCTTTTTCTGTGTATTGTCACAAAGGACCACAGGTGTGATTATTTTAAAGGGATGCATGAGGGTTAATTGTAGCCCCAAAGAGCACATTTTCTCAGCAAGAAAGACACAACATGTTTCACAGACCCTTGCTTGTTATTATATATTTAGTACACACATGAAATTAGTGCAGTTTATCCAGTGTGTGTACACACCTACAGTATGAATATAGTTTGTGCGTCCTCTTAATGCAGTGGAAAACCATTTGGCAGAGACAGAGCACGCGCCTCCTCTCTTTATAGATATCTGATACCCGGACACTATATCGGCTCTGAAGTTTTAGGTTATTATACTTTTAACGTGAAGGCTTGTGGGTTAGCTCTTAACTCTGCATGTTTATGGGTACACATGGGTGCTCCGTGGCGTGGACGGCTCCGGTACAAGGTGGCATGCAAGCGAGAGTCAAGCAGCGAGTGGAGGATACAGACAGACATAAGGACCACATCAGAGTGCGTTATGGGTCAAAGGGCACTACTGTAAGGAGCACTGCTTTTTCTACTCACCCTGTCAAATAAATGAGGTGTCAATACCGTTAGAAGCCCACGCTCACGGTATCGATATTGTGGCATTTCAATAAGTCAAATCGTCCCATCCCTAGCCCATGCCACAACCAGACAGAGACAAATGGTGCATCAGCGCCATCCTGAGTGGCGCTGGGCCGCGAGGGCTGTTTGATGCCGCTTGCGGTTTTAATTAATATTCTGGTTGCTTGGTACCACTTTTGGAGTTGCCTCTATTTGTATCTAGTCGGGAAAAGAGCAAGGCAAGATTTTTTGTAAAATCTTAAATAAATGATGTGAACTATATTTAAGTGACAAAAGTAGTCTTACCTGTCTGCACTTTTAGAGCCAGCCTCAGTTTGAAGATCTTTATCTGGGGTAGAGCTGCAGCAGGGAAAGTAAAAGGGGCCCAGATGTTTTAGCTCAGTAGGCTTAAGATGAGTTCATGGCAAGAGCATTTGAAGCAGTTCGGCACCAGTGAAGCCTCAAGCACTTCTTAATCCTGCATTTTTAAGGACACAAGTATGCATTCCTGAATATCTGATATGAAACTAGATGCGGTTATTAGTGGGCAAGCGTTTCTGCAGAGATAAACTTTGACCCAATTACATATTTTGGCAAACTCATAATGACTGTGGATGAGTAAACATTGTCCTCATGTAAACAGATGTGCAGCTCAAGGCTGGTTTTATCTGTATTAAACAAAAGGTAAGGTTGTACTTTTAACTTTTTAACACTTAGTTTATACTGCTGAAAATAGATTTCAGGAATCATATTTTACGCCTTCTTGAATAATATATTTGACAGTGTAACAGAACTGTTACATGACTGAAGGTTTTGGTTGTTTACAGCTGTAAGTCGACAGGTGACATACAGTATACTTTCTGTTCACAATATTAAATGATGCACCACTCCTTCGGATAGAATTCATTTTTTCTAAAACTTCCTATTACATTTTTCAGATCATATCTCCAGATAGTTAGTCTTACCTGAGTAGTAGTTGACATTAAAAAAAAACTTTTTACTTGCTTCAGTGTTTTCTTGAACTAGGCTATTTCTCTGTTCTTCTACTTGAATATTTTATTTTGAAGTAACTGTGCTAACTATACTTTCCTCAGAAAAAAATGCATTTTTAAAGAATATATTGTTTTTGTAAGTTAAACATTTACACAATGACAGCTAATTGTGTGCTGAAATATTTCAGAGCAGCCAGAAAAAGATCTAGAGGTTTTCAGAGCCAGACTGAGTGGCCCCTATTAGGCACAAGTGTGATCTATTTCAGCTTAAAAGAGGACAGACCTGTTGTAATGGCCTCCCCCTGGACATACACGTCCTTAAATGTGTTAAACCAGAGACTGTGCACTCGGACTCGGAACAAGAAGCCAGGAGACACCAGAGGTCATGTGTACAGAGGGCTCCTGGGGTGCTGTGTTTGCACTGCAGCCACAACAAACTCAGGCGAAAGAAAACATCTCAAAACATCTAAAAACTCCCCAACCATATGCAAACAAGGAAGTGAAGCCCACATGTCAGATAAACTTTAAAATAAAAAGGGCTAATTTATTTTTCTTTCCCAATTTAGATTATTTAGATCATCATTGTATGTGAGATCTGAGTGAAGTTTGGAGCTTGTTTGTTACCATGGCTTTCTAAAAATAATCTTAGCTACTGTTAGTGTCTGTTTTAAACACAGACAATAGCCAGTAAGAATATTCCCCAAAACAATAATGCAGTGAATAATAATACTTTATAGTTTTCCACCACAAATCAATGCAGCATATACTTCCTTATTTAAACTTTTTTTTTTATATCAGATTTGTCAGTTTCATATATTTTTTATTGATGTGTGAACAAATATAGGGCTATCATTTAGACAACAAATAAGATAAGATAAGATAAGACTTTATTGATATCACACAGGAGAAATTTACTTGCCACAGTAGCTCCAGGACAGTTTGAAAAACAAGAAAGAAAAGTGCATGCAGGCAATACATCTTTTCATTTTTATGCAGCACAAACTATAACTTAAAAATCACACAAACCTTGAGTAAAGAGACAAATACAAAGAGTACCACACAGCAAATAAGGACAAATAATAATAACGATACCCTTATTGGATCACTTTTTACCATCAATATATCAATAGAGTACATTAAACATTTTTAATTGGTCACAATTAAAAACTTTTCCTCTTTTTTCCCACTTTTCCTCTTTTTATGAACATCAAATTACATTACTCTTCTTATCTCTTTAGTCCACCAAAAGCATGTCCAAACAGCCTGTTGCCTTGATCCGATGTTTATTCAACCTTTGTCTCGTCCGCCTTGGCCCCAGATGGCCTGTAATCTGAATATATGAGTGGTCAGCACATGATCTCATCTGTTCTGTAAAAAAAACAAGCCCGTTATAAACGTGTGATGCCGTCTTGTCTGCTGCAGTCCTTCTCTTTTTCCCAGAATGCAACAGGTCGGGCTGATGCAGACTGGTAGACAGAGGGGTCATGAGCGCCCTGTTAAGTCTTTTATGAGTCCATCCCATAGAGAGCAGGACACAGGAACAGTGACTTTTATGGAGCGGCAGGGACATGTGCTCCTATCCCAGGACTATTAAAGGTCTGCCCAGTGAGGAGGTGGGACAAGCTGCACCTGGGCCCTGTCTGAAAAAGGAAACTTAACCCTTTTGCCTTTGAACACTGGTATTGTTATTATCTCCTCACAGGACTTGGCTAATATGGACTCCTCTCGCCTGATTGGATTACAGTAGGGCAAAAAATTATTTAGCATTTACAGAAAGTGCCCGTTTTCCCACTTAAAAAGATTAGATAGATCTGGATCTGTAATTTTCATCATTGATACACTTCAACTGTGAGACAGAATTTGAAAAAAAATCCAGGAAATGAAATTGTGTGATTTTTGAAGAATTTATTTGTATAATGGGGGAAAATAAGTATTTAGCACTAATAAAAACTCACCTCAATACTTTGTCATGTAACCTTGGTTAGCAACAACAGAGGTCAAACATCTCCTGTAGGTCTTCACCAGGTTAGTCCACACTGTAGTAGGTATTTTGGCTCATTCTTCCATGCAGATCTTCTCTAGATCTGTGATGCTTTGGGGCTGTCGCTTGGCAACACAGACTTTCAACTCCCTCCACAGATTTGAGATCTGGAGACTGGCTAGGTCACTCCAGAATGTTGTAATGGTTCTTACAGAGCCATTCCTTGGTTGACCGGGTGGTGTGTTTGGGATCATTATCATGCTTGAAGTTTCATCTTCAATTCTCTTACTGATGGAAGGAAATCTCTCGATACATGGTTCCATTCATCCTCTCCTCAACACGTATCAGTCGTCCTGTTCACTTTGCAGAAAAACAGCCCCAAACATGATGTTTCCACCCCCATGCTTCACAGTGGGTATGGTGTTCTTGAGATGCAACTCCGCATTCTTCTCCCTCCAAACATGGCAAGCGGCATTTATATTAAAAAAAGTTCTATTTTGGTCTCATCTGACCACATGATAGTCTCTAATCCTCCTCTGGATCATCCAGATGGTCCCTGGCAAACTTTAGACGGGTCCGGACATGTGCTGTCTTAAGCAAGGGAACCTTTCAAGCACTGCTGGATTTTAATCCATGATGACGAGTGTTAGTAATAGTAACCTTTGTGACTGTGGTCCAAGCTCTCTTCAGGGCATTGACCATTCCCCCCTGTGTACCTCTGGGATGATTCCTCACATTTTTACCCCACAAGGTGAGATTTTGCAGGGAGCCCCAGGTCAAGGGAGATTGTCAGTAATGTTATATTTCTTCCATAGATTTTGCAGTGTAAATATTTGAGGGTGTGGGCAGGTATCTATTATACAGATAACGAGTTCAAACTGGTGCAATTAACAGAGGTAATGAGTGGAGGATAGATGAGCTTCTTAAAGAAGAAGTAACAGGTCTGGAGAGCCACAATCCTTGCTTTTTTTATAATTGCTAAATACTTAATTTCCCCCATTATACAAACATTTCTTTAAAAATCACACAATTTGATATCCTTGATTTTTCACATTCTGTCTCTCACAGTTGAAATGTATCAATGATGAAAATTACAGACCTCTCTCATCTTTTTAAGGGGGAAAACGGGCACTTTCTGTAACTGCTCAATACTTTTTTGCCCCACTGTATGTTAGGCAATGGTTGATTTACTTCCAGTGTGATAAAGAATGTTGACATACAAATTATTTTTTACTAGGGCTGTCAAACGATTAATTTTCTTGATCGCAACTAATCTCAGAAATTTCATAGTTAATCGCGATTAATCGTGATTTATTTTGCATGTTTAAGATTGATATCTTGCAGTAAGATCGTTCGAATCTAAAGTTAAACTCACAATGCAAAGTATTTCTCACCATTTTTTTTATTTCAAAAAAGTGCAGAGAAAGGAAAAAGTAACAATGAACCAGTAATAGTGCTTACTTTGAGAAATTGTAAATAAATGATTGAAGCCCGCTTGAGCTGCCTACGGATACGTAGAAGGAACAAAATACTAGCAAACTCAAAATAGCGCGTTTAACCGACAATGAGTTTAATTAATACAACCAAATGAGCTGCATATGGATGGTAGAATTGCGGAAAATGCTGGCAAACTCTGATCGCGATTAAAAAAATTGTTCGCGATCATAACTTACATTAATCTAATCGCGATTAATGCGTTAATATTCCCAGCCCTATTTTTTACATTTTCAAATTAATGTGATGACTCTTACTTACTCTTACTGTTGAGGAAAACAGCCCTTTTCTCTTATGTTTGTTAGTTTCTACTTGGAAAAAGAATAAACTTGAAACACAGATGAAATTCAGACATGATTTTTCTTAATCAAACAGCAAAAGAGTCTGTGGAGTTGATATTCCCAGGAAGAGACTGAATGTTTTCGCCTTATATACAAACTACCGGTATTGTTGGACACTACCATCATTTCGACTTGGTGCCTATTCTTTGGTGCACAGGCAGGCCAGTACTCTTGCACAGTCCAATCAGATTATGACGAGCATTCTTCTGGGGTGTTGACTCTTACGCTTATTCCTGGAGCATCTTTGCTGGTATGTTCAGGGTGACTCAGGTGAGTCAGCACAACCCTTGTTGATTGATAATGTAATAATAATGTCTAAGTTGCATTGACACACTTTCATACAAACTACATCTACTACTATCTACTACATCAAAATTGAGACTAAATCCAGAATGAATGCTGGACTAATGAGGGACTAGACCAGGATTTACCCAAGTCTACATCAGGATTAAACTGGGCTCAAACTAGAACTGAATTAGTGTGGGATGCACCCTCATGGGGGACTGCATCTGAAAGAGGAAACTTAACCTCCTGCTTCCTCTTTTGGCCCTGGTATTGCCTTTAGTTTTAGAGCCTTACACTGCATTCCAAATTATTATGCAAATTATATTTTTCTCAGATTTTGCCAAATTGTCAATATAAATGACAGTCATCATAATTTTCAAGTCATCAACCTTTAGAATACAATTTGAATCTAATTGAACAAATCTTCCAGTTATAACAGTATTTTTTAAAAATAAAAACTTAAAATGGACTGTTCCAAATTATTATGCACGACAGAGTTTCAAACCATGTTATTGTAAAGAACTGAAAATGGTAATTTGTTTATTTTTCAGTTAGAAGCATTAGCATATTACTGAAATCAAAAGCTATTTCAATCAAAACATCTTAACAGGTCAAGTTACATTTTAACACAGGACCCCTTATTGAGGAGGTTCACAATTCTTGAATCCATTGAGCTTGTGAGTTTGGGGAGAGTTTTTGCTTGAATATTGCAGGATGTCAGAATAGCCTCCCAGAGCTGCTGTTTGGATGTGAACTGCCTCCTGCCTTCATAGATCTTTCACTTGAGGAGCTCCAGAGGTTCTCAACAGGTCAGGGGAGGATGGGGCCACACCATGAGTTTATCTTCTTTTTTGCCCATAGCAGCCAATGATGCAGAGGTATTCCTTGCAGCATGAGATGGAGTGTCCTGCATGAAGACAATTTTGCTATGGAAAGCACGGTTCTTCTTTTTGTACCATGGAAGAAAGTGTTCAGTCAGAAACTCTGCATACTTTACAGAGGTGTGTGTAGAATCCCTCAGTCATCCAGGTTGAATCTATGTCAACTGGACAAAGTTTATTTGGTCGAGGACATTTCGCAGCTCATCCAAACTGTTTCGTCAGTTCTGGTCAGAGTGCTGAAGGACACTGCTTATATCTAGCTGCAGGGAGGAGCTAACAACAATGAAATTACTCTGAAACTATCACACCTATTTGTTTTCAATTTCTGTTGTTTAGCATAGTCATTCAGTACCATAATGGGTGTTTTCACACCTCTGGGCCTGACCTGGCTAACCCTATTGTTTTCTTTGTTTGTTTTGATTTAGGTTTGAGAATGGAATTATAGATGGGATATATTTGTCTCCCATCTATATTTGTCTCCCAAAACATAACTCCACCACTCCATCCATCTGGATCATCCAGGGTTGCACGGCACTCATCAGTGAACAAGACTGTTTGAAAATGAGTCTTCATGTATTTCTGGGCCCACTGGAGCTGTTTCTGCTTGTGAGCATTGTTTAAGTGTGGTTGAATAGAAGGTTTATGCATAACTGCAAGCCTCTGGAGGATCCTACACCTTGATGTTCACGGGACTCCAGAGGCACCAGCAGCTTCAAATGTAATGCTGTAATGGCATTTCAGCAGCTGTTCTCTTAATCCAATTTATTTGTCTGACAGAAATCTTCCTCATTGTGCTTTTATCTGCACAAATTTGTGTGTGCTCTGAATCAGCTACAAATCTCTTAATAGTACGATGATCACGCTTAAGTTTTCATGAACTATCTAAGGTTTTCATACTGTACCCTGTCCAAGGTATTCAACCATTTCATGGTTTTTGGCACTAGAGACATCCTTTTTCTTTCCCATATTGCTTGAAAATGCTGCTCTGCTTAATAATGTGGAATGTCCTTCTTCAGTCGTTTTTCCTTTAGTTGGACGCACTGGGCAAACTCATTGGCACAGGTGTGTGAGATTTGATTTCGCTGAGACACAAGACCATCTATGAGTTTCACTGGAAAACTAAACATTTGACCTTTATGACATTTAAACACAATTTGCATAATTGTTTGGAACGCGGTGTATAGCTGTATTTCATACCAATGATTGTACATAAATTAATCATGAGGAATTCAGTTAGGAGAGTCTTGGAGAGAGCCTTTTTTAATTTAACTTTACATCCCCAGAGTAAGTAAAGCCTAAAACTGATAATTTTATACAGTTTAAGATAAGATAAGATAAGATAAGATAAGCCTTTATTGATCTCACACAGGAGAAATTTACTCGCCACAGTAGCTCCAGGACAATTGGACAAGAGGGAAAAAGTGCATGCAGGCAGGGAGGGGATAAAGTAAGTAATAAATAGTGCAAATAGTAATACGTAATAAAAATAATAATGGAAAATAGTAATAATGATAATAGTAACAACAAGCATCAACATGAAAAGGAGGATATTGCACGTCTGGCCTATATGTTAGAATTAAGTTTTGTCCATTGTTCTGCCAATTATCTTAACAAAAACATTATTTAACCCATTTCCCACAGTAACATGTATGCTTTGGCGTCTTTCCTTCGTCCGAAACTCCATAGTCATATTTGGATTCTGCGGTTTCCTTTTGTTGAGTGAAAATAATGAAACACCACTAAGAATCATCATGTGTTACTGTCCCTCCCTAATATTTTCTTTAAGTGAATTACTGTGGCAATAGTTTATATAGAAAGTATAGAGTGGCCTCTTGAGGTTTGCTTGTGGTCCAGCCTAGTCAGCTGCAGGGAGAAAGAACACTCTTGGCTTTTACTAACCTTTGCAATGTGCACGGACACACATTTATTACACTTGCACAGCCACAAACTTCACAATCTCCAGACTCATAAAATAAGACACTTAAAAATATAAACACTGTCTTACACCTACATAATTGATATACTATAATTACTATTAGGCACAAAAAATTAAAAACAATTGCCTAAAAAGGTTCAATTCAATTTCAGTGTACAATGCCATAGTGTTACGATAATTGTAAGAAAAAACATTACTATTTAATCAGTATTCATTATTGACCAAACAACAATGAAATCCTTGTTTCACTTCCAGTCACACTGTCTACTATATGTGACCTGCTTCAAATGGTCTGAATTAATAAGTAATGGTAATGTTATTGGGACATAAACTTTAAATGTAAGCTTACTTTTTGGAGAATAGCCCAAACTGAACTAAACTGAACTATTTTTTGCTTCTAATATTGCCACAATTGTTGTTTTTTAGTTCTTACGATTATATTGTGATTTGAATATCACAATTATCAATTATCAGGTGCCATATCTGATGTCTTAAAATGTGGAAAAAACAGACTAATTCATTTTAAATGGTATGCATTGGTTCAAAATTATTCCTCATTTACTTTATGCATTCCGAGTATGCTAATTACTCACCATGATGAGTTTTTAAGTCACAGTACTCTCAGAGACCAGAGTGCAGTTTTTCCATGACGGCAACACTAACAGCAATTAGCATACTAATGCACAATTCCTGATTATCAGACAATAAAATGCTTTTTAGTAAGATGCATGTGGCAGATTTATTTTGACCTCAAGAGCTGTAACTGTGCGACATAAATCAAATACGTGGGAAAAGGCCCTTGAAATAATCAAATAATCTTGACATCCCTTACATAAAACAATAACAGATTAGCAGCCTTTAGAAGTCCTATTTTAAACATTTTTTTAGCATGTCCAAAATAGTGTACACTTCCCATGCAACACAATTTTCAGTTTCAATAAAATCCCTGAAGTTTCATGATGTGCGTTAAATAAACATTACCTTATTCAATTGCAGTATCTCACCCTTACTGTAACTCCTATCTCCCTCTCCCCTTTCTTATCCCCTGTATCCACGCATTGGGAGCAGAGCAGTTTACCGGGAGCCAGAGAGAATTTGTCGCTAGATTGGTTTTGTCATTTTGATTCATGAGAGGCCTGCTAGTGAGCGAGTGTTATTGTGAAACTCTACACGCCTTTCCCCTTCTCCTCCTGCTGTTATTAACTTAGCAACTTAGATGTGTCCATGGGAGATGAGTAGTCACAGTAGGAACTTGCTGGAAAGCATAAATTCTTCAAGTTTCTTTTGTTCCTCACTGTCTTGATTGATTTTTTCTGTACTGGTGCCTATTGTGCATGTAGACTTAGAGTTTGAGGATGAGTAGGGGAGCAGGGGAGGAGGGAATAAAAAGTGTGAGAGGGGAAAAAGGGAGAATAGGAAGATTTGATTTAACATGCAGCGCACAGTTCTTCTGCACCAGCTCTCCTATAGCTTCCTCTTCCTCACCTCGAGCTGTTTCTGATGTGGAGAGACACGTTTTCTCTCACCTAAATCCATTGAGATTTAAATGTAGGATTGCATCACATTTATAGGTTCTATTGCAGATTTTGTGTCATGTTTGAAATGTTGTGGGTGAGATTCATAGTATTACAGAGTAGACAACAGGTGAATACACTGTGTTGAATGATTATGCAAATTGTGTTTTAGTGTCATAAAGGTCAAATGTTTAGTTTTCCAGTGAAACTCATGGCTGTTTTGTGTCTCAGCAAAATTAATCTCACACACCTGTGCCAATGAGTTTTTCCAGTGTGTCCAATTAAAGGAAAACTGACTGAAGAAGGACGTTCCACGTTATTAAGCAGAGCAACATTTTCAAGCAATATGGGAAAGAAAAAGGATCTCTCTAGTGCCCAAAAGAGTGATAGTTGAATACATTGGACAAGGTATGAAAACCTTAAATATTTCATGAAAACTTAAGCGTGATCATCGCACTGTTAAAGGGATATGCCACCCCCAGGTCAAATTTGGGCATCTCCCCACAGTCCAGAGACTAAAATAAGTGGTGGAAAGCGTTTTCCTGCTCACCCAGCCATTGCCCGAGTCTGTCGCCACTGACCGCCGCGGTATCTGCAGCTCCTCCGCCTTAGACTGGAGTCTAACGTCGCCAGAGAAAGATTTCGGCCAAAAGGAATTAATTTGCTCGATGCGTTTCCCAATTACTTTCTGTGTAGTGCGCATTCATATCGAGTGCAAATAAATGTGCAAATCAACACGGAGAGCTTGCCTTGGTCATTTTGGGTGGGAACTATTTTCCAGTGGGGAAGAATACAGCCGAATCACGCACCATGTTGTGCAACAGGGGAACTCCCTTCCCGGTGCGTAACTGGGATTCCCCTGGCAGCGTACTGCGTGATTCGGCTGTATTCTTACGCACTGGAAAATAGTTCCCACCCAAAATGACCAAGGCAAGCTCTCCGTGTTGATTTGCACATTTATTTGCACTCGATATGAATGCGCACTACACACAAAGTAATTGGGAAACGCATCGAGCAAATTAATTCCTTTTGGCCGAAATCTTTCTCTGGCGATGTTAGACTCCAGTCTAAGGCGGAGGAGCACCAGATACCGCGGCGGTCAGTGGCGACAGACTCGGACAATGGCTGGGTGAGCAGGAAAACACTTTCCACCACTTATTTTAGTCTCTGGACTGTGGGGAGATGCCCAAATTTGACCTGGGGGTGGCATATCCCTTTAAGAGATTTGTAGCTGATTCAGAGCACACACAGATTTGTGCAGATAAAGGCACAATGAGCACGGTTTCTGCCAGACTAATACATCGGATTAAGAGAGCAGCTGCTAAAATGCCATTACAAAGCAGCAAACAGGTATTTGAAGCTGCTGGTGCCTCTGGAGTCCCACAAACATCAAGGTGTATGCAGTTATGCATAAAAATTCTATTCGGCCACACTTAAACAAGGCAAGCAGAAATGGCTCCAGTGGGCCCTGAAATACATGAAGATTAATTTTCAAACAGTCTTGTTCACAGACGAGTGCCATGCAACCCTGGATGGTCCAGATGGATGGAGTGGTGGATGGTTGGACGGCCACCATGTCCCAACACGGCTGTGGCGTCAGCAAGTAGGTGGTGGAGTCATGTTTTGGGCCAGAATGATGGGGAGAGAGCTGGTCAGCCCCTTTAGATCCCTGAAGGTGTGAAAATGACCTCTGTAAAGTATGTGGAGTTTCTCACTGAACACTTTCTTCCATGGTACAAAAAGAAGAACCGTGCTTTCTGTAGCAAAATCATCTTCATGCAGGACAATCCATCTCATGCTGCAAGGAATACCTCTGCATCATTGGCTACTATGGGTGTGGCCCCATCCTTTCCTGACCTCAACCCTATTGAGAACCATTGGAGCATCCTCAAGTGAAAGATCTATGAAGGCGGGAGGCAGTTCACATCCAAACAGCAGCTCTGGGAGGCTATTCTGACATCCTGCAATATTCAAGCAGAAACTCTCCACAAACTCACAAGTTCAATGGAAACAAGAATTGTGAAGCTCCTCAATAAGGGGTCCTGTGTTAAATGTAACTTGAACTGTTAAGACATTTTGATTGTAATAGCTTTTAATTAATATGCTAATGTTTCTAATTGAAAAATAAACAAATGTCCGTTTTCAGTTCTTTACAACAATAACATGGTTTGAATCTCTGTTGAGCATAATAATTTAGAACAGTGCATTTTAAGTTTTTATTTTTGAAATAAATACTGTTATCACTGGGAGGTTTGTTCAGTAACATTCAAATTATATTCTAAAGGTTGAAGACTTGAAAATTATGATGACTGTCATTTACATTGACAATTTGGTAAAATCTGAGAAAAATATCATTTGCATAATAATTTGGAATGCAGTGTAATTTTAGTTTGATGATCTTGTGAAGCTATGTCAAACTGCAAAGATAGTTTCCTCATTCAATGCTGGGAACACTTTACTACACCCACTCATCTGATTGGTCAGCCTCTGTCATGTATTGACAGGTGCACTCACTCAGAAGAAGCCGAATGAGAATTGAGAATAAGAGTTGGAATAAGGGACTGTAGTTTAAAATAATGCCTACCTTCAAGTAGCTCTAGGCAATATGCCACATATTTTTCCTCATATTGATCAGTCACAATTTTCAATTCAATTTTGTTTTATCTCGTTAAAAAGACACACCAATATATATTATAACATAAACAATTCAGATTTTAAATCTGAATCTAAATACCATTTAGAAATGATTGGATCTCAATCTCAATTCAAATGTGATTAAATATCCAGTCCCATCTTCAAGTAATACAGTATGTATGCATGTGTGAACTTCATCAAAACAACTTAGACAAGTTCCTTTCTTTTGCTTACTGAAATCTAAACATTTGTGCTTCATTGCCAGGATCTGCTACTAGCTGGCACTGGACATACATACTGACTCCTTCCACATGAGATATGCACAGATGTCCATTGGAAGCAAAGAAAAGATTGTCTTAAGTAAAATCCTTTGATCGCTCCTAAATAAAGCCCATCTGTCTTTAGCTCTATAGCTTTCTTCCTCCTCTTCTCTCAGTTTTCTCATGCTCTTTTGCAGTCTGGACATCTTGGCATGTGCAGTGTAGTATGATTGTATGTGACAGAAGGAGTTGCCTTCATGTCCCCAGAGGCTGTGTCCTTCAGCTATGTGGCAAGACTCAGTCCAGTGCTCTTATATTTGAGCGCTTCAATGCAAACTTGCACTGACAGAATGGATGGGCCAGCAACTCGGAACCTGATGGCAACGGGACACTCTCTATAATTGGACGCCATGATTGTTATGACATCCAGGAAGTAAATACAGTGGTGAGCTTAATCCATGCATTAGAAAGCACTTTTATGGAAAATAGCCAGGGCACTGCAATCTTTCAACAAGTGCTGTGGTTTAGTTATGGGCCACTGGGCTATGCTGAGGAGATAGAAGATGACATATTGGATCTTACCAAAAATAAATAAAAAATGCTCAAGTAAGAATATGGTTACTTTAAATCGCTTATATTATGCTATTTTCTGATCTATGTTATAATGTTGTTTCCTCCTCAAAAACATACCTGGATTGTGTTTTGTTTCATTCACACATGTTTAACACACAAATCCTGCATATATGGGCAGAGTTCTTCTCTCAAATAGAAAACACTGTTCCACCTTGTGAGGTCATGTGGCAATACAGAGAGTGCTCCACTGTGTTTTTTAAACTCCATCCTTCTTCACTAGAATCATTTGGATGATTTCAGCCCTGGAATTACCAATCTCTATTAAACTAAAGGTAAAAGATATGAATGAATGCCTTTTATTGTCACTATTCACATGTACAATTTACATTATACATACTCACAATGAGAATGAAAGCATCTCACTTCAGTGCAGACATTTAAGTACGATATATACAACACAGCAGGATATTTACAACACAGTATAGACAAAATAAATAGTGCAAAAAATTTGTGCAAAAAAAGAAAAAAAAATATGCAGGAAAAAGTCCTATACAAGCTGGTACTACACATTAGTTATCCAAGTTATTGCAAGTCTTGCTCAGATATTGCAGTACTGGTGACACATACAACCATATATAGATACAGGTAGCTGTTAACTTGAAAACTACCACATAATATCACAAGGTGGACCAAAGCATTTTGAGCTTTTAAGATGTAGAACTTACTGTAATAATAATGGATTACTCAAACGTGTGGCTCGAACAAAACACAACTCCGGGTATATTTTTGAGGAGGTAACAATAGTCTAACATGGCATAAAGCTCACAAGAATCAATTTTACTGAGTACCTTTTGTGACAAATTAATGATTAGGATTTGATTACATGAGGTGCACAATCAGGTATTTTGGTTAAGACAACAAGACAAATAGAAAATCATGTATTATTGTCACTATTTCCAAAACTTTAATCGCAAAAGAGTAGCTGAGGGTCGGCTGAAAATTTACGTCACAATTTTCTTAGAGCCCAGATGGCAATTTTTATTTGATCACAATTCATGTTTATAATGTCTTTAGGAGGAAAGTAGTCATTTGCTACTTCTGAAAATTGACATTTTGATGTGATTGGTTAAATCAACCTGTCACTCAATCCGAGCATGGGGGAAGCTGACCAATAGGAGGAGTGGGTGGGGAAAAGATCATAGAACTGCATAGAATAGTGATATAATAAAATCAAATAGATTTGATTTTTACCAAAATTACTTTTTTTTTTTTTTTTTTACCAAAATCTTTAGACAAACATGCGTCCTTACTGCAAGGGGGTTTCCATCTCCACAAACCTGACTCTTATTTTGCCTGGAGGAGGGCTTCTTTCTATTGAACAAGGTATAAAAGGTATTAATCTCCATGAAGGTGAGGTTTTAAATTTCTATTTCCATAATATAGTTGACATGTCACCACCAGAAAATTGCATACTATTACTTTAAAGTAGTACCATTTAATCAAATAAATGTAACTGAGTAAATAAACACCCTCTGAAAACATTTTTGGTACTGCAACTTCTCAACAGGTGCTGTGGTTCATCTTCTGCCCCGCTGGTCTGTGCGGAGTAGATAGAAGATGGCAGTTATTGGATGTCATTATAAATCAGCACTGAGGAGTTTTATTGGCTGGCCGCTTTAGTGCATATGCAGAGACAAGCTGCTGGTAAACCTCAGAAGTCTGCCTCTCGAGCTGCACTGGGAGAGAGGGGAGACAGGATGGGCCTCTTGGTTAATGGGGAAAGCAAGCGTCGGAGGCTGGCTGTGTTTTTGTAGCTCATCTGGGTTCGATTAGCACACGGCTGTGCTGTCACTGCTGGAGCGTGGTGTAGATAGAGGCATTATGGGAGATGAAGAACGTGAGATGGGAAGGGGTGGAGGGAAGAGAGTGAATGTACTTTGTACTTTTTCTTTAATCTGAGAAGTTTACAGGGAGAGTGATTAAAAGAGAGATGATTAAAATGACAAAAAAATCACATGTTTTGCTTTGGGAACTAGGTAATAACATTTCTCCTTTTATGCTATGTAAATTATTAAGTCCTCTTAAAATGTGTTGTATGTTAAAGGTGCATTATATAACATTTTTATTGGGGGGTTTACAGAAGTCTATAGTTTCTTATATTTATTCAATTACAGGGTTTTTGCATTCTTATTATGACTGGAGTCACCTCCAACTTGGCCTGGTGCTGTCATTTGTTTCCATGAAGATAGATAGAAGAGAGAACGTGGTGTGGAGCATTCCAGACAATGCAATAACATCTTCCTGGAGACAAGCAGCTGGCAGATCCTCCATCAGGAAACATACATAAAGCACCTTTAACAATACAGCTATAGAGGTGCACATTGACAGTACAATTAGTAGTACTTTCTACTGAAGTTATTAACACTCACAAAATTCTATTAATGTAATACTATGAATAAGTATCGGTACTTTAATGTTCTCCATTCCTGACATAAATGTCACATCACTTTAGCAGGATTCAGGATTAGTGATGAGCTTTGCCAATGTCACCCAAATCAGAATAAACCCTTTCATTCAGCCTTTTGTGTGACTGTAAACCATGGAAAAGATTAAGAAGGACAGCCTGTAGCAAAAAACATACAAAAAACAAAAACATGGTGGTAGGGCTAGAATCATTCAATTGCTATTTAAAACTGCACTACTTTTCTGGTGGAGGATCTGCCACCTGCTTGTCTCAAGGGACATGCTATTGCATTGCCTTTGTTCCACAGTGGCATTAAATCTATCTTGTATTTATTCAATTACAGGTGTTTTGTTTGCTAAAAAAAAATACCTTTAAAAACTACTAATCTAATTGTAGTTCTTTGATTCTTTCCTAAATGATTATTCAGCCTTACATGTGGGTTATCGTGCTCTCACCTCTGAAGCACCTCTCTGCCCTACTCAGCTTGTGCACTCTGCAGCCTGGCCCCTCACACTGACAGACACTTCCTGCACTGTACAAAGAGGAAAGAAAGCAGACACTTGTGGATATCTGCCTCCCTCACAGCTTTGAATGTGTGCTGCTCCCTCTGTCCTGGTGTCTGGTGTGTGTCTGTCAGTGGTGCTCAGGATAGGGGTCTCGTGTAACAGCAGTGAGGATCAAAGCTCAACATGAACAGATCAGAAGTTACAAGCTGCTTATGATTTTCCCTTCACTGATGGATGTAAACTATTTGTGTAAAATATTTTTGCCGGTAGCTGTTGGTGCAAAAATGTATGTAATTTTTAGGTGAAACTGCCGAAAGACATTTTTAGGTAATGGTATGATGTCTTTATTAATTTAACAGTGGAAACGTTGTGTAACCTTCTGGCTTTATAGCTGCACATGAAATTTGCAGGTCTGACCCCTGGTTGTCTCCATACATCAGATGATTTGCTCCATTGCTATAAGCCAATGTAGCCACTGCTTTATTTATTGTTTTAGCTATATAAATGCCAATAATTGCATGTGATGAAGATAGATAGCCAGAAAAGTTACTTAAGGCACAAAAATATTATATATTATATCAGAATTATTATTATTTTTTATTATTATATATTCATATTTTTAACAGCATTAAGGCTTTACTATAATAGCTAAAGATTAAAACCTGCTGTCCCAGTTTTTCATCTTTCTGAAACCACTGCATAGTATAATTGCAACAGCACATCTAAAAAAATACATGTTTTCGAATAGATAGTTTAGTAGCTTCTGAAATATCCTTTAAAAATGCAACAGATTGTGAAGCCTTGAATGGATGGAGAGATTTGATGCAAGTGCCTTTTTTTCTCCCTGTGTTTGGAAGTTAATCTGGGGCTTTTAGACATGGAGCTGATGAAGGATTTGAATGTTGTCAGCCCTCTTTAGCTTGTTGTGCCTAGACTTCGTGCAGACATGTTTAGTGGGTCAGGGACTCCACTGTGTTTATGGGACTGCTTGCCTCACTATCAGCACTATACACAACGCATGCATTTGGTCTCCACAGGGGGTAGGCTGCCCTTCTTCAGATAGGGCGCGGGGGTATAGGGGGCATATAGGGGTCGGCGTCTGAATAAATAAAAGCCTCTCTGATGGGACAGTGTTCAAAGCAGTGGTGACTGGCTGACATGTTTGTAGGAGACAGTGGTTGGAAATAGCACTACAAGGAGTCTGGCAATGCAGGACCTCTCTGACTGGCACTAGGAGAAGGAAATTTTGAGAAATTTTGTATCTTCATAGTTGTATTTATTTATCTATTTATTTATTTTTTATTATTCTTTTTTATTATATGCATATCTAAGTCTTACTGTCTATATATAGACAGTAAGATATTTGGCGGGCAACTACAAGAAGATAAACATTATAAAAAGCTTAAACTAAAAAGAACTATGTAGCTTATTATCTTTTCTGGTGCACTATGTGCTTGTTTCCATGGATATGTTATTGCTTGATCCCTAATATCCCACAGTATGTCATTAAATGTACATATCTTACATTTATTCAGATGCTGTTGTAGAGACAGAAAAAAGAGACATAGACATAAGTTTAACACCATACTGAGGAACATTACAAACAAAGCAATAACCATGGAAACAAGCAGGTGGCAGGCCATCCTCGAGAAAAGCTGCAAAGTGACTGGCACTATACAGAACAAAACACAATGCATTTTGTGTTTTGTTCTGTGGCGGTGTGGACACACGCAGCAGCTGCTCTCGGTCCCAATGTTACAGTTACAGTGTTTTCATGTGTTTTGTTGTGTGACAAATGACACTTGAATGACATTGACACTGCTGCTTAAATTACACCATTTGAGCTTTATTACGCTACACATTTTGGGTTTTATTTATTTACTTATTTGTATTATATACAAGCCTTTTGTACTTTTGCTATGGGTATATGTGATGTTTTAGTCATGGTGTTTATTGTCTTTTTTATCAGATGTTTAAGCTTCACTGTGGGCCTAGGGAGCACTGCAATTTCAAATCCTGTGTGTGCGACCTGTACAGCACATAATGGTTTTTGACAATAAAGCTGACTTTGAACTTTGAACTTTGCCACCAGTAACATATTCAGGCCCAGATTTTGTAATGTAAAAACAGCATTCTCAAGTGTATTCTCAAGGTATTGCACTCAATTTACCCAATGATGTCAGGCCTCTCAGACTACAATGTGCCTTTGTTTACAAAAGAAAACAGATGTAAGCATCTGGACTTTTGAGTTTACTGTTTACTCTAAGGTATGACTGACCACTCTGATATTTATAACTATGTTATGTCAGTGTTAGCTAATAATTGCTTGATTTACCGTATATGGTTTTGTAATTATATTGCATAATTAAGTATAACTTGACAGCTCTTTGTTTTAACTTCGTCATTCTCTCCTTTGGCCTGATTCTTTAATAAGGTCAATGGAAAATGAGCATTATGGAGTGTTTTGGCGACAGACCGGTGTCATTACAGAAGAATTCTCTATGGAGAATATGACTCTGAATGATGTCAAAGACCAACACCGCACCAGAGAGAGTCAAGGCTTTCCAGCTTTGTTCCTCTGCTCCTAAATTAGAATGAGTCATGATGAGGTGTAGGTTAAAAAACAATATTCACATACTGAAAAATACTTGTGTATCATGTTTTTTTGTACATGTTAGAATGGAAAAATCAATAACAGTTTTCTAGGCATTCAATCTTTGAATGACTCAGCAAAAGCGGGATTAAGTCAGTTTTTTATTTTGTCCTTTGCAACCAAAATGTCTTTCATGTTGCAAATAATGGTAGCAATGATTGTAGTAGATGTAGCAGCAGTAGTAGTAGTTGTTGTTGTTGTTGTAGATATAGAGTAGATGTTGTAGTAATTGTAGTAGTAGCTGTAAGTTATTGGTTTGGTAGTGGTAGTATAGTAGTACAGTAATCTATAGCAAGGCGAGATTCTGAAATCAACCGTGAGGCACAGCTTTTTTTTCCCACTGGTTTACTCTGGGCTAGGATCTCAAAAAAGATCCATGTTCATAAACCCACTCTCTCTGACATAACCCAGAACTATAAGGAAAAACATGCAGGGGTGATAAAGAACATTAAGGTGGAATTATATTATGTTTGTTCAAATATATGTCTGTGCAAACATTATGTAGTCCTGATTCCCTGATGAGATGGAATGACATTTAATGGGAAAATCCTGTTTCCTGTAGTTTTCTGTTCTGAAATACTGTATGTAATGTAACATAACATAACATGATAAGGCAACGAATATGAAACCCAACACAGCATGCTACCACATTATTATTTGATCAGAATAAGTAACTCAACCAAATGACTGCTCCACACCACTCCTTCATTGGATTACTTTTAGTGCACTGACATATACATTGGGAACAGCCCATAAGAACTGCAGTTTGAAAGGCTTTGGCCCAGTGCTTATAGTATCACAAGTCTATGCCAAAATTATGCCATAAAAACTTTGTTACTCACTTCACATATCATAATGTCAATGTTCATCTTTTATTAAAGGACCTCTACCTGATTTTTCCCATGCATATATTGTATAAGCAGCTGTTGAGGTTAAAAAAAGGCCACTGCATGCAACATAACAACAAAAATGTAGCATAATTTGTTTAAGTACAATCTGATCACTCATTCTAGTGTCCATTGTGTATTGGATTAAATTGTAACCAAATACGACCTGGTTGGAATGCAAAATATATATTATGTATTTTGGGCCCATATCTAACACTACATTCAGTTATTTCCCTCATGATGACACATATCCTACACAGAAAATGAAGTTCTGGTCTCATATTGTCCAGGGGAGACTGCGATCACTGGTAATTCCTCACATCTGCTTTCCTCATAAGAGCGCAATGCTTTATATGGTCAAACTATTCAACTGTTCAGCCTCTGCTCTTTCAACCGGATCATATCTCTTCACTCACATTTACTGCAAGATTTTCTCTTGGTTTCTGTTTCCAGTCACTTCATTTAAAATATTTGAACTTTACTTTTGAAATTGTTATGAATTATTATGAAATGGCATTTACTTAACGGTTACCACAAAGCAGAGTAGTAGGGGTGGGCGATATTGACAATGATGATATTCAGTCACAGCAATCCATCTGAACTCTGCTAAAACCTAAATATTGTGGTTTAGATTGAATCTGTCACAAAAAAAAAAAAAAATTGAGTCACATGAACAAACTCTACAGTAGGTTTGTAGGTTATAAGGCTGCACTTTAGTCCCAACTCAAACTTATTCTGCACTTTCCTGACACATTCCTAGCCACGGTGACAGGTTTTGAAGCACGTTTCAGAGACCAGAGTGGAGTTTTGCTGTTACTGTAAAGCTAATAACTCAAATAATAACAATAAATCTTACTATCTGCTTCACAGATGATAAAAATGCTTTATAATCAGATGCAGACACACAGCAGTCAGATTTTTAACCTAATCATTTACAATATAAATATGTTTCTTCTGTCTTGCCTCAAATATACAAGTGTCTAAATCTATAATTGTACATTTAAAGGCAAAGTAACGTTATTTTACAATCTGAGCCTTCTTTCGGTAATAAAACAAGTCGTTTGACTCACCCATATCACGTTCGTGTCATTTGGAGCTGTTTGAAGAAAGTTATGTTGTAGCGTAACCATTAGCATTTGTTTTCGGGGCATTACTTTGCGGTCTCCAAATAACACAAACTTTAGCACTTTTCAAATCATAGAAGCCCGATGTCTTAATGTAAGAAATCGTTTGAAGCAAAAGTGGCCTGTAATCCGAGATTTATCCATAGTTTTCAGCTTTGCGTTTCATGTTTGGGGCCCAGGCGCAGTCCGCGCATGCGCACTGGCGTCCTCATCTACTCGAAACTATGGCTAAATCTCGGATTACAGGCCACTTTTGCTTCAAACGATTTCTTACATTAAGACATCGGGCTTCTGTGATTTGAAAAGTGCTAAAGTTTGTGTTATTTGGACACCGCAAAGTAATGCCCCGAGCAAATGATACAGCACCATGTTAACGGATACGGGATCATTACTAGAACAGAACGGCTCAACATAAGTTCTGCGATACTGCTCCAATTGACAGAAAAATGCTATGGGTGAGTAAAACTACTTGTTTTATTGCCGAAAGAAGGCTCAGATTGTAAAAAAACGTTAATTTGCCTTTAAGGTAAAGATACGGTATGTAACTTTCTGGCGGTAGCATCTCACCTACATAATTTCATGGAAATAGAAAGCATTCTCATTGGAAATACGTATGTTTTATGCCATACTGTGGAATATTATAGCTAAAACAAACATAAGTAGGAGGCCAAGTGAGAGTTATTTTGGGGAGAAACTCACTCATAGTAAGGAGGTATGTTTTGCTAAATTCTTCTGCACAATAAAGACAACTGAAATGAAAAAGAAAAATGCATACTGTTGCTTTAAAATAATTTAGACTTTATTTTAGATTTTTGATTTATGAACACTTTTTTAAAAACTTGTTTTGAATGCCAAGCACTTCAAAGCCACTATAACTCCAATAATGCTTAAATATTTAGAGTAACTGCGTCTATTATTAATTTCACTTTGCCACAACATTTGTATTTATTGATGCATATGCACTCTTGAGATTTCTAGGAGACATTTTGTTGCGACAGTTAAACAACCACAAACCCTACATACCCCATTGTTCTCCTTGGAGGACACTTGATGTTAACATTGTTTTCTTTTTCCCTGCAAAATCCGTCACTTTACCTCAGCCATCTATACCGCAAGGGCCAAATCCTGTATGTGTTTGTCTCGTGCTCGACCGTGTTGCCATAGCGACTTGTGTTAGTGGAAAGTGCATCTCCTTCGAAAAGAATAAGGCGGGCACGCATTATGCATATAGCGCTGTTGCTTCTTTACTATTAATGCGTATAAATATTTATGCGCTGTAGTGAGAAGAGAGCGAGTCCTGCAGAGAGACCAGACATGAGCTGATGAAGTGCTACCTCTTAGACATTTGTGACTCTGTGTGTGACTGTATCTCCCACATTATATGGAAAGCTTTGAAAATCACTGGGGGATGATAATAATGTATAAAGTACTATGGGGGGCTTCATGTACTAAATCCAAGTTCATCAAACGGTGGTACATGTATTAGTAATATGCAAGCTCCTTCAGGTGGCTCTTCAGTTTGTGGTTTTGCCTAATTTTGAGTTCATTTTATATACTTTTTTTGTTCTCCTTTGGTCCATTTCTTGTTTAGAACTACAGTGGAAATTACGTGGTCCACTTTTAGACCTGATTTAACCTTAGATTAGGCCTGGAGTAGTCTTGTAATATATTTGGTTTAGGTCTGGTGGTTCTCAGAAAGCCAAATCTTTTCTTTGGTGGTACTTGGTGTGAGAGGTATGAGCGCCACTGTTCTAAATGCATTCAACTTTCGTAACCATCATGGTAGTTTTGCATCAGTAATGTAAAAGGAAATTCATTTACTAATCAGTGCTTTTTAACTAATGAATTAGAATTCAAATATTAGTCACGAAGAGATAAACAATAGCCTACAATTTCTATAAATTTTTACAACCCATGGCTTTGCTACATTTGAAAATAAAACAATAAAAGTATTAGCAAAAAGACAGATTTCTTTTTATTTTTTAGACATTCGTGACTGGCTGCATATTTTGAGTGGTAGCTGAATCAAATATGTTTTTGTGAATGTAACAATGGCTGTTACAACGGAATTTTCCATAGGGGATAATCAATTTGACATACTTAACTTCAATGGTAGTCCCTGTTCTGTACATGCTGGTAGCCTTTACTGTAAACTCCAGACTGCAGATAGTGTATTCTTTCTACAGTTGTCTAAATTGAAATGGAATTGGTTTGTTTGAATGTTGAAATAATTATGTAGAAATTGTTGCAGTAATTTTGTACTGAATGTGTGTATTGATTCGCAAAGCACCCAGTTTGCACCCATAGAAACGCTCGGTATAGATGTCCAATATACTTTCACACCTCAGATATTCACGCTCGACAAGATGCACAACATCACACACTCCTTTATAACATATATTTTTGTATTCCGTTCTTGAAAAACAATCCTTTTAACAGAAGAGTTCCAGACTTACATGAAATACATCCTTGTCTATAAATGGAACTCAGTGGATACAAGGTCACCCTGTCACTTTCCGCTGATGTTTGAGATCTATATTTTATCGGCTGGAGTGCTGCGGTTGTACGGTATTTCATGGTTCATTCTTTTCCTCTAACACACACATCCTCTTTTGTCTTTGTTCCCTCTCTTAACATGTCCCTCCAATCCAAAACTATTATTCCTGTTCTAAGTGTAAGGATAGCCGCTGCTCCCGGAGGGCACAGGAGCTCTATGGCAGATTAAATCAAAAGCTCTAAGAGAGAAGAGGAGAATCTGGTCTATTATGGTTCATTTGCATTCTCTGCTCCTCTCTCTTTTCTCTGGGCTTCACAATCTCACCGTGCCATAATGACTCATTGAAACAGCTTTGATAATCCTTTAGTACTATGAATTAAGTAGCCATCGGCGCCTGGTTCAGAGGAGAGAGGTGAAAAGCAGAGTAGTCCCTTTATGTTGTATTTTATGGCACATTGTTATTTAAGCTTTAAGAACTTTAATGCTTTCATAGGTTAACTGGGAATGTATAAGCTTCTATTGTTTCATTGTTCACCTCCACAGTGGTGCAGCACTTAACGACTTCTGCTAATGCTTTATAAACCTATCAGTTATTTCTTATAAGAGATGTTAAAAAGTAGCTCTGAACATGACTTTAAGATTTAAAAAAAAAAAAACATATGTAGAATTGTGTATTTGTGGTTCAGAGGTCAACTATCCAATATAGCAGTGTGAAATGTAAGCTGTAATGAAAATGAATCAGGTGTATTGTTATTTAAAGATCCCATGACATGGTATGTCATGGGATGTATGTTGATGCTTTTATATGGCTCCTTAAAGGGACAGTGTGTAAGATTTTTACCCGTTAATTACTGAAATTGAAGATACCCATTCAAAAATACATTGTTTTCCAAGCCTTTTCACTTCCATCATGAAATCAAAGTATTCTTTTGGACTTAGATATAGTCACATAAAAGGGGGATCTTCCCCATATAGAGGCAGCCATTTTGAATACGAGAGCCGCAGAAGGACATTTGGGCTCATCCTTCGCCGAGGCTCCTGCTAATAGCTGCTCATCCGCGCTGCATATGGGAGCAGAGGAGCGAAGGAGAGAAGGGGAAGGGGAGGGGGGAAGGGGGGAGCCTCGTGTAAACAAGCATGCTGCTGTATCACACATCGTAATGGATATAACACGTATTTTGGACTAAATTGTTTTACTGGATTTTATTCGCTGGATCCTTATGGACAGATTGAGACCAAGTTTATGGTGAAATACAGAGTTTGACCTGTGCAGAGCCTTCAAAGGTAAGCTAACAAACCTCGTTTTGTGCTTTTCTGTATAAAAGCCCCATGTGCTCGGGGAGTGATTGTTTTGCAGGGAAATGAATTGCATAGTCAAAAAGAGGAGACTGTAAGGTTTCATTTGATGTGTAGATTGTCATGAATCATGATCGGGATTGTGTGTTTTCATGCGAAAAGAAAAAAAAAAAGTTTTATGTATACAGCGGCGTGGGCACGCGAGCTCTCGGCGCTACGGCGCGCCCGGGTGACCCTCGAGGTCTGCCATAGCCAAAAGAGGAAGTGGAATAGCTACTAACCACCTATGCGCCACGAATCCTACACACTGTCCCTTTAATGGTTCCCTAATACTGTAAATGAATCCTTCTTCAAAATCAACACTCAGTGCATGAGAAACAGAGATAAGATTAGAAAGAGTCATAAATGTCACTCTGGAACACTCCATTATGGGCGTTGTTGCTTTAATGCAAATGAGGAGGACAGAGATGGCCTATAGTAGGGGGTGGGGGCGTGGCCAAGCTCTCCGCTCCGCTCTGTGACCCACTTCCTTGTTTTTGCACGGGGGGAGAGATGAGAAGCCCTCCATTGAAAAATAAACACATTTCCACAGAAAATAAAATTAAACCACTGCTGTTTCAGATATCCACAGGCTCAGATAAAGGACTTCCGAGCCTAGAAACACTCGAAGTTCCTCCAGGCAAAAAAAAAAAACGTATTTCGCATTGCGTAGCTCCTCCACAGTCCAAACTCTCTGGGCGTGATTTACAGAGATGCTGAGTACAGACAGACGGGGGTGGAACTGCATTTGCATTTCTTTTTTCGATCTGACGTCAATAAGGTGCCTTGTTCAAAATCGCCCGTTTGAGCTCTGATTTTTTCTAACGCAGAAAATCGCAAATGCTCAGTTTAGACATTTCGCAACTTTTAACCATGGGGGGGCTAAACAGGGTAGGGGAGCTCACATTAAAGTTCAAAAACCTCAGAAAGTGAAAATTTCATGCCATGGGACCTTTAATATTGCAGAGTCAAATGGTTAGAGTGGTTGGTGGTTCGAACCCCACTCGTACAAGTGCATACTATTGTTGTGTCTTTGTGTCTGTCAGATTACTCAAGGCAGCACTGGGTATAGAAGTAAATATCTCACCACAGAGAGTAAATGAATGGTGCATTGTAACTCAGTATAAATTTAGTTGTTATAATTGTTGGTATTTTCTTTTTTTTTATGCAAGCTCAAGGGCCCTTTAAAGTAAATACAGCTTTTGAACTACTTTCCTTCTGTAAAGCTTTCCACATCTTGTTTTCATTCCTCCTTCTGCAACAAATAGCCTCACCCACCCTTCCCGTTCAGAGTCTTATATCAGGTCTAATGACAGTGCTGTGGACTAACTGCAGGTTAAGCCTCTAATAACACAAATGGCTTTATAAATAGTCTTGTTACATGCCCCGGACTCTTGGGTGGTATCTTTAGACCTGTGTTGAAATAATTCGCTGTAGTTTTTCCAATAGCTTGCACATATTTACCCCCTCGCCAGGAATAGAGGAAGCGGCTTTCATTATTAAACAAGACCCTGTGGCGCCGCGCGTTTCTATCGTTAGCAGTAATTAACAATGCACTTTCCTTCCAGATAAACACTTTTTATGGCGCGCAGTTCAAGCTGAAACAAGGTGAGTACTTCAGGTTCACTTACATCTTAAGACTGATGGAGGTTTTCCCATACGCTGTTTCAATCCACTCTAGTTTGATGTTTCTGTCAGTATCAGAGAGTCAGAGCAAATTGAACATTCAACCTAAGGGAATATAAATACCACATCAAAAAGGCAATCTCTTTTTTCCATTATTAAAGATGTGTACACTGGCAGTCTCCCGCGATCACTGGTTTGAGGATTTGTGTTTTAAAATGAGCTTTTATACACATGAAAGTGGCATTCAGGTGTTTCCCACGGAGCTCCCCACTGGGCCGTGACACTGAGATGGGAAATGGGATGTCTATTTCTATACCTATGTTGTTAAATCTAAATAAAAGAGCACATATGTCTCCAAGGTTTATTGGGGAGTCTTTATATTTAATAGGTGTTTGCACAAACCAGCAGGTAACATGCAATTTTGTAGATATTTTAGATCCAGGTTTACACTAAAAGAAGACAGTGTTATTTTTGGTGGTAGGAGGCTCTTACAACGGACTATTCCACCTTTTCCACAGAACTGAAAAAGTGGCTGTGGAATAATCAAAACTGCCAGCACACACCACGTTAACCAGCAGGTTATACAGTAGTGAATCCGTTAATCCGTTAATACAGCATTGAAATCAAATATAAGAATTATGTTTTTATGTGTTATTGTTATTGTGAATGATATGGTGTGTAAATAGTACATGGATGTGTGTGATTGTGTGTTTTGGGTTAATGTTAGTGGGTGTATATTATGTTTTGCTGTGTTACTGCGTAATGAGATGTGTGTCAAAGTTAAATGTGTGATGCTGTGTGTGTGTATGTGTGTGTTTTAAGAGAGAAAATCTTTGATTGCTTTTATTGATATAGACCGTTGTTTTTTTATCCATGTAACCAGGGACTGCGGATGGAAATTAGCTTTGTAGCTATACTCTGGTGCAGAACATCTCTGTCTTTGTACATAATGTCTCTGTACATTGTCCCTTCAAATAAAGACTAAACTAAACTAAACTAAACAAATCTTTCTTTGTTTCTATCTATCTATCTATCTATCTATCTATCTATATCTATCTATATCTATCTATATATATCTATCTATCTATCTATCTATCTATCTATCTATATATATATATATATTTATTTATCCTTCTATCTTTGTATATTGTTCTGTTATCTATTTATCTGTCTGTCTGTCTGTCTGTCTGTCTGTCTATCTATGTATCTATCTATCTATCTATCTATCTATCTTTATCTGTCTATCATCTATCTTTTGATCTTTCTATCTTTCTATCTATCCCTCAGAAGATTAACGAACATTAGACAGTGCACTCAACCCAAATGATTCAAGGTTAAATGGTAAAATCAAACTCTCCACTCCATCTTGTCCTTGTCTGAAAATAATTAAACCACTTCCCGCGCTGTCTGATTTATGATGCGATTAACCACGTGAATCAATCACCTGTGAACACCTCTCCTCGTGTCACATGACAAGGCTGACAAATGAAAGTGTCACATGACCGGGACCCACATGACCCCCCCCAAACAAATAATAATCAAACATGGCCCCCCTTCACTCCAGTTAGTGGGACAGAGCTGGCCCCGACCTTATGTACACAAACAGGTGTTCACGCAGAAATATTGTCAGTTATGGAAAATGTGAAAGAGTGAAAATGTGTACTCATGTAGAAGTGCAATTATAGTGCTTAAAGGGCCTGTATGACACAATTTTCTTATCTATGTTATCTATGTAATGTTGTTGCCTCATCAAAAACATACCTGGAGATTTGTTTACACACAAATCCTGCATATTTAGACAGAAAACACTCTGTTCCACTTTGTGATATCATGTGCTAATAGAGGAAGTGTTGCACTGTGTTTTTAAACTCTATAGCCCTGGAACTGCCTGTCTCTTCTGATCAAAAGGTAAAAGGTAGCTGTTAACTTGAAAACTACCACTACATGACATCACAAGGTGGAACAGAGCATTTGGATATCCCAACAGACTAATAATAAAGCATTACCTGTGTTTGAATGAAACAAAACATAACTCCAGGTATGTTTTTGATAAGGTAACAACATTATAACATGGCCTAAAACTCACAAGAGTCAATTTTGTGTAGTACAGGACCTTTAAATAATACATGACATAAGTAAAAAGCACTGCAGCTAAATTTACTCAATTTACTAAACATTTACTGAATTGCAGTAACTGTTACTTTCCACGTCCTATGGTATGGTTGTGTTGGAAAGATAATAGTAAGTACTGGTGAAGAGGAACTAAATTGTATGTCCATAATGCAGTCAGATAAACTGGGCTTATCAACATACAATTATTAGCAGCTGATAATACAGGGAAAAGGGACATTTCAGAACTGGCTGTAAACAATCTAACTTTCTATAGTGTTTAGTTTTCTTATCTTTCATTTGTTCTAGTCACTGTATTTTGAAGGAATTTACATTAACTACTTGAATTGGTAACTTTTATGCCTGGTTATCCCAAAAAGGAGCCTCTCTGGCATATACAAGTGAACTCACATCCTACTGTGGCTATAAACTTGATGTCATTATTGGTACTTTACTTGGTTGCCATGTTGAGATGGTTGCTACAGCAAATACAACAGCTTGTGAATTTGTGAATCTGTATTGAACTGGGTCCTAGTTTATTCATATGTAAAATGAATAGAAAATAGTGGATTTCAGACATTGCAGATATGTTACGGACAGGCTCACTTCTTTAGCGGCCAGAACATCACCAAACATCACAAATACAGTAGCTGTTCGCCCACACACTTTCTGTTAGAGAAAACAGTTCAACTCTGTGTAAACGTAAGACTTGTGTTTCCATGGTGTTTAGTAGCAGCCAGCGGAGACGGAGAATGACAATTAACATGCACATCGTTGTTGACACACACATGAAAAACATGCTTTTGTCTAATACTATCTTAAAATGTTTCAAGCTCGAAATATGCTCTAAACAGACTTAAATATACTGGCTTCTTTTCATCATTTATTATTTTTTTCTATAACTTATTTTGGTAGTGTATTGCATAATTGACTATAAGCCCAGTCAGGTATTAGATTTGCTCATTTGCTCATGAAATTTTTTTTTGTTTTTGTATAGAAAATTAGAGATGGCCCAATATGGAATTTCTTTTTTAGTCAATATGATACCCAATATATTTTATACTTCTGTAGTATTAAAGGTGCACTGTGAATATGTGTGAAACATTTTCTGGTGGATAGTCTGTCACCTACTTTTTCCATGGCGATATTGCCTGGAATGTCGATATTGCCAAATCACATGCAAGATCTGTGGAGAGGCAAGCCCACTCACAGTAAGAATGCAAGTTTTAGGTAAAAAAAAAAAAATAAATGAGTAAATGCAATATGGATACATTTAATGTCATACTGGGACATTTCTAACCAATAATAGCATCTCCATGGAGACAAGCATGTGGCAGACCTTCCACCAGAAAAGTTACAAAGTGCACCTTTAAACCAACACTTTTTAACCTGATTCTAGCATAACTTACAAATTGTCACAATGTTTGGTAAAAACGACAAATGAACTTTTATATAAATATTTAGGCCGGCAAAATCTGTTCTTGTAAAAAATACAGTAGTTGTCCATATTGTCCATTCCTATGAAAACGAATCCTAACAGGCGGTGAGAATGAGACCACATGAAACGTGTTATGTCTGCGCGCCCCTCTTAGCTCACGTCACCATTGTAAAGACACACATATTTGCTCATTTATCCGTGAAAAACATGGACAGGCCTTACAGTCAGCTCATGTGTTTTGTTTTGGATTCTGCTCTTCAGGTATTAGCGCTTTGACATCTGTACATGTGAACTGTGATGTGCACATGTGAACACAAGTAGTAGAGCCTATAATCACATGGTACCGGACTCCGGTTTCTAGTATAATGGAATATAAAATGACATATACAATTTCTGGCACAGTCTGTCACAATAACACATTTTGAAGTGTGATGTTTCCACAGGTTTAAGTAAACCTTTATTATTAGCGCAGAGTTTAAAAACACAATGGAGCTTTTCCTTTATACATACAAACAGCTCTGGAAAAAAAATAAGAGACCACTGCAAAATTATCAGTTTTTCTGATTTTACTACTTATAGGTATGTGTTTGGGCAAAAGAAACATTTTTGTTCGAGTCTATAAACTACTGACAACATTTCCCCCAAATTCCAAATAAAAATATTATCGTTTAGAGCATTAATTTGCAGAAAATGACAAATGGTCAAAATAACAAAAAAGATACATGTTTTCAGACCTCAAACAATGCAAAAAACAAGATCCAATTCATTTTAAAACAACATAATACTAATGTTCAAACTTAAGAAGAGTTCAGAAATCAATATTTGGTGCAATAACCCTTATTTTTAATCACAGCTTTCATGCGTCTTGGCATGCTCTCCACAAGTCTTTCAGATTGTGCTTGGGTGATTTTATTCCACTCCTGGTGCAAGAACTGAAGTAGCTCAGCTTTGTGTTTGTGTTGGAATTCAACAGACGCTGGAATGGAATGGCTGTAATACATGTAGAGATGCTGATTTCAGAAAAAAATGCAGTGGTCTCTTATTTTTTCCAGAGCTGTACATGACATTACAAGGTGGAACAGAGCATTTTTCTGTTTGAGAAAGTTAAACATGTGAATGAAACAAGATTGGTCATAATAAAAGTTATTTTTTCAATTATTGCAGTGCAGAAAAATGATTGCTGTACTAATTTCTGTGTAGACACTTCACTGAGCGACAGGTGCATTGGACGAGAGGCACTTAATTGAAAACGTTTTTACAAAGACTCCTGCACACTGTCTCACTCTGGGATCACTTTTAGCACAACATTTCAATCCCTCTGATCTTCCTCAGAAAAATGAAAAAAAAAAAAAAAATCCCCACTAGTACAAAGAATAAGTACCAACTATAAATACTGACCTCCAAAAAGGACCATTCCATCTATCTTTCATTGAACAATAAGTCGATATCAATTAAAAAAAACCTTGACAAGCCTATGACTATGTTTGTACAGTCACTCTGAGGAGGAAGGATGATCTTTTATTTTTGCTCTCTTGTCGCCTCTCAAGTATTGGGCAGGTGTTCTGGTGCAACATGGCCTTATATTCTTCCTTATTGGCGACACAGTACACACATAAGTCCCTGATGCTCCCCCTAGGCCCGGGCAAATCTTCGACAGTAATGAGAACGGGGATAAATGCGCCACATCACCAGCTGAGCCCCCCAGCTCCTGTCAGCTTTAAACGTGCATACAGCCAGCGGCCATGCAGTTGCTAAGGAAGTACTGGTTTCTAAGCAGGAGTTGGCAATGACATATCCCCAAAGTTGATACAGGAGATTGGATACCACTGGAGTTGATTTCTGAGATGCATCTATAAAGTATTTCACTGATGAATTCTTGTTCTCTAAAGGATTGGAGGGAAAGACTTGGGAATTTGTGAAAAAGCAGTGACAGACAAATGAAAGATCAAATTTGAAAGTGGGTTATAGTTATTTGAGGTGTTACCCCATGAAAGTCAGTCACTTTATTTTGATGTCATAACATATCCTTGCCTTAGAGAACATTTCACAATATTCTTGTATTTTTGAATGCCATGAACTGGAGAGTATCCATGGACTTCAGTGATGACAAATTAGGACCATTGTCATAACCATTAACAATTTAAAAAATGGTATAGAATGGTAAAACGTACTCAGAATGGCACCCATGGCAGATTTAAACTATTTGGTTTGGTATCATTAAAAAAAATGTCTTGTCTTTCATCTAAGTCCAACTGATATTCATTTGCAGCAGATGTCATTAACATTCCCTGGGGGTGTGATGCTATCACCAAGCTCTGTTACTCAAGTTAGACTTTAAAGGGACAGTGTGTAAGATTTTTACCCGTTAATTACTGAAATTGAAGATACCCATTCAAAAATACATTGTTTTTCAAGCCTTTTCACTTCCATCATGAAATCAAAGTATTCTTTTGGACTTAGATATAGTCACATAAAAGGGGGATCTTCTCCATATAGAGGCAGCCATTTTGAATACGAGAGCCGCAGAAGGACATTTGGGCTCCGCCTTCGCCTTCAGCAAAGCTCGTGGTAGCACCGGAGGCAAAGCAGGGGAGCGCGCAGGAGAGAAGGACAGAGGGAGAGAGGTGCGGGTGGGGTGGGGGGAGGCTCGTGGTTTTGGGTAAACAACAAGCATGCTGCTGTATCACACGTCGTAATGGATCTAACACGTGTTTTGGACTAAATTGTTTTACTGGATTTTATTCGCTGGATCCTTACGGACAGATTTCAGACCAAGCTTATGGTGAAATGCTGAGTTTGACCTGGGCACAGCCTTCAAAGGTAAGCTTTGTGCTTTTCCGTTTTGTGCTTTTCCGTATAAAAGCCCCATGTGCTCAGGGAGAGATTGTTGTGCCGGGAAATGAATTGCATAGTCAAAAAGAGGAGACTGTAAGGTTTCATTTGATGTGTAGATTGTCATGAATCATGATCGGGAATGTGTGTTTTCATGCGAAAAGAACGGGGGACCGCGTTTTATGTATACAGCGGCGCGCGGTTCGTGCGCGGGTACGCGAGCTGTCGGCGATACGGCGCGCCCGGGTGACCCTCGAGGTCTGCCGTAGCTAAAACAGGAAGTGCAATAGCGACTATCCACCTATGCGCCACGAATCCTACACACTGGGGCTTTAATCTGTATTATGTTTTATCACAATTTGACCATAAAGAACTGGTTTAGCCGGAACTAGAACAGGCGAGCCGATTTGTGCTGTTAAAAGAATCTTTTATGCACAATTCATAAGCATTAGCCAACAGTTTTTCAGTTAGTCACTATCACCTATTTGTGAAAATCAGACAACTAAATATGACCATGAACGCTCATATTGATCACAGGGTCCTGAAAATGTGTTTAAATCCATTTTGACTATCTTAAAACTTTTTTGGCTGTGTTTGAGTCAATCCCGCTCACAGTGAGAATGTTTTTCACGTATTTTTGGGCAATAAAAACACCAACAACTAAATTTCCACGGAGTATTAACACAGTACACATTTTAAATGAACAACCTCCGCAACATCATTGTTATTGCATGCTCTCCCTTCTCTAAGACCTCAGCAGATGTGCCTCTCTGAAACTCATCCAGAAGCACACATTCATGTTGGTTATAATTATTATAAACTTAACGCTGCCATATTTTCCTCCAAGTTGGAGCCAATTTAATTTTGCCTTCTGTGGGCATGCCAAAATATTAGACATTGGTGTGGCTAGTCCAGACAATATTAGAATTTGGCCAGAAGAATTTGTTTGAGCATCTGGAGAAATGGCAAAAATGTTAGAAATCAAATTGCTTTAATGTAATTTGGATTCCACAGAGTCACTATAATGTCTGCTTGCCTTGAATAATAACAGGAGTGCATATGACTTATTAAGGAACATTTCATAGTAGTTTGAACTGCATGCTATATTTTGTTTTAATGTAGACTTTATCTGCCAGGTCTTTCTAAACTAAGAAAATGTGTGTGTGAGCTGGAGAAACCGCAGAGCTCCATACCTCTGTTGTAAAAGTAACCACAGCCCCTGATGGAGGACGTGGCTCTGCAATAGAATTACACCAGAAGGCAGGACAGTAAAGCAAGAGACTATGGAAAACGCTCGAAGGCAGGAACTCCCATACCAAGATAATATTAGTCTTTCAAAGTATTATCCTTAATGGACTAATTATGGAACTTCTGAACCAAGAATTATAGTGACACAAAAAATGTTTGTACGGGGAACTGATTTTTGTTCCCCCATGGCAGGTCCCCATGAATTGAGTATGTGTGTATACAGGTTTTAGTCCTCTCAACGTAATAAACACCCACTAACTAGATCTAAATTGGGACTAAACCTGGAATTAAATCTAGACTAGACCCGGATTAAACCAGGACTATAACAGAACCACATCGAGTCTACATCAGGGCTTAAATGGACTCTAGACAAATGTGAACAAAGTCCATGATTAATGACCAGGATTATGAGGACTACTCAACCCCTTATCTAGAGCTATTGATTTGGGCTTGGACCGGACAAACCAGTGTTAGTGTTGAATTAATCTTAAATTAAATTGTGCAAAAATTAAATAAATAATTAAATAAATAAATAAACAAATAAAAAACCCTCCAGATGACTAAAATGGCTTGACAGATCCCTGCATAAGAACCTTGTATCTCCAACTGTACCCTTCCCACGTTCTGAGCCTCCATGCGGACACTCAGATATGGACGATAACTGCAACTTGTAGGTGTAGTAGTAGCGGCGTAGTTGGAGGAGGGGATGTAGCGGTCGCTCTGGCCTACTTTCCTCCATCACACCGCTCTATTCTCCGGGGAGCCACGGAGGTATAGAAGAGGTTCAGCCACGCTTGGCCTGTCACTGCAACATGCCTGAGACATCTCTGAGGGGGTAGGGCTGTCAGCACTCACTGTTCTGGAATGAGGGGCAACAAACAGATTCCACAAATACAAGACTATAAATACTCAAATACGATAAAGTTGATATTTTTGGACTTGGGAGTACTTTTGGAACTGGATTGTTCTTTGTTCTTTATGTCTAACTTTTTCAAATTAGTTTTCTGATGCCATTACCTTTGCAGATAATCCCTTTTGAATTTTATATGTTTGCATTAAAAGTAATCCATATAAATCACATTTTTAGTGTATGATTATTTCCTTGATTGTATTTTCTTTATAAATATACATAGACAGTATTGGAGAGGTTTTTTTTCCAATGAATTTAATTTTAATTCACAGTTTAATAACACTGAGTAAAGCAATAGAATGGAGATGATCGGGTGGCGGATTCTCCATTAAAAAGTAACACAGTGCACCTTCAATCATCTAAGTTGTAATATTCACTCGCCTTAACCAATAAAATAGTTTTGTATCTTTGTTTTGTCTGTCACTTTTGAGTTTCTAGTAGTACAGCTCTATTTGAACAAGTTAAGCTAATTTTAATGGTCCAAATTTGGTAATGGCTGGTACATACAGTATGTTTCATTAAAAAGTGATTTAAGTGATTTGAGTAATTTGTTGTTTAGTGAAGTATTTCAATGACCACTATAGACTCCTCTTATACTTACGTTTGTTGTTGTACATTTGCATTATTTCTCATGCGAATTCCCATAGCCTGCAGATGTTGGTGTTGAGTTGGAAATTCCTATAAAAGGAACCATAAAAAATTCCACATAGATTGACACGAAGAGTGGTTCCCCCCACGTTCCACTCTCTTCCCACTCATATCCCGGGGCTTCGGCTGTCACCGGGCTGAGCTGGAGCAGGTACACATCCATTCGTAATCATTATGGTGGGAGAGGGAGGGAGCTGTGGTCTCTCTTCTACAGGTGTGCAAGAACAAAGAGCCATATGGGAAATGTTATACTGAAAACTTAAACAGTACAAAATTAGCCCAATTCAGTACAGTCACATACCCATCTTATGCATTCAGTTACATTGTGACAGTTAAAGCTGCACTATGTCGTAAATGTTCTACAGTATGGCATAAATTGTGACTGGCATTTATTCTGTTACCTGTGTTTGTATAACTTACCTTAAAAAAATCATTACACATCTGACCTGTAGGCCTCACCTGGTGGAGATGGATAAATTTAATGCCATACTGTGCAATATCCTAGGAAAAGAATTAACATCTCCATGGACCCTCCACCAAAAAGTTTCATAATGCACCTTTAAGATACAACATTTATGGTAAATGGTCACATCTTTGTATAGCGCTTTTCGATCTTCAAGGCACCCAAAGCGCTTTACAACAAGGAACCACTCACCCATTCACGCACATTCACTCAAACTCAAATCAAATTAACTTTGTAACTTGGAAATGGGATGAATTATGGATTAAACTGCACAGTTCACAATCACATACACCTTTCTGTATAGTCTACTTGTACACAGTGAATTATCACAATTATATATATTTTTCACTTTCTTCCAGTTACTTATACTTATCCCTGTTACCATGGGAAACAGTCCACTAAGAGTTGTCAAGTCGAAGGTTATTGTGGATAAAGATTC
The DNA here is from genome assembly GCA_036785185.1 of Paratrypauchen microcephalus. Taxonomy (NCBI): domain Eukaryota; kingdom Metazoa; phylum Chordata; class Actinopteri; order Gobiiformes; family Gobiidae; genus Paratrypauchen; species Paratrypauchen microcephalus. Next base: position 2,546,680 of record JAVJIX010000123.1, on the reverse strand, counting down.
TTCATTAGCACTCATCTTGTTAAAGAGAGTGATGCCGGCACTGCACACCTCTTTATATTAGACAGATGGTCAGAGGCAGATGGTAGCGCATGAAATTCACCTCACAGCAACAACCACTGTTAACTCCGACTGGTGAGTGTTCATGGGCCCCTTTGACGCACTGCCAATCAATCAAACGCACCCTTCATTTGTTTTTATTTCTCCCATTGCAACCGTTTGTGCTTATAATAATTTGCTAATATCTTATCTAATCAACAAAGGGGTCCAAAATTAGTGTCATTTTTGTAGTAGCCAAATTTAGCTAAACTTCAGAATTATACATTTTGTGGAATACAGTTAAAAATACAGTAATAAATGCTTATGGAATAAAATAGTTGGTTAAATACTAAAACTTGTTAGACTTTCTGTGCCAACCATAGCAATCCCATCAGTATTTTTTACTGATAGAAGATTCAACTTTTTGTAGAAACAACTGCATGGGACTTTCTAATGGAGCTGTTTTTCCACAAAGCTCCATGTTAATATTGGAATTGCGTCTCTTTTACACAATAACGAGCTACATTTTCATTCAATTCTGGCATTCCACATTTCACACCTGGTTTCTCTTCACGTCTTATCGTTAACGTGTGTATACAGGTCGATGTAAGCAAGAATGGTGCCTTCTGCTGTCCACAATGGAAACAAGACTGTTGTTATGTCATGGTTCATTATCAGAGTAAGAGAGGGAGCTAAGTGGGCATTGTTAACAGTTCAAACTAAATACGTTCTTTACTTGTGGTTCAAAATCAGCTACAGTCTCTATAAGTCAGACGCCCTAACTAATTCCGTTCTCTATTTTTATAGAGTCTTGAGACAAAGAGCCCACTGACTTACAATCCTTTGAAGCTGGATACAACTTGCATAAACGATCTACCATTATAATTACACAGAGCTTGTTTCCAGACAATTAAGAGAAACATTGCCCCAAGTCAAATACTTTAGGTGAAAACACATTACGAGTCAAGCTATAAAATGGAAGCTTAACAACAGAGCAGACAGCCTACCCAGTGAGAGTGTGGGGCTCCCTGTACTCATTTTGGAGAGGGTCCCTGTCCCAGTTTGATTGTAGTCCAGAGGACGGAGAGCCGGGTTGCCCTGATGCCCCCTGACAGATTGGGGCTGAGGGGTGTGCCTTGCCCTCTATGCGTGCGTCTGTGTTTACTCATGTATTTGAATATCTTTGGGGATGCTGCATTTCTTCACTGTAATAGCAGGAACCTGGGGAATGAGACCACCGTAATGTTGTTTATTTGTTTAAGCCAATCAAATCTCATCATGTTTTCGATCATGTCTTCCTGCTGCGATTTCCACCCAAGCTTTTCAAACAAACCAAATGGCTTTTTAATAGTGCTTTTGCTCATGTGAATCTAATTCCAACAATAATTGATTAATCACTGTGTTTTTTTTTTTTTTATGTAGCAATAAAACAACAATTAAGGGGAGCGTTTTGGGGTTTGTGTAGTGTGGCTCTTACCTTTAGGGGGCACAAAATGAAAACATAAATGGATACACTAAAGCAGAATACAATATTGTTATTTGAAATATTATAGCATGAAAGTACAATTGTGCAAGCAGTAACACTTCTGGCTGTGACCTTTGAATCACAAAATATTACACTGGCTGCTTAGGTATTACATCTATCATCTTTGGAATAATATTTTATGGATGTTTCAGGTGTACTGGGGTTCAACAGAAAAAAAGTTTCACTATTATTATTCTTTACAATTATGATGATTTTCTATTGGGAGCTCCCACATCAAAACCAGTACTAAGCCCAGAAGTAATCAGAGAAGCAATCCAAGTCTACATCATGATTGGTACCAAACCAACTTTCTTTGTAACATACACTTTTGTATTGAAATCAATTGAGTGTAAGACATTTTCTGACTTTTTACATTTTACAGCTACAGCCTTTGAATATTTCCACTAAAAAACCCTTAAAGGAAAAGTAACGTTATTTTACAATCTGAGCCTTCTTTCGGTAATAAAACAAGTCGTATCACGTTCGTGTCATTTGGAGCTGTTTGAAGAAAGTTATGCTGTGGCGTTTCTGTTAGCATTTGTTAGCATTTGTATTCGGGGCATTACTTTGCGGTCTCCAAATAACACAAACTTTAGCACTTTTCAAATCATAGAAGCCCGATGTCTTAATGAAAAATTTCGTTTGAAGCAAAAGTGGCCTGTAATCCGAGATTTATCCATAGTTTTCAGCTTTGCGTTTCATGTTTGGGTCCCGGGAGCAGTCCGCGCATGCGCACTGGCGTCCTCATCTACTCGAAACTATGGCTAAATCTCGGATTACAGGCCACTTTTGCTTCAAACGAAATTTTTCATTAAGACATCGGGCTTCTATGATTTGAAAAGTGCTAAAGTTTGTGTTATTTGGAGACCGCAAAGTAATGCCCCGAGCAAATGATACAGCACCATGTTAACGGATACGAGATCATTAGTAGAACAGAACGGCTCAACATAAGTTCTGCGATACTGCTCCAATTGACAGAAAAATGCTATGGGTGAGTAAAACTACTTGTTTTATTGCCGAAAGAAGGCTCAGATTGTAAAAAAACGTTAATTTGCCTTTAAAGACAAAAGTTCATCACATTTCCACCAAACACAGTATTCAATTACGGGTGTGTAGTTGTGGGGTAAATTCCTCTAGTCTAGCCTGGAGTTAGTTTGTGTGTCTGGTGATCCAGTGAAGCATGGCCTTAACCTTTAATGAGCTAGCACGTGATTGGATGCTCGGTCTGTGAAATTGAGGCACCGTGTGCGTAAATTGAATTATGGCTTGTGTGCGATAAGAATGTGCATGTGAGAAAGTGCCTGTAAGTTATACATCTCTGCTATCAGTGTTAAGTGATTTCCATGGACACAAAAACACACTGCACTGCCAAAAGCCCGCATAGTTTGGATAGATGAGAGACAATTTGGCAGAAGACACTAAATCCTGCCAAAATGAACTGTGTTTCAAGTGGTCTGTGAGTAAGGAATGAACACGGGCATGCTCCAGACGTCTCGGTGGCACAGTGTCCATATGGCTCAGTTACAATCATTCATAATAACTTTGACTTTACGCCCCGTTTTTGGTTCATCGTTCAAGTTACTCCCTTATTTTGATTTGTTTAAAGGTCAACATTGCCACATTGACTCTAATATGTTACGCTAATACAATTTTCATCAACACATCGCTAAATAATTAGTCGAAATAATTATTTTATATATTTATATTTACATCATTTGGTTGGGTCATCAGGTTATACAAGAATAGGGAAAATGATCTCTAAAACTTAAAGGTGTACTATGTAGCTTTTTGGTGGAGGGTTCAATGCCTGCTTTTCTTCTTGGAGATGTTATTGTTTTTTTCCGGGAATGTTCCATTAAACTTGTCTATCTCCATACAAGTTACAGGTCAACTCTGTGGCGAGGTGATTCCGCTCACCACAAGATGCATGTTTTTGGAGATATTTTTGAGCAATATAAACTTAAATGAAATTAATCTGAAGTGAATACTTTTAATGCCATACTACATTCCAGATAACAATGACATCACATTGGAGATAAGCAGACAACCTTCTACCAGAAAAGTTATAGTGCACACCATTAATCTCTTTTTAGGTATTATTTTTGTTACTTAACTATCTAGAAATGCAGGTTTCATACAAGTTTCAAGTACTACTTTGAACAACTTCTCCTAAAACGTCCTTCACCCCAGCTCTGTTTAGTCACTGACCAGTCTTGTAGTACACCCCAAGGGTCAGAGAAAACACATTTGTTGATCAGTTACCGATTAGCCAAAAACTAAACAACCGAGCCTGCTCACCCCTGAACCGTGTCAGTGTTTAATGGGACAAATCACAGCTCCACTGCTCATGGATGTATGAGGAGAGGAGGATGAATAGGAGGAGGGGAGTTCAGTGATTCACCTCAGTCTTTTCTTACTCTGTGAACGCCCCAAGAGCCACAAGGAAAATACCTCACAGCTGTTCTGTCTTGATCCAGGCCATTCCAGTGGTCTACTCTCACTCAGGCAGGCAGGGGCCCACTCCTCAATACCATTGTACTTTAGCTTGTCCCGTGAATTTACAAAATCTACCTCCTATACTGTGATCCACCAGTGACTACATCTGGACAACAGTTGACTAAACAGACCAAACTTCAAAAGAAATACACAAGAACTGAAGCAAGCATGACTCAGGTTTAAACTAGACTAATATAATAAACTAACTTGGATGAAACCATGTAATGACTAAAGCAGGTATCTGCCAGTATCTGCTAGTACAAGGATTGAGAAATATTTAATTTAAACACAGCTGACTTATTACAAAGTGAATCAAATTTTATTATGTAACTGTTACTAGTTCTACAAATAATCACAGAACAGCTTTGTATTAATAAAGATTCAAATATTATGGGATGTTCTGGGTCAAAATAAACCAGCATTTTTAACAAGATTGACACCAATACCAGTATCATATCGGTGAATCTCTAACCAGGACTAAACCAATGTTAATACACTATACTCAAGTCTACATCAAGACCATGAATTAGAGTCATAAAACAAATGAATCAAACAAAAATGTTCTGTTTACTTGACTGAACTAGACTTAAACAAGAACTAAGCCATGGCTATAATGACAACATGAGGTCTTTAAAATCTTTAAAAGTTACTCATACCCCAGTTTGAAAACCACAGAGCTATAAACTTATCTGAACTCTCCACTCACTCTTTTGAAACTCACTTAATGTAGAAATATCTTAAAGCTCCAGAACAATAGAAGAAAAAAACAAGTGCGGGTTAGAAGTTGTGGAAGTATCACGTATGCAGCAGGGAATGCCAGTGTCATGACCTCAAAGGGAGAAGCCAAACTGATCAGCCTCTGCGCGCTTATCTCACTCCCATCTGTAGTAGATTTGGTGACACGAGGAGCACAGGGGGGAGTCCGAACACTTACACCCCCTCTGCACCCTCCCCAAAGCAAACAAAGAGACTTCTCTTGTTCTCCGGCTGGCAAGAGCGGCTCACAGTATGAATAATTAACACGAGGCAAACAATAAGTAATGTCACTAACTTCTCTGGTACTTGTCAGCATTGGTAAGAACACAGTTGAGCAAATGCTGCATAATGTCTTAAAGGGATTGTATTATGTTGTCATGTCAGTCCTATGCACATTGTCAGTCAAGCAGGCATTTCATTTACTTCAGTCTCTGGTGAACTGCTGTTGCTGAAACAATGGAAAAAGCATTCTGATATGTATTATTATTTAATGACAAACGATGGGCTATAAGATATTAATAAAACAATTTTTTTATTCAGATAATATTAATAGGCCTACTTGAAGTGTTTTCAACTTTTCAACACCATTTTTTTTCTGGTGGAGGGTCAGTCATCTCTTGCTTTGAATGCTCCACTATATCCTCCTGAGACCCGGCCCATTAATTTGTGTCCTTTATAGTGGACATTGAGTTAACCAGTCTGTCTTTTAAAGGAAAAGTAACGTTATTTTACAATCTGAGCCTTCTTTCGGTAATAAAACAAGTCGTTTGACTCACCCATAGCACGTTCGTGTCATTTGGAGCTGTTTGGTGAAAGTTATGTTGTAGCGTATCCGTTAGCATGAGTACTCGGGGCATTACTTTGCGGTCTCCAAATAACACAAACTTGAGCACTTTTCAAATCATAGAAACCCGATGTCTTAACGTAAGATTTCGTTTGAAGCAAAAGTGGCCTGTAATCCGAGATTTATCCATAGTTTTCAGCTTTGCGTTTCATGTTTGGGTCCCGGGAGCTGAGAGCACAGTCCGCGCATGCGCACTGGCGTCCTCATCAACTCGAAACTATGGCTAAATCTCGGATTACAGGCCACTTTTGCTTCAAACGAAATCGTAGACTAAAGACATCGGGCTTCTATGATTTGAAAAGTGCTAAAGTTTGTGTTATTTGGAGACTGCAAAATAATGCCCCGAGTACTCACGCTAACGGATACGCTACAACATAACTTTCACCAAACAGCTCCAAATGACACCAACTTGCTATGGGTGAGTCAAACGACTTGTTTTATTACCGAAAGAAGGCTCAGATTGTAAAATAACGTTACTTTTCCTTTAAGTGTTTTGAGATAGACTCTAGTTTGTGGCTGCATTATGATAAATAAACTAGGACTAAACCAGAACTGAACCAGGTCTTAACTAGGATTAAACCAGGACTAAATCAGAACCAAATCAGGAATAAACCGGGGCAAAGAGGGACTAAACCAGAACTGAACCAGGTCTAAACTAGGATTAAACCAGGACTAATCCAGGACTAAACCAGGACTAAATCAGAACCAAATCAGGAATAAACAGAGACAAAACAGGACTTAACCAGGGGAAAATCAAGACTAAACCAGGTCTAAGTCAGGTCGAAACTGCATCTAAACCATGACTAAAAGAGGTCTAAACCAGGATTAAACCAGATCTAAACCAGGTCTAAACCAGATATAAACCATGACTAAAAGAGGTCTAAATCAGGTCTAAACCAGATAAATAAATAAATAAATAAATAAATAAATAAATAAATAAATAAATAAATAAATAAAAACTGAAATACACTTTTTTCTTGGGGTCCCAGGAGGATATGGCATTAAATTTGATCTCCATTGAGACAAGCAGCTGACATCACCAAGCCAACTTACAGTTCAGATCTCTGGACAGGTGTAGCTAGCTACAGACATTTCTGATAAAAACATATTTTTTTTTATTTATTTAGTGCTCCATAACTTCTTTAGTCTGCTTAATCCTGTTTTACAATCATTTATAAGTGGATCATTTGGCTTACATACATTTCTGTTATGAAACAAATATTTAATTAACTTTCAAAGTCCCCAGGAAAGGTAAAATAATTACTCGAGAGACAGCTTCCAAACAGAAGGCTACATGTCCCTGGTAATAAAACAAGCCCGAAGAGTGAGAGTGGGACGTAAACGAGGGGCGTGTGCGTCCTCTGTTAGAGCCCGCCCACCGGAGGAGCGTACGCGCAGATGGATGTGCCGCTCAGCTCTGCGCTCAGTGAGTTCACCAAACTGTTTGCATACCAGGCTCCCCTTCGCACCGCATGCTTGTCCAAATTGGGAACGCAGATCTCGGAGGAGCGCTGGAATTTATGAGTTGGACGCTGCCGGGTACATTTCTCCTCCTTGGACATCCCGACTGACAGACGTCTTCGCCTAATACTCCAAACTCGACACTGTTTAAATCTTTTACGCACGATTTTGTAGTGATACTTTCTCGGGGAATCTGCTTCTTGCCACGGGGTTACAACACTGAGCTGCGCCTTGAGGTAAGAATAATCACGCTTTGTTGTCTCTAACTTCATTGTTTGACTTGGGAGACTTGAGTTAAATTGCTGGTTTTGTGAGCGCCTTGTTTAATGGAGGCGTATTTCTAAACATCGCGTCTTCGGGGGCTGAGCTTTGGGCTGTGTTTGATTCTCCGCTTACTTTGTTATTGCAAGTTTGGATAGGGATTGCCTACTGCGTAAACTACATCGAAATTGTTGGGAAAGGATTTTTAGTTGTTTAAGTCTCGTATCCCGTGTGGCCTCGTTGACCTCCCCGGTTACGCGCAGTAATTGACCGATTGGAGAAGATGCCATTTAAACAGTTGCGTTGTATTGTGCGGTCAGGGAGCGCATGTACCGGGTAGTAGAGGGATGTGTGTCACTCCTGAATCTGGCATCCTTCCCACGGGGCTCCAGCCGTGCGCCCGCGTGGTGCAGGAGGAGGAGGAGGAGGCGGGGATGTGTGGGGTCAGCCGATGGATGCGTCTGACGGCGGTACCTTTGCTGTAGGGCACGAGTTCACTGTCACACAGGATTAATCAAAAGATCATCCTCATCCTCTCTGTTTGATCATCAGTGAAGCTTGTGACATGTGACCATGGCAGTCAGGGACACTAGATCACATTACCAATTCCTAAAAAGTTGTGACAGTGTGCCAAATGATCTAGCTGAATGATCTGTAAATCTTATCACCACTTTTCCCCAATACATCTGTTCATCTGATCTTTTTAAGCAAGTTTAGGCTTAGATTAGTTTATTTGGCATTTGTAGTTTAAAAAAAAACACATGTGCAAAAAGCTCCAAGTGCACATTATTGCACAAATATTACACAACTGTTACTGCTTGATGTTAAGAAAATTCAGATATAATATAGCCATTTCAAACCCAGGCTTTGCAATGTGATTTAAAATGGTCAACTTGTATAATATTACAGTTTAATCAGCAAATATGTTTCTTGTATTTGATTATGATGTTTATTTTTCCTTAATTATGTAATGAATTATGGAAAGTTGAGAGACGCTTACCTTACCAAAGTTCTAGCTAGTATTCATCACCAAGTTAACCCAAGTTGGACAGCAGTCAACTTTTTGCCTACATAGACAAAACCAGTGATGTATTGCAGACTCGTCGAAACCGTAATGAAATTTTGCCAGAGGGTATCGGCTCCCAGGGACCCATTAACACAAGTCAGTGTCTGAGCGAGTGTGCAGTCCTTCACTGTTTTGCCCCAAGTTAAAGTCTTCACCACTCAGTTCAGTTTTCAATCTCCTGGTGGCTGGAGCAGAGGACCATCACAGCCCGCCCAGCAGCTCTGCCAGACTGACAAATCTGCATCTGTTATTCTGTGTGTGATTAATGGAGAGGACCACAATGTCACTGCTGCGACATGCGCAAAGCAGGGTTTTTCTTTTTGCCCCCAAGTACTGTTGCTTGTAATGTATACAGTAAAAACAAATGTCTTTTCAAGGATTTTCGACACTTGTACCAAGAAACAAAAGTATCATTTTCATTTATTTTTGTATGAAAAAGAGACAAATTCCAGGACCAGGACAGGTCTAAATAAGAACATTAAATGGGACATATCTTTCTTTTCCATTCTTATTTATCTGCTCAAGTTGTATTCATGTTTGAGTAATCTTTATTCTCCTGTAGTCAAGATGCCATTGCTCTTGAAATTTGGAGTTGTCCCCTTCCTCCCAAGCACTCACTGCTTTGTACTCCATTTTTGTGTCTTGTTTTTTTTTTATGATGATACACATAGAATTTATCAGCTGTAGCTACAGATCTTACAGATATTAGATTATCCAAGTCTAAAGCTAAGTTACCATTACAGACATATTGATCTTAACCACTTTTTAACCAGGTATAAATCAGCAATAAACAAGCTGATGAATCTAGAACTAAAATAGTTTTAAAGCCGGACCAGAAAATACCTAACCAGAACCATTTTAGACCAGTTCCTAAGCAATCCAGGACCAAACTAACTTCACAAACAGATCCATGATGGTTTTCCCCTCTGTAATGATTTTACTTAGCAGATTCCTGTGTCTAAACCTCCCCTCTAGCATTCTTTACTTAATACACATTTGACAGTTTGAAATTGTTTTGTTGCTGAGTGATTGATACAACTGCAAACATAAGCCATTCCCTCAGACTAAACTATAATTAATACAGGGAATAAAGGTTAGCTGAAACAATGCAACCCCTGTATGTATTTTCACATTCACTGTGGGTAGCAATTAGTCAGTGTTTATGGCAATTGCAAATCTCCATTGAGTAAAGCTAGTATTTATTCCACCTACAAACCTGTAACACCTGGTATGAGTCTTGCCACTGGCGCTAGCGGTGCACTCATTTGAATAGCAGCTCTATAATGTGTTGTAACTAATCACACTTTTGCCAGTGCCAATGCTAACACACTAACAATGAAATCCTACAGTCTTTGTCATGCTGTTCTTGTGAGAAAAAAAATGGATGTGAATTGATGTGTGGTGGCTCGAGCTGCAGGGAGCACAGTAGCGGGTGACTCAGGCTGGCAGAGTAGCACTCATTAAAAGCCTAAAATTAATCAATCTTTTGGTTACACATGACTTCTCCTGATCCCAATTTCCCATAACATCAGTCCCTCCTCCACATACTAACCTATCATTTCAACATATCAGGCTGTAAATGAGGCAAGAGCATCCACGATTTTTGGCTGGCCATTTTGACTTTGGACACTCCCACGTTCTCTCATATTTGTCTGTCTGTGCAGTGCTGAACAGCATTATGCAAACATGAAGCATGCTGTTTCTTTGTTGAATAATGAATTTATAACAGAGCCTGAATAAGAGGGATTTTATGCAACTGATTGGAGGTGGCCTTTTCTGATTGGCCACATTCATATGCAAAGCACAAATGTTGATGTTTTACAGTTTTTTTTGTTGAAGTGACAATACATTTTAACATTTTGTTGGGTATAATGATGTTGCTTCAAACAAAATTGCTAACAAAATTTTAAAAAGCATAATGATAAAGTCCATTAAAGGTCCCATGGCATGAAATTTTCACTTTCTGAGGTTTTTGAACGTTAATGTGAGCTCCCCTACCCTGTTTAGCCCCCCCCCCCCATGGCTAAAAGTTGCGAAATGTCTAAACTGAGCATTTGCGGTCCTTTTCTGCGTTACACAAAACCAGTGTTGAAACGGGCGAGTTCGGACAAGGCACCTTTTTGACGTCAGATCGGCAAATGCAGCTCCAGCCCCTCCCTCTGTCTCCGCTCAGCGTCCCTGTATATCCCGCCCATAGAGTTTGGACTGTGAATGCGCTACAATGCGAAATGCGTTTTTATTTGCCTGGAGGCACGTCCGAGTGTTTCTAGGCTCGCAAGTCCCTTACCCGACCCTCTGGACCTCTGAAATACCAGTGGTTTAATTTTATTTTCTGTGTAAATATGCTTTTTTTCATTGCAAAGTCTCCCATCTGTCTTCCTGTGTTAAACACGGAAGCGAGCAGACAGCGGTGCAGAGCTGCGCTTCCAACGGGGGAAACCCGCCCCCCCGCTCCTTAGCCAATCTCTCTGTCCTTCTCATTTGCACTGAAGCAGAAACACCCAGAATAAAGCATTTTAGACACATATCTAGCCTCATGAAGACTGTCAGAGTCATATCTCATGCAGTGAGTGTTGATTTTGAAGAAGGATTCATTTACAGTATTAGGGAACCATTAAGGAGCCATATAAAAGCATCAAGTAGTACCATGTCATGGGACCTTTAACATTTTCTGCTGTAATGTGGCACAGAGAGTTCTTCCTTGCTCATGACTGGAACATAGGTGGGTTTCCTGTAGTTGCTCCAGCTAGGTACTCTTAAATTCAAAACTTCTGTGTGATCAGTTTGCCCCAGTAGCATTGAGGGATGAGTCAAATGCAAGAACATGCTCTTAATGTGAAAAAGTATACGTTTGTCTTACTTTACCTTACTAATCTATGTTATTTTTTGAGTGTTTGCCACTTATTTGTCTCCATAAAGTTGTAACAGTTTACCTAGAAGATTCCATAGTGGGACATTTAACTTATCTATTCTCAATGGAGATAAGCAAAAGGGCAAGTTCTGATCACATCTTTGGAGAGATGATGCTGCTCACTGTATATTTTTCCCAGGGTATTTTATCAGTAAGCACCTTTATTTGCAAGACTGATATGCAGAAAAAGCAATTACATCTCTTCAAGGAGTAGGTGTGTATACCACCAAAAAGCTACACTGTCCATATTTCACATAATCCTATTTTTTCAGAATTGGGTCTGCAGACTCTGAGTAAATGTTAACCTACTTTTATCGCTGCAGTACATCTGATGTCATGTGACCTTAGAGTGCACCTCATCCATCTTTCCTTCATACTCGTTATCCATTGTTGTCATTGCGCCTTCCTTTCACATTTCTATCCATATTGATAGGTTCAGTGCAGAGGAGGCAAGAGGAAAACGCGGTTGGGTCATCAGTCCCCACTCTCCACTCATGCATAAGCTCAGTACAGCAGCAGTGGTCCGCAGAGAGCTGGAACTAAATGGAGTATCTATTGGCTCAATGAGAAAATAGCTTTTTTCGATTGCAAGAGGACCCTTCATTTAACGTGCGTGATGCAGAGAACTCGGGCCAGTAATGGGTTTGGCATCTCTGTTGTCAGGAGAGACCAGAGAAAATGAATTTGCAGCAAGCAGAAATGATTCACTCTCTGAAAAGATGCATTTTTCATAATATATTTAGAAGCCACAGAGGTGTATGTAGCTGGTGCATCTGTCAGTTCTGTTTTAGAGATGACTTGGAGTTGAGACATTGTGATTTCATGGAGTCCACCAAGGACATTTCTTGGCTTGCATCGTGAAGTTACTGCTCCAAATAAAATAGAACTTTTTAACATATCAATTTGTAATTTGCTCTCCCAGGGTACTTTGCCTGAAATCCTCCCTTAACTTCATGCACAATAGACTTGGGTTGTCCGACGTATCGAATTCCAAATATGAGTCAATACCAAATTATTAGCATTAAAGATTGACAGATATGGGCTTTTTCATGTCCGATGCTGATTGTTTTGACCGATATGTTGGGACTATTTTGATTATTTTCCCCAAATTATGTCATTTAAACTTACTGCACTTCCCATAAGCCCTGTTTTACTGCAAGCCTTTCAGAAAGCAGTGTATTGACATTTTGTGCAATTATCTCCTTAATAAACTGTTCAAATAAGGGTTAGTGTGTACTCATTAGTGGGTCAGCCAAAATAAAATGTTGGCCTGTGTATGAGGTTTAAGGCAGATGCAAATATTTCCCGGTATATTGCTCAATCTCTAATTAGCATGATTATAAACTAGTCCTACAGCTCTTTTTTAATGGGGAAGAGTCCAATACTGTATACTCCATATTTTTTCTTTTATCACTACCTATTGAGACATTGTTGGGGTATTGACGCTTTAATATGTCAAGGCAAGTTTATTTGTATAGCATAATTTGTACACAAAGTAATTCTAAGTCCTATATATGGATGTCCTCCAAATCTACCAGACTGCCATGCATTCCATGGCATGTGTGTGACATGTGAGAGTCTTCCATTAAAGTTACTCGTCACCATTATTGTTTGCCGGTGTGGACCAGGATGTAGTGACTGACCTAAGTGTTGGACAGGCAGAGCTGGCAGAGAAGGCAGGAAGGGCTGGAGGTTTCTTTGCTCCGGACACTCCATTTTATCAGGAGGAAGCAGACTGGCCTGTTTGAGCTCAACCCAGAAATTCGTCATTGCTTATCTTTGCATTCACCCAATTTCCCTTTTTATAATAGCCATAGCAAGGTAATGAGGTAAAAGGTAGGTATTTGTCAAGCTGGTCTTCATAGATAGTGTAGGTTTGCTAAGTTGGTGAGACTCTCAAATCGCGTTTATCTCAATAGCCCTTTAGCCATTTTTGAACTGCACAAAAACGTTTTTCTGAGCTAATAAACCGTGTCGCCTAGGTGTCCATAAAGGCAGGAGAGCTTAGTATTCAATGGTCTTTATACAAGGAGAGAGCGCACTCGCTAAATCTTATATATATGCCTACAGAGGCCTTTTCTCCACCTTTTTATCACCTAGATATAGCCACAGCTCAAAGAAAGGATCTTAGCCTGGAACAAAGATTATCTTCTGAATGCGTAATTTTGAAACTTACAGTGCATATGCCAGGTTACACTGTCCATTTCACTAAAACATACAGTAGATAATATAATTTTATTTAGGTCATCACTAAATATTGTAACTAGGTTTCCTTGGTTTGACTGTTTTGGTGAAGTTTAACATTTTACTTACTGCTTGGATCTGATCAGCAGACGTGAGGTAGCAGAGGGTCGTAGAGGTAATTCCAAAACTTTTGGCAGAACATATGAACAAGGGCCAAAAATCTCACCTGTTTTACTCAGTCATTTCAAAATAAAAATTATACTTTTACTTTATTAAATGTATAATTGCAAGTGTGTTCCTTGTGAGTAAATTTTCTTCATTTTGGATGTAATTTTGTGTATTGAAGACATGGATAGAGAGATTGCTTTTTAGAACTCAGCGCCTGCACAATTGAACTTTTTTGCAGCTTTTCTTCACATAACTGGCACTTGATTGATGTAAAACTATGATAAATATTGACACCAGATACTGTCCCACCAGAAAAAGTAATAAAACCTGTCATATGCACTTTTAAGTACATTTCATGGTGAAGACAAGAGAAACGTGGTGTGGTTTCTTCCTATGGCAGTATAGTGACAGGATTGTCTCGCGAACAGGCGGCTCTTTGATAAGCGCGCACAATGGTGGGGTTGACTCAGATTGAACCCTGTGTTGGTTGACTTGGCTCACTGGGTGAGAGGAAGCAGGGTACTAAACCCCAGACAGGAAGAGAGCCCAATTGTTTCTTGTTCAGTTGGTTCCATAGAAAAGCCTAGTGCCAAGCTTAGTTTAACCGATAAGATCATGTCCTCTGTGCAGTGTGGATAATAATAATATACATTAGTCTTATAGAGCGCTTTTCCAGATGCTCAGATTTGCCTTACAATTTCGTGCATTATTCATTCACTTCATACTCAGTGGTGATAAGCTATTATTGTAGCCACAGCTGCCCTGGGGCAGTCTGATGGAAGCAAAGATGCCAATCTGCAGAATCGGTCCCACCGACCACCACCAACACTCACACACCATGTTCATTCTAGGCAATGTTGTGTCCTTAGTCTTGCCTAAGGACACAACATTGTTTTGGCACTGGCACCACACTGTGGTGCTGAAGAGATCAGGCTTTTTTGAGATTTGGTCACCTTTGGATAGATATTTGTAGGATGTGTGTATGAGGTGAAATAGAATCCATGTGCAGCCATTGTATATAAAGAAAAGCATGACATCAAGTTGTCACAGTATTAAAATTTTATTTTGGTTTAAAAAAATAAATTTCAATACCACAATGCTTAAAAATACTTTTATACAATAGAATGTCATTTTCAACACAAAAAGAAATATATTTCATATCTTCAGATATAGATCAAATCCATTCTAAAGCCAACTTTTATAATGTCATTTGTTTTTTTGCATTGTGGCATGTCTTATCACTTAATTTTACAACTTGGTTTTAGATTTCATGGATGTAGAGTGACCTTAAATAATTATCCTGCACTTAAGGTGGACATTAAATGGACATTGGGCTCGCTCATATGGCTTGCTGTGGCCTCTGTGTGCTGCAGTTATTAAGGCAATTGCTGTGACAAAGCTCATAATGTAGCAGTGGCACTGATTTACACTGTTATTGACTTGTTCTAATTCACGTCACTTTAATTAGCGGAAAAGGGAACAAAAATGAATGTGATTGCTTCAGCTTAAGTAAATAACACTGGAGTGAGTTATTGTGCTTTGCAGATGCTGACTCTAGAAATGTTCATGCAGTACAGTTATTACATTATTGTTTCATTTAGTTTCATTTGAGAAGTGAGTATTTAGCTTGATTACTTTGCTCGTTTACTTGAGATTTTCACACTGGTTTAGATACTCTACCCCATTGTCCATTCCAGTCACAATACATAGCTAGCATGGCTGTGTTAGCCAGGGCATCTGGTAGAAAAATCTACTCAATATCTATAGTTCAATATTCAGTGTTAGCCCCTGACTATGAAGGGGGCATCTAGATTTTAGGCTACATAATGTATATAGGTGGATTATGAAATATTATGTAATTTGTGTATTTTAAAGACAAAAAATGTGAAAGTATTTCAACAGGAAAGGCCTCAAATAACTACACACCAGGAGGCAGAGGTGTTATTTGGCAACCATAGAAGATTCTGAATTGTCTTAGTTATACCCCATAAGCCGTAACCATCGAAAAGCATTCATTCATTCATCATCTTCCACTTTATCCGGTATTCGGGTCACGGGGGCAACAGTCCAAGCAGATCTCAACGCACCAGCCCCCATGGATCCTCCTGCGGGTGGTAACTCTCCTGACATGGGGGCTCTCGACCAGTGTGCAACAACACTGGGGGCAAGGTGGGGTTAAGTGTCTTGCCCAAGGACAGCAGCACTCATCTGTGGGAGCTGGAAATCGTACCACCAGTGATCTGAGTGGGATCAACCTTTGGATCAGTGGCCAAACGCTCTACCAACTGAGCTACTGCCGCCCCTCATTGAAAAGCAACAAATTAGAATTTTGTTTAAAAAAAGAATGACTTGCCCCAACAATATTATTCATTCACTTCTGTCCGAATAGCTATTCATTTTTAAAAGTAATGTTTTATGTCATTTGAGTGTACCCATAGAGCCTTTTTGGTTTTTGGTACAATGAATTGAGTGTGTTTTTACTGCCTCTCCCTGTGACTCATAGCCCTAATGCCCTCTCTCCCCCTCTCTCTCCCCCTCTCTCGCCTCTTCTCTTTCTCTATCTGCTCTCCTGACTCAAGCACTTTTCTGATGAAATGAGGCTCTCTCATTCACTCATTTGTAGCTTCTGGTCTTTCTCCACTGCAGCCACAAATGTGTCCCAAAACCCATCCTTTTGTTCACTCATGGTCCCAGTTTTCCAAGCACAACTGCAACTTCACTTTTTGCACTCTGGAAGAAAATGATATAGATTTACCTTCATTAGTCATTTGTGGTTATAGAGCGTTTTCACGAACCCGGAAAAACAGGACGATTACCCGTATGTGGGCCATCTTGGTGGGTTTACGCGCTCAAAATGACATGTGTTTATATAGCAACCATGCAGAAAAAAATCCAAATTTCGCAATAAACCTTCCTCATTGGAATTCAAAAGTTCTGACACAGTTGACCAGCTGTATAGAGATAAGTTGGATGCCAAAGAAAAGAAGCGTTATATGAAAAACCTCGACTTAATTGGGCAAGAAGATTTGTATGAGATGGATTCAAGTTTGTTTAATGGCAATTTGTCGATTCTGCTGCTGTAAGCGATCCCGACATTGTGAACTAGCTGGTCTTCTCCCCAAGCCCTTATATGGCACAAGACCTCAAGAGCTCTAAAGGTCTGGAGGCAATAACCAGTTTGTTTGTGGCTGGTACGAGAGCGTAAAGTGTGGAAGATTGGAGACAAGCGTATTGTGATGGCAAAGGTAGGCATACTTTGTGTAACGTCTTTAAGTATGAGTATATTGCTTTTTATTATTCACGTTTTGCGAAGATTAAAATATTAACATTGTAATACAGTTTACTGTAGGGGCTAATGAAGCAAATGGACATGTACATGTACAAGTATTTACAACTAACATTTATGCCTTGGATCTAGTTTAGTCGGTGTTTGTTTATGTAAACATGGTCGCTACAAATTGGGTCAAAATTAGCAATCACAATGCACAGTATGAAATACCTACCGGCTGCGAAATGAGCTGAGCATGTGCGAATGTTGTTTTGATATTTCCCATCCAATTTCTGTTGGAGACTGGCGATCCACAATCTCCTCCTTTCCTTTGATAAATGCTCTATTTGTTCTCCCTGGTTGGTCACTACTTTAGGTAAACGATAGAACTGCAGGTGTTTTTCTCTGTCCAGTCTATTGGACCGGTCTAGGACTGCACAATAGTTGGCCATTTTGCTTTTTTTTAAAAAACTTTGCGGCATAGATGCACTGTTCGCGGTGCTTCTAAACCCACCAACATGGGCGACTTCCGGATTATGACGTCACATGAAAACGCTCTATTCAGAAAATCCACTGATTTTTAAATTCATCAAAGCCTTCCAATTCCCATAGTATTCCCATTCATTAATTATTTGGCACAGTTTTAGAACAGATTTTTCAGAAAGAGAAGTTAAGCAAGGTTGACCACCACCACCACCACACACCCAGTGCACTCCCATTTCAAAGTTTCATATAGGCCTAGTTATGAGTGTGGTTTTGATAGAGTTACCTGCTGACAGTGGTCTGATTTTGTAGCTCAGTACTGCTTTTACAGTACACTTTATGGGTTAGAAAACAAAATGTACTCATTTACAAGAGAAGAGTTGTGTTATGCTGCTTGAACAATCAGTTCAGGATTTAAAATAGTTACACTAGAAAAAATGCACCCATTGTTACTTGCCCCACAGCATGAAATAATGTTATTTTCATTCAGCTTTGTATTCCCATTGCCTTAAGACGACACACACTGTAAATATGTTTTTATTTATAATCTCCATCACGGACATACATGATATAATAATGGTGGCACAGTCTCCCACACTGTAATTGATTTAGTCATTCCGAGAGCACAAACGGTCGCTGGGTTGTTAAGGCTAACCCAGATAATTGCCCTATTATCATTTTACACCAGTGAAGCGCACGTCAGGGGCTGCATGTCACCTCATTAGTTGACCTCTCCACCATTTGAATGTGAGATGTAAGCCATTTAACACTGCCGTTGGTTAGTTAGCATGTATGATTTAGCCCAGTTTGCCATCTCACCCCCCCTCTCGCTCCCTCTCCACCTCTCACTCCATTGCCATCCACTGCACAATTACAGAGTACTACTTGGAGATTTATTTTGAGCGTCGCTGAGGTTTGCGTCCCCGTCTGCTAATAACACTTTGCTGTTCCAGTCAATGATAACCGCGCAGACTTCGTACATGAGTTGGCAGCTGTCAGAAGCAGAAAATAGGGCTGTTATTTATCGTATCACCCTGAAAGTGGGTTAAATGTTTGTGTTTTATGAGTAAACATGGGAGGGAAAGGCCTTAGCTCAGCAGAAACATCTTTATTTGAACTTGAATTGAGTGTAAACTTCATTAGCTGTAATTGGGTTAATGTGATTCTTCATCCTATTATCTTCAGCTCTGCAAACTGGGGTGGTCTAAATACAAATATATGCAAAACTTGACATATTTTGCGACCAAACAAAATTTCATATGTTGTCGTAATCTTGGCAGCTCGAGTAGTAGTGTCTTAGCTTTTGTAGTGGTAATACTTTTTCAACTCCATCCATCCATCCTTCCGCTTATCTGGGGCTGGGTCACGGGAACAACAGTCTAAGCAGGGACTCCCAGACTTCCTTCACCCCAGACACTTCCTCCAGCTCCTCTGGGGAGACCCCAAGGTGTTCCCAGGCCAGCCGAGAGACATAGTCCCTCCAGCGGGTCCTGGGTCTTCCCCGGGGCCTCCTCCCGGTGGGACATGCCCAGAACAGGTGCCCGAGCCACCTCAGCTGGCTCCTCTCAATGTGGAAGAGCAGCGGCTCTACTCTGAGCTCCTCACCCTATTTCTAAGGATGTGCCCAGCCACTCTGCGAAGGAAACTCATTTCGGCTGCTTGTATCTGCGATCTTGCTTTTCAGTCATTAATTTGACTACTAACTACTTCAATATTTTATGGCCAGAAGAAAAAAAAACTTTTATGAAAGTCTGAAAGTTAGTAACAATGTCTGATCTACTTTGCATTTTCTATTGTAGTAGCAGCAGCAGATTTTCTTAGTACAGTATACAGATACAGAAGTAATTTTCTCAAACATCTTGAATATTCTATGGCTAAGAAAACTTTTATTGAAGTGTACAGCAATGTCTAGTTTACATAGCTGACAAATCAAATGTTCAGCAGTTTGTAGTAGTAGTAGTAGTAGTAGTAGTAGTAGTAGTAGTAGTAGTAGTACCAATACATTACATTAGTACAATCCTTAATAATCCTTTTCTTCAAGTCATTTGTCATATTGTCACACTTAAACAATATTTTTTTTCTTGAATACAGATTTTCCTTCTGTTTCTGCTTTTTTGAAATTCTCTCTAAAACATTTTTCTACCCAACTCCGTGCTGAGCTGTGGGTCTTTGAAGCCCACACACCTTGCCTCATGTCCCGTGGATACTGCCTTTCCCACTGCGCTACCACTTTCATTAGACACATCTGCTGCTATGGCTTCACCAACGTCACAAAACCATGAAAGTGTTTGTTTAAAAAGAAAAAAATCCAGTTACTTCCAATATCTACCTTTTACTAGCTATGGGAGTGGCTAGATAATGACCAGTCTCTTATATGACATCAGTGTTGTTTTCCAAGCTAATGATCATGTACATGCCAGTGTTATCGCAAAACGGTTTGGTTGGGTAATACAGGTGTGCGTTTCCACTTCCTGTCTGTGTGTCATTCCTTGTTGTAGTCTGCAATCACCCCATTAAAACAAGCAGGGAGAGGTGCGCGCATGGAGCCACTGAACTGTTAAGTGAAGTTGCCAGGTTGTTTAACAGGTCAACATTGATAAAGACCATGGCTTCTTTTGGCTTTCCTTTGTGAAATTCCTGGATGTGTCTGGACAGGTGGTGCTAGGGTGATGCAGGATTGTTTTTTTTGTTTTTTGTTTTGTTTTTTTAATGTATTTGTTGACGCACATTGGTAAATAAGAATATTATCAATTTAACAACTATAGCGACTAAAAAACTTCTTTCATTTTGACTTGTTATGGTGAACATGTCAGTTTGGTAATACATTTTGGCAGATGTTCCAGTTGTAACCATCTTCCACATTGGCCTGTGCTGTCCCTTATTGCTGGAATTTTATAAACCTATGGGAAACATCTATGTCTTAATCAATATGAACTCGTTAAATTTTATTTTGACACAGTTAAACAAAAAGAAGAATCCATATTTTAATTGAAATTAATAATAAATAGAATTGATGATATATATATATATATATATATATTTATCCCTCCTTGCTTGTGTTAGTCCTTGTATAGGATTGTTGAGAACCACTGTAATACTGTACTTTTCAAATTATGTATAGAATTGACAAAGAAATCAACACTCAATATCATTGCTGAATTTAGAATCAAAACTAAATATTCGGATGAGTGGCGAAACGTTTTCGACCAAACAAACTTTGTCCAGTTGACAAATTGAATTTCTCCTTTTATCATGGATTCTACCTGGACGACTGAGGGACTCTTCACGCAATATAAGCTTGTATGTCACTATTTTTCAGTCTAAAATGTGTACATAAGTTAAATGCAACAAACTGGAGGTTATGACTTTTTGATGTGGTCTTATGAAATTTTCAGCCTCGCCTCGCCACTTCCCTCTCCTTTATTCGCTCTTGTGGAGACACTTTTTATGGGTCAGTGCTCTAAAACACAGCCTCTGTCCTCTGGGTAAACTGTGGGTCAATGGCAACAGCAGCTTCACCACCACAAGCCAACCACATTACACTGCAACCAATGGGGCCAACTGCATTTAATAAACTCACTGAAGCAGCACTGACTTCTTAAAGAGACCAGAGAGGAGCAAAAATAGATCTTTTGCAGTTAAGAAGGCCATTCTCATGCTAATAGTAATGCATAATGCTACTTTTCCTAATCCTTACCTCGCTGTAGCCATTTTCTTTTAAAGCTTAGAAAGAAAGCAAAAAAAATCCTCAAGAAAGTAGCAAATGTGTTAAACCATTGGAGAGATTGTGTTATTTTCATGGAGCTATATTGGAGACCTATATACTAAGCTTTAAGGCAGTGGAATCAGATCACCTTCAAATGTGGCCAGCAGAGATAGCAGTTCATTCTCGGCAGGTGTCTCAGGCAAGTGAAATTAAATTGGCCGTGGTCTTCATTGATTTAAGTGAAAGAGAGGGGGAAAAATTACAGGGCAGTGATTCTCCGATGGATTGTCTGTGGCAGGTTGGAACATAAGGTGATCTTGGAAAGCTTCCCAGTAATTTATTTTGACCTACCCTACATGGAATGGCACAAGTTAAGATGTCCAGCAAGGATATTGGTCCATTGGACTGAAAGTTGAAAGGCAAAGTATAAAATCAAATCTTGAAAAACAGGCGTTGATAGTGTAAATGCCATTTTTTGATTAGTAAGAAATTTAGAAGATTATTGTTATATATAAGTTACACTTTAAGGTATTAGAAAAAGCTGTCCCCACATACTGATCAATACAAAAACTAGTGTCAACACTACTTTGGTAATTATTTGGTATCAATATTGACCAAAATGATATTTAAAGGTCCTATATTACACAAAGTTGACTCTTGTGAGCTTTAAGCCATGTTAGAATGCTGTTACCTAATCAAAAACAGACATGGAGTTGTGTTTTGTTTCATTCACACATATTTGTTCCTTTGTTTTTAGTCTATCTTCAAAGCTCTGTTCCACCTTTGAATACCTCTGATGTCGTGAAGGGGTAGATTTCACATTAACAGCTCTTTTTATCTTTTGTTAAGTAGAGACTGCCAATTCCAAGGCTGAAATCATCCAAATGATTCTAGTGAAGGTGTATGGGGTTTAAAAACACAGTGTAGCACTTCTGTATCACCACATGACATTACAATTTGGAACATATTGTTTTCTGTTTGAGAGAAGACCTCAGGCTATATATGCAGGGATTGTGTGTTAAACATGTGTGACTGAAACAAAATCTAACTCCAGGTATTTTTTTGATGAGGAAACATAACATAGATAAGAAAATGGCATGATATGTGTGTTAATGGATCTCATTAGTTTGAAATCACATGATAATAAAAAACACACAATTTTAAAATTGAGGGGGAAATTTGATTATTGTGGCATTAATCGACATATGCAAGTTATGCAACCAATACTGGTCTTGAAATCTGTAGTAGCAGTGCATTAGCTTGTGACCCTTTGTAGCTTTATTGCATTGAGACAAATTCTGCTAATAGAGACAAATGAAGCTTGACACAGCACATTTATCTAATTTAGTTTGAGAGCACAGCCTAGTCTTTTGACCTCACCAATTAACATATGATTCACAGTCGAAACAATGAGGAGGAGAAAGCCAGTGTTGTCAGCAATTACCCAAAACCACTTTCGCTTATCTCTGCAGGCACTTTACAATTGGCCAAGCTGCCCCTTTTTACTCAATCCGAAACAGATGTCCAACCATTTTTCCTCTCAAAACATCTCTCCATATGCATTTTCTCTCCCCCCTCATTCTTGATAATCCAGTCTATACCGCAAGCTTTCAAAACACCCACACGTACTGGTCAGGCATCTCCACTTGTGTATGTATTTATTCTGTTGCCTTTGGCCTGAACTAAAAGGTCTCTTGTGCTTCCAGGCGGCTGTATAACAGACAGCTGCAAGATTCTGCAAAAAAGAGAGGGAAAACAGTGAACAACCACAGCCCTATCACTACTGCTGTGTGTAGCCAGTGTCTTTTGTTATCTCCAAGCACTTTGTTCATATCTTTGCTCTTCAGTGACTGCTATCTGCACGCTGGGAAAATTAATGAGCATGATAATTGTGTCTTTTAATATGCATGCCGTAGTGTTTATGTATGTGGAGAAATGGGAGATGTGACAAAACTCCTAAGAAGTTGGAATCTAAGGTTAGCAGTAGAATATAAATGCGTTGGGAATACAATGTACTATATGTATAACAATACCATAACAACAATAGTGTCTACATCAGAAGTTTTTGTTTTTTTCTTTTTTGTCTCTGGTCACAGTTCAAGAAGAGTTATGCTTTTTTATAGTTACTGTATGCTATCTGTGGGTCATTATTTTATATTTATGACATTTTTAATCCAATAAAAAAATAACGTAAACAGGCACGCTGATTTTAAAACTGCGGCGCTGATTTCTTCCTGTGCCTTTTTTGTATGTTTTGGTAAATGTCATCACAACAAAGTGCCTTTGCTACTTAATACTGATGTTCCCGCCTGATAACTACAGCTCATGTTAGCGAGCAGCAGATTTTTAAAATTTATTTATTTTTGTACCAAAAAGGCAACGCAACACAGTTGAATCCTATGTGTCTATAATATCTGATGTTTTGAAAATCTGCAAAGTTAGACCTTGTGTAATCTTCCAAATAAGGCTATAAAATCATATTTTTGCAATTTTATGTTTTGTTACTGCTCATTGAACCATTACTATTACAGGCATCTGAAACGCATTCATGATGGATTACAAAAATATCATGTTATCATTACGATACACACAAAATTGAGAAGTTTGTTTTTGTTAACCTGTAATGATCACTTGTAATAAGTATTATTCATTTGTGTGATTCATTAATATGTTGAACTTGCTCTTCTTCTATCTATGTATCTCCCTCACAGTTCGCCTGAGGCACACATAAACACAGTACTATAACGCACTATAAATTAGCCAAAAAATATTTACCAAAAAATATTTACCAAAAAATAAACTAGTTACACTGGTCACTAAATTAACCTTTTATTTATGACTCTCCATTGGTGACTCCCATCAAATGCTCCACGAACATCGCTGTGAACGGTGGGCCGCATTACTCACGGTTTCATCACTAACCTCAATTAATACTCCAGACGGTGTCAACAGCATCTGCTCCAGAAACTCACTTGTCACAGGGTTCTCTGGAGGGAGTGATTTCAAAGTCTTAGCTGCGTTTTACTATTCACAACCAGAGATCTGCGTTTGCCTCATGAGCGGGTTCACCAGAGGGCCCTGAATTATAATAAGAGTGACGGGTGTTAATAATTTTAAACTTCTTGATCAGAGAGAAAACTTGGACAATTTCTGTCTAAGTGGGTAAAATAAGAACATTGTGTGCATACTATCCATACATAGTGTCCTGAGTAAGACACTTCACCCTCATTCACTGGTATAAATGTGGTGAGTGAGTCAGGGGGGCGGATGATGCAGATTGGTAGCCTTGCTTCTGTCTATAACTACAATAGTAGAATCAATAAACATTGTGAAGCACTTTTAGTATCTTGACAGGCTTTATATAAATCATTATTAGTAGGACAAAGAAGATACTAAAACCAGAGTCTATATTATAGATCATTATTTACAGCAGATATGACGTAGAGGTGATTCCATAACTGTTACCAAACAACCATAGAGTAAAAAAATCTTGCCATGACATTCACCCCAGTACAGGTAAACTAGGTCTCAACTTACACAAAAAAAAACCAAGAATGCATCAAAAATGAAATGTTCTTATTTAGATGTCTAAGTAAGAACCTGTCAGTCTAGTCAGAGCATACAGCCAACTTACAGCTATACCAACCCTATCCAAGTCTATACCCAGGTTTTGAGTGGGTCTTAACTTGACTAAACCAGGACTAAACTTGGGTTAATCCTAGGGATGTAACGATACAGCTTTCCCATGATTGCATATGTATCTCGATACACGGGTCATTTTTTTCTCCTAATGGATATAATATAATAACTCTATGATGTCAATGAAACAATACATATATTACATACAATACATTGCAGTACAACTACTGTTAAGTTGTAGTTTATATGTGAAGTGTTTTAATTAATTTGGTTCAATGATTACAGCATTTTTATTCAGTTAATATAAGAATAGTGCTTTCGCAGGCTATTTAAAATTTTATAATAGTATAGCCACTCTACTCTTAATATAGACTGTAGGGGAGTTACACTATCAGGCTTTTCCTTCTTTGATGATGATTTGATGATTTCCTTTCCTCCTCAGTCTGTCTCTCCTCTCACTGCACTCGCCTGTGTCTGCGCTGCTCTGCCTCCTCCAGCAGAGACAGACTGTTGTTCCTCCCACACTGCCCTGCCCTGCTCTTAATAGATACACTGCGCTCTCCCATCCTCTTTTTGGACACAAACTATGTACATAGAAATGTCTCAACAGATCGTATTCTGACTAAAACTTATGAGACAGAGTCTGAAAAAATACACATATATGATAATCACATATGAGCGCATTTGATTAAAGCCAATGTAAAGCCAAAAGCAATTCTAAAGTATTTAAAAGTTAATATCTTCGTCATTCCTGGGTCTATCAATGTAAAATAAAAAGTGACTAAAAGATAAAATCCAACTCTCTTAGAATATTTCAGCTGTAAGTCCCTATGAAGAGGTTTTCTTGCTGCATCTGAGGAGGAGGCTACGATAAATGTTTTCCTTTCGGACCAAAATAAATGACGCATGAAGGGACACGTGCATATCAACCGAACTTGTGTAACGAATTGTGAGACCAGTACTGAATGATTCGATCTTATATAGAATATTGTTGCATCCCTAGTTAAACCAGGTTGGATTTATCATTATATGATACCCATAAGTATTAACCTGCACCTGTTGGGATCCACAGGAATTTCAATTAGAAAGCTTACATCCCAGTTTGAAAAACACTCTTCTAGTCTGGACTACCTCACTGCTTACACCGATCGTCCACACACAATTGCCCTAGATCCATCATGTTTTGCGGTGTAAAACTATTGACTTGTGTTTCTTCGGGGACCTATTGTTGGATTGGCTCCAAGTGGCTCTAGTTTCCATCTCTCCTCATCTTTCCTCTGTCTGCCATAAATCAATATGATGTAATTGCATAAACTCTCTTTCCCACAGCTTGCAGCCCGGAGGCAGAGTATTCACATAGAGAGAGAAAGAGAGTGAGAGAGAGAGCAGTGTGGCCAGTCAACCTTCACCCGCTACGTTCTCATAACCTCCATATCATCCACTCATCAAACTTTTCCTTTTTTTAGTATTCCTTTCATTTGCAGTTTAATGTTTTGTTTTTCTCAGAGGTAGTTAAAAGCAGCTCTCACAGGGTCTCTCACAGTTGTTGGACTGTTTACACGGGTCTAATACATTTGAAGTTTAAAAGATTAAATCTGGTTTCTCTGAGTGCTTCTTGTGTTAAGCCAAAGTTTGTTTCATCCAACATTTTGTTTCAATTGCAATCTTAACTGGGAACTTTTCTGCCATCTCAACTTTTCTGATCTCTTTAAAGCCCTGTTATTTTTCTTGCCAAAACCTTTGTTCTTGATTCGTGCATTTGTTCTGTATACTGAGGCGCTAACCTTTTCAACTGCTGAAAATGCTGTGGCTTTATTTCTGCCTGGTAAAGAAAAGAGTCTCCGCCTGCTCTGAAAAGGAGACTTAGACTTAGACAAACTTTATTGATCCACAAGGGAAATTGTTTTAAGTACTGAAAGTTGTGTTGCTACCAGCTGCTAATCAATTGTCAAATGATCAGTTTGGCTTTGGGCGTTTTTATTAAGAGGTCCACTGACATACTGTATCTTAAGCATGTGGTTTAGAGATGACTTCAGAAGGGACAAAAATGGCAAACGGTATGAAAGTCAAATATAAAATGATATTTGATCAGTATAAGCGATCTTTTTTGCCTTATTGCACAATATGACTTGCTTGTCTATTGATATTCCAAATAATATTAAGTTCCTTCCAAATCACTTTAATATCTTCTTTTGTGAAATGACTATACCAGAAAATCATCCAACCTTCCACTCTGCTCAGTTCTCATCTCCTCTTGGGATGTTGTTAAAAGTATAGTTTAGTCCTCTAATATCTTCCATTTGTGGTCTTTAGGGAACATGGGACTCTCCCGTGGAAATCAGTGCAACTTCAGGACAGTTTTTGGGAATGAGCACAACGCTTGAGTGCCTCATACTTTATCCAGGTTTCAGCATGTCTTAAACCAGTAATCCCGCTCTGCTCCCATCAGCCCAGCTCTGTTCTTCTGAGAGGACAGGCTACAAAACATTTCCTCTCTCACTCTCTCTCTCATGTAGGAAGCTTTTGGACTGTTACACTGTTTGACAATGTGAAAGACAAAAACACAAGTAATTTCCAGCACAGTGTTATGATTCTGACACAGTCTGCTTTCCCTGCAGTCACTACCTACTACACGACAGTGAGTTGGTGGGATATTATATTTTATAATATGTTTTACAACCAAAGTACCTCTAAAATTCTACTATTCGTTTCATAACCTATTGTAAAAATGTTTTAATTAAATGTATAAAACTCAAAACAACTTAATGCTGGGCCACATGAATAAACATTTTGTTGCCATTGCCAACAAATTCAGTTGGAGTAGTTTTTCTTTTTCATTTTGGACAACTGTTTTCATTCAGTTTAATTAAAGCACTATATTTCTGGAGAATTGTTAGCCATCTGCTTGTCTCGATGGAGATGCTATTGCTTTGCCGTGAATGTTCCAGTTTGGAATTAAACTTATTTATAGTATATCCTTGGAGACAAGCAGGTGATGTCACAAATCCAAGCTACAGGTCAAATCTGTGGAGAAAAGAGCCCACTCAAAAAAAACAAATACATGTTTTTGAAGGTGTATTCTCACAATAGAAACTCCTGTAATTGAATACATGTATGACAGATCAGTTTAATTCCATATTATGAAACATTCCAGTCAAAAGAACAGCATCTCATCCACGAAAGTTATGTTGTGCATCTTAAATGGGTGAGGTTGGGTAAGTGTTAAAGAATGTTAAAAGCACTCTATACATGTTGTCACTGGTTGTGCAGTAGTGCTTTTTGATGTCATTTCCAGGGCTCTGTGTGATGTTATGCGTTTGTCACAGCTTGTTACCCTCTCTCCCTCTAGACACTGCCACATGCTCTCTGCAGCTCTACTGATTGGTTAGGATTTGTGTTCCTTTGGCACATGTGTTGTTTTACTGCGTGGTCCCAGTGAGGAGCCCCTCAAGGCTGGGGAAATGCAAAGCTTCTGGCACTCGTAACCCAGTGGGACGCCCTGCCCGCTGCTCCTGTACTGCCCCTGTGTGTAATGTAGACCCCTGCCCCAAATCCAGCTTTATGTGAAGGAATTCTGACATATTTGATTACTTTTTATGTGGGTGTTGTCAAATTTGAAGCTATCTCCTCTCAGGCTAGTGGGGCTGTAGTCAACTAAAGAATTTCTTGGTCGACTAAAGACATGTCCTGCTGATTGATTTGTTGACAAAAAAAGGGGGTCTGTCAAAAACTCTCAAAAGTATTACATATCTCTACGTATCATTCAGACCCAGACTGCATTCACAAGACTACAACTGCATTGGAGTTCATGCAAAAACAACTATTATTAGATTACTAGGGAAAGGTACCAGGAAATAATGTATTTACTAGTATATAAAGTAATAAAACCATGAGTTTAATCTGCATTTTTGCCTTTTTACAAAACACCAACAAAATTGCAGCTAACACACTGATTCACTAACTTTCTGGTGATTAGTCAACTAAAACAAATTTTGGTAAGCTAAAATACTATGACCATGACAATATAGACCACATTACAAACTCTTAAAAAGTTGTGAAAGTGTGTGCCAAAATAAACTGAGTAATGATCTAGAAATACATTATGTCTGCCATTCCTTTTAAGCAATTCATTACACACATATATTGCTGCTTGATGATCAGAAAATATCCATCATTTTTCCTTCCTAGTTTGTTATAGCTAAATATATTACTCTGAATTCCTTGTATCCCCGTTTATCAAGCTTTGGCAGTCCACTGGTTTTAATAGTGTTTGATACCTTCACTATAATGAATAGAGTTGATAAAATCCCAAATTGGCTATAAAACTTTAATCATTTTGGGTGGTGAGTTTTGTATTTATTTGTTCAGTGTGTCTGCAGTTAACTTGAAAGCCCTTTTCTTCTCTGAATTTGCCGGAATATATCTGCAAACGCTATTTAAAAAACACTTCAAAGATAAATTCTTTCACTACATATTTGGAAAGACAGGAGAGGAGAAATAAGACTATATCTTTGCAGTGAGACGCATCTCCAATAAAAAGCAGACTCACAGGGCTTGTGTTTTGCTCTTGTACGCACAGGCAGCGGTCCAATGTTCTTTTAGACGGGATTTTAGATGTATTTTTAACACTGTTCCCTAAAGGGTGTTAGATTTGCTTTGCCGTATGATGTCTGGGTAGTTGCATAGATAGTTCCATATGAGCTTTGCCTTAGCAGTAACATATTTAACTTGATATATGCATGTTTTAAGTGCCAAGAGAGCAAAGGTAGGGCATAAAGGTACAAAAGAGTGCAAATTCCGGGCAGCTAACACAACACGGGAGCGGTGAAGTACAGCTCCCTCGGCGGTTCCTTCTGTGGATCTGTTTTGGTGCTTTTGCCGAGTTTTAACGCATATACCAAAGCTGCTGTGGTATTTGTAAATGAGGCTACAAATGGCAACCAGATGTGTTCATCTTAACACATGTTCAAGTAGCTGAACTGACTTAAATCTGCGATACATGATTACATTTTTTTACTACATTTACTACACAAAAACACTACTTATTATCTATTAAGTACTAATGCACTTAAAGGTGCATTAGTACACTTAAAGGTGCTGACTTGTGAGAAATCAGCAGGCTGCTTGTCACAATGAGATGTCATCGCTTTGCCTGGAATGTTCCACAATATTGTATCTTGCCTTTATACAATTACAGATCTGACCTGTAATTTGGCCTGGTGACATTACTGCTTGTTTCTATAGAGATGGATATGTTTATTGCCAAGCTATGGAACATTCTGTGATGATATGATTGTTTATTCTGATACCCTTCCAATACCAACAGTCTTTGTCATCAAGACTTATGAGTACACAGCTTGTAATCTTATGTACCAGAGATCTGTTTACTTTATTATTTTTCTGTTACTATTTTCACAAAAATAGTAAAAATATATTGTTGGATGTACATTTTTGTGAGTAGTAGTAAGTAGCTGAGCTTCACTGAGAATAGATAATAAAACAAAAAATTAAATAATTATACGCACATATCTGACAGCTCACATGTTTTGTCCATCATATGCTCTATAAACTGTCTTATACCCTTGCATGTGCATGTAGATTTACCATGATGGAAAATATCCTGCAGGGAGACTCAGTGTAAACTTCCTCTGCACTGGAAGCCTGACTCTTCAGCTCAGTTCCTCTCCAGAGTTAGAGTCTGTGCCAACTGTAAGATGTGTGATTTAGGGGCTTTACAGGGCTTTCTGACCTGACTGCAGCGTCAGCATCTGTGAACACAAGTAGGAAGCATCAAAATACTTTTACTCAACTATTTTGTCTGTTTGGAGGATGCATTAAGTCAAATATTTAAGCATACTTTAAGATTGTATTCTTTTTAACACTAAGAAATTGGTGCATTTTGTTTGTTAATGATGCGTTATGTAACTTTTCTGGTGTTGTGTCTGCCACTTGTTATTTTTACCTTTGCTTGGAATGTTACACAGTATGGCATTGAACTTGTCAAGAATCAAGGCACTACTCAAAGTTATAGTTAAAATCTGAGAAGTGGCGACTGGCTAACAAATAGGAATGTTTGTGTTTTATCATGGATTCCTATTTCAATCAATAAAAACACCTGTGGCTGTAATTGACTGCAAATCAAAAGGAAGAGAGGCCATTGCCATTGGCCCCTTCAAACACCACCAACACTCACGCACACTCCACTTTCCTACTAGGCAATGTGGGTGAAGTGTCTTGCCTGAAGACACAATGACAGTTTTTGCCAAAGGCGCCCCACTGTGGCTCGTGATGTTCCCAGCGGTCTCCCATCCAAGTACTAACCAGGCCCAGCCTTGCTGAGCTTCTGCGATCTGACGGGATCAGGATTTGACAAGCTGGCATGGTAGTAGTGCAGTAATAGTACTAGTTGTGTTATTACAGTAGTTGTAATAGCTGGTTTAGTTGAAGTAGTTGCAAACATAGTAGTAGTTGTAGTAGTAAAAGAGTACCAGAATTTGAGTACTTCATTTGATTGAGGACATAAAAAAGTTTGATAAAGTCACTGTAGTGGATGTAGCCTTTTTAATGTTTTTAATATCTTTTTTTTTTTTTAAATATATTAGCAGCCCAGATTTTGAGCCACTTCTTGTTTTTACATATTTCAGTTTTTGGTTTGAGTGCTTTAACCAACTCCCAGCCCCCTCTGTACTCCCTGTAATGGACTCTTACCTTGGCTTTGGACTGATATCCTCTCTGTGTTGTTCTAACCCTGCATGGCTAAAAATCCTTGCTCCTAATTGTGTCCCATGGGCCCCTGGATCTCAGCATTTTAAGCCTTTCCTGTC
The DNA here is from genome assembly GCA_036785185.1 of Paratrypauchen microcephalus. Classification (NCBI taxonomy): domain Eukaryota; kingdom Metazoa; phylum Chordata; class Actinopteri; order Gobiiformes; family Gobiidae; genus Paratrypauchen; species Paratrypauchen microcephalus. Next base: position 2,515,052 of record JAVJIX010000123.1, on the reverse strand, counting down.
CCTCATGCACACCCCCACCCCATGCCCCGCTGCCCAGCCTTAACCCCCGTCATCTCAATTGGACAGGTCTCTCCTCTTTAATCGCTGGACTTCAAAGCTGCTGTTGTGATGCCTCTACGGACCCCTGGTTCTTATGGGATGTCTTGGGGGCCTAAGAAGTGTAGGCTGAAGAGTGCCAAGCCAAGAGTGTATTAAATAGATGAACATGTACAGCATTTAAATTTCTGGGAGATGAGAAATGTTAAGTGCTTTGATAAGTCAATTAACACTATACATTAAGTTTACATCTATAGATATTAAGATATTCTGTACTATTTTGGGTTATGAGTAGGAAATAGTTGACTACTTCAGTTAATTAAAAAAAATATTTTACAAGATTTTTTTGTTTTGTTTTTTTGTTGGTCAGTTGAGAGCATATTGCACATGTACCTCTAGAACAGGGGTGCCCAACCTTTTTTGACCCGAGGTCTACTTTTCAGTAGCCAACCCCTCCGGGGTCTACCAGTCCAATACCAACATTTCAAACCACAAACATCGTCGCCAGCCTGCAGTAACTTCACAACAACACAATACTACTTTGTTTACCACTTTACTTTATGTCCACATAAGCATAAAGTAGGCTACAACAGACTTATAAGTAGGCCTACATCAGTAAAACATAAGTACAACAGATTTGGACAAACACTGCCATGCAATCATAATAAGAACAGTCCATCACAAGTTGCAGGTGGCAGAACAGGCCAGAAATTGAAAAGTCCATTACAAGTTGCAGAACAGTCCATTACGTTGCAGAACAATACTATTGGCATAATTCCACAGACAGCAGACAATCCTCCAAATGAGCCGCTTCCTATAACAACAGACACACACAGACCACATTACACGTTGCAGAATAATACTGTTGGCATAATTCAGAGACAGCAGACAACAATCCTCCAAAAAATGAGCCGCTTCTTATAATAACAGACAGACAGACAGACAGACAGACAGACACACAGCCATAACTGCCTACCTGTGGGCTGGGTGAGACGAGGCGCTGGGCAGAGCGGAGGCAGCTAGTGGGACACCTGGCACTGGGAGGAGGAGGCGAGCTTTTCGTAGGCAGGAGTGTAGGTACTGATTGCAAGGCGTAGGCAGGCTACAAGGTGGTCGTCAGTCATTGTTGATCGGTACTTGGACTTTATAATTTTCATGTGCGAGAACGCACACTCGCACAAATAAGTGGAACCAAAAAGAGCTGTCAGGTTTAAAGCACATTTTCGGAGATTGGGGTATTTCTCATCCAACAGCAGCTCCCAGAACGCTGCGTGCTTTCCAGAAGCGGGGCCGATGTTGATTTGGCTTTCATGACAATGTCATTTTGCAATTTTAGAATCTCGTTTTCAATCGCATCGCGTTCCAAATCGAACAGTGATTTGACTTTGTCAGCAATGTCACCAACAGCAACATTTGCACCAAACGGATTACACATGTAGGTTGCTACAGGTTCGAGGGTCGCAAAGTCAGTAAAACGCCGCTCAAATTCTGACGAGACGTTCTGAACATGCTCCATATAGCGGTCAATATCAAGTTGCGTCAGCCTTTTACCTTGACTTTGTAGTTCAGCATGCATATTTGGAAAGTTTGTGTGCAGGTCGCGCTGCTGCAGCCGCCGTGACATGAGCTGTAGCTTGCTTTTAAAAGTGTTCACAGAACTCATCATCTGGACTACGTCTTTATCTTTACCCTGCAGGTCTACATTCAACAAATTGAGTTCGTGGGTGAGGTCGGTGAGGAAAGATAAATCTAAAAGCCACTGGTGGTCATTTAGCTTGTCATGATAATCTGCATGTTTAGACAGCTTCAAGAATTCCTTGATTTCTGGCAGCAGCTCTGTGAATCTCGCTAAAACTGCCCTCTGCTTAACCACCTGACGTCTGTATGAAGCAGCAGCTCGGTGTGCTCAGCGTCGCTTTCCTCCAGATGTGCACGGAAAAGCCTTCTCTGAAGACTCCTGGCGCGCACTGAACACACAATCTTCATGCAGATATCCATCACGTCTTTCATTTGAACAATCTTCCCGCTTAGTGCTTGCTGGTGGATAATACAGTGATAATTCAGAATGTCTGGAAAAGACTCACTTTGCTTGCACAGTGCTATAAATCCATTTGTGCGGCCTATCATAGCAGGGGCGCCGTCAGTGGTTATAGAAATCAGTTTAAAGAGCGGCAGTTTTGTCTCGCGGGCGAATGTCATGAAGGCATTGAAAATATCCTCGCCTCTCGTTTGTCCTTTTAGTGGCAACATGGTCAGTAGCTCTTCCCTGGCGCTCATGTCTTCGAAAACCATTCTGATGAAAACACATAACTGAGCCACATCCACCATATCAGTTGACTCATCAAACTGCAGAGAGAAGCATTCACATGCATCGATGTCCTTTCTTAGCTGCTCCTCCACGTCCACAGCCATTACCTCACATCGCTTTGTAGTGGTATTGCGGGACATTTGTACATCTTTAATCGCCTTCATGATCTCCGTTTTATTTTTAAAGCCGTCAAATAGGCTATCCGCGGCCTCCAGAAAGCCTTCCTTCCACGCCTCGCCGTCTTTGAATGGCTTCTTGTGTTTAGCAAGGATGTGACTAGCCCGATATGAAGCAATTGTTGCGGCCTTCGACTGTTCATTAGGTCTGGTGAATTGTGCCTGTTGCTCAGACAGGCGTGCTTTCAGTTCCTTGAGTCTTGCGGCACGTAAAGGGGTTTTGCGGGGTATTCCTTCTCGTACTTCCCGGCGTGCATCGTCTTGTAATGACGCTCGACATTCACTTATTGCCAATCCCACCTTTGCATTGCAGATCAGACAAATGGGCGCTTTATTAAAATAAACAAAAAAATAATCTTCCTCCCATTCAGAGTGAAAATGATAGGTCTTGGGACGTTTCGGTTTGCTCCGGCCCTCCACCATGTTAGCTAGGCCACTGCCGGGGTCAGCTGTCAATTTCCCATAACGCACGTGTCTGCTACACATGCGCATGCGCACACGCACACACACACACACACACACACACACATACAGCCAGCCGGTGCGGTTGCGAAAATTGCTGTTTTTTCCCGTTTACCCCCCTTTTTTTTCTTCCCGCCCCCCAAACCTCCCGCGGACGACTTGTGATCAGGCCGCAGGCGACCGGTCGACCGCGGGCTACTGGTTGGGCACCACTGCTCTAGAATATGATGAGTTTGGCACCATACTGTACAGACTTTTTGACATTGTGGTAGCGCAATATAAAAAATTCAAACTCACTGGTGATAATTCTATGTATTATTTAACAGAATACAAGTACTTTCCTTGTTTTCCATGGTCTTCTGATCAAGAATAGAAACTAAAAGTATATTATGTTATACTATAAAGTATATTATATTTCATATATACATGTTTAACAATTCTTCATTGTAAATAGGGCCAGCTGGCAATAGTTCTACATTTTCTGCATGGTTCTAGTTTAGAGTCTAGAGTATTATTAGTTGTATTTTTGTTTTTGTTTTTCAACATTTGTCAAGTACTCTACTGTTGTTTTAAGAAGTCACTGCATATATGTTTACCAATCTTAGTTTCACTTTTGAGATATATTTTGCCATTCTTGATTGAGCCCTGTGCTAAGTAAGCAGGCCTGGCTAGTATTCCATTCACCTAGTAGCCAAGACATCATGTCATCTTAAATTTCCATCAAAATAACCTCTTTGCAAAGGCCTGCTTCTGGTGCTCTCAGGTTCTCATTTAGGCCCAAAACGATTAGCTCACTAAAAGCGATGCTGCTCCTAATGAATTCAATCTGCATGTTTTAAACTGGAATAATCATTGGGTACATTATTGCTATGTTTGCGAATCCCCAAGTCTCTATGGAAAAGCTGTGGACAAAGAAAGCACTTGGGGCCATACATACAGGAGATGAATGATGGTTGTGCGATGCCCTCTGACCGGACTGGGGATTGTAACTGTTCTAGGCTGGTTATCTGGATCTCTTGTGGTTGACTCACACTATTAAATCGATAACTCACCATGGGGTAAAGGAGATAAGTCCATCTCTGCATTTCTCTCATTACAACCAGTGTTCACAAGATGCATGACCACTGCCAGCTGAACTCCTCCATGTAAGTCATATAGGGCAGTGTATTTGTAAAAGATAGTGAAAGGGTGAAGGGTCAGAATATAGTGAAACATTATGTCATGTGTAACAAAGATTTATACTTGTGTAATGATACAGTGGATAGAATAGTTGGCATAGTAGGTCACAATATAATCATAATTTTTTTTTAAACATTTTATAAGCAAAAAAGTCATTTCAATTTAGGTTTGTCAAAAGTATTGAAAATCAGATACTAATCGATGCTAAAACTCGTATCAAAACTAGATACTCATTTGAGCAGGTATTTATACTAAAAAGTCACGTTCACATTCCACATTCACATTCACGTAATGTAATATGTGTTTATGTCATATTAACTTTACCTGGCCACTACTAGAGAAATGATAATCTAGACCAGGGGTCGGCAACCTTTACCACTCAAAGAGCCATTTGCACCAGTTTCACACAGTAAAGAAAACACTGGGAGCCGCAAAACCCTTTTGAAATTTAAAATGAAATAACACTGCATATAATGGCTTTTTTTTTTTTTACCTTTGTGACATAGAATTACATTTTGAATATGAACGAACTAAAATAAAATACATTTTAATTAAATACAGTTGCCTGGAAGAATCCATGACTCATCGCTGTACCAGCGGATGAGTCTGGTAACACTTGCTCCAGAATGCGCTGCGGTCGCGCGTAGACAGACAGCTAAGTGAACCAATCAGAGATTGCGCCATCTTGATTCAAAACTGAGGAGGAACTTCCGCTGCCTAAGAGTAACGTTGCGGGCAAAGGCGGGTGCACTGACGTCACCATCTTTGAACGATTCAGAATCGCGGAGTCCGTTTTTAACCGGAGGAGCGAGAGTGGATGGAGGGTGTCCAGATGGTATCGCGCTGTATAGAAAATACAGAGAGATATCATTTGGCTGGCCAGGTAATAAATACAGTGGTCCCTCGCTGTTTCGCTGATTTTTTTAATAGTGTATCAATACGCATTGTGTTCTGCATCCTGATTGGCTAAAGGACTGTAGACCTTTGTCTTTGTCAGTCATTCTCCTCCGTGTCTGCTGTACAGAAGGTGTTCAGTTTGCCAAATTTATTTAAATGTTCGATCACGAGCAGTGTGACTCTGAAGCAGTGAGGACTGAGCGGTCTGGCATTTGGGCACATGCCAGAAGGGCCGAGGCCGGGCTCTATTACGGATTTGATCACGTGTCCATGCGCTCACTTCTCCGGGTGGTCAATGCGCATCGGGACGTAGCGGCAATGTTTCCGCAAAACGAACTGGTGGAACCTGGAGTTCAGGCAGCGGAACCAGTCCTGAGAGCACACGGATGCATTCTCACTACAGTTCTGTGTTTGGTGCAGAGCTGTAGAACCTCTCCCTCCCGTTCCACAGACTACGGGGCCGCTTGTAAGTGTAAATTGCCAGGGCCGATGATCCCAGTCCGTCACTGCTCTGAAGTGCTGTATGTTTGCAAGTTTTCTCCCCAACAAAACCCGCAACGGCGCCAGGTGCCTCGGTCAGAGGAACTGTGAAATACACACATATTTATACACACAATATAAAACTGACTACTTAACGGATTTTGCCTATCGTGGGTTATTTCTACAACGTAACCCCCATGATAAACGAGGGACCACTGTACTGAGCCGCATCAGAGGGATCAAAGAGCCACATGCGGCTCCGGAGCCGCGGGTTGCCGACCCCTGCTAGACCAACGGTTGGCAAACCTAGGCACGCGTGCCACTCAAAGTGCTTGACACGTGGCACGTGTGGCCCGAAGGCCAGATGAAAAAGTAAAAATTTAAATAATTGTTTGTTGAATTATCCTGTTTTTTACAGGCTGTTTCTTGCTTGTCTTGAATTTGAGAGTAATGGATATTCTTCTATCTTTATTAAAGCCTATGTTGTTTCTGGTATCTTTGTATTACAAGTTAGGCATGATCTGCATATGGCACAGTTTTTCTTTGAATATGCAAAGTTGCAAAAATGTATTGAGTTGAGTCACACATTAAGGAGCACAATTTAAACTAAAATGTGTGTTAATGAAGCACAAAATAGTCAATATTATACTCCATACTGGTTCAGGCTGTTAGTGGTGGCATACTCGGAGGCTTAAACGTTTTTAGTTGGCACTCCATGGTAAAGAGTTTGCTGGCTCCTGAATGTTAATGAAGGAAGTGACTTCACTGTTGTTTCATTATGGTGTCTATAATTGTGAATAATCATAAAACCATTATGCTTCTTAGCACTACGTTTTTATATTGTGACATCCTTATTTGTTACTAGTATATTTCATTATCCCTTTCATGTTTATGATCTATACAAGAACATAAACGTTGGCCTGAGATAAGTGGAAAAATCTGAAATGGATGGTTCAAGGTCCTTTATTGTTAAACTTTATATTAAGTTCAAAGGGCGGTGCCGAAAAATATGTGAGAAATTGAGGTCGCCCCCAAATCGGTTGGTGCGGATGGAAGACTGGTGACTTCCTCTTGTTTTTTGACTCATTTCCTGTCTTAAGAGGAAGTGGTGCTGATGGACTTCTGCTGTTCACTGACCCTTGACCTCTGCGTCAAGGCTCCTCTGTGAGGATGAGCCCTGTGGAAAATATGACACTTACAAAATACTTGTTGTTATCACTTATCACTAACATTAGCAAGTCAGTGCCAAGCTAGAGCCCAGAGTAGTTGTTCACAAAATATGATCACAATTTTCTATATGTCTGATGCAAGAAACATTTGTAAAATGGCAATTTATTTAACAAAATATAGACAGTTTACAATGTATCTTTAAAAAATAAGCATTAACATTTGACAGAAAACTGCAGTATGTGCTGATACACAAATTCCTATTCCATGCTTTTCAGCTATATGTACAACCAGATTTGTCTATAAAAAGAAAAGTCATTTTGTTCTTTGCAGAGGCCATTCTATTATCCAAACAAATACAGACTTTGCTTTTGACAATTGCTCCCAAGTCAAAGTGCGATTTGAATTTGATTGTGATATAATGTCTAGTCCTAGTTCATGATACAAAAAAAAGCACATATAAGCCAGCTACAAGGTCATATTATCCCTTCTACAGGGGGTCCTCGGGTTACAACGTTGATCCATTCTTAAGACGCGTCGTAACCCGAATTTCGTCGTAAGTCGGATTTTGACTTTGATCTTCCAACCAAAACACCAATAACTTTTCCATCTCAATAATTAGACCACTACGCTGCTTGGTTATCACTGTCGCTTTCATAGGAGCAGATCAGAGCCCACATCAGGTACTTCCGCCCACATTGGGCACGCACACGAGGCCGTCTTCTCCGCCCTACAACCACAACAAAGCGTATTCTTCCACCGTGCGCCGCGCGCCGTTCGCGTTTGTTTACGTCGCTTACCACGCTAAACCGCGTAAGACGGAATGACGCGTAATATTATTAATTTTTTTTTATGGGGGCGCGTTCGTAACCACGAAACGTCGTAAGTCGAGACCGTCGTAACCCGAGGACCCCCTGTATTTATCTTCCAATTCACATCGGTGGTTCTTGGCACTTAAGGTTACAGTATGAATGACCCCTATAGACTACTGCATATCTAGTCTAGTGCTCTAATCAAAATGCACAAAGCATCTAGTTCTCACAGTAATGTAAAGCCCACTGGAGACACTACACTGGCGACTTATATTGACGTAAATAAATTACATCCCCCACTTCAAACTGTGTTCATTCAAAGGCATTAATTACATGCTCTTTCGTTACATGCGCAAATTGTCCAAGCAAAGAATGTAAGTGCAATAGACACTTTCAAGGACAGCAGAGACAGTTTAGAGACTTATCTGTGGACTTGCTTTACACTTCCTGACAACATTTGTCTTTAAAATCAATGTGGATGTTATAAATGTCCAGATATGATAAAAGGAGAAATTCAATTTGTCAACTGGACAAAGTTTGTTTGGTCGAAAACGTTTCGCCGCTCATTCGAGAGGCTTCGTCAGTTCTGGTTCGAGTGCTGGTTAGACATTGCTTATATCTAGCTGCAGGGAAGAGCTCACAACACTGAAATTGTTCTGAAACTATCTCAACTAATTTGTTCCTTTTGTTTTTCGATTTTTTCTGGCGTCTAGTTTAGCATACCTATTCAACCCTAACGACTGTCTCCACACCTCTGGCCCTGACCTGTCTGCCCTATTGTTTCTTTTGTCTGTTTTGACTTTGGTTTGAGAATGGAATTATAATGTCCAGATATGTCACAGCTAGTAATTTACAACACCCTCTTGTCTCAGTCACTGGATAGATGCTGGTGATGGAATAATATTATCACAGTCTGAAACAGCTAATCGATTTGCCTTCATGTTATATTTGCTCACATAATGCTGGCTAGCCATGAGCAGCTTAAAGAGCATATTTGGGATAGTGCGTGTTGTAAATATTTATTATAGGTTTACATCAGTGGCAGTTTGTAGGAGAAAAAAGTTGACGACATGTACAAAAATACAGGAGTAAGTACAATGGGATACCTCTGCCTATGTCATCAACACTGAAAATTCCATTCAAAATGCAGGGATAGTTTATTCATAAGTAACACATTTGGTCAGTTTAAACCTTCATTTAACAAAATAAAGGTGTTTTAATTTATTTGTATTAGTCTAATCATATTGTGCAATTTAGTTTTGGCCTTTTTTAACAGTAACAGTTAAGGAGTTACCTAGACTTCATCTATGCATGACTTATGTCTTTTTCCCAAGGAAAAACATAAACTTCACCAAAATGAAAATAAAAAATAGACAAATGTGTGTTATGCTTTTAGTAAAATCTTCAATATAATGGTATTAACTATGTTCTAGTGGAATGAGTAGTGTCTAGTGAAATGAGTAGTGTCATATGCACTTTAAATGTCAATGAGTGGATGGTGAAGGCTTTATTTAAAAGGCATTGACGCAGATGTTGATGTAGACCTTTTCGAGTTGGTCCCTCTTTGCAGGACCCTCTGGCCCTGGCCTTTTGGGTGTCCTTGGAGATTTTGTCCTATTGTTGTTCATTCTCAGTCTGTCTGCGCCTATCTCCTCCTCTCACCCCCATCAGAGATTCAATGAGGCTTGTGATCTGATTGGCACCCCACTTTCCCGTTTGAGTGGAAAAAACGGTCTCCATAGTAATGGAAAACATAATGCGGACCCTTGTGCGTTTTGCTCTTTGCTGGCTAATAGCTCTCTAAACATGGACTTGTAGAGAGGGTATACACTGCAATAGACTGCTGTGTAAAGTCTGACCCATGCAATGTATTCATAAGGGAAAGTGAAGTGCAGTGCCCTTCTACATGAATATTTTTATTATATAAATATTTTAGTATTTACCTGAAGTGCTCTTTTCATTTCTGCTTTTCCGTTATAGAATTACCACTGCAGAAAATCATCTCTCTCTCTGTGCTATGTGACATATGTTATGATCATAGACTGTATATATAAATGGACATAGCTAACTTGTTAGCATCCGCGTTCCAAAGGAAGTCTTCAAGGGGACACTTCTGGCTCCATCGACTCTGGCTCCAATTGGAAAATTGTCACCCCACTCTCTTTAACTGCTGCTGTCAGGCTCTTTTTTATTTTGCCATATTTTCCATAAATAGATTCCTATTTCTAATATGGAACACGGCTCAATATCCACTCCTATGATTGCTACCATCGTGAGCTTCATTTGACTGGAGCCGGGTGCTATGGGTGGCGTCACACTCACTTAGGCCACTTCTTTATACAGTCTATGGTTTTATATATATATATATATATATATATATATATATATATATATATATATATATATATATATATACATACAGTATATACTTAAGAACTGAGGTTTCACCTTTAACACTTGTCAATAGTATGTATGATTGTGAATCTTGTGTTGTGTGTAATCAACAATCAGTTGCCTTGCTGTGTTGATTTGTCCTCTACTGGCCATCCCTTTCCCTCAGGGGGAAATATATTGATTCATTTCAAACTGTTAGAAAGGTTCACACACTCTGAGCTATATTATAGCTCATAACAGTGCAGTGGCTGCCTCACTAACAAGGCTTGAAAATATTACCATGAATACAACCTATTATTGGTCATATGTGATTCCCTTTGTATCGCATCAACAACTAACATTTCTGGTTGAGGGACATCGAGATATATCAAGAGAGATATCAAACCGGTATTTAGACTTTTTGGTTTGTGGTAAAAAGAAAAAAAGGCTTTGGCAAAGTTTTTTAGTAACTTTAAATACTATAAAATAATCAAATAATCAAAATCATCCCAAAATATTATTGGCCATCGGCATTGGTCATGAAAAAAAACATATCAGTCAATCTCTACCTTTAACACACACATTCTGCTTTGTATGGGCCACCTCTCCCTTAGTACATGCTGTATTGATTCATATAAGACTAGCAGAGCATCCCATAGCTCTCCTCATCCTGACCTGTTCTCTCCCCAGGTTTGATTGGCTTCTCTGGGTGTAATCAGACAGACAAGGCTCCTTGGTGTGATGGGGGAGGGTTCCTTAGTGGTGCTCCTGCCATTGTCAGTACTACTCAGTGTCCTGCTCATGTCTGCTGGCAATATGGTGCGCTATACTCCTGGGATATTCCCCATCTCCAAACCCTGTCAAAATGAGAGGATAGCTGTCTGGATTTCACCATCATCATGTGGCAAGACCTGTTCATGCTTCTGTAGACAGCTCTCTCTCTTTCTATCTCTCTTTTTCTCTCTCTTTCTTTCTCTCACCTGATTTGAAAGTGTCAGTACCAAAAGCTTTGAACCTGTCTCCAAAGTGTTGTCAGTCAAAACCCAGTGGTGCTCCTGCTGAATATTTTTACTCTATCAAACTTCAAGACAGCCGATTTAATTAGGTCCATGTTGTTCTTACCCAGTGACCTAGTAACATGCAACAGTTGTAGTATAGTATTAGTAGTAGTACAATTAGCAGCAGCAGTAGTAATAGTGGTGCTTGAAACATGATGTAGTACTAGTAGTTGTAGTGGTAGTGGTCAAAGTAGTGGAAGATAGGGGTTTCAGTAGTAATAGTATTTTGAGTACCTTAACTTCTACTCAATATTTTGATCTGTTCTGTATTTGTTATATCCAGAAGAACTTTGATATTAGAAAGTGGCTATAAACTGGAGTTGAGATTATAAATCCAGTTGTAATCGCAAATCATGTTCTGAAACTAAATTTCTCATTCATTTTTCCCATAGACCTTCAAAATTGTATTTAAAAATTTGACCTCTTGCTCAGGGCTAATCAGCTATGTGGTAACTAATGACCAAAGACCTATAATTTAATTTAAAACCTGCTTCTGAAATGTTATAAACCAGTAAGTTATTAAAGCATTTCACTGAAACTTGCATTTTAAATGTGCTTTTTGGGCATAAAACGTTAGTACGTAGCTAGTTAGCCTCAGCGATGCCTTTGAACTTTAATATTACAGTTTTTCACTAAATCTATGGGAAAATTAATGGGAATTTTACTTCTGGAACCAGAGCAGGCAGCCACTGTTCAGCTCCTTTGTGGTCATAATGTAGTTGTTGTAACAGTAGTATTAGAAGTAATAGTATTTTGAGTTTTGTTTTTTGTTTTTTTCATTATTTATTTTAAGTCAGAGGACACTTGCTCTTAAGAAAAGCAGGTGTGATACATTCTTGTTCATTATAGGCCTGGCTTGAGATGTGTTGTGCATTGACAGTGCAGCGATGTGTAGACAGAGGAATGTAGTACTACTTTTCAGTGAATAATGTATGAGTTCTTGGTTTGCTTCAAGGTCAGAACAGGAGCAGTACAGAGCCTTGCAAGTGTCTTCGCTTTTAATAAAGGTTAATTACCGAGAGAGAAGGTGCATATTAAGACCCCATGAGACACATATGCAAATTTTACATGACCAAATAGAAACCATAGCACCAGCACTTCTAAGGATAGTGCATGTATAATTTTGCCCCAAGCTGTGATGTGAAATATAGATAAAAATGGCCCTCGATTACACCACACTTGGGAGAAAGAGCCTCCTCATGCATTATAAATACAAAGCTAGTCATTTTAAGAGCCCCAGAATCTGATTTTGTCCCAAGCTGCAGCTGTATTTGGCCTAAATGAATTAGAGCAGGCAGTGACAAATGTGCCACTTTTGTTTCTTCTCGCTGTTTATTCATCCCATTAACACAGCCCTGACCCTGTGTTCCCTTTTGTGTGTGCAGCTCATGAGAAGAGGAGAGTCGAACCAGTCTACCAGAGTCGTCCTCTTCACTTGAACAAAGACGTGGCCCTCACAGATACCCATGGTAAGATAAGCATACTGTATATATTTATAACAATTATGCCTTGTACTTATAATCAAGCCTGTCACAGTAACAAATTTTGAAGTGAAATATATTGCTTATGTACATATAGAAAATAGACGATAATATTAAAACTAATTTATGCCTCTGACAGAATAACCGTAAAGCTGAATTATCTCCAAAAAACTATTCTAAATTGTTAAAATGTATGAGCTGTAATATATAAATAGCAAAAGTACACTTTAGTACTTAGTTTGCATCTGTAATGAGGCATAGGAGTTATTCATTCAACCCTCGATCTATAGCTGAAATCTTAATGCGTTGCAAAAGAAAAGTTCCCACCATAAATATTGCGCCCCCAAAAATTATTGTTCCATCTGTCATATATTGAACAATAACTAGATATATTAAATATTGTGACAGACCTAATTGTAATATGCTTTACAAGCTTGACAAAGCCTCTCAAACCAATGTAGCCATTACTCACTGGTGATGGTAAGCTACTTTTGTACCCACAGCTTCCCTGGGGTAGACTGACGGAAGTGAGACTGACAATCTACCCCTCCATCCACCTCCAACACTCACTCAAACGCTACATTCATACTGTGCAAGAATGGGTGAAGTGTATGTTTTTCATAACATTGCATATGGTCTGAGGGGAAAATAATTACTAACTACTGGTAGTACATGGTTTAGCGTTTGTCCACTGATCCAAAGGTTGGAGGTTCAAATCCCGCTCTTGACATAAGAAACATCAGTGGTTGGGCAGTCAGATCTACTGACACACAGGTTGGCAGTACGATTCCAGCTCCCACAGATCAATGCTGCCGTTGTGTCCTTGGGCAAGACACTTAACCCACCTTGCCCCCAGTGTCTGCGTACATTGGTGTGTGAATGGGTGAGTGGTTCCTTGTTGTGAAGCGCTTTGGGTGCCTTGAAGGTGAAAAAGCGCTATATAAAGATGTGACCATCCATTTAAACTAATTAACATTAACAAATCCCTTCACGTCAGACCAAATTGATTACGTATATAAGTTGTAAGTTATAAGTTATATTGAACTATAAGCTGTAAGTTAAAAACAAGTAATAGTATGTCCAGTTGTATTATAGTAGTACCAATTCATGGGATTCAAGCAAGTGATTCCTTACTGATTTGGCAACCTGATTTGCCTGTAGTTGTTAAAGCAGTAACACAATTCACGTGTTTACAGCAAAAAGGTATTGGAATTTAAGTACAGTAAATGATGAAAGATGTAACATACTACACAATAGATCATTTACAATGTTAACAGTAGTTTGATTTGATGAAACTTTTCTGAACTCTTGCGTTTGACCTTGGAAAAAACTTGTAGCAAAAGCATGAAGCCACATATTTCCACTTCATTGATTCTGCCCCAGTGGCTTCCTGTTAATTCAGCAGAGAAACAGGCGAAAGTGCTTGTTGACAGACTCCTTTCAGTAAGATGCTGACAACATTGTTACTGTCGACAGGAGGCTGAGCATTGTGGAGAGCAGTCTGGAGCAGAGAGCAGCAGACAAGTGCTTTTGTCCCTAACCAGCTCAGCAGTGGGGCAGCTCTAGACCTTTGCTACCCAATCATTTGCATTGGCGTTCATAACATTAGTATTCCAGTCACAACTCGGTCGCAGCAGACACTATGGATGGAGAGGTTAAAGGGGACTTAGAGCTAGACGCCATCAGAAGTAATCAGTCATAGGACAGACATAAAAGAAGCCAGACAAACATGTGTGTGTCAGGTGATGAATGGACTGGGCCACTCTGTCTTTATAGTTTATTCATTTCCTTTCAGCTTTTCCATACATTCTGCCTTTTAGCTAACCAGAATTTGCATATTTTTTGATTTAGTACAGATTATGTCCTTCTTAATGCAATTCACTTATTTACTGATTTGGGACTATAACACAAGGTCAAAGTGAGGTCTAAATAATATAAGAATGTATGTTAAAAGTAGTATAAGTGATTTGAAAGTTTTGTCAAATGCCCTTCCTTGTGGTTTTATATTCAGAAATAGAACTAACACTATGGCGGCTTGTGAGCTTTTCTTATGTTAATATTAATGATGGTTTGCAGTAAGCTTTATATTTATAGCATGTTTAGGTCATTAAGAGCCTTTCCCTTTAAAGTTTTGCAGATGTGTTGGTAAAGTTCCTCAGCTTTCTTCCCATCCATAAAAACTTTAAACGTCTCTCCAGTCTCCAACAGCATTCATGTATTTAAGTTATGGGTTGGTGTTATTTGGGTTACCTAATATTAGAGCAAGTGGCCATACTGCGAGTCTAGCATTGGACTGGCAGACTGTATTATTAATAGGCACAGTGTCTGGTCTAGCACATGAAATATTGATGCTGGTTGCCCCCCACTGCACATCTACAGCCTCTGAAGCAAGTTCCAAGCAACTCAGTAAGTTCAAACTAAAAGGATAATAATGAGATCTTTATTCAGAAATGGAGAATTACATCTTTAATCTGCATGGCTATGGCATTTGTCTTATTCCTTCAAAATATTGTTATTGAAGTAAGTCTAGCCTTGCTCTTGGGTTTACTACAATACTACTTCACCTGCTGTTATCTGTTGATGATACACTGGATACTACTACTACTACTTTATATTACAGATTTTGGTGAGGCTCTTTCCCCATTCAAAAGATATAATATTTTTATTTCTCAATGGCTATTGCAATTGAGGATTCAGGACTGTTACCATAGCTTCAAACCTAGTACATTTACTAATTTTCTTATGTAAAAGATGTTTACTTTTTAAATTCATTGATAATAATAATAATAATAATAATAATAATAATAATAATAATAATAATAATAATAATAATAATAATAATAATAATAATGAACAATATGTGCTTTTAAATGTGCTTATCCTTTCTTGTTCATGACTCTGATCCATGTAGACAAAGACATGAGAGAAAGGAGTCTGAAAGACCACCCTTATGTAATGCAGAACATTGAATCCCTGTAATAGAAATAGGACTCCACCGCACTGTGTATCCAAACACATCTCCACAGATTGTTTTTGTTTTTTTGTTTTTTTTAACATAGCATAACAACCTTCTATGGTAGTGGATCTCTCTTTTACCTACCTTCGTAACACAAACATTCAAATTAAGTGTTTTCTTCAAGGCTTTGTTTTGATCTTTGCATTGCCTGCAAAACCACAGAAGCTTGTTAGATAAACTAGGTTACTCCGCTCTGTTCTTTTCATCAGCTGAACTTTAACTCTTCCTCAGATGTGCACACAACAACTACACACTCTCCAATAAGGGAGAACACAGCTTGAGGGTAGTCAGCACCGGGGGACTATAGCTGTATTCAAATTAACATATGGCCCTGTGCTAAACCCTGGGACTGATCTCTCGTTAGACAAATGGCTGTCCAAGCTGTCCTCCAAAGTGCTGGGCTGTGCACTCTTTTGTTTCCACATAGGAACTAGTGCTAAGTGGAGATGCCAAACACCGCTCCGCAGACAAAGGCCCTTCTCACAACACATCCGGGTTGCCTTGACGACCACTGTCTATATTTAAAAGACCGAGATGTGGTAAAAATAAGTCGACATACAGTTTTAGCAAGTCAGCTTGTATCCTTCATAAAATCAAAAGTGAAATGAGTTTTAGTTCAATGTGCCAAAATAAGTTCTTGTTGTGGTGAAGTTGAGTTGATCTTTGCCCCTTGTATGTTTACAAACTGGGGGTCCTCTGCCTCAAGGCTACGAGTATTGTCTTTCAATAAACCACCCACCACTCTCTGGTGCTCAACACATCTGGCATACAAAACATGCTGTCTGCTGTGGTAGACACCATATTAGAAAGAACTATGTCTGTTGGCTACTTTTTACTTACTTGTAACTCACTATTGATGGCAAATGTAGTAGTAGTAGCAGCAGTAGCAAAAGTATTTTGAGTACTTCTTGTTGGAATAATCTTCTAAGTATCCTTTTAAATAGCCAAATTATGTATTTAAAATACACTAAATGTTGTAATTGTCCAAATAATTTTCCTTGTAAATCAACAAAGTTTGTCTAAATCTAAGTTTAATATTACTATATATTATATTAACATTGTAATGTAAATGCAGTAATGAAGGCTATAAATTACAACGCTATAGATTGTTAACAGTAGTGTGTGATTGAGTGTTGAAACTTTCCTTCTTTCTTCTTGCTGCAATAAAACACAGACTTCCCTCAAACAGTATTCAGTAGCATCCAGCATTTAAATTTAATTATTAGTCCTTCTGCAGGAAAGCCCCAGAGCAGTGTGTCATCCCTGGACTCCCCGTGGGAAAGTCCAGACATGGTCCAAACAGCCGCCTGGACAAGTGCTCATGTGTTCATTGTTTCTTTTGCTACAACTAGCGCTCACGACCTGGGACCATCCAACTCCATGGGGATCAATGCCTCCATGAGCCTGTATCGACCCAGTACCTCTAGTCGCTCAGATAAAGGTGCTGATACGATTAAGTGAGAACCTGTGCTTTGAGGAAACACACCCAAAGCCCAACTCGTATCAGTCCTATCAGTCCTGGAGTTAACCAAGCGGTTGTCCGTGCCCCTCCCCCACTGTTCTTATCTAAGGAGCCGCAAAATCGATTGCACTGTAGGAGTATGAGCAACTGTTGGTCTGCACTAACAGCTGGACGGCAGCCCGGGCGGGATGTCAGGAATGTGGCCTGCAGTGCTGTTGACGACACATGGGAGTGAGTCTGACTGTGCATTTGTTCACTGTGTGTCGGCTCCTGTTAATCAGCCTGTTGTTAGGAGTGTGTCAGCTGCTGGTCAGAGGACTAGTGCCCCGGGGAGTATACAAGCTCATTTAAAGAGAGTGCACCAGAGACAGAGCAGGACCAGATGAGAGCTGCTTTATGTACAGATGTATATACTGATAGATATCACTATCCACCTGGATCTCATGATCAAGGCCCTTCTCTGTGGCAGCAGAGCACACATGCACATGGCTGAGCTCTCAGTGTGAGCTACACCCACGCACAGAGCCGCTGCCTTTCACATACTTGTGAACACTTTTTGTGCACCTCTGCCTCTGCATTGTTGCTGTTGTGTGAGCGCTGTATGCCCTCTGCAGGAGCACACAGGGCTACAACTGCTTAGCATTCACCACACTTCAAAGCTGCTCCGTGTGGCAGCACAGCCCGGGGCTCATTCTCTCTAATTGGAGGTTCATTAAGGGACATGTATGCCTCCAGAGAGGCCCACTACAACAGAGGAGCCGCCTCCGCTCGGGATGTCTGGCTTTACTTCTGCAGCTGATGGAGGATATCGAGCAATAGGAAAATGGGGCTTAATTGAGATGGGTGATGTGGCATGTGTGTGGTCTCTGGGTGTCATTGTGAGGGGGCATTAGCTGCTCCAGAGGGACTTTGAGAGTAGAGCTCACTAAATGGAAATGTTCACCTGCCCCATCTGCACACAGTCCCAGGCCATGGTCTGCTCCCTCAGGGTTCAATTACAGGTGATCATTTACAGGGTCAATGACATTAAACAGGTCAAGCTGCGACCCTTATCATGCTACAGTTTGATGAATATTTGCTATTGGGGCTCACATACTTAGAGTATGGCAGTGGTTTAGGGAATGCCTGAGGAGTC
Organism: Paratrypauchen microcephalus; assembly: GCA_036785185.1. Classification (NCBI taxonomy): domain Eukaryota; kingdom Metazoa; phylum Chordata; class Actinopteri; order Gobiiformes; family Gobiidae; genus Paratrypauchen; species Paratrypauchen microcephalus. Next base: position 2,497,010 of record JAVJIX010000123.1, on the reverse strand, counting down.
ACTTTGTCCTTGTTGTGCCGATGGCAACTGAGCAGCGAATATGCTCTCACTCCATTAATCATGCCCAAAGTGTCATTTTCAAGGAGATCCTCAACCTTCAATGCCTGAGCTGTGTATATATAGATAAGTGTATCTTCTTTCATTCAGTACACCTCATTCTGATACTATAAAATATAAATTCTTATCTTTCTAACTTCTCTAACTAAAACATGAAGCCAGCCCGTAGCCATATTTTACAATTCCACACTGAGAGGAGAGGAATGTAGGTCAGATGCGTTTGCCCTCATTACAGAGCTCAGGCTTCTTTTCGGTGCTGCAAAGTTGATTTAGCATCTCTTCTCATTAAACCACTATCAAACTCCAGCATGCTGCTCGGACGCTGCTGTTTGCCAGGAGTAAACAATGGGATTGTGCTGTCAAGAGCCTCCTCATGTTCTCAGTATTGGAAGATGATGCAAACAAGTTGACATTTGCTGGATGTCTCAGGGAAAATACTGTCACATTGAAAACATGCATGCAGTGAAATTTCCACTCGTAAGCAGCACAGGGCAAAAATAGGAGCGGAGTCAGCCTCCACAATATATCATCTCAACATCGTTAGTGCAATGTGCAAATGGCAATAGCTAAGCAAATATTGTCGACAGCTTGCATTTGGCTGACAGATGACTTTATACTGTGGGTAATTATGCAAGTATCTAATTTAGCATTATATATTTTCAGCATATTTATCAATCATAGCTTTATATTTAATTGGAAAGAAAACAGTTGCAGTGTTGAAGAACAAAGTTGGAAAATGTTTCAAAGGTAGTCATCTTAAACAACATCTTAGAAATCACCATCCAGAAGTCCCTTTTAATCTGAAGTCTGATTGATAATGTAGTATTTAAAGAGCTCATATTATTCTATTTTCTGATCTATGTTATAATGTTGTTTCACACATGTTTAACACACAACACCTGTGTATTTGAGAGTTCTTCTTTCAAATGGAAAACATTCTGTTCCACCTTGTGATTTTGATGCAATTGAAAAAAGTCTATCAAAAACATTTGTGGAAACCATATCAAACCATTTCTGGACAAATTAAGGATTATAGTTACACTGAAGAACAGTTAGAAATTGTCCTCTACTTAATTACATTTGAGTATTCAGGTTTGCAACTTGCTGAGGAGCATAGTGACAGTTAGCTTCTAGACATCTGAAGATATAATACTTGTACTTGTTCAAATGTATGTTTATTTGTTTTACTTTAACAATTATTGTGTTATAAACAATTTTTGCTCCTTTTTACAAACTTCAGTTACTAGTGAACCACCCCCTAGTGCTCTCCAACTGCACTGCACCTTAATTTTGAACTTAAGTCTTAAACTTGTTGATGTAGCCACAGCTCCTGGGGTGTGAACTTGGCTTCCCTGTGTATAGATAGTGTTGCCTGCAGAATTTCCCTTACTACTTTAGCGCGTTGAAGCGTATACGGTGGGTCAGTGATGGATGAGGACCAGTGATCTCCCGGGAGTCATGGGAACGGCCAGTTTGTTTACGCTGCACTTTCTCTGGGGTCTCGGTGGCAGGTTGATTTATTCACTGCTGCTGTGGACCATAGACTTCTTATGTTGGAGTCTTTGCTATAGCCATACTGCCCACTTCATTTTTGGAGCATTTTCTACACTGTGAAGTCGGGCAGAATTGGCTTGGGATCTTTTTTTTTTTTTTTTTTTTAACCTCAAAGATGAAAGAGAATAGGGAGGAAAGCTTCAATGCATTTTGGACAGAACAGCAGAATTGGAATCTCATGGGTATGACTTGTGAAAAAGCTATATATGGAGATTGGGTTTGGCTGTTTTAAGGAAAACAGAAAGCAATGGTGCTATACGAGGAAAAAAAGTACCTAATCAATATGATGTAAAGCATGTTGGAGGCAGATTTTAACAATACAAAATCAGAAGTGAACAGCGATAAAGAAAGAGCAGTTTAAAGCCACAGTATGTAATATTTGAGGGGAAAAAGTCCTTACTCTGAGTGTGGTTGCAGCTCCACAAACCTGTTATTTGGCCTGGGGGTGGGCCTCACCCTGTATGTTTCCATGACATCATGCAGGTGATGTACCACCACTGCAAACTGCATCTTTAAGAAATGTAAGATTTCAAATAATATCATTAATAGCAAAGCAGTGATGTTCCTGTGTGTTTTTATTGTTGTATTGTTTTTATGTTAGTCCCAAGCCTTAATAAATAAAGAAGAAAGAAAATTATATGCTATATATGCATATTTCCTATACTGACCTTGAATGCTAAAGTGCATTCAAAAGTACTTTTATTCTCACCATTTTTTTTAAACTTTCCCTCCTAATTACTACTATCACACATTGTTGTTTCAGATTTCTTTTCCAGCTTGTGTGCACCCGACAGTTTGTTATCTTCTTTGCCAAAGCCTGACAAAGGGAGCCGGAGAAGGGATAATGGCCATGCTGTTGCTCTGTCTCTCTAATACATGCAAATCTCAATTAAGACCTGCTGCGCTCTCATTAGGCCTCTCGGCGTGCCTCTGAAAAGGAAAGGGTTAATTAAAGTCCTCCTCATCCTATACAAGGCTCTCGAGCCACTCTTAGGGTTGTGATCAATACCTCAGCATCTCATTATGATTTAGAGGAGGTGTTTAACTGTAGCGCCAAATCAATTTTCCTTGCGAGTGGAGTGGGGGGAAATAATAACCCTTGTGCACAGCCAGGGGACGAAATGTTCTCATTTTGTATTAACTGGCTCTCACAGCACGATAAAGACAGCCTGCTTTTTATTGTTCACTTCTTATCACGTCAACTTGAATAATGAGTGAAAACTTACAGACATGTTTAAAACACAATGGAATTCGGAAGATAGTGGAAACTAAATGAGAATTTGTTCTGTTGGTTACTTAAATGGGAGATTATAATGGGAGATATAATGAAGCAAGATTAACATCAAAAGAAAGTGCTCAGTTAGTATATTTTGTACAAGAAACAAATCAGTTGTAGAGGACCAAGGCTATACTCAAAATTAGTCAAAATAATACACAGTAGTAGGTGTGTCATGATTAATTGGTGTTAATCGTGGTACACATATGACAGTTGTAGCAGCAATTACCAAATAAAGGTAGTGTACAAGGACAGAATAGGTAAACTGGGTGAAGCATTTTGCCAGGAAAACCTCAACATATACCCTAACCCTAACCAACTTAAGTACGTTTCTGCTTTAATTGAAATAACAGTGTTTGGATCCTGTTTACTTATATCTGAGAACTTATATTGCTGTATATATTTCATATACTTGGATTTTAAATTGTTAGTGCTTTCACCACTCCTTAAAAGTAACACACCACCAGTCAGCATCAACATTTTCTATAGTGGATCTGCTAAGGTTAAGGTTATCCCTGCTGAAAATGTTGGCTCTTCGGTCGATAAAGTGAAAGTTGGGGTGAAGGAGGGGCATTGTCAGGAGGCAGAACTCCTTCAAAGAGAGAGAGGATTCAGAGGCTGAGTCCCTGCTAACCCTGGAGGATCACACTGACACCAGCAGTCTGACAGAAAACCCATGCAAGATCAGGAGATTACAACTGACAGGCATACTCCAAAGTGCTCACAAAGACAGAGAGGAAGGCTTTTAAACTTTTCCATTTGGACGTGCAAGTGTGTAGCTGCTTTATTGTGTAAATAGAAATTGGGCTTTAATCCGCTTGATACTGAGGCTGTATTGCTATAGGACTGCCAATTAATAATCACAGCTACAAAAGCAAACACAGCGGGTTTATTTTTCTGGAGTAATTAATTTTCTTGACAAAACTGAATTCATTAATTTGATTTCTAAAAGGCGTTTGCATGTCCTCCTCATTTGTACTAGGAATCTGGGATCATAAGTAATGATCTATTATGAACAAGCAGTAATTAGTGCAAAGTAGCAAAAACTTTCAAAGATGTACTATAACTTTTCTGGTGGAGGGTCTACCATCTGCTTTATGTTATGTATTTCCAAAATTCCACAGTATGGCATTAAAATTGTATGTCTCCATGGAGAAAATTAGGAGTGTCCTACAGGTCAGATCTGGGAGAGGCAACAGAAAACTTTTGATTAAATGCCATAGTGATTAGATCACTATGGCAGTAACATTATCTACTATATCACAGAGCACAGCACAAATGAGTGCAAACAATAGGTACATTTTTGCTATATAATTGTATGGTTGTAATTATATGGTTGGAGCCTGCATGTCCTCCCTGCAGAGGAAATGATTCCAAAGACAGCCTGCCATTGTGGAAGGTCTCATCCATTTGTATCTAATGGGTTAAATTCACTAAAAGCTACTTGGCAGATCAGTTATAGACGTATATTGGACCATTTATAGAGAGAAAGACCCCATATTGGCCTAATGCAGGACTGGGCATTCTTCATTATAGTATCTGCTTCATCAAGATGAGCTCTCATCAGGTAGAGTGTCTTTCTGTCAAAGAGAAGGCTGGCGTATGGGAGCAAAGGGCCTCTGCTTCTCATTACATTAAAGGGGCAGGCCAAGGCCCAGAGTCATATCCTTAAAATGCCCTTAAATAGAACAAGCTATCAACCCCATCTGTCCAACCAGCACTACTGAAAGGAAAATCATGCTTGCTGACAGTGGAAGTGCATTTTAAAATTGCATAAGCTGCATGGTGAGATGTGTCAGGTTGACCGACAGCGCGTAGGACAAACTTGTAGTTACTTAGACATCGGTGAGAAGGTGTTATAGACCAGGGGAATAATGCTGGGATTTTTAGTTGAAATTGGACCAAATGAACTGACAGAGCTGTGTGTCTGTGTGGGATTTGAGCTTGACTGGCAGAATTCATTAAATATGTGAGCATGTTTTTTATAGTCTGTGTTTGTGTCATTGGCAGGAGGAGAATGGAGGGGTACGGGGAATATTTGGCGCTATTCAAATTGTTTTTTGTCTTTTCTTCTTCAGGGGCAGGGAGAGGCTTCAGCGCGGGGGACCACCATGGAGGGGGACTGCCTCAGCTGCATCAAGTACCTCATGTTTGTCTTCAATTTCCTCATCTTTGTAAGTATTTCTATGCTCTCTGAGAATTTTGTCTGAGAATGTTTGAGTGTCCAAAATATGTGATGTTTGGGGTTTTTTAAAAAAAAAGGTAAAAAGATAAGTACAAGTATAGATTCTACTGGAAAATAAATATGGATTATATTATAATTCAAAAATGTATCTGTTAACAAGCCATGAAAACAAATAAAAATGTGCAATATGCTTTTAACGTATAGCAAAACAGACAAACAAGCAGCAAGAAGGTTGCAGGTTTGATGTCTGGGTGCTGGCCCGAGTCTTTCGGTGTTTACATGTTCATCTGTGTCTGGTTGGGTTTCCTCTGGGCACTCTGGTTTTGCCCATCAACCCAAACCATACACCATATGTAAAATTCCCCAGCTTAGTTGGTCCTGACCAAGCCTAGCCCAAGACCACTGCTCCTGAAATGTTTCCGCTGAGGGACTGGATGAACAATGGATCAAATGTAGTGAATGAATTTACCCTCTGTTTTATAGGACAGCTTAAGTATCCTTTATTAGTCCCTCTAAGGCTTCTTATATTGAAGACCTAATATTGAAGACTATTGGATAATTGCATTGTACAATAAACGGTAGCACACTCTGGTCTCAGGACCACGGTCTGGACATGTCTCTGCTCTAATGATTTAAGATGGTGTGGTGGCTGCCCCCTGCCCATCTCTGTAATGGAAACACATTTGCATTTCATTAGATGGAGCCAATCTGGTGCTGATTGTATCAAATTCAGCTGTGATTAGATTTGAGGGCGCTGACACATCTGAGGCCACACGCTTTGTGACTGGCACCTGGGTTTATCAGCCCTGATCGGACAATCAACAGTAATCCTGTTATTCTGTGAGGGGGAAGGGGCAGAGGAAAGGGTTTGTCTTTTCCTGCTTTATTAAGTGCAGCCAAACCATTTAGAATGTCCAGCAGAGCTATGGACTCACAACAAAATCTGTTACTATATCCCACTCCTGTCACTAACAATACTTCAACATCTTCCTGTTTTCTGTTTTATTAACTCCTGAACCAATGTTCTTGCTCTATAAATTACATGACAGTAATATTTAATTTTAGTTCAAATTGTTTAAATCAGAGGTTTGAAACTGGAAAATAATAATGTGAACTTTGCTATAACTTAATATCCATCGGTGGGCATTACTATGAATTGCAATATTGGCAGCACAGATAATGGATATTGACTCAAAATTCCATATTGGACCATACTTAAATGTATCAATTGTGCACCTTATGCTATTGATTACTTGAATATTGCAGCTCATGTGACATTTTAGAGACTCATTTTCATTCACAGTTTATTTTTTTGACAGAGTAACTAATTCATTATACAGATCCCCTCCCATCCAGTACTCTGTTTGTCTTTACCTATTTCACACACAAGCATATTTTTCAAGCCCAATGAACTCTCAAAATGGCTACCTCTGCTGCTCTGCTTCAGCTGCGCTCATTTGTGGAGACCCAGGGTTTTGCCCGTGACAGAGAGACAGCTCGGATCTTCCCCCACCACAGCACCCTCCTTTCTTAATCACATGAGTCAGTTTGAGCCCCTGCACCTTCTGTATGTATAGGGCTTTAGTGAGAGGCGTGCTAGCTTGGAAATAAGCCTTCACCACTGTGGATATCCCTGGCAGGTTAGGGGTTAGCAAAAATAGGGCGTTTCTCCTTCCATTCCCACCAAGACAGCAGTGCAGATAAATTCAATTTTATTTCATTTTATTGCTTTTCTGGTATCTGTTATGTTTTTATGCTGTGAAAATGAAAAGGATATTTGGTATTCTGTTGAGATTTTTCTTGCTTAATCAAGATTTACCTTATACTTACAATGGAGACATGTTTATTTCTTATTATAAAACTATTACATGGCTAGATCATTATTTTTATGTATTATTTTTTTCATTGAAACAATTCTCTGCTGCTGGCCCTACCTCTTTATTTTAGAAAGTAGTGAACTTTCATTTAATGTGTTTGAATAAATAATATGCAACATTTTTGTGTATGATTCATCTCAAATTCTGAGTTTTGGATATGAGTGGTGAATAGGGTGTTGGTTAAAACTTTTTCTTTTTCAGAACACACAAGCCTTTACATACAGGACAATACTGAAGTACATTCATGAATCCATCAAAATCATCAAATTAGTTAATTACAACATGCTCATAGAAGTTGTATTAGCATAATATGTCTCCTTTAATTAGTTGTTGTTGACCTGATTTCTACAAACATCTGTTACATCTGGGTATCAGGGTAATTACGATGTTGTTATATTTTAACCTTTGTTTTTTTCTTATGAAATATGAAAAAGGTTCTGTCTGTTACATACAAGGCAGGGGACTAACTTCAGTACAGCTGATAACTTTCACAAATCATTTATTGAAAAGAAAAAAAGGAAATGGTAACATATTTTCCCCCACAGCTAGTGAAACGAGGCTCATCCTTTTCCATTATTAGAAATCTCGTGTATATTTTGTCTGCCACTGGGAATACTAAATAATCCTCTGATTCCTCATTAAGTTTTCTTGAGCATGTCTATTCTGTCTAACCACCAGAATTCTCCTCTCTTCTCTCCATCAGCTGGGAGGCTCATTCCTGCTGGGAGTGGGGGTGTGGGTGCTGGTGGACCCCACAGGATTCAGGGAAATCGTAGCAGCCAACCCTCTGCTCTTCACGGGGGTCTACATCGTCCTGGGCATGGGGGGCATGCTCTTCCTGCTGGGCTTCCTGGGCTGCTGTGGAGCCATCAAAGAAAACAAATGTCTGCTGCTCTTTGTGAGTCCACTGGAAAACATAATAACAGTATTTTATATTGTACCCTATTCTGATGCAGTACACAATATTTTCCTTAAATTTGTCAAACTGATGTATTTAACTGTAGACCCTTATTTATTTACATGTTTGGTAGATTGCTTTGCATGGAATGTTATACAGTATGGTAATAAACGTATCTATCTCCATGTAGACAAACAGGTGACGCCACCAGGCCAGGTTACAGGTCAGATCTGTAGAAAAGAGACCCACTCATAGTAAGAATGTGTGTAATTGAATAAATGTTAAAAAGGATATGTTTAAAAAGGATACGTTTAAAAAGGATACGTTTGCCATACTTTGAAACATTGCAGGTAAATTAAAAATATCTGATTTTCTTTCCCTGAGTCTCATGAACAATTAATTGCAAGTGAAGAGGCTACAACCAGAATTAGTTTTTGAGTGACTACACAACACTTTCTGCTAGATTACCTCACCTTACTTTCTCTCACAATTTGTAATATGTTTGTTCTTTTGTTATTGCAGTTCTTCATGCTCATCCTCCTCATCTTCTTAGCAGAGCTGGCAGCCGCCATCTTGGCCTTCATTTTCCGGGAACATGTAAGTGTATTTTATTCATGTGATTGAACTAATTCATGATGCAGGATTTTATTGTTTCACATGAATCATAACTTGACCTTATAACCAGCTTTAAAGTTGGTTGTAAAGAGAAAAGCAATTGTATTTAGCACAACAGTTTTTCATTTTTCGATCACTGTGCCTCTGGTCAAATGTGATATAGAATGTTTTTTGTTTATGTCTAGACACTTGGACGCTCAAGTTATTACTGCTAGTGCTACTAAATAAACAAATGGTGGTGTTAGGAATGTCTAAACTAAATAATAAACATACTGTACTGCTACAAGCAAGTAGCTTTATTTCTTTTTAGTTGTACTGATTTCTCTGATACCAAATTACATAATTATGGTTGAATTTCACCTGGAGTTATTATACACTCAGCATAATCACTTTTTCATTTTTTGAGCAATTTTCTGAATCAGTTGCTGTATATTGATTCTGTTCCTTTGTGTTTGGCATTACAGCTGTGTTTATTTACAGAATAACAAGTCTCAAAGCTATCAGGCCCTACATTAATAAACTGTTCTGTGAAAATACTTCTTTGTACTTCATCCTGCCTGTTGGGCTTCATCTTGTAAAGTGTAGAAAAAACAAAACAAAAAACACTCCACACCTCTCCAAAGTGCACTACAAATTGATGCAGTGTGTCTGCATGACCCTAGCTGTTAACCTGGAAAGAATACTCTTTGTAATAAAACTACTGTGTCCTCTGCCTGACCTTTAGCTGACCAGAGAGTACTTCACCAAGGAGCTGAAGAGGCACTATCAGGGCGTCAACAACACGGACGTCTTCACTTCTACATGGAACGCCATCATGACCACGGTATGGCCATCAACATACAACTGTGCTTTCAACCAACTATCTGTCAGACAACCCAACCTACTCTGTTTAATACTTACACTTTAGGTCAATGTTCATCTTGGGCTGATCTCTTAGTAGAGTTAAGATGCTGTAATTTGGTCAAGTAAATAAATAAATGGCAAGTGCTAATGGCAGAAATTAAACACATTAAATAATAAATAAAAATACATGATTGGTAGAGCGGTCAGATCCACTGACCCACAGGTTGGTGGAGCAATTCCAGCTCTCACAGATGAGTGGGCAAGACTCATCTCACACCCAGTGTCTGACTACTTTGGCATATGAATGTGGGTGTGAATGGGTGAGTAAAGTGCTTGAAGGGGAAAAAGTGACCACTGACCACTTCACATTATGTATTAAACCTTTACAAAGGTAATTTTACAAGACCAGATATTTAGGTCAATAATTTATAAATGTACACATACATGTTTTACAGTATGTGTAGAATCCCTCAGTCATCCAGGTAGAATCCATGGCAAAAGGAGAAATTCAATTTGTCAACTGGAGACTGTGAAAACTAGTAATTTCATTGTAGTTAGCTCCTTCCTGCAGGCAATTATAAGCAGTGTCCAACAGCACTCTGACCAGAACTGAAGAAGCTGCTTGGATGAGCTGCGAAACGTATTTAAAGGGATATGCCACCCCCAGGTCACATTTGGGCATCTCCCCACAGTCCAGAGACTAAAACAAGTGATGAAAAGCGTTTTCCTGGTCACCCTGCCATTGTCCGAGTCTGTCAGCACTGACCGCCGCGCGAGCTGCTGCTCCTCCGCGATAGACTGGAGGCTAACGGCGCCAGAGAAAGATTTCGGCCAAATGGAATTAATTTGCTCGATGCTTTTCCCAATTACTTTCTGTGTAGTGCGCATTCATATCGAGTGCAAATAAATGTGCAAATCAACACGGAGAACTTGCCTTGGTCATTTTGGGTGGGAACTATTTTTCAGTGCGGAAAAAGACAGACGAAGCACGCACCACGCGGACAGGGGAATCCCTGTTTACGCACCAGGAAGGGAGTTCCCCCGTTACGCTGCGTGCTTTGTGCTTCGCCTTTATTTTTCCGCACTGAAAAATAGTTCCCACCCAAAATGACCAAGGCAAGTTCTCCGTATTGATTTGCACATTTATTTGCACTCGATATGAATGCGCACTACACAGAAAGTAATTGGGAAAAGCATCGAGCAAATTAATTCCTTTTGGCCGAAATCTTTCTCTGGCGCCGTTAGACTCCAGTCTAACGCGGAGGAGCAGCAGCTCGCGCGGCGGTCAGTGGTGACAGACTCGGACAATGGCTGGGTGAGCAGGAAAATGCTTTCCACCACTTATTTTAGTCTCTGGACTGTGGGGAGATGCCCAAATTTGACCTAGGGGTGGCATATCCCTTTAACCAAATAAACTTTTGTCCAGTTGACAAATTGAATTTCTCCTTCTCCTTTTTCTCCTTCTCCTTTTTCAGTTTCTCCTGCAACTGTAGCAGTTGCAGTTATTAAAGGTAAAAAAAAAAGTGTCTAAAAAGATTTTATTCCATTGTCATACTACTACAAGTAAAGAATGTTGAAATGTAAAAAAAAAAAGGCCTACTAAAAATGACATTATTTCAAGTGATTGAAAACAGAAAGAGAAGTCATTAAAAATATTCTTTAAAGCTAAAAAAACACCCCAAAATAAAACCTTTACAACATTAGACCTCTTTACACATCTTGTTATGTTCCAAAGTTACAAACCCAGCACCGCTCTTTCACTTTTGCCACATAAACACATGACTGACCACTGTTGCTCAAATAGCCAGCACTTTCTTTTAATGGCCTTTTCATTGTCCCCTTGTCCGCCTCTAGTTTGACTGCTGCGGTGTGAACAGCCCCGAGGATTTTAAGGACAGTCTTTTCCGCCGCATCAACCCGGATCATATGGTGCCCGAGGCCTGCTGCCAGCGTGCCAATCAGGCCGGAGAGCTCGCCTACATCAGCCAGGAGCAATGCCTGTCGGGAAATATGATGTTCCGCAATAATAAGGTAACTGCTTGACAACCGTCTTATCAGCACCTTTGCCTCCACCTATCCCCGTGCACCCGCTCCATCCTGTCTGCGTTTTAAAGCACATTTCAGTTTAATTAGAGCGGGAGACAGTTGAGGGGTGACACCCTGGGACCATTGTGGCTTCTCCATGGCTGATTACTGTCATGGATGTCGGTGTGAGTGGTGCATATTAGGATAGTTGGTATTTACTGGAAATATGTGAAATGGGAAAGTTGAATTTGTGCAGTAGAGAAGGTTTTGGGGTAGCTGGTGTTTATAGCAGAAATTAAACATGGAATGACCTGATTATATAAAAACAACAAATTTATGAATTAAACTATAATGCATCACTTACATTTACATTACTTTTTGAGGACTTTTTGCCTATTTTGTGAAATGGGAAAGCTGAATTTGTGCAGTAAAGAAGGTTTGGGTTAGTTGGTGTTTATTGCAAAAATTAAACATAGACCTGACTAATATAAAAACAACATATTTATGAATATAATGCATTGCTTACTTTTACATTACCTTTTGAGGACATTTTCCCATTTGAAAGATGTAAAACTTTGCTTAAATTGGCAATCACTATGGCAAAGGTTGTAATTTCTCATCATAATCAGAAATCGCTACACACTGAAGAGCTCAGTTGGGATTTGTTACTCAATCAGGCAAATTGTGATTCATGGCCTGTCTTTATTTTTTAATTTTATTTTTATTTTTTTTACAATTCATAAAACATTATACCATGTTTTTAGACAAACCCTAACCCTCAAAAAAACAAATATAAAGTGAAAATAATTTTTGTTACTCAGTGGCTTAAAGCATTTGAATATGAAGGATGTGTTGAATGACAAATAAGAGGAGGGGGCTTGAACCGTGCTTTCCACCTGTTGTTGTTCAAACCTGTAGAACAATGGCCGCCTGATCTGGAGATGTGTGTGTCTGTATTTCTTCACACAAAAAGAGACTCATTAAAAGGCAGTGAGGATGTGTTTCCACAGTCTTTCAATCTTCCTTTTGTTCACCGCCTCCCTCGATTAAAGCTGCAGTGTTGCTTTAATTGTCTCTCTTATTCACTGTATTTATTGTTGTTTATGGCCCATTCATTCATTCACGCTGTGTCTTTGTGTCCGCAGGGCTGTTACTCCGCGGTGGTTGACTACTTTGAACTTTACATCTACGTGGCTGGAGCACTGGCTATTGTGGTGCTGACCATTGAGGTACAAATAAAAATAAATGCTAATTGCTGAATAGTATTATAAGCTACATTATGTATTCTTGTGTAATTATTTTGTGTAAGGTTTCACAGTAGAGTGTCACACTTAACAGTTATTGAAAGTGCATATCCTTGTATTATAAATGGCAAGTTCTCCATCTGGTGGTCAAATGTAGTACAGCAATCTGCACACACTGAGCAAAACATTATGACCACAGGCTTTCATCAGCATGGAATGTATTAGGTTACAAATTAATCACTTAATTAAGGTTGCTCAAAATAGCATTTACAAAATCTTAGCTCTTTTAGTATTAAAGCTACTGTAGCTCAAATTGGTAATAGGTAGATATGTAACAATAGCTGAAATATTATATAGTCAAATGTCTCATAATATTGTGGGTTATTCCACTGTATCAAATGTAAAGCTTATTTATTTAAATGCATTGTTTAGCTGTAGCAACTGTAAAAAAAAAAACAGGGAACTACATTATTATTCTAAAACAAGTTGGAGTTTACAATAGAGCATAGCCTGTTTCAGTGATACAATTAAACTAAGCGTATTCCCCACTGTGAATCAAATAAAGCAATATAGAACACAATTTAATTTAGAATGATCAAAAACAAGTTATTTACAATTTTTATAATTATTTGTTTTCTTTTTCTTTTTGCAGCTTTTCGCCATGGTCTTTGCAATGTGTCTCTTCAGGGGAATCCAGTAGAGCTACACCATATGTGAACTTCTTTTTAAAAAGGGAATTCAGGAGTCAAACTTAAAAAAAAAAAAGAACAAAAAAACAAGTGGACATTTGTAAAGTTGTCATTCTTTTTGTATTGGCTTATGTAACGTTAAACCACTCTAGTACTTCACAGCTGGACTTTTGAGGTACTAGACCACATAACACACGCACCCAAAGCATAGCGTGATACTGATTTAAAGATTGCGTGATGATGAGTAATTCGGACCAGGTCTGTAGTAGACTGGGTTTGGACCAGACCTGAGCAGAAGGCACTGCACTGACTTTTGGATGAAGAATATTTATATTAAGTAAAGTTGGCTTAATTGTGTAAAAATGTGTTCTATGTACACTTTGTTTGGCTGTTTCCCCTTTTTTCATACTACTTACTGTAACACTCCCCTTAACATGCCTTTTACAGCCACTCTTCTTCAATGCTGTATTATATATATAAGCTGTATGTGTGAATGGGACCGAATGTATGTGTGTGTAAATATTGAATGCTCTATTTGAATGTGTATTATGGTAATGATTGAGCATGTGATCGTGTAAGCCCCTTTGAGCTCAAGACTCTTTTCTATTTGTTCGGTGATGTTTATTGCAATAGTGGTTTTGCTCTGTGGTTTTAGATGGTGAAATGTATGTGTATGCATTTGTACTAGACTAATGAAAAGTCAATGACATAAATGGCATTTGAAACAACTGTCTAACTGTGTCTTTTATTTCACACACAATTCAAGGCCTCCAACTTCTCCATTCTTTTATCGGTATGTTTATGGGTTTACTATCCTACTAACTTTCTCAAATGTTGAACCTAATCATTTATAACTTAGCCTTAGAACTTTAAATGGTGCACTATGTAACTTTTCTGCATCCTGTCTTTCTCCATGGAGATGTTATTGTTTTGTATGGAATTTTCTACAGTATGGAATAAAAAAAACATAAAAGTCATTAAGTGTGATGTCGCATTCAGCTCCACAAGAAGGGAGAACTGTAGCAACTCAGATTTGACATCATCAAAACTCCAAGCACTGGCCAAGTACCCAACTGTTTAGCAATAAAACATCTGGAAATAAATACATGCAAGATATACTGTAGTCTTCACTGTTTAATGCTATACTGCTTAACACAGTGCAGTTAATTGCGTTGTGCTAGACTGATTTCCTGCTTGAGATATGTACATTTTTATGTCAAAGTGTTCATGACAGACACTTTTCCATATGATATTTAAGCATAAGATCAGGGCTACCGAGTGTCCTGATGACCTGGAAATAATAACGGTTCTCATATGGATTCTGTCTACTTGGTTGCACCATGCATCTCTGTATTGAGTTGCCAAAATGATATGATCAATATTAATGATGGGAATATGTAATGATGCTCAGAAATAGGTTATTGCAGCAGTAAATGCGGCTAATGTGATGTGAATAATAGTTTAACGTGTTTTATTAATGGCCCATGTGCGTGAAATGTAGCGTGTGATTCTGTTATCTCTGCTGTTACTAGTGTACATATATTATCTGTATGGTTTGTGTGGCAGGAGAAGGGTCTCTGAATGGACAGGCCTCTGGTGGAAGTTATTTGTGTCGCATATAAGACCAAAAAACAGATAGATACAGCTCTGGAAACTAATAAGAGACCACTGCATTTTTTTCTGAAATCAGCATCTCTACATCTACAGCCATTCCATTCCAGCGTCTGTTGAATTCCAACACAAACACAAAGCTGAGCTACTTCAGTTCTTGCAGCAAGAATGGAATAAAGTCACCCAAGAATAATGTGAAAGACTTGTGGAGAGCTGTGATTAAAAATAAGGGTTATAGCACAGAGCGGGACAGGAAGAGACTCATCCTGTCCCGCTCTGTGCTATAGAGACTCAATAAGCTGGTCAGGAGGACCAGCTCTGTCCTGGGCTGTCCTCTGGACTCTGTAGAGGAGGCGGATGAGAGGAGGGTACTGGCCAAACTTACGTCCATCATGGACGACACCTCTCACCCTCTGCACCGGACTGTAGAAGAGCTGAGCAGCTCTTTCAGCAGCCGACTGAGGCACCCTCAGTGCAAGAAGGAGCGCTACCGCAGATCCTTCATCCCCACCGCCATCAGACTGTATAATTCCACTGTATAGTCCAGACATGCAATATTTTTTATATTCTCTTTTTACTTATTTTTATTATTATTATTTGTCTGCATGCACTTTCTGTTTAAACGTTCTTTTGCACTAAACTGCCTGGAGCTACTGTGGCAAGTGAATTTCTCCTGTGTGAGATCAATAAAGTCTTATCTTATCTTATCTTATCTTATCTTATTGCACCAAATATTGATTTCTGAATTCTTCTTAAGTGTAAACATTAGTATTATGTTGTTTTAAATTGAATTTGTTCTTGTTTCTTTGCATTGTTTGAGGTCTGAAAACATTGTATCTTTTGTTATTTTGACCATTTGTCATTTTCTGCAAATAAAAGCTCTAAACAATAATATTTTTATTTGGAATTTGGGGGAAATGTTGTCAGTAGTTTATAGTAGAATGTTCCTTTTGCCCAAACACATACTTATGGTTATAGGTTATGCCTGGTTAGTGGGGAAACGAAATTTCGAATTCATTCTATGTACATGTACATGATTGTTTTTCGACAATAAAGCAAACTATGACTATATGACTATTATAAGTAGTAAAATCAGAAAAACTGATAATTTTGCAGTGGTCTCTTATTTTTTTTCCAGAGCTGTAGATTGGGTTGGTCCATATTTACCCAGGACAGTCCCAGTTTTTAGCCCTGTATCCCCAGTCCCAACAGATTTGTAACAGTTTTATATAAGAAATTTCTCTGATTATCCATATTTTTGACCAGTCTTATACCCGCTAAGAGTAAAGGCAAAGAAATGCAGTCAGTTGCACTGACCAAAGTCCCTCAGATTACACTGACCCTCAAGTGAGTCGAGAATGGACAATGTTACACACTCTTCCAAGAGAGAGAGAATATAAATATTAAAAGTTGACAGAATTGAATTTATCTTTTCTTTGGATCCTACCTGAATGACTGAGAGACTACAGATAATATAAAGAATAGTTTGGTTTCCAGATATTTGATTTCCATCTAGCCTATTCTGCTAACTTGTCTCAGGTTTGCTATGAACATTTATAGATTGTGTCCCTGAAGTGAAAACCTTTTGGAGGTAGAAAGCACATGTGATTACAATTTTCCTAACAGCCTTATTAGGACTCACATTCAGACTTCCTGGATATATGGACATACTTGTTACAGTGATGTGAACCAAGCCACTGCCATCTGACTACTGTTAAGTCTGCTGCGCCATTACAATATACAGCTCATTATAGCAGTTCAAATGAAAGGGAAGTGAGGCTGCTACTGTATTGTACATATGCCCTGGGCTAGCAGAAACACACTATAACAATTAGTAATGGCCATAATAAAGTTTATTTATGTGGCACCACTTTTAACTGTAAGTGCTTCTCAGGAGACAAAATAATATTGTAATTTAAAGTGATAATAAAAAACACACCAGAACATTTTGAGTTACTAAAGCAATTTGAGAAGGCAAAAAGAAAGTACTTATTTTTATAGGTTACAGTAGAAACAAACCCAAAATGTATATATGTTTTAATGCTTTAGTGAGGTTAAAACTGCTGTTGTAAATTTAAGCACCTAGGTTTGTTATTAGGCCTACAGTTGACCACACGGGGGCAGCAATAGGCCCCGTAAATGCCTGCTTGGTTTGCGACATAAAAGAGTTTCTCCATGGTGTTCTCACTTCAAATTATCATGTAAGTGCTATTTTTTTATTTTTTTAATGACTACACTAAGGTTAATAATTACTCACTAAGGATTTTCTCACATTCTTCCTTAGAGGTACATCATTGTAAACAAGAGACTTGACTTCTCTTGTAAAATCATAAAGTAAACATGCGTGAAAAGTCCCTCAGTCGTCCAGGTAGAATCCATGATAAAAGGAGAAGTTCAATTTGTCAACTGGACAAAGTTTGTTTGGTTGAAAACGTTTCGCCGCTCATCCGAGAGGCTTCGTCAGCTCTAATAAGAATACTGGACACGGGCCATTCTTTTGAGGACAGTGAGGTTCAGATCTTAGCCAGGGAAAAGAATTGGTTTGAGAGGGGAGTTAAAGAGGCTATTTTTGTCAAAAAAGAGAATCCTTCTCTGAACAGAAATGGTGGAGTCAGACACAATTTGCATCCCATCTACAATTCCATTCTTAAGCCTAGATCAAGCAAACAGGGTAACAATAGGGCTAGCCGGGCAGGGCCAGAGGTGGGAAAAACGGTCGTAGGGATGAATAGGGATCGTTATCTAGACGCCAGAGAAACAAAAGACGGAAACCAATGAGATAGGTTCGGAAAGTAGTTAGCTAGTTAGCTCCTCCCTGCAGCCACTATTCTTATTAGAGCTGACGAAGCCTCTCGGATGAGCGGCGAAACGTTTTCAACCAAACAAACTTTGTCCAGTTGACAAATTGAACTTCTCCTTTTATCATAAAGTAAACATCTTATTCTTTTGTAGGCTATCCAAGATTCAAGATTTAAGATTCAAAATTGTTTATTTGTCATATGCAGAATCAACACAGGCTCAACAATGCAATGAAATGCTTAGGATCAGAAGAACCGTTGACTTGCTAAGATAGTCAGAAGTACTAATAACATGCAATAATAGTACGTGATAAAAAAAAAGTGTTGCAAAAGTGCAGGGGAAGAAGTAAACAATATAATAAAAATATGTAATAAAATGTAATAAAAATACAAGGTACAATGTGCAGGTAGGATTAAGTCAAAGATCAAATAAGGTGTAAGTAGAGTATTTCACAGATTGCACATCATATGGTGTGGTATAGGTGTGGATTTCGTATTGCACATAGTATGGTATAAATATTGCACATAGGTAATTGCACAGATTATTGCACAGGTGACAGTAGTTTACAGTGAGGTAGTGACAGACATGATACATTCATACAGAGCAGCAGCAGTAAACATTATGCATAATGAAAGGTAGTTTAGTGCAGTATTATCCAGAGTTCAGTATTATTTAGAGTATTACCCAGAGTTCAGTAGTCTGACAGCTTGGGGGTAATAGCTGTCTTTGGGGTTATAGTTAAATATTATTGGTGATATTTTGAGGACCTTTCACATTTCAAAACTGATTATATTACAAATGTTTAGGCTATGTATGAGACTGTTGGTCTTTGTGGTGCTTTGTGGCTGCTATTCCCTCTTTGTTTTGGTGCGTAATGACAGGTAGATGGAGTAGAAGCGGGTTTCTGGGAGCCACCCTACTTCAGAAAGATGAATTGATCGCAGACTGAACGTGACGCGCCGTATTCAAAGCGCTCGCGCCTTTGACAGCGGAGTTCAACGACACCTCCACAAAGGAAGATGTGGCGAGACAATTATCTACGGCACTACGGCGATTCATCACCGCGCCATGTGTCAATGTCGGCCCGCCTGACAGGACCAGTCAAGCGCTATTGATGACGGGCGCCTTGAGTTTCACTGGCGCTTTATCAGATGCGCTTAATTGGGAACACATTCAGGCTGCGGTCCGGGGAGAAGCGGCTGTCAGGAGGAGCGCGCATTCCTGCCGCGATTCCCCGATAGGATATCCCGTAGCGCCTCCAGTCTGCTCCCGGGACGGCTGCTGCTGCTACAGGGAGGGGGGGCAGAAGGGGTGTGACAGCGGGTAAAGGTGGAGAGGTGAGTAACAAGCGTGCATCCTTTGGCTCAGCGCTCCATCGATTAAATACGTGCCGAGGATTTATAGAGGACTTCAGAGGGCCCTAAAGCGGAGCAGCTGCCTCTTCAGCCTGTCTAGCACCTTATATTTTCTTTACCCCACACTGGCACCCAGACCTGGACTGGTAATTGGGCATACCGGGCATTTTCCCGGTGGGCCGACAGTCCTATGGGCCGATGCCCTTCTTCTTCTTTTTTTTTTTCTTTTTTACTTAGAGACCGACCCACAATTTAGGACTGAACCAGGACTAAACCAGGACTAAATCATGTTTGAACCAGGACTAATCAGGTCTAAATCAGGACTAAAACAGGTCTGAACCAGGACTAAACCAGGACTAAACCAGGACTAAATCAGGATTGAACCAGGACTAAACCAGGACTAATCAGGTCTAAATCAGGACTAAAACAGGTCTGAACCAGGACTAAATCAGGATTGAACCAGGACTAATCATGTCTAAATCAGGACTAAAACAGGTCTGAACCAGGACTAAACCAGGACTAAATCATGTTTGAACCAGGACTAATCAGGTCTAAATCAGGACTAAAACAGGTCTGAACCAGGACTAAACCAGGACTAAATCAGGATTGAACCAGGACTAAACCAGGACTAATCAGGTCTAAATCAGGACTAAATCAGGACTAAAACAGGACTAATTATGAGGGGCCGGTCTAAGCCAAAAATGCCAGGGCCATTTTTTTGTCCCAGTCCAGACCTGCTGGCACCTATTTTTATCTTACCTTTCTTTTTTTTTCTCCTTCTTCTTCTTTTTTTTTTTTCTTTTACAGTGTTGTCTGAATCTTTGGCCTTTCAAACTCGCCTCCCATTGTCCTCCCAGAGCTCCATATGCAGGCGTGTGTGAAGTGATGGCTTCTGGCCTATTTATAAGCTGCAGCCCACAACCTCTGGCAGACCAGACTGAGTATCCAAGAGCAATAATGAACTTATCAAACACTTGCTTAGTTGGAAATAACGGTACACTTACTCCATTATAAAGTCTACATTAGTTGACAAACCTTGGCTTGACCACGTTGGTAGGCTACTTCAGCCAATTACAAACATTTTATATTTTTGTTCAAGATTCAGAGCTTTTATTGTCATATGCACAGTAAAGAAACACGTTTCCCTGTACAATGAAATTCTTACTTTGCTGCCCACACTGGATGCCAAGAGCATGCAAAAAATTTAAATAGATAAATAAGATAAAGAGAAGTATGTAAAAAATATAATAAGAGAAACAATCTTTACAGAGTATACACATTAACCTAATCCTATTGTGAGTATTGCTGTTGCACTTTAAATACCAAAAAATGCATGAGGGGGTGGTCTACTGATGTAGTGACCAGAAAGACATAAAATAAATTACAGGGTAGGCAGGTATTATTGTGATTAAGAAGTTTATATACTTATACCAATATGGTGCTATCTTAATTTGAGATGACATTATACATAACAGTTACAAATACAACAATAAAATAAAACAATAATAATAAAAAACAATTATGATGACAAAACTAACCAAGCCACACACAGATGATCATCCATTTTATTAGAATTGAAAAGGAGGATCATGTCACCAAAAATAGTGTGTTATTTTTGATTATTAAAAAATGCTAGAAGCTTTATGAAGACATCCCACACAGTGCAGCCATAATTCCGCTGAAATGTGCGCTGTGTGATAAATGACTACATTTATTTTGCTTTTACATATGTTTCTTGTCTTATGACCATTTCTCTTCAAACCATCCCCATGTGTGTTCCTGGCTCCTGATGAAGCAGCCTCACTGTGACTGGAGGCTCCTCTGTGATCCAGCTTAAAGCAACAACTGTACATAGCTGCCATAGTGTTTAGTGTTCACAGGGATGTCATATTCAGAAATAAGGCTGTGTCTCAAGACTGGATGTTAAAATAGATAGAATAAATAATAGATAGAATAAAAATATAACTACTACTATTATGGGCAAATGCAAGCAAATTGACTCATATTGTATTTGATCTTTTATTTGATCTTTCAGGATGATTTTCCTTGACATAATCATTGTTATTTATAATGATGGGAAGAATTCATTGAAAATGTATTAAGTTACAGAATACTGAATTCCTGCATTAAAATATATTTTGTAACATATTCTGATACATGGTTCAGTCAGAGTAATGTATTGTGAATGCTTAGAATACTTTCATGCCGAGTATTCAGAGAATTTAAATTATAGACTAAAAGCCCAACATATAAGATTAAAAACAGCTTTATGTTTGTTTCACAGTTAGTTCTGCATTTCCTCTCACTAACTAGAGAAGGAAAACTTTACTCATGCACATGCTATGAGAGCAATGAGAGCAATTTTTCTCACTAATATTGTGCTGTTTGAAGCCTAAATTGTGTGATCAAGACCATCATGCTTTCCTTTGATTTTAGGAAAATAACTCTTTCCTGAATATCATCAAATGAAAGAATAATTGTACCAGAATACAGGAACTCAAAATGAGTATTCAGAATACTATAATAATAGTCATTTTGAACTTTAATAGCTCCACATGCTTTTTCTGACAGGAGATAACCTGTAGACCCTTCAAATAACAAGACCCAAGACCACTGACGATTAGAAATGACTGAATATCAAGCTTGATTAAAATGTGATTAATCGCAGAGCCTTAGTTTTAGTCCAAAATAACATCACTCAAGAATACCTCTCCCACCTCTCCTGCAGCTTTCACTTATCCATATCACATTTCTGAAGACCTTTCACAAGAGTTATGATCACTTTCTTTCATTTCACCAATAAAATAGCTGAATGACATCCTGTTATTACCCTGGCAATATGTGCCCAACATTAAAGCCGTAGATGGGCAATGTAATGACTTGCTGGCACAAACCTACAGTGTTTTCTGGCCTTCCTCTCATCAGTGGAAGCCCCAACCGTTACCAGGAAGTAGACCGTGGCATTGTGATGTACTGAGGAGCAATCACCGCTGGAAAGTACCATTAAGGTGCCATGGAGAGGTGGCTACTGCTGCTTTGAAAAGATCCACACACATGTGCAGGTAAGTGAGCATGCAGCTAATGCAGGCTACACCAGGCTCTCAGCTCGGCACAATTTCCCTTTGTAATTGGACTTCCCACGCGATGCCTGCTTCCAATCACTCGGAGGATAGTGGTGTAGTTAGAGTCAAATAAGAAAGCTTTCAAGTCCTTATAAATGTTGGTTTAGATGGTCATAGAACTGCTTGCTGATTTATTTATGTATTGATTTTATTTATTTTTATTCAAATATGACCAAAGATAAAACATTTTCGGTTTCACTCGTTCAGTCAGAGGGAGCAGTTTATAACATTTACTTGAGTAACATTTTGAAGAAATTCTATGTCTCAGAGTAGTTTTCAGACACCACTTACTTTTAACTTCTTCTTGACAACAACATTAAGTTTGAAGTTACATACTCTTACTTGTACTCTTACTGTAAGAGAAAGTCTACTTACTTCTTACTTCTTGCTTTCACAATGTCGTGTTTTGTGTTAATTCTATGGAAATACCAGAATTATATTTATGTCTGTCTGTCTGATTGTTCAGTTTCACAGTAATATTTTCTCCAAATATGTTTTTTACTATTTGAGAGATTATTTGCACACATTTTCTTTTTTTACTTGAGTAATATTATTTTAAAGCAAGAATACTCTTTCTTGAGTACCAATTTCTGCTACTCCACCCACTTCTGATCTCTCTCGTCCAGATATTTACTTTTCAAATATAATGATACATAAGATATGAACCTAAGATATATTTACATTATGGCAAAGGTAAGTTGAATTACATACAGATAACTTTACACAACTAAAACCTTTGTGTTTTGCTATTAGTTGACCTGCCTACCTGCTTGTTTTTTTTATTGCAGTTTTCCAACTGATGAGCTTAAGTTTTTATCACAGTATAACATTTTCAAATTTAGATATATAGTTACTAGAGGGTAGTATTTTACACAGCTACCACATCATTGTAACACAACATTCAAGCCTGCCCCATTATCTGCACCTGTTGCTCTAATACTTCCCATAATGCATCACTCTCACTTGTGCCATCCCATCTTAGGCGCTTGTATCCTCTGGTGGATTTCCTTTTCTCTCAAGTCTGTTCACCTGGAACCACTCTGTAACACAATCAAACTGTTCCAACATGAAAGCCCTAGTCCCTGCTTTGATAGTGCATTTTGCTCCACACTTGTTTTTTTCTCTTCTTCTTTAGTAGCTCAAATGCCCATGTCTGGAATAAATTCAACCTTAAAATAGAGCCTTAGTCACTAAACATTATGCAAATTCTCTTGAAACAATTCACTGGTGCTGTGCGGACAACAGAATGGAGTCTTTGTGTAAGACTATGCAGTGTAATGAAAAGAAAAGGATGAGGTACAATTGAGAGCACTGCTGCAAAGTCCTTGAGAAATTTAACATAATGAAACATAATGAAGGAACTCAAAACGCCTCTTCAGCTTTAATTTGCACAAAGCCACAGTTTAAAAGCAGGTGGGGATAAGAGAGAATCCAATATAGAGCAAGAGAATGTACTGTATTTCATTGTCAGTGCTCCTGTGTTTTATGTCTGATGCTTGTCCTGCCATTTTAGTTGATCTATTGTGTACAAGCGTTTGTGCTCTTGCAGAATGCTGCGATATGTTTCAACCAGTAATATTATCACACAAAATACAAAAAAAAATAATAATTCTTGTGAGCTTTAAGCAATGTTAATGTTTTTAGCTCATCACAAACATACCTGGAATTGTGTTTTATTTCATTCACACATGTTTGAGTAATCTTTTATTATTTATTGGTCTGTCTACATCTCCAATGCTCAAAATGCATTGTGCCATCTTATGAAGGGACAATGCATATTAATGAACGCACAATTTGTATAAGATCACACAAACTGACGTAAATATGCCAGATTTAGCACAGTGCTAATTTCCATCCGCAGTCCCAGACATAAAGATATAGCATACAATAGAAAATATGTTGCACTTGCAGACATTAGACAATTTAGTACATGTGTACCATAGTTTTACCATACTATGTGCAATACGAAATCCACATGCAACACCTATACCACACCATATTATGTGCAATCTGTGAAATACTTACACCTTATTTGATCTTTGATTTAATCCTACCTGCACCTTGTACATTGTACCTTGCATTTTTTATTACATTTTATTACATATTTTATTATATTGTTTATTATATTGTTTACACTGCAATTTGCAACACTTTTTTTTACCATGTACTATTATTGTATGTTATTAGACTATCTTAGAGAGTCAACGGTTCTACTGATCCTAAGCATTTCATTGCATTGTTCACCTTGTGTTGATTCTGCATATGACAAATAAACAATCTTGAATCTTGAATGTGTTATGATCACAAACATAAAAACAATGAAGATGTATGCACAGTGGAGCTCTTCCTGTTTTACCACATGACATCACAAGGTGGAACAGAGTGTTTTCTGTTTGAGAGAGGAACTCAGCCTTTTAATGTGTCAGTGTTAATAATGTAAACCAGCAGCAGCCAATAAACAAAATAAATTAAACACCTCCATGTGTAGATTTGATATTTCCTTTATTTTATTAAGAACACTCAAATGGAAAGAAACGTGTCTTGTATGTGTTACCCTGTTATCAAATTGTCCCATTACTGCATTATGGCTCTCCCTCATTGAAAACATTGATTGTTGCTCCTGGACTTGTGCTGATTTGTCCCTCTCTGCTTCTCCAGTGGATCGAGCAGTGATTAAAGCCTAATAGCGCGTTTTGCAGAAGTCCGAGGGGATTTTCTGGTGAGTCAACATGCCAGGGCCCATTTCCTGCTCACCGCTGCTGCTCTCAACACCAGGTCCAGTTCCAGAGGAGCCTGTGGAGACTGGAGAAGTCTGGAGGTGATATGTAAATGGACTTGAATACACAACAGGAGCTTTGCTAATATGTAATGTATTCAAACACACAATATGGAAGCAATGAAGCATATTAGCAAACAAATTGCTTAGAAGTAGGTCTAATTATATTAACACTATCAAAAGTCAGTTATCAATACACAATTACAAGTTCACTAAACTAAAAATACTATTAAAGATGCATTCTTGTTTCCATGGAGATGCTTGCATGGTGGCATTAAATATATCTATCTTGCATTCATTCAATTACAACTGTTTTATTGCAAATAATAATAATAATAATATAAACATGCAATACTGTGAGCAGGCTCCCCTCCCCACAGATCTGGCAGGAGGCATCACCAGCTTCAGACAGCTTCAGTGCCATGTGAAACATTCCAGGCAAAGCAATTAGCAAATGGAGTCTAATCAGAAAGGTATTTTTCAAGTAAATCAATAAATGTTTAAATATCCCTGAGAACATATTATTATTTATGTTTTTAAATATGTGTATGTATTGTTGGCCTACAGTGGCAAAAGCAAGTCATGAAAGGTTTCCAAAGTTCATTAAGTTCTTATTGTCTAATAGCATGTTGATGCATGAGATATGCAACGTTACATTACAGCAATCACTGAAGGGTACGGTTTTAAATTGCCCATACTACGCTATTTTCTAATCTATGTTATAATTTTGTTTCCTCATCTCAAACTTCTCTCAAAGTGAAAATACTCTGTTCCAGGTTATGATGTCATGTGGTACAGGAAGTGCTTTTTGAACTCTACACCTTCACTAGAATCATTTTTGATGATTTCAGCCCTGGAATTTCCTATACTAAACTAAAGTTAAAAGGTAGCTGTTAACTTGAAAATTACTGCTTCATGATGTCACAAGGTGGAACAGAGCATTTTGAGCTTCGAAAATGTAGACAGACTAATAATAAAGGATTACTTAAACATGAGGGAAACAAAACACAACTCTAGATATGTTTCTGATGAGGAAGCAACATTCTAAGAAGAGACAATTTTGCATAATGTAGGACTTTTAAATTTTGTATTTTGTGTTTTGTATGAATGGATTTTGATATTTTCAGCACTTTGTAGTGAAGCCAACAAGTAAACAAGAGAAGCCTAATCGACCTATGTTGATGTTCTCCCCCAAACTGTCATTTTCTTTGTGACTTTTCTCATCCTCCCATCAGTTTGCTAACCACTCAGACATCTTGTTTTCAAACTTCCCACGAACGACAACACAGTGCTCGTTATGCAGTATCGAGAGACTCCCGCTCCGGCCTCGGCTCCATGTGACTTTAATTGAATGATTAGATGTAATTCAATCACGTAGCGAAGGGCCAGGCGCGTGAGTGTGAGGCGTAAAGCAAAAGAGCAGTGCTGAGTGGCCCCATTGTCCAGGAGCTGTGTGCGTTGCTGCTACCTTCAGGAAGAATCACATGTTCAGATGGGCCCCAGTCCAGAACCCTGTTGCTCCCCTCCGCCCGGACAGTCTAGGCCACCAATTTAAGAGCCACATAGGTTATAGGTTTAGTGCTAGGTTAGGATTTGTCTTGTGTTTGCCATGTGAGAGTCTATCTTTAGGCCAGGGTCTAAACTCAAAGTTATTTCAATGATTGTCACAAAACAGTCACAAATCCAAAGGCTGCAATAGATCAAGTTCAAAGAATGTATTATTTATTAGGGGTGGGGCATTTACCAAGAAATTTCATTATGATGATTTTATTAGAGCTAGATCACAATTTCAAATTTATGACAATTCATATAGTATCTTTATATTGCCTTATAGAGGTCATCTGCTTCTTCTGAAAGTTCACACTTGATTACAGTTGGTTAAATGTTCCAAATGTCACTCACTGAACAATAGTAGGTGTGGGTTGGAAAAAATGTCTTTGTTTGAGCTTAATTTAAGAAAAAAACTGTGAATCATTTTTTAAACTATCATCTAATTAAATCTAATAAGTCTGAGCAATGGTGGGAAGGTCAGCAAAAAAAATCCTAGAATAATGTTAAGCTTCAAAATAATGATTCTTAAATGGCACTAAGACATTTTTTCTGGCCCACAACCTGCTTGTTTCCTTGGAGATTGCATTACATTGCTTTGAATTTCAGCTGTAAGGAACTGACATCTCCATGGTGTAATGGTTAAACAATTTAAAGCGTTGCATATGTGGTTGTTACCAGCTCAGTGGAAACAACCAAATGGGTTTGCTTCCCAGCACTCACCATTTGCCAAATGCCTCTAAACTGTCTCTCCTCTTTCTCCCATTTCACACTTAAGCTGTCCAGTGAAGCCTTCAGGCCACATAATGATGGAGACAATCCCTCCACCTGAAAAGTTACATAGTACACCTCTAAGTTTAAGCAAGTAGCTCCATGGGTGAGATATGTTTACTCACAAACCCCAATTGTAACACAAAACTGCAACTGGATTGTGTCACTGAGAAAGACTGCACCAAAGACTGCATCATTTATTACCAGATTTACTCATATAAATCCACAATTACTTTGACTATAACAGATCCAGCTTGAGAATGGCTGCTGCCGCTTAAATCTGATCGGTCTAGACTCTAGAGCCAGTCTGAAGTCCTTAAAGGGACAGTGTGTAAGATTTTTACCCGTTAATTACTGAAATTGAAGATACCCATTCAAAAATACATTGTTTTCCAAGCCTTTTCACTTCCATCATGAAATCAAAGTATTCTTTTGGACTTAGATATAGTCACATAAAAGGGGGATCTTCCCCATGCAGAGGCAGCCATTTTGAATACGAGAGCCGCAGAAGGACATTTGGGCTCCGCCTTCGCCTTCGGCAAGGCTCGTGGTTTTGGGTAAACAACACAAGCATGCTGCCGGATCAGACTCGTAATGGATCTAACACGTGTTTTGGACTAAATTGTTTTACTGGATTTTATTCGCTGGATCCTTACGGACAGATTGAGAGCAAGTCTATGGTGAAATACTTGCTCTCTATGGTGAGTTTGACCTGTGGAAAGCATTCTAAGGTAAGCTAACCTCGTTTTGTGCTTTTCCGTATAAAAGCCCCATGTGCTCGGGGAGTGATTGTTTTGCAGGGAAATGAATTGCATAGTCAAAAAGAGGAGACTGTAAGGTTTCATTTGATGTGTAGAGTGTCATGGTACATGATCAGGAATGTGTGTTTTCATGAGAAAAAATGAAATAAAAAATAAATACGGGACCGCGCAGCGCGCGGGTCCCTCGAGGTCTGCCGTAGCTAAAACAGAAAGTGCAATAGCGACTATCCACCTATGCGCCACGAATCCTACACACTGGGGCTTTAATGAAAAACAAACTAAAAACTCTTTAGTGACACCCAGTTGTGAAATAGCTCTAAATGACGACAGACCATATCCCTGCTTGAAACATTACCCCCATATTTGGATCCATTAGTCTCCTGTTCACGCACATGTTTACTGTCAATCTGACATGGATCATGCAAGGAGGCGTTGGCATAGCACAAAAGAAAGTGAAAAATCTCAGCTCCTTTGCTTACTGTGATGAATTGAAATAAATTACTTCAAGTCTGCTAATTCTCCAACTAAATCAAAGTCGGCGAGCTGAAGTCTGTGAAGTACTGTTCAGTTTAACCTAAAGGGACACCCGATTACAGTGGGATTATGGAGTCAAGGCTGATTATAAAGAAGAAAAGAAAGTGATGTTTTTTAATGCGGTATTGTCAGATGATCCTGTCACCATTTGCGTAGCGTCCTTGTGGAAGCAATCTTTACCGACAAATGTCTAGTCAAGTGTATTATAGTTTAACATATGTCTTTAATGCTGGTCAGACTCCTGTCAACTGTCATATAGTTGAAGATAGAGTAAATTTTGTTCACAAAGGCCAAAAAGGATCTTGGATTTAAACTGTGAATGACTAAAACAGTGGAGTAGACAGTGAGTAGTGTAAAATATGAGTACAGAAATTGATCCAGACATTAATACATGACCACAGCTACTGACTCACACCTCCAAGCCCACAAATGAAAGTGAGCTCACCAACACAGGGAGCCAACGATTATACTTCACAATTTGTGGATTGGAAATAAATTGATGGACTTTTGTAAGAAGGCGGCCTAATGTCTGGGTGAATTTAGTCCAGGTGATGGCAACCAAGATGATCAATTTGAATATGCCGATACAGAGCTGTGGTTGGATTTGAGGATAGAAGATTGAGTGACTACTAAGTGATTCAGAGAAAACTGGCAGCTGGATTGACCACAGTGAGTAACATTATCATTCCATCTGAAAACCACCAATATTATACAGTAGACAATAGGCTATAATGAATAAAACTTTGTGACCATTCATGTACTTATGTGTGCATTTCTACATAACATATAGTTTTAGAAGAGTTGAATCTATGTTTCAACATATGAAAGCAATCCCGAGAATCAAACCGGGGACAATCCTGGTGTGAGACAGCCTGTATTGCTGGGTTTCAAGTGACGTCACAGCATTCTACAGGACAATATTAATTAATACAGTTCAGGGGCAGCTAAAATTTATATTGTTAAAATGTAAAATTATGTTGTGATAAAGTAAATTCTAGGATTTAGTCAGAGCGTTTGTTCACTGATCCGAAGGTTGGAGGTTCAAATCCCGCTCTCAACATTAACATTATTGGTTAACTGCGTACACTGGTGTGTGAATGCGTATGGGTGAGTGAGTGGTTCTTTGATGTAAAGTCATTTGAAAATTAAAGATTCAACATTTGTGAATCTCTTTTGGATATTTTATGTACAGTGTATTCAATAGGAAAATCTGACATCATTCTAGAACCCAAAAAACTACCAATACCAGATAGAATATAAGATCTAGCTATACTTTTATATTATACTTTTGTCTTCTGTGCACAAATTTTGTAGTAAAATTGGTCCATATGAGCAAGAATATGAAAAAAATGTCATGCAGAAGGTTCCAAAGAGTTCAAGACATTTGGTCTTTTAGAAGTTTACTAAGAATTCAAAATTCTCTGTGTGCATGTTGTCCTGTGCTTCAACTCAAACATTGTCCCTCTTCTAAGAAACTGGCCACTTGAATTGTTTCAAAATCTTCAATAGTGGATAAAATAAATAATCAAACAGCCTCAGATGGGCAAAAGATGGTGCATGTTTGAAGTGGTCAGTGTGGATACAGCATGGAGACAGAACTAACTAAACTGAAAAATAAAAAGTAGTTTAAGTTTACAGAAGAAAAATACTTAAAAAATACTACTACTACAAGTATAGCCAATAGCAATACCCCCCTTCCCATCTTATATCTGCCATTGCTACTAATGCGATAACACTTTGTACTTGTCATTGTAATCATTTTATTGCATACATATTTTACCATAAAAAGAATCTGATTTTAAAATAGGCCTATGTCATACATAGATTTGATGTTTTTTCACCGTAAACTGCAATATTGATCTAAAATGGCATAGTAAAAGAAATGTTTTTTTATTGCTAAAAATAACAATGGCATTTTTGAACCCTACATACTGTAGATGACTGGGGTCTGAACAATCTCAAGTAAATACAGAGCAGGAGGCGGAGATAGAGCTAGATAGAGATAGAGCTAAGCACTGAATCCTTGACAGCAGGAAAATAATGAATTATATGCATGACTCAATATAGAACTCTGAGCATCAAGCTAATGCTGAGAGAAAACTATTACAATGTGGTTAAAGCTTTTAAAAGTTGTCCTAACATAATAAGCCCCTTTAAATTAAATTTAAGTTATTACAACATCCAATTTCCTATTCCCTGTGTTAGTAATGCTTTGTGTATTGATCCATGTTTACATCCAGGTTTAAAGATTGGTATAGTCCTGTGTATGACTTCTTTTTGCAGGAAAGTACACATAGTTCCCAATAAAATCAGTGTAACATATTTGGTGTCCCCCACTCCTCTGCTGGGGTAAGTGGACAGTGAGTTTGTGCGTCGTTTGAAAGAGGACAAGGCTGTTGTTGAAAAAGTGTTTAGGGCAGCATGACTCTGATTACGGGCCATGTGAAAGAGCGGCCTTCTTGTCTCTGAGAGGACATTCCTGATCATTAGAACTAAGAGTACATCTCTGTTATAGCCCCTGCAGATGACCCTGTCCTCTGGGTCACTACCTGCGGTACACAGACCATGTGACCAGGGTGCAGGATGGGGGTCTATACAGGGTTCTAATTGGGGAGTGTAAAATTGTAAATAAAAAATTGCAAAAGTTTCAGATTTATTTTATGGAGGAAAAAGTCAAGCAGTAAATCAGTAAGCTAATAAATTGTTGAAACAATTAGGTAGTTTTGAAGTTTGGTTCATAATGTTATGTAAATCAGTTTTGCATTTTCTTTGCTCTTTTTCTCTAGTTAATAAGTTATTTACATAAGACAAAAGTTAATTTGATTTTTGTACTGCACTGTAAAAAATGTCTGTGAAAATTACAGGGAATAACTGTGAAATGGCAACAGTAATAAACCATAAAATGTAAAATTGTTTATTACTGTAGTATAAACATTAAATTACCTTCAATCAAGAAAATGCCAAGAACTTTATTTTTAACCATTTTAACATGTGAAATATTGGGTGAAAAACTGTGAAACAGTATCAGACCGTAAAATATTACTGTTTTATACGCAGCATAAACATGAAATTACTATAAAACAAAAAACTGTCCAAAACTTTATTTTTTTATTTGTAATATGTGGAAATTATGGTGGAAAACTGAAATGCCAACAGTAACAGACCAACAAAAGGTAAAATAGTATATTACTGTACATTACATTATCTTAAATCAAGAAACTGCCTAAAGCTTTATTTTTTACTGTTGTAATATGTGGAATTTGTGCTGGAAAACTGTGAGAAATTGCCATAGTAATAGACTTTTACCCTCTGTGTTAACTCATATTAAATCATGAAATGGACCAGAACCTTACCTTTTACCCTTAGAAGTGAACGTCAATGCAAAATAACACAAAATGACCATTAAATGACCATAAAGGCTTCCACATACAGTGTATGGTGCTAAACAGATCACAACGGCTAAGGTCAAAAGCCACTGTGGTTCGTCATGATCAAGGAGACGTATTAAACAGGACAAAAGTTTGAAAGAATTTTGACCAAGGACGTTTTATTTGAACTCGAAAAGGGGAGCGACAGACTCAACGTGGCGAACAGGAACATTTCTTTTTTTTGGCGAACAGGAATACGTACTTCGAATTCGTGAAGAGAAGAGAGCAGATGAAGAAACCCATAAGAAAACAAAGATAACAGAACCGAGGACAGACTCAGAGTAAGTTAGTGTAAGTGTTAATGTGGCTTTTGCTTGTTAAATTCTGCCTATACTGTCATTGCTAAACTTGACCACACCCTTCAGTTCTGGAGTTTTAAGGAGCAGCTGCACGGCCACCATTTTTCTACTCGCTTCGGTAAGGTCTACTTTTTCAAATACTGCATTTTAGACACTTAAACTGTCCAACGAAATTGAAGTCTATGACAACTGCACTAATTGCTGGATGGGTGTGGTTCACAATGACTGGAGACCAAGAGCCTTTCACGGCACAGTGTTCCTTAATGGATCTGTGTACGTGATTGGAGGGTTCAGTCGCCCTATTGACTATTACAACACTACCCACAAGTACGACCTGGCCAATCACACGTGGCTAGAAGTGGCACCCATGCATTAATGAAGGTCCTACATTAGCGTGGCTTTGCTGGATGGTTTGATCTATGCCATGGGTGGGCACAATGGAGAGGAGAGGCTGGACACAGTCGAAAGATACTCTCCAGAGACCAATCAGTGGACCATGATTTCACCTATGAACGAAGTGAGGAGCGATGCCAACAGCACAGCATACAATGGAATGTGGAGGTTTTGATGGTGTGCAGTGCCTGGCCTCAGCTGAGACCTACAACCCACTAATCCATCAGTGGACCATGATAGCAGATATGGCCAATATGTGCAGTGGTGTCAGTATTATCGCCTACGCAAATGAAATCTACACTTTTGGGGGGTTTTCTGGGGAGATCTGTATGAAGACTGTGGAAGCTTTTAACCCCACAAGAAACACCTGGCACCCCCTACCCAACATGCGAGCTTGGCACAGCAACTTTGGCATCAGGGTTGTTGACGATCGGCTGTATGTTGTAGGTGGGCGTAATGGCTCCACCATTCATTTTGTTGAATGTTTTGATGTGAGCACTGGAGTTTGGACTCAGGTGCAAGACACAGATCTCTTGTGCTGCCCTGAGCTGCTGCGTGGTGCTTGACCTTCCCATCATGGCCGACTATGTTCCGCCTCGCCCTCGCCCCTGCCTCGTAAATAAAAGCATCTGTTAACTGCAAAAAGTGTTCCGTTTTGTTGTTGATTGTTTGACAGTAGCTCATTTACACATACATTAAAAACATGTAAAAAAAAATACAGGCCAGTCAAAAGGCCTTTTGATCATGCATCATGTAAATAACCCAAAGTCAAACTCATGTTTCCACAGACTTAACACGTCAATTTGTAAAACATAACAAGAAATGTCCCTTTTGACAAATATTCCATTTAATATTTTGTAAATTGAGCCAAACAGTACCTTTGATACCAAGTTCTTAAACAGAGTGTCCTACTAATCTTGACGTTCTTCCAAAAGCCACAGTGATCATTTTAAAGTTGCTCACAGTCAAATCTTGACAAGGTCAATGAAGTCCGCACCTCTGACCTGGATTCAAACACGGATATCTTTGCAGGTGTTGTAGAAATGATGAACGCCCTCTTCCCCATTGGTGTGCAGAAGGGCTGAACAAGCCCACCATCTTTGAGGAGGATCTCCATTCTTTGGAACACCTACAAAATAAAAATGCCACATGAGTAAGAAAGGGCCTAGATTATGCCATTTTGTAATCTATGCTGTAATGCTGTTTCCTCATCAAAACAGACCTGGAATTACCTTTTGTTTCATTCACACATGTTTAACACAAAAACCTATTTAGTCATATAACATATTTAGTCTGAGTTTTTCTCTCAAACAGAAAACACACCTTGTGATGCCATGTGGTAATGCAGGAAGTTGCTCTACTGTGTTTTTAAAATCTCTTGATTTTAAAAACACAGTAGAGCAACTTCCTGCATCTTTGCTAGAATAATTTGGATAATTTTAGCTCTGGAATCTCTACTGAACAAAAAGTAAAAGGAGCTGTTAACTTGAAAACTACTGCTTCATGACATCACAAGGTGGAACAGAGCATTATTGGCTTTGGAGAGATACACAGACTAATAATGTTTTATTTGCAACAAAGTCATACTAATTCCTGAAGCTTTCCAATAGTGGATTGTGGAGGTACCAGGTGAAGAAACCAGGGGCAGCCATCTTAGGTCCCAAACTAGACGTTGGGTATTGACAATAGAACATATTAAGATTTGTTAAAGTAGATAATAATCACACAAAATAGATTATTTGCACTTACCAGTCAGTATTGCATAGAATGGTAGAACGAAGGTCTTAAAATGATTATCTACATGAATATATAAATATAATCAATAAAAAGTAAAAAAAATATAAAAAAATAAATAAAAATAAAATAAAATGTGTCAGTGTAAATACTTACATAAATGATTCAAGAAGCCTGAGAGGGAACATCCTGTAATCAATAATAACAATATTGATAAAAACAAAATGCATTTTACACTTAAAACTTTGTAAGCGCAAATTCACTTAGCTTCAAATTTCTACCATGTCTGGCAGAAGTGTTCACTTTCCTCTTGTACCATCAGATATCTCACCTGCTTTAAAATGTAAGAAGGGAGTTCAACTTAAACATCATCATAATAAGCACTAACAAGCACAGGAAAACATCAATTACACAAAATTACTTACATTTGTCATTATGCTCCCAAATTGCCCTTCCACTTGTCTGTAAAAATCCTTGAAAGTACACATTTAAAAATAGCATTGCTTATTGAAGTCAACACTCCAAAATGAGAACAGTAAATTTAAAGGTCCACTATATAACTTCATCAAAAACAAACATGACTGGTTACATGTTAAAGGGGGGAAAAACAACATAAAGGACTCAGAAACAGCATGGATTGCAACAAATGCTTATTTATATCAGGTAAAAGAAGTTATATATTTTGTCCTGAATTATACAACATTTTTTGTGAGATGTCTTCCATATTTGAAAGGCATGTGATACAAATTAGCAGCTGTGGTTGGATCACCTCAAGTTTGGATGAAGGATTTTGACCCATTATTATCCGGTCCCAGTCCCTTCTGGATTTGAACAGAATGTAGAAGTGACTGGCTGGTCAGACATGGTCCACTATGCACCCGATTATTTACATGGAGATATTATTGTTTTTCCTAATATGTTCAGTATGGCATACAGTAGTTCAGACTACAACTGCAGGAGCCCCACATACCACCAGATGAAGCCCTTGCAGCACATCTTGAGAAACACTGGTTGAATACTAACACTGATGTGACTATGTCAAGCAGCATTCAGCCTGACAGGTAAGGGTGAGCTCAGAGGGAAAATAGCTACACATTTTTCTTGTTGTCATGGATCTTGGGTCCTGGATGTAATATTGTCGGGGGCAGACATTTTTCTCAAATGCAAACTGGAGTGTCACACAGTCAGGAAACTTAATGCTGTGACCACAAAATCTTAGCCGGATATTGCCTGCACTTTCACAAATGGTAAACCCTGGCACTGGAAGTAAAAGAGGAGGGTTAGTGATGGAGTGACAGACGAAAAATGACCCAAGCAATAAAAGTGGTATTATTGGGTTTTGTGTGGTCTCAATGGGTAAGTCTAAATGGGTATCAAAAACGATTTATTGATAGAAAAATATTGAATTTAATTGTGTTTCAAAAAATAATTTATTGTTGGGGTATGGCATTAAAGCTACCATCTGTAATTAGACTGACCCACGCACCCTTGTCGTATTCTCATCTAACATCACTAGGTGCTATCTACGTTACTGCTGTCTGATAGTGTGCCAGCTTTGGCTTGACAGAAGCAGACCAAAGAGTACAGGTGAGCCTAAACAAAGGCTAAGTGAAGGGAAGGGGGAGGCAGATTTTACATGTGCCATCTACAAGACAAAATAATCAAATAAACAGTTGCAGATTGTAGGTAAGGTGGAGGGTCTGTCACCATAGAAATGTTTTTGCTTAGCCTGAAATTTTCCATAGTATGCCATTAAGTATATATTTTTTCACATTCATTCAGTTATATGTGTTTTTATTGTTCAAAACACCCTTGTAAAACATGATCATCTCTCCACAGATCTGACCTGTTGTCACACGGTGAAATATTACAGGCAACGCAATGACATTTTCAAGGAGACGAGAAGGTGCCATACCCTCCACTAAAATGTCACATGTAGACCAACCTTAATGTATTTAAATGCAAAAACTGTGGTAAGGTATTGAACTGTAAGCAAGGAGGTTATGAGGCTGAATCTTCAGTCAGATCAATAATAAAACTATGAAGTATGGAGTGAAAGCCTAGTTTGCCTGACTGTTACTGTGTATTTCAACTAGCACAGAACCCACCTAAGGCCCATAGTTTCTGGACTATTCTCCATCCTACCACCTAAACGTGTACAATATAACCTTTCAGTCAACCAATGCACCATAGAGTAAGCATTGACTCCTCCAGTTGCCAGCACCTTTTAAGTGCACCTCTATTGGATTAACATTGGCCTGGGGGAGAGACAGTCAGCAGAAAGCGGTGAACGCTATGTTTCGAGTGAAAGTGGAATTCGGGGCATCTGTGTTTGTTTGTGGTGGGTGTGTTTGGGGCCATGGCTGACATCCTGCACTGCCTGAGGGTTCTTTTGGGGTCCTGGGGGATCGGGGTAAGGGGTAGGGCAGAGGTGAGCCAGAGTAATGCACCTAAAATGGACAGACTGATGTTGACCCCTACTTCAAACGGTGAGCGCGATACAAAGCTTTTTAAACTTGTGCTTAATTCAGAGCCTTGTGCTGCCAGAGTTCACAAAATGGTCACCAGTGTCAATGAAGGATTTGATCTGTCTTGTGACATTGTTGAGTGCTTTGTTTTTTCATACATGCAGATGTCTAGGTACGAAATAGTCATTT
The DNA here is from genome assembly GCA_036785185.1 of Paratrypauchen microcephalus. NCBI lineage: Eukaryota > Metazoa > Chordata > Actinopteri > Gobiiformes > Gobiidae > Paratrypauchen > Paratrypauchen microcephalus. The sequence goes on along the minus strand of JAVJIX010000123.1, from coordinate 2,459,959 downwards.
TAAAGGTGCGTAGTATCTTATTTAATTTAGATTTGAGAAGATAGTTGAGGTTCAGGTTTAGTTTTATAAATACCACTTCTTATCTTCTGAACAGAAAATCACACATTCTTACTCTGAGCAGGCTTGGATCTCTACAAACCTTTGGCCCTGAGGAGGGCCATGGACATTGTTCTGAAGTACGGTTTTAACTTTCTAATTCCAGGTTATGTTCCACAACCAGAAAGTAACATATGTTAACAAATGAAATATACTGATAAAATTGATTAAATATCTTTTTTCTTTGTTTGTAAATTCACTACTTAACTATTATGACTGATCATTTTAGGTTATATTCTTAATTCAATAGCTTTAATAGCATAAAAAATATTGCAAAAAGCATACCAAAAGTTGTAAACACTGTTTATATTTTGGCTGTACTATCACATGAACCTGTACTCTCCTCTTTCTAGCCTTCGTCTGGGCCCTTGGGTGCTGTGATGTCAGCGTGGTGTCCGCTTGAGATAAAAGTATTGGACAGTTTGTGCTGACAGCTCCTCTCTTCACCTTCTCACACACATCTAATGTTCGGAGACATGCCAGGAGCCTCGGCACTACTGGCAACACAAAATAGGAATCACGTTGCCTGTCTTATATGCTGTAGCCACATGACTATGACACGAACAATGCATTTTTGAGCCAATATTAAAATCTCTGTTTGAACTGTTTGAAGCAAAATATTGCCAGAAGATCCAAAGTAGTGCAAACCCTCACATGGGGTATTCCAGGCAGGAGACTCTTATATGTACCTGCCATGAGTGAATAATGTTCTTTGGAGCTCGCTTTCAAATCTTACACTGTTCATACCAAAACACTATTAATAAATCCACAGATGTGTTGAAATAGAAGACAAAAATCCCATATAGATGAGCCAGGAGATTTTTGCACTGTAGTAACTAGCTAGGTAGAATTCCTTCTTTTTATTTCTTAATCAATTCAGAGCTGCGTTAATGTATGTCCTAATTACCACAACTATGATGTGCTGTATATATAGATAATTGCTAAAGTCTTGAAAAGTAATGATTTTTATCAGTGTTAATTTGCAGATAGCTTTCATTTTTAGATGAGTTAAATTGGAGCGGAAATACAGTAAGTACAGTCTCTACTGACCTTATACTGCCTCACTCACTTTTGCCTCTAAATGCTTTTTCTTTTCAGTGGCACGTGCGTCCCATTCATTTCAAATGATAATCTAAGAAACGTTTCATCTTTAAAATACAATATAAAGTAGGTAAAACGTTCAACATTCATGTGCCCCAACAAGTCCAGAATACACTGATTTTCTGGGGGGCTTTAAAACGGCTTTGTAGTCCAAATATTTGGATCAGCAGCCCCTTGCAAAATAATACAAACTGAAAACTTCCGGGTTAAGGTGAATACGCCAAGATAAAATACTTTATAGTCAAGGAATTTCAGTGCATTTAAATTGTATTAATCTTTTGTGAAATTCTGCATTTGACCCATCTTTCAATACAAAGCTCTTTGGTATTGGTCAGTAACACAGTATTTGGTATCATATCGGAAAAAAAACAAAAAAACAAACTTATTCCTGCTCTTTCTGCTACTAATACTACTACTGTGGCTTCCACAATTACCTCCATGTTTTTCTCAAGATGTCCCAGCCAGTAAGTCAGTAATTGCTTGTTGCATATAAAGTAATGAGTGTAATGTATACAAGGGCTTTTGATCTCAAATAAACTATATCCAATCCTCATATTAAACATCCAAAGCTACCTCCGGGTGTGAGGGGTCGCCCGCCGCGGTGACAGTGCCGGCTCATCTGAGGGTCTCTCTTTATCCACAAACCCAAACAGCCGCGGGGCAAAACCAAGGGGCAAGCCTGACCACCCCTTAGCCCCACTCCCCAGGACGCTGTAGGGAGGCGTGGAGCCCAGGATCACTCCAGTCCCCCTGCACAAATACAGCTGGGGTCAAAGGTCACACCGGGAGCTCACACAAGGCTTTCATCCTACAGAAGCTCATTTAAAGGGAATGTGAGCGGAACTTTATCGAGATAGGAGCTGACTCTGGGCCCGGGACACTCTCATCTGATCCCCTCAACCCTGGTTTGTTTGGATATTGGGACTGTATCTATGTGCACTGGCCTGCCCCATAGACCACTGTGGGAAGATCAGGATGGGTCATTGCACAAAGGGGACTGTGTTACAATCAAAATATAAGCTAAAAATGTATCAACAAACACTGGGGGAGAATTTGTGGCTTTGAAACTGAAACTGATATAGCTCACAGAAATTTGTCATACATGTTTATCAATAATCTGTTACAATTTGCATTTTTTATTCTCTTGCAAAATTAATTCTTTGTCATACAGTTTAAATCCTTGTATTTGCTTGGTTTGGGGCTCAGAGACTCTCAAATAAGATGTAATTAGAACATTTAAAATTCTAGAGCTTAGGTGAAATGTAAGTGTTGTTATTTTTACTGTATGAATAAATGACATTGTACAAAAAAGCATACATGATTGACAAATAAGAATAAACCATTCACAATCATAGCAGCCAGTTTACCTTGTTGATTGAGTCAGTATAGTGGGTCAGGAGAGGAATCTAAGAATTGCTGGGTCTCAGATGACATCCAACATTCTATAGGTTAATAATATTTAATACAGATAGGGGCAGGTAAAATAGTTATTGTTAAAATGGTGTGATGTTGCGTTACAGTGAGGTTTAGTCACAGATAGAAATCTCAACATTTATGAATTTATCTTTTGGAAATTTCATGGCAAAGCACAATGTAATCAGAAAACTGTATTTTGCCCCTATAAGAGAGTATGACATCATCACACTGGTGAATCTGAAAACCACCAATAGGTTAGATTTCAGATATAGAGATATTTATAAATGGAGATTTGCTAAAAGAAATATCCAAACTTATTATCCAAAGTATCATTATCATTATTTGGCTTCACAAACTTACCATTTGTTCTTTCAACTGATAACAATTACGTCATTGGTGTTGGATAACGGGAACTGATTTCTGAATAATAAATATATTTTTCACAGAGGGGGTCTCACTCCTAGAGGGAACATTAGCAGACATTGAGGACAGTTACAAGTACCTTGGTATCCCATAAACAAATGGGAACCTTGAAGAGGCAACAAGGAAAGCGGCTATGGCCAAATACCTGCAACGAGTAAGGCAAGACCTAAGAAGTCAGCCCAATAGCAAGAACAAGGCCCCGGCAATAAACAGCTACGCCCTGCCAGTGATCAGATACCCAGCAGGAATCATAAGCTGGCCAAATGAGGAGATACAGACCACAGACGTCAAGACACGAAAGCTCCTGACCATGCATGGAGGGTTCCATCCCAAATCCAGCACCCTGAGACTGTACACAAGCTGGAAGGAAGGAGGCCGAGGACTAGTGAGTGTGGGAACCACTGTCCAGGATGAAACATCCAAAAAATATATTCATCATCAAGGACAAGGCCCCGACAGATAATGTGCTCAAGGAATGCCTGTGGAGTGCAGAGGAAGAGGTGCTGGAGGGACCATCATGGCTGGACAAGCCCCTACATGGGGCGTACCACCGAAACATAACTGAAGTGGCTGATATCAAGAAATCCTACCAATGGCTGGTCTGAAGGACAGCACAGAGGCCCTCATCCTGGCTGCACAGGAGCAGGCCTTGAGCACCCGAGCAATAGAGGCCCAGATCTACCACACCAGACAAGACCCAAGGTGTAGGCTGTGCAAAGAGGCTCCTGAGACAGTCCAGCACATAACTGCAGGGTGTAAGATGCTGGCAGGGAAAGCATACATGGAGCGACACAACCAAATGGCGGGCATAGTGTACAGAAACATCTGTACAGAATAGGGACTGGAGACCCCAAGGTCAAGGTGGGAAACACCTCCGAAGGTTGCGGAGAATGACCGAGCCAAGATCCTGTGGGACTTCCAAATACAGACTGACAGAATGGTGATGGCGAACCAACCGACATAGTGGTGGTGGATAAGCAACAGAACAAAGCCGTGGTGGTGGACATTGCAATACCAAGCCATGGTAACATCAAGAAAAAGGAACACGAGAAACTAGAGAAATACCAGGGGCTCAAGGAAGAGCTGGAGAAGGCCTGGAAGGTGAAGGCATCAATGGTGCCCGTGGTGATCGGAGCACTCGGGGCTGTAACCCCCAAACTGGAGGAGTGGCTACAACAGATCCCAGGAAAAACATCAGACATTTCATTCCAGAAAAGTGCAGTACTAGGAACCGCAAAGATACTGTGCAGAACTCTCAAGCTCCCAGGCCTCTACACAGATGTATGTGTATATATATATATATATATATATATATATATATATATATATATATATATATATATATATGTATATATATATATATATACAAAATAAATAAAATGTATAATTATTATTACTACCAAATGTATGTTTTTTTCTAACTTGAAACTTTTGAAATATTTCAGTTTATGAATTTGTATCCCTATGGTGCTTTCATCCTGACAATGTGGATCAAAGTACGGTCTTTTGTGGCCCAATATTAAAGCTAATATCAAAAGCATTATCTTCATTATCCTCAGGCTGACGATGCAACAAAGCCTGTCCAATCGTTTGTGTGTGGACAGTGAATACATGAATACATACATGAATACATTAGCACCACACATAGAGAAGAAGATGCAGGCCCTCTGCTCTGTGGTCCTCTGCAGTGGTTTTCAAACTGTGGTGGCTCATACAGTATAAAGATCTAAATTACATGCTTGTTTGGACCTTATCTTTTGCATATCTGGCGGGTATATCCATGGGTTTCAGAATGATAAAAAATGGGAAAAAGTTGTCAAAATTTTGCAAATAACTAGGTGAAACCCATGAATAGGCTATTTTGACCACTCAGCTGAATATTTTGTTGGATTGACACTGTTTTTATCCTGCCTAGACTTTGTCAAGTTTAAAGAGCGAAATCATTTAAACAATCTTGATAGAGAGCTTTGTTTTGGTTCAGTTCCTCCTTTTATTCATCTTAAATTATAATAAAGCAAAGGTGAACTTTGCAATGTCAGTGGTTTCTGAGGTTGGACTTAGAAGAATCATCTTAATCCAGTTAGGTAAAACTTGTAGACCCAAGAACTAAATTGGAAAACAAATATGATTAATTATATTTAAATAGTTAATGATTATCACCAACTGAATTACTATATGCCTGTTACTCAGCTCAATTGAGTTGTCACTGTAACTGGTAGTCAACATTTAAATCTGATTTCAAAAGTGGATACTGCAAATATTGAAAAGATGACAACATCACTGAATTATCTAATTTCTCAGATAAAAAAAAAATATTGCACAAATAAAACTAAATTGGTGTAACCAGAATTTCATTTTCATCAGTATTATTTATTGTATTTTGTCAGCTACCCAGCTTGCCACATCAATAATCCATGTGAAATATTATTATGACACCAAACTGAGACTATATTTTAGGAACAGCATGTTAGATCTATATTTACACTGACTGCATTGAGCGGTAATAAAACTATTTCCTGTACAGTCAATAACATTTCTTTCTCCTTATATGTCTTCTATTAATAACATGTAAGTACTGTATGTTTGACAGGCCGTGCTTGATGATGGATAGTGCAGTTATTCAGTCATTCAGGGGTTAACTATAGGCTGCTCCTGGGGCTCTATAGAGCTGTGACATGAGGACTGCTCGGCCCTCCTCTGCCTGTTTATTGAATTACACATCAGTACAACCGCTGGCTCTTTTTTCATCTCCTCTTAATTTGATCAGAGAATCTGCTGATGCTGTGTGTGCCCGGCTCATGTGAAACTCATTTGGCTCTACACATCTTCAAACCCTGCTGTCTTTTCTTAATACACACACACACACACACACACACACACACACACACACACACACACACACACACACACACACACACACACACACACACACAAAGGGTGCAGTGGGGCCAGGTGGCTGCAGAAAGAGGGGGACATATATATTAGCATAGGGATATTGGTCACATTATAAACTAAACAGAAAAGTGTAAAAATAATGTTATTGTGCTTGAGGTTAAAATGCTTGTTTATTTACACCACATGTTTACAAGCAACTTAGGTTTACCAAGTGTTAACCACATTCTGGAGCAACCCAGGTTTTACCTAAGGCGAATTACTCAAACATGTTACTTTAACACCAAAGTACAGAACACTAGATCTAATAATAGCAATTCATCTTCTAGTAAAATTAATAAACAAATATGTAAAATAATTAATTATATTTACTCATTTATTTCATTTATTATTATTAATTCAGACAATATTTTAACAATGAATCAGGAATGTGCTAATGTACTTATATGTCATGTGCTGGTTGAGGTTCAAATAATGTCAAAAAAACGTGACCATACAATTAACCACAATAGTAAGAAATAGTGTAAGAAAAATGAAATGAAAAGCTTTGCTATAGGTCCTACCTGGGTGAAAGCAAGTGTAATGCTGTTGTACCACTGTAGATAAATACTGTGGCTATCATGAAAATTGTATAAGCTCAGCAAGTATATGAACCACAATGAACACCTGGGGTTTAAGGGGAGCTGTTCAAACTTTAGTACCAATGCAGAATATTCTAACAGTGATTAATAATAGAAAAGTGCAATTAAATAAACAAATTAATGATGTGTCAGTTTAGATAGGAAACTCAAAAACACATAATCAACATAAAGGTTGATCTTAATAATAAATATATCTACTCGCATGTATAGGATCATTTTAAGTGCCATATATAATTCTAAATGCAATGTAATGCAGTACATCTCATGACAATGTTTGTACAGAAAAGCCTAATGCAGAGTGGACAGTGGACAGCACTCAAAATAGACTTATTAAGCCTTTGCTGGGATGGAACAGGCTTGCCTCAGTGAGTGTATGAATTCTCAACATTCCTTTAATTATATAAAAGTTTCAACAATATCTGCATTGCATGTAACTCTCACAAAGATTTACTGTCTGAAGACCAATTATCTAATGAGACATAGTTTACGCAAAAGAGTCTTTACTTTGGCACAAACATTTTAGCAGTTAAAGTTCCTGCATAACAACAATTTAGAATACAGTATCTTTCCATCGGGGTTTATGCCTGCAGCTTGACCCTTAAGCCAGGCCTAAAGCATTTCTTCGTGCATTAGAAAGTTCTAGAGACATTGATGGGCCAAAAAGCAGACGGACAGGAGCATAGTGCCAACAAAAACTTCACCTCCACCCCTCTCCACTGGATACCTGCTGGAAGTCCCCCAGACAGGACCTTTTAGCATGGGGGCGGCAGGCTTTTAGGGCGCCCTCACGCCATGGCGGAGTGATGTGAATCAGTGACAGCTGAGCCCAGGCCTGCAGCTCTCACTGTGGTTTACATTAGACATGAAGGAGCAGGGCCCGTCACTCTGATGGGTTACCTACATGTCTCAAATACCAGGACTGAAATTTGTATCTTAACAACAGAAATAAATAACACTTGCACTTACTTCTTTGTTTTCAATATGTTGAATCTTCAGATCGTTTTAATGAAAATAGTTTAATCATTTATATAGGCTATGCTTGTTGTTTTTTTACACAATAAAAGAAATAAAGATGGATCAACGAAGGATAATGTTATACTAACAACCTTGTAATTTACAAGAATTTAAATGGGCATAGGTTTGGAAAGCAGTGGAGGAAATAATTAAAGTCACCTCATCAGGAAACCATGCTGTATTATTGCAGTACCTTATCTTATGTTTTAAAATGTTAAATCTTTATTAGAAGCCATTTCAGTTTTACATGTATGGTCATGTTGATAAATGAAACAATTAAGCAGACAATGTAAATTATTTTACTACTGTAAATTATAGAATATGAAGTGTAACAGAGCATTTCTCTGTTGCAGCTGTTCCGGGCCTATCTCCGCAGTGCGTACCTGCGCGCGTGCACTCATAACTTTTTCTTCAGTGCTACACGTGGCCTGTTTATAATAATCCTCCTAGAACCAAATATGCTTTTTCACAAAGGCGTTTACAGCAGCGGGTTAGACGCACAGCGTGGGATTAACATGAGTTTAGTGCGCTCTAATGGTTGGGCCGGGCCTTATTTGGTTTGAGAATTACGCGCTAGTTATTAGGCTGTTAGACTATTAGTTTTAAATAGAATGGAAATAGAATACAAGCATACACTCATTTACTTCTAATTAATAGACCCACATTTATTTCTAAGAAAGAATTGTTGTAGTAAAATGTGTCAAAATAACTGATTAAAATGAATGAATTGGCTTAATTTAAGTGTAGGCACCTACCGATTATTTATTGAAATAGGCTTATAATCAGCACAGAAAATTTTATAGACAGGTTATTTAATTAGATCTTGGCCAAGCATTGAAGATAGTTGTCTATACGGATTTCATTGTTATTGTTTGTTGATAGATTCATTACTCCCAAATGTCATTATGACCGCAGCAGAGCATAATTCAATAGGAGCTATTTAGGTTGAGTGAGATAGAATAATGTGCAACTTGTCTCATTCAGTGTGTAACGACTTTCAAACAGCATTCATTTAAAATTTCACTCGGACTTTGTAGGATTAATGGTGTCTCTCCAGAGAAGACCCTCAAACGTGAAGGTTGTTCGGATACATTAAGTAATTTAATATCAACGAGCTGCTTTTTAAATTGTACTTTAGTCTAAGATATAGATAAAAGTTATAGATTTTTTTTATTAAATTGTATTGATTGACGTCTCACCTTTTTCCTATTTGAAATGTATTTTAGGATTCTTCCAAACGCAAAATACTCTCTAAAAGTTGGGTCTGTCGGAGAGCTCGAATCAAAGGCGCTGTATTCAGATCTAATTACATTAATGTCATGTGTTGTGTCCTCCTTGTGAGCTCGTCCTCCCATTCCTACTGACTGCATAATAGCGTGAGTGAAGCAGAGAGGGCCTGCATCAGAACGCGCAGAGCCAATGTCACAGTGTGTCCAGAGCGCACCTCAGTGTGGAGCAGGGCACAGCTCACAGACTCTCTTTACCCCACTAAACCTTCAGGGGGCTTTTAGCATTTGTTCAGTCTCTGGAAAACATCTGATTCATTCTTAACCAGCTCCAGATGCTGAGCCGTGAGAGCGTGCGTGCGTGAGGGGTGCGTCAGTGAGCGCCTGTCAAAGCGGCAGAGTTTGGGGATCTGAAGTCTGCTCTCTGAGGGGAGGGAAACGAGCCCAGTGGATTTTTTTCCCCCCTAAAATCACTTTAGGTATGAACGCAGATACGTGCGTCTCATACTGCGATATGACATCGATGGATTCATATTATAGTCCGTCTACTGCGCCAGCGAGGGACCATCAAACCAACCCATTCAGGACTTTTCCCAGCACCGAGACAAAGTATAGTCCAACGTACCTCTCTGGCGCCAAGGGCCCGGCGTACGGAGAGAAATCCCGCAGCCCATTCCAGCCGGAGTGCGTGGCGCTGGATGGCGCCGAGGACGGTACGTTCAAGTATCAGCTCTTCATGCAGAGACCCGGCTGCAAGACACCGCCAGAGGCAGGCAAACTCCACGCGGAGAATGCGCACAACGGCACGCTCATGACCTGCTACGGTGAGTCTTTGCCCGAGAGCGCAATATCTGAACGTGCCGTGAGCATAGAAGAGAGCGTGAATCTCAGCATTTAGAAGTTTTGAATGTGAACAGGAACAAGAATTAAGCTACGTGAATCACACTGTTGTACTAAACTAGACGCCCTAATGATCTTCAATTGGCCAATCAAAATCAGTGAGCGCGCATTTCATAAGCAAAGATAGTCTAACGTTTTTTTGTTTTGTTGTTGTTTTTTATATTGATCTACACATAAAAATGTTTACGTAGGCTAATATTTCACACACAGAATATCATGAGCAGTGCAGGGTGACGGGTCATGCTGTGCTACTCATAATTATAATTTAGCCTCATTGTCTAGGCTATTTCAGCCACAGTTAGGCTACTGAAAGCAGTAAACATTACGCTTATTCAAAAGGAATCAATTATTTCCGTATAAAATAAATTAGTTTTCTTTAAATATATTAGGCCTAATAAAATATATAGCATTGCCTGTTTTGTTTACAAAATTAAATCTAAAATGTGCGTGTGTGTGTGTGTGTGTGTTACAACAACCTATTGTATTCAAACAACAAGAAAAGAATCTTCAGTGAACCGAACATGACAGGTAGCCCATTGCATTTTAAATGTCATACACTTCCGCACGCGCAAAATTGTAATTCTATAGCAGAGCTGTTTTAATTTAGTTTCTTAAAATGTACGATTTTCAATATTTCAAAAAATGGCAAACTATGCGATTACTCTAAAATTTGGAGTTGGAGGAAAAGTTAGGCATAATTGTCAAATAAATATATAAATAGCCTATGACGGAGTAAGTCTGATGTAGTAATGCTCTCACCGATACAAGCACGCACAAATTGCTTGTGTGCAGTTGGCGCAGTTACGCGACTGGTGCGCGTTTTACAGCTCGCTAAATAGACTAAATAAAAACAAAAATCTGAATAAGAAATGACTGGAGTGTGGCGCTGTCACATATTTTCTTGTCTGGTTTTGAAACCCTCAAACAAATGTGATAGGTTTGGAGATCCATTGGTTTGGCTGACTGAAGCGCACTGACAGGCGCATTTAAACAGCATTCGCATGAACCGCCGCCCGCTCGGGGCTTTTAATTGACAATGTTGCATCCAGATGAAGGCTCCGAGGCTCCGGGGAGGATCCTATGGGCTCGAGCCAAAGCCTCAGGCGTCAACAGGCTTGTGTTGTTATGTGTGGTCTGTGTGGCAGATATACGACTCACAAAATGATGGCAAAAGTCAATGGGAGTGTGCGTTATGGCAACTGCATCTGCATTAGCTGTTTACATGGCAACTCAAGTTGCATCCGTCTATTAAGGAGAATCAATTAACTATAGACTATTACTAGGGCTTCTTATTGTTTCCTTATATTTTTAATTATAATTTTGTTTGAGCAAATATAGATTGAATGTGCACATTCCCTGTATATTTGAGAGCAAAATGAGTGTGACTATTGATATTTAGGGCACCTACTTACATAGTCCAGTAAAAGTCTACTTTATATTTAATGGTTTAGACTATTTATTTATTTATTTATTTATTTAGACAAAAGAAACTTTAAAATATTTGGATATTAAATAACTTTTGGGGTTTCTAACTTATTTCTGTTTGCACATTATATTTCGCTCTATGGGGGTTTATGTCCCGCTGAGAGGAGTAGGTTGGGACCATATACCTGCACACACTACATTACACTTAAATTAAAGCCTATGTCTGATGGAGAGCAGAGGAATGCAGGTCAGCGCCACTGGAGAGCGGACATTAAGTTAACACAGATGTGCATTTGACTCCTATAGTATTTTTCATAGTCAGACCATTTGCCTCATGTCCACTGTACGTGCGCTGATTCAGATTTACTTAACCCCGACTCTACAACTCTCTGAACAAATAAGCAACTAGTCACATGGACGTAGAGACTGGGTAATGATTTGACAGGCCTGGAATCAAGACTTTCTAAGAACAACATAGATAGACAATGTTTATATGAATCATATTATTGGGATGAATTTTGGTTTTGGAATTGACACTGATAAGGTATCCCAGAGGGTGAGAATGTGATATCAAAGAACATGGACAATTGTTTGAGGATAATGCCATACCTTTAAGGAAATCAAAGTAAATTGATTGATCTAAGGTGTTTCAACTTAGATAGATAGAGAAAAGGATTTGTTCCTTCTTTTTTGAGGATATAAAACAACAATGACAATACAAATAAAAAAAATAGTTGTGAAACCACTGCTCCTGAAATTTTATTTTATTTATTATTTATTTTATTAGTTTATTTGACAGGGACAATGTGCAAAAAACATTAAAGACGCTTTACGCCAGATTTTAGCTGAAGCTAGTTTCCATCTGTAGTCCCTGAGCAGGTGAGAAATACAATATAAAATGTAAGCAATATAATCAATAATCAATACACACTCACACACTACAAATGACCAATTATTACACAATACAATATTACAATAAAATCTCACTAAGATTATATCATACCAATTACCATTGTTAATGCTGACACTGCTGAATCTCTAATAATAATTTCTTAACATTAAATGAAAAGTTTTTCATGTCAGAGGAAAGTTTCAAACTTTGTGGCAATTTATTCCATTCTTTCCCCCATCAACCCAAAACATGCACCATAGGTAAAACCCTCCAGCTGAGGTCCTGACCAAACCGAAGCAAGAAGATCATGGAGATGGTCCCTGGGCGCAGTAACGTGCTGCCCACTGCTCCTAATAACAGGATGGCTTAAATGCAGAGAAGAATTTCTCCTGTGTGAGATCAATAAAGTCACTTTTTAAGTCGCTTCTTCTTTGATGGCTTTGAAAGAAAAAGCTGTCTGTGCCGAGCTCCGTTTAGGTAGTCTGCAGTCATTGTGACTTGTGGACCTGGAGGTCCAGGCTGTTTGTTCAGAGCAGAGCTGTACAAATTTTTTCATTGGAGGAGGCGTTGTGTTATTTAAGATTTTAAAGACTAATCGCACATTTGAATAGGTGATTAAATTGTCAAAGTTTAGCATGTTATGTTGTGCAAATATTCGACAATGATGATATCGCAGGGGCTTTTTGTCCAGTATCTTAACAGCTTGATTATACAAGGACTTTAAGGGTTTTGTTGTTGTCTCACCCAGCAAGCTATACAATAATTAATATGTGAGATAATCATTGCATCCAGATACACCTTTGCAGCATCGTTGCTAAATTTGTTTCGAATGTGTCTAAACACAGACAGACTATATTTTAAAGTATTAGAAACTTTTTTAACCTGCTTTTTAAAACTAAAAATTGCATCCAGAACAACTCCTAAATTTTCTAATCATCGGAATAGCTTGAAGGATACATGCAATGATAAAACGTTTCACAAAATGTAAAATTGTCAAATCATAAAGATGCACTGCACAGCTTTTCTGGTTGAGGCTACACTACTGCATGTTATTATTGTGTCTGGATTTAGGGTTGCCCGTAATGTTCCATACTATGGTTTTAAATTTATCTATCAAATATTTATTCAATTATATGTGTTTTTATTGTTCAAAAATATATTGAAAAAGGGCCGTCTTGCCTCTTAGCCATAACTTGGCCTGGTGGCATTCTTGTCTCCATGGAGATAGAAAAATTGATGTGAAACTTTTAGGCAAAAAAATAAACTGCTTATTATGAAGATCAGCAGGTAGCGGACCCTCCACCAGAAAAGTTACATAACATACCTTCAAAGTGTGTTCTATACTTTTGGAGAAAAAAGTTTATCCATTAAAACAAGATCAATTCCTGTTCTATTTAAAGGGATAGTGTGTGTGGTTTGTTTTTGTTTTTTTTGGTTAATCTGTATGGGTTTCCTTCTAAAAGTTACGTGTGTTGACACCGGCTTACTTCTGACACTCTCAGCTGATCCCAGTTCGGCTCGGTTTCTGGAGCCCATGTAAGTAGGTCCGGTAACTTCCTTGGAACATGAAGTAAAGCTTGTTTTTCTTCTCAAAACAAAACATTTGTTAGAAAGGTGATATATTTGCATCCGAAACAGTTGTCCACGAAACATCCAGCAGCGTATTTCGCATTTGCGTATCCACTCGTATCACTACGCTCATGTTAACTCTATCAGCTTGTTCACCTTCATCGGATGTCTACGCCGAAGTTTACAAGTGAACAGGCTGATAGAGTTAACATGGGCGTAGTGATACGAGTGGAGAGAGACAATACGCAAATGCAAAATATGCTGCTGGATGTTTCGTGGACAACTGTTTCGCACGCAAATATATCACCTTTCTAACAAATGTTTTGTTTTGAGAAGAAAAACAAGCTTTATTTCATGTTCCAGGGAAGGTACCGGACCTACTTACGTGGGCTCCAGAAAGCGAGCCGAACCGGGATCAGCTGAGACTGTCAGAGGTAAGCCGGTGTCAACATACGTAACTTTTAGAAGGAAACCCATACAGATTAACTTTTTTTTTTTTAAACGCACTATCCCTTTAAGTGTCTTCTAACTGCACATTAAAATAATCCATAAATATATTTTTATTGAGGATGATAATAGGCTACATTTATTTGGACAAGCTAACTGTGTTTCTGAATGATGATTGTCAGTATAATGGTCTACACTGTGCAAGCTTGATCCCATCTCGGCACTCAGTTCTGGAGTTTGAAGAAAGCTTTCTGCGTATTGGCCCTCAATAATGGCTGATTTAAATATTGCCGTAAGCCTCAGCACATTTATGAAAAACAGCTGAGTAGTTGTCATAAACCCAAATGCCAACAGACACTCCTCCCTCGACAGGAACGTCAAGCATCCTGTGATATGTAAAACAATTTTCACAGGGCACGAAAATCAAAACATGATCCCTGAGCGCTCTGGCAGGACTTTAAAAGAGTTCTGTCAAAATGAGAGAACCATTTTAAAGGTGAAGTCATCAATGATCAGTAACATGATGTGTGCATGTTACAATGAGTGGTGGAGACACTTGCGGTTGTATGAATGAGGAGAGGTATTGAATGATGGAGGCAAAACTAGATACGCTGAAGCAAGTTATTGTATCACGTTTTGTACGTTTTGAATATATATTGAAGCAGTCCCAACTTGAAGCATATGTGTACAATTCTGATAGAAAACATAAAAAATGTGCAAAAGTATTAATTGTTTTTAAAAAAAAGTATATTGAAATTGAATTGTACTGCGCTAAAACAACTTGATAATAGAAACAGGTTCATAGTGAAATTTGACTGTAGTAAGCAGTGGATTTTTTTTATTTGTGCATTTTTATTGTTGAAAAATAGAAAATAACTCAGAGTCTTTTTTTTTTTTTAAATAATTGCTACATTACACTACATAGCAGTGGACGAAGATAGGGAATAGGCGAAAACTGAACATTTTAGAGAACTCAAGCCTCAAATGCAGGATAAGAAGACATCCATTCACACATGACTTAAATTAAACAACTTACTGTACTTTTGATTGAGAGAAAACTTTATTAATATGTCTTCTTTAAAAATAACATAACAATAACAATAGATTTGGGTCGCCCGAGCCTTTCTGTGTGGAGTTTGCATGTTCTCCCCGTGTCCGGTTTCCCCCATCAACCCAAAACATGCACCATAGGTAAAATCTTCCAGCTTAGGTTCTGACCAAACCGAAGCAAGAAGATGATGGAGATGGTCCCCGGGCGCAGTAATGTGCTGCCCACTACTCCTAATAACAGGATGGGTTAAATGCAGAGAAGAATTTATCCTGTGTGAGATCAATAAAGTCACTTCTTCTTTTAACAAGCATGACAGATATAAGAAAAACATCTGTTTGTATTGTACTCAGTATTTTGTGCAGGTGATCTGTTCGGCACACGCTCATTGACAGGAGACAGGTACCTGACAGCGGTGAGGTCATGCATCAGGAGGAGCTGAGGCAGATTTGTGCTTTCCCAGAGAATGTGCATTCCTGTGTGATCCGCTGGCATAGATCTCTCCTTCAAAACATCTGGGATCCTCCCGTCCACACAATTCTCCGAGCAAACTACAGACAAAACCAGGGCGAAGGCTAAGAGCAGAGGAAGAGCAGAGGCTAAGACCAAAACATGTCCCAATCAGCAGTCATTGTACAGGGGGTGAACTGTGGATGTTAAAGCAACACGGTGTAACTTTCTATACTTTATTCAGTCAAATAAATACAACACAATTTAGGGGAAAACACAACAATTAATCTAAAACAGCTTGAGAAAAGATGTGTAGTCCAGTGATTTCCTGTTCAAAACTGCAGAATTTATAGGCCCCCTCAAAGTGACATTTCACAATAGCAAGCAGCAGATTTTCATGTGTTTGTATTGTTTGTGGAAAAAACTCTACAAGCATGATCTGCCGTCTGAACTTTGTAATAGTTTCAAGTAAGTACAGAACAGTGGCTGGAGATAGGGGGTAGGTGAAAACTGAATTATTGAGCCTCAAGCCTTGAATGTAGGACAATTCAGGATTACTCCAATTACATGTAAACTAATCATGAGAGAACAGCAATGCCTGAATAGTTATTTTTTACATTCCAAATAAAAACAAATAGTGGTTCTTTAATGTCCTCTAGTTGTATTTGGTATAGTGTGATAAACTTCTTGGGTTATTTTCAAAGACAATACAGTAGGAGATATATTTAAAGATAAAATGAACACTTTTGGATTTGCTGTCTGCGATCATGGGAGTATACAGTTTTGGGATGCACATTCTGCAGGACTCTGTTTAAAACCATTCCCATTCCCTATTTAGTGTTTGGTCATTAACCCTTCCCCAGGTTACTAATTTATAGTGTTCCTTTTATTTGGCTTCACTTGACCCTCCCCGTCCTCTTCCATAAAAAACGAGAGGGTGCCCTGCTGCTTTACAACCAGTTAAATTACACTTTGATGTTTTCTCTCTGTTTTCAGCAGTGATTAAATTGCTGACCCTAGTAAACATATGACCTGGGCTAACTGAAGAGGTCTGCGTCTTGTCAAAAAGTAACTCTGGCAAATTACTGGATAAGCCTGTGAAGTTTCTGTACATTTGCATCGCTAATTAACGGGGCTGGAGAATAGCAATCGTGAAAAAACATTCCTCAAAGTGCCAAGAACCTCAAACTGGAGCCGGTGCAGTGGAATCTTGGCTGCCATAAGAAAGCAGTGTGTTGAAAACTGCAGAAAAGACAGCTCAGCATGCGGCAATGAGAGCAGATATTTGTGGTGTAGGAGCTAGCGGTTAGCGTGACAGCAAAATGGGGAATTTAGAAAACAGGCATCAAGGTTAAATAGCTCTAATCAGTGTCAGCTATAGTTTAAAGGTGCACTACATAACTTTTCTGGTGGTGGGGGACTAGCTGCTTGTATCCATGGAGATCTTATTACTTTGCCTGGAATTAAATAAAATTAAATGCATCTATTTAGCATTTTTTTTCCTAACAGGTGTTTCAATAGCTAAAAATGACAAAAACAAAAGAAAATCTTATCTTATTTTGAGTAGAGTCTCCTCGACAGATCTGACCTGTAACTTAGTAACATGGTAGTGTCACCTTCTTCATGGAGATTGAAAAGTTTAATATCATGGAGCATTCAAATAAAAGCAATTGCATCTATCTCCACCAGAAAAGTTAAACAGTCTACATTGAAGTGCTCTTAACACAGTCTTGAATGAACATTTTTGAATTCCCTTTACTTTTCTGGCCCCAGCTGTAGCCTTTGCCTTACAGGAAATGTGTCTTGCTCAAGGGCACACTATAATCTTCTCTTATACTGATGCAAATGCAGGCAGAAACAAACCATGACCAAACCATCTCGGTGCTTTGCATTGCAGCGGACGGTACTGGTGCCCAAGGCAAAACATATTGCGCAGAGGTGGAAGATGGAGGGGTGGAGGAGGAGGGGAGGCGGGTGGAGGAGGGAGGGGGCCTGCTGATGTCAGAACATCTGTCCCAGTGCAGACTGTAAGAGGCTCTGACAGGTGGGCCACAGTGGCACAGGGTCACGACCTCCAGCTGCTGATCTGTGTGGATCCATTAGAGTCCAGCTTTGGGACAGGGGCCAGGAGGGTAACACATTGCCAAAACCTGCATGTATCTGCATTGGTTAAAGTTACATTCTCAATATTATTTACAAATATTTTATGCAGAGTGATTTGTGTTGGTGACTGCTAACCTGACTGTCCACAAAACAACTGTTCAATACTGATAATGAAGACGTTCTAAAACATTCAACTGAAACATTTTAGACTTAAAACTGCACAGAGTAATTTTTCTGGTGGCTGGTATGCAACCTGTTTGTCTCGATGTGTTTGCTTTGTCAAGAATGTTCCACAGTATGGCATTAAACATATCTATTTGTTACCTCTCCACAGATCTGATCTGTAACTTGGCCAGGTGGTGTCATCTGCTTGTCTCCATGTAGTTAGATAAGTTTAAGGCCATACTGTGAAACATTCCAGGCAAAGATGGACCCTTAATCATAAAGTTATAGTGCACTGTGTGCAGCTAATGTCTCTGGATGGAAGATTTGTAAAACGCATTATAAAGCAACTGGCAAAAGAGTTACACGGATTATTTTGAGTGTATTCTGATTTAAGTAATCGATAGTTCTATACTTCCCATATCTGAATTCTTGCCAATTGACAACACATTAAAATTTCCATTGCCCCAGTGCTCAGTTTTTTGCAGTAAAGGTCCCCTCTTTAGCCTATAATGCCTGGTCTCTGTTCTGTTAGCAGCAGCCATCCCAGAGCTCAGCAGCTTATTTATCCACTCCACTGTTTGTTTATCAAAGCAGAAGGGACAGCTCTCCTCCTCTCACACAAAGCCTGTAGCCTGCACACGCTGACAGCAGCACACCGCCAGATTTGTCACAGAGCGGACGCCCCCAAATTGAAGGTGACAATCTCAATGTTGTTTACATGAGGGGGCACAGACATACACAGCCCCGCGTACAGGTCTGGGGAGATTGGGTTACAGGTGGAGAGATGGAGAGTATAGGGCAGACAACAGGGAGAGTGGCAGCAGTGTGAGGGTTGTGGCTCAGGTCAGATAGATGTGGACTGACAGGTCTTTCAAACAGAGCGAGCTGAGCGTATAACATAGGGCTTTGAACAGTCAGGAAAACATTAAGGTGCTGTGGGCTTCTATAGGGACTGTCGTGTTGAGTGGATGTTGATGGGGAGCAGGGATTTAAGGTTATCAGCATGATTTTGTGCAACTACTTGAGTGATTTATGTAAAAATAATTAAGTTGTCTGAAGTTTTACAAAGGCCAGAATGACACGGAACTGTAGTATAAACTTGAGTAGACATGAGTAAGTTGCAATAATGGATTGGAAACCTGAAGAAATAAAGTAAGGTTGAATTTGTTCATTTGTATGAAGGGTTCATGACATGATTGATTACTAAATTTAAAAGACAGTAAATCTCAAATCAAAAATCTCAAAGCTCAGTTGTGATTTTGAATGCCCAAACTCCTACACTTAATGTAATTTCTGAAATTGTCCATCACATACATTTTAGCATTTTGACTTTGTTTGTTTGTTTGTTTGTTTGTTTGTTTGTTTTTAGCTTCATACAAAACACTTCACTTTTCAGTGTGCCAGCAGATGCAGCCCAAGAGCTTTCTGGTGGCTCATTTTATAAATAAAAACATAGAGTCTGAGGTACACCTACATGCTGGAGGTGGTTTATTAAAAGCCTGAATAATGCATAGGACCTTTAAAATGCCTCAGCAGTGACTTGACCTGTATTTCTCCCCATGTATGCTTGACCTCCAGGCAAAGACAGCAGTGGTCTGGGTGAGTCTGACCTGCCCCCCAGCGTGGAGGCATCTGGGATGGAGAGCAGCTACTTGACCCTGAAGGACTCTGTGAAGGGCCCCGGAGAGAGGCCCGGCTCAGACCTGTCCAGCCCTTTGGACAAAAGTGAAGCCGAGAGCAACAAAGGCAAGAAGAGACGCAACCGCACCACGTTCACCAGCTACCAGCTGGAGGAGCTCGAGAAGGTTTTCCAGAAGACTCACTATCCAGATGTGTACGCACGGGAGCAGCTGGCTCTGAGGACAGACCTGACAGAGGCCCGAGTGCAGGTATGTTTGGGAGTTTTGACAGTTACACTGTATGGTTTATTTTGTGTTAGTTTGTGGGTATGTTGAAATGTTCCATTGTTTTAAAAAGGCTGAACCTGATTTCTGATATATTTTATATAATAAAGTGAAAAAAAAAACCAGTGCTGGGTCGTGGTTAGCATGGTTATTTTTAGCAGCAGTGTGATCTCAGAACTCTTCTATATAAACTAATGGTAATGAAAAACTAGGATGCTGTTTACTTGAACCATTAACATTAATAATATTGAAAATAAAGTTTTAGGACATTGTTCACACTAAATGTTTTTTTCCAAAAACGGTTTAAAGGGAAATAGTTATGTTTTTCATGTTTTTAACATTGTAAAAATCAGGTGCCTTTCATGTTGGTTTTAGCCGAGTAAACTTTGTTTTTTAAGCAACCACTTGTTCATAAAAGATCAAATTTGCTTTATGGTCTGTAATTTCAATGCAACACCCAGAGACCCTCCAAATTTAGATCCAGGATAATGGCCAGGAGTACCTTGGATAAACCTGGTAATGTTTATTTAGATGCTTTAGATAAAATACATACATTCCAGTGTTTTGGAAAGTTACGTAACCAACCAACACATCCAAATGTTTAGTTACTGACTTTTAGATATGTCATGCTTTCTGCCGATTACAGCAACTCCGGAACCTGGGCCCACTCAAACTCATATTGAATTTGCAGAAAAAGATTCAAAAGCACGATTAGTAAAACTTCAGCTAGCACTGTGAGTGCAGCCTGGTTGCATGTGTACAAGCTCTTGGGGCCTGACGCACAGGGAGAGCTGGTCTGGCACACTGTCAGTAAACTCTGGGAACAGCACATAACAGATCCCATTGTTCGCCCCATCTCCTCTGCTCACCAGTTGTGGATGGGAGTGGGAATGTTGGGAATACATGCTGCAGGCTTTATCAAAAGGTCAAAGTTCAAGGGTTTCTCTCCAGCGCCGCCATGTTGAAACTACGCCACAGCATCCACCACTCCATTGGGGGAAAAAAAAAACACATGGAAAAAAAAAGAAAGACAAGCCATAGGGGCTGTTTGCGAGGATATAAAAAACACTTTGACATGCCAGCTCCAATTTCCAGGGCCAGTTGGAGACATAGTCAGGGACAGCCAACCTGGTCTGTGCTTTGTGGTGGTACAGTAAAATAAGTGCATTCATGTTGCCTTCACACAGCCCTATTCCCAGATGAATATAATTACCTTCTTCATATGACAGCCACACTATGTTGAGTCACTGTGTGGTTTGACCCGTCGTTTTAAAATCATAGTCCAAAAATATGCACGCAATCAAGACTAAAGCCCCCAATTTCAACTGAAGGTCCATCACGACAAAGTCCAGGGATGTGCAATTGTAGATGGGGCACTCCGAGCTTGGCAGGAGATCTTAAAAACTCTTTTGAACTCACAAACAACGGGATCCTGTGGTACAGATGTGTTCTCCCCAAATGCCAATGTCAAGGTCTTGCAGTTTCAGTCTGAGTTTTATGATAAATGTCTTCATAAAGTTGCTACAGTTTGACGTAATCACTTCTGTGGTGACTGGTTTATTAAGTTCTATTAGCCCTCAGACTTGAACCTGGAGTTTTTTGGGGGGGTTTATGGAGAGGCAGTCTATCAATCGGGCTGGTCCTGGATGACAGCGATGAGGTGAGATGGCTGGACTTCAAAGCCACTTTTCGGAGCCGTGCACTCTGAACCCCCTCGCTCCCTCCTGGTCTCCGGGGTGACCAACTCTGGAGCATAAATAAAGCTCTTTAATGGCCTGTAAGCTGCCTTCTGCTGTCAACGTCTTTTGCAATTACTGTACGGATACCTCCAAACTCCAAACACACCCAACTCAAATATGTCTTGAAGTAACAAATTTGTTGTTCATTTTGGAAAGTCAGAAGAAAAAATCTGTTAAAGGTGCACTATGTAATTTTTCTGGTGAATGATTTGGCACCTGTTTGTCTCCCTAGAGATGTTAATGCTCTGCGTAGAATATTACACACTATCATGTCATTAAATTTACAAGAAACTGAGCCAAGTTACAAGTTAGATCTGTGGAGAGACTTGTGTGCTCACAGTAAGAATGCATTTTTATTTTTAGAAATAAAAACTGAATAAATACAAGATAAGTTGAAACTTTCCATGCAAAGCTTTAACATCTCCACAGAGATAAAGATGGCATATTGCACCTTTAATTGGGAATGTTGCAAGGCCAAAGCTTCCTTTTAAAGAGCTGAGAAGTTTATAGAGTCTCCAGTTCCCCCTTGGAGACATGGTGCAACAAAGGACACATCTGACTTCATAATGTTCCCGAATGATCTTTATGCCAAAGTATTAAGCCTGGTCTCAGTCGCACTGGCTTTTTCAATGTGTGACTCATGATACACTGCGGTGATAAGCTAGCAGCAGTGCACATGCTTTGTTTATGTGGCGGACTGGCTGTCATTTTAATTGTTTGTTTATTGACTCTGAGCCTCCAGTAAGTATTTGATATCAGACAAAGCATTTAGTATCGACTAACTTTCAGATTACAGCCATGACGTTGTACATGACAGCGATGTGAGTGTCTGGTGTGTGTATGAAGCTGGTTGGTCACTCTCGTCTGCATGGCTTTGGAGAGGTCAGGAGGGTTAGCCGCGGAAAGCTAAGGGCTTAGGTGTCAGGAAATTAAACATGAAATGAAAACAAGCTCCGGTTTGCACATTCTCCCATCTCACTTTCCAATATCCCCACTTCCCCCGAGTGACTTAAAAGGAGGAGGCGGCGGGAGACATGGCGCTGGGGTCAGGACAGCAAGAGAGGGGGGTGGGGGGTGGGAGGGTCACATCAAAATAAAGAGATGAGTTATTTGTCATAACAAAGAATGATTGAAGCTATTGTATAAACAAGAAAACCTCATGCTTTTTGGGGTATTTATTATTTAACAGTAACATAAATTATACATTTATAAATTTGTTCATTGTAAACTGCAATATTGATCTAAAATGGCTTGCTTACATTTCGCCACAGCAGATTTTCATTAAAGGTGCGCTGCACAACTTCTCTAGTGGAGGGTCAACTACGTACTTGTCTCCATGGACATGTTATTGCTTTGACTGGAATGGTCCATGTTATGACATTAAACATCTATTTATTCATTACTGGCATTTCTTTTGCTCAAAAATACAATAGTTCTGTGAATAGGGGTGACTCTCCGATCTGAATTGTAATGCAGCGTAGTGCTGCCACCTGTTTGCTTTCTTGAGATGGATAGTTTAATCTATGTGGACTTCCATGGAGACAAGCAGATGGTGGACCCTCCACTAGAAATCTTATGCAGTGCACTTGTAACTATGGCAAAATGGCTATGTGGCATTTTTTAAGCCTACATGCATCATTCTTAACCCTATATGCAACTGGAATGAGTTTTTGAATAAGCACAAGTATACACAAGTATGAGTACAACTCAAGCTTCAAATGCAGGACAATAAAGGATTATGCATGAATAAATTGAAATACAACTTTGAGTAATAATCATTGAAAACTGTTATATTTAAAAAGTAGATTATGTTCACTTTAAGTTTACAAACGTTTTCTCTGTTTTTTCCTGTACTGGGTCTTTTGAGATCACAACCAAAGAAGGAACAGAGAAAGGAGACACGCTGAATCTTAAACAATAATACAGTGTAATCCTGTGGGGCCAACTACACAAGCTGGGACCCCTTTAAAACATATGATATAATGCAAAGGCCAGCGACCCCTCACCTTGACATTGGGGTTGAGTCACAAACTTGAGTATCAGTTTACCCTCTGTGAGGCTGTCCTGTCGCCGCTGAAGGAGGAATGTGGAGAAAGACGACATCTTTGCGTCAGCTTTTCCAAAAACATGAAAGGCCGTATATGGGCTTAAAGCTGGAGAATTTTGGATGGGGCTTTTCGGCTTGATAAGACTTGACAATCACACACACAAAAAAAAACAGACATTTATAGGTTCATGGTTGAAGTCTCAAAGTTATTTTATTTGTACCTGTAAAAAATGTATGTAACCTTTTTCAGTTTGATTATTTGATGGATAAGATAGGGAACATATGATGCAAAATGGACTTTTAAGAGGTTTTAACCATGTTTTAATTCTTGTCATTAACCTGAAACCAAGTTTTTCTCAGTGTGACTCATGCATGTTTGAATAATCTTTATTCTCCTCCACTTAAGATGCAGTTTCTATGAAAATTCCCGTTTTCCAATACTCCCACACTGCTCTGTACTTTCTTTACTCTCCCTTTTGTTTTTTTATTTATTTGTTTGTTGGTCGTTTTTTCTTAATTTTGCTAATAAAAAAAAACACTATGTCGTGAACTGCAGCTGTCCGCGGGATAGTCTGAAAAAAGTTCAGGTGTAAGTCAGTGCTGTAGTTTTCAGATGGATGTTTTTTCTTTCATAAAGTCATAACAGATAAATATTGTGATTTAAAGTGTCCAAAGGGGTGTCATAGATTATGATGTCTTCCTTGGAATATATGCATTTATTTAACAAAAAAAATATTTAGATGGGAAAAAACTGCAAAATTCATCATGACATCTCTACATCCATCAAGATAAAATATGTATCAGGGCCTACCAATCAGATTCACACAAATATCATGATTTAAAAAAAGGTTTTAAACTAGCACACATGAATTACATCCAATAAATAAAAGAAATAGAAATAACTTTTTTTTTAAAAATGATAATAATACAATTGTTAGTAAATCTGTTTCAATTTGGAATACTGTATGTCACATTTGTTTTGTTCATATTTGACTAACAAACGAGCATACCATTTGTTGAGAAATAGCTTGAAATGGAGGTTCCAATTCTTCAAGTGAATTTAAATTACAGCCATTAAAGTTCATTGTGTTGAAGTCTCCCGGGGATTTGAAGAGGTTGACTGAGGGGAAATTGCATATGAGGGATTGAGAAAACCACAGGCTGATTAAGGCTGGGAATCAACTCTGGATCCAAGTACAGACTCAGAGATGACAGCACAGAGCTTTGAAGATGTCTCTCTCTCTTTCACTCTTCTCTCTGTCTCTGTTTCTGTCTGTCTGTCTGTCTGTCTGTCTGTCTCTCTCTCTCTCTCTCTCTCTCTCTCTCTCTTTCTTTCTTTCACCTCTCTTTTTCACTCTCTTCTCTCTGTCTCTGTTTCTGTCTGTCAGTCTCTCTCTTCTCTCTTCTCTCTCTCTCTCTCTCTCTTTCACTCTCTCTCTCTCTCTCTCTCTTTCACTCTCTTCTCTGTCTCTGTCTCTGTCTGTCTGCTGTCTGTCTGTCTGTCTCTCTCTTCTCTCTTCACTCTCTCTCTCTCTCCCTCTCTCTCTTTTTTCACTTTCTTCTCTCTGTCTCTATTTCTGTCTGTCTCTCTCTCGCTCTCTCTTCGCTCTCTCTCGCTCTCTCCCTCCCTCTATCTCTCTTTCACTCTCTTCTCTCTGTGTCTGTCTTTGTTTCTCTCTCTCTCTTTCTCTTCTGTTTCTCTCTCTCTCTCTCTCTCTCTGTCTCCGTCTGTCTGTCTCTCTCTGTCTCTCTCTTCTCTATCTCTCTCCCTCTCTTTCATTCTTTTCTCTCTGTCTCTGTCTTTGTTTCTCTCTCTCTTTCTCTTCTGTTTCTCTCTCTCTGTCTCTCTCTCTTCTCTCTTTGCTCTCTCTCTCTCTCTCTCTCACTCTCTCTCACACTCTTCTCTCTGTCTCTGTTTCTCTCTCTTTTCTGTTTCTCTCTTCCTCTTCTCTGTCTCTCTCTCTCACTGTCTCTCTCTTCTCTCTTCACTCTCTCTCTCTCTCTGTCTCTCTCTCTCTCTCTGCCTCTCTCTCTTCTCTCTCTTCTCTATCTTTCTCTCTCTTCTCCCTCCCTCCCTCCCACTTTCATGCTCTCTAGGGATGGAGAGAATCAGAAGTAAATAGAAACATAAAGTGACTCATTGTTGCCACTCTGCATAGCGTGAAATGTTTCTAAATGTTAATGTTAATAAATACACAAATAAATCAAAACAACTCCTAATAAAAACAGACAAAATATAGTTTTATATATATCGTATAGAAAATTATTATTATAATTATTATATTGCAAAAATAAGATATGAAATTATAATTGATATTGCTCCAAATTATTCATGCAACAGTTTTCCATAATAAACAAACACTTTTCTGGGGTAAAACTATTGCAAAATGCATAGAAAAGCCATAGTTAGAACTGTCAGAACAGCTTTCTATGTGCTGCAAAGAGGGAGAGAAGTGAGCTGAAGGGCCTGCACTTGGTCTGTCAGCAGGTGTGGAGTGCACCCGTTCTCTGTGAAATAGCGTGTCCAACTAGATTTGCAGACATGAAATATACCATCACCTACAAACTTCATATTAGGCTACTCATTCAATATTTATACAAACACAAACCACAAACACTAAATGGCTGAAAGAAGTGTTTTGCTCAAAATCTGACTTCAGCACTTAATTTTCATTTCATGATAATTTGAGGGATTCCCCTTGGACCCTGCTGTGCATGCATGTGGGGGAGAGCACACCCTTCTGTAGTGATTTATGGACAGCTACAGATCCAGATGTGGATCTCTCGGCACTGGCGGCCTAAAGGGAGGCAGACCCTAAGATTCAAAGGGAGGAGCACAGGGAGACTGCACTTTAAAGGCACTTCAAGTCTTAACCTGGACTTTTATCTCCGCCATTATTTATTCCCCTGCTCTTTATTTTATGAGCTACAGTTTGTCTCTATGGTAACTGCTCATGACACAGGTGCCATAATATTGTCTTTTGGCTATTTTACATGCTCAAATCTGATCATTATAGGATTTCTGGAGTTATCAGATTTGTTAAATGTTTTTTAAACTAAAATATCATAAGCAGAATTAAAAAAAAAAAAAAAAAAAAAAGCAGTCCATTCTCTTGTATTCATTGTAAAACAGTGAGGATTCAAAAGACAAAGAATCTGAGTTCTTTTTGACAGGCTTTAACAAAGAAAACTGTGCCAAAAAAGGGCAAACTGTTGTAGCGAAGGGAACAAAATGAAAGATAGATTGAAAAAATAGAGCCAAAAGACAAACAATTTAAAAGTTCCATATCTGAAATTTGACTGTTGAAATGTAATGTTAACAGATTGAAATAAAAGTTGTTAAAGATTAAAAGAGTCTTGAAAGAGATTTTAAAATTTGATGTGCTTTGTCTTGTAAACCCACACCAAAAGTCCAATCTAAATATTGGATTATTCTAGTTCACGACTGTATATGCTGTTTTGTCTCTACAGGTGTGGTTTCAGAATCGCAGAGCCAAATGGAGGAAGAGAGAGAGGTTTGGTCAGATGCAGCAGGTCCGCACACACTTCTCTACAGCCTACGAACTGCCCCTACTTGCCCGGCCTGAGAACTACGCACAGGTATTAGGAAATACTTTGACGGTAAATTCTTGACTGCAACTGTCCTCAACCTCATTTCCACCGCAGCAGCAGAAACATCAGCCCCCACAGACTCTCAGACTCATTAGGAAAGAACATTTCCTAATAAATAAGTCTTCATATTCATTATTATACTGCCAGCATCACTCATTTCAGTGGTAGTCTCACAGCATAATTGTCATTACACAAAGTTTTCAAGGTTTTCGGGGAAATACAAAAATAAACCGGTTAGGTCATTAAGATGATTCAAACAAACCAAGTCCAAGGAACAAGTCTTATTATATGTTTCATGGACTAATGTAATACAATGTGGCATAAAACTACAATAAAATAAAATACATTTTCTTGTTGACTAAAACTAATAGTTGGCTTCACTTGCATGGAATTGTGGTCCTCTAAAACTCAACTAAAACTGCAACAAGTCAACAACTAAATTAATAATTATCTGAATACATTTTAAAGCTGCATTATGTAACTCTGGTGAGGTGTTCCCTGGAGACAAAGTGTTTAATACCAAACTGTGAAACATTACAGGCAAAGCAATGACATCTTCATGGAAACAAGAGACCACCCGGTACCAGAAAGTTTAACCAAAATTCATTTTATTCAAAAGCATAGGGCTAAAACAACTCAGCCACTCTCCAAGTAAACATCTTGAGCGTTCAGATCCACTGGCTCACAGGTTGGCAATGTGATTCCAGCTCCCACAGATGTCATTGTGTCTTTGGGCAGGACACTTGATCCACCTTGCCCCCAGTGTCTGTGTACCCTGGTGTATGAATGTGTGAATGGGTGAGTGGTCCTTTGATGTAAAGTTCTTTGAGTGTCTTGGAAAAGCACCCTTTACATTTTTTAGCATTAAACATTTGCCAAAACTTCTTGTCCAAATGAACATTATGGATTATTAGAAATGTTACATAGTTTTACAGAGTCTTTCTAATCTTCTCCCTTAGATCCAGAACCCCTCTTGGATCAGCAGCACTAGCGCCGCCTCCCCTGTACCCGGGTGTGTGGTGCCCTGTGACACTGTCCCGTCCTGCATGCCCCCGCACCCCCACGCCCCCAGCAGCGTGGCTGACTTCCTGGGGGTTCCGAGCCCCAGCAGCAGTCACATGGGACAAACACATATGGGCAGCCTGTTCGGTGGGCCCACCATGACAGGAGGCATCAACGGGTATGATCTCAACGTCGACCCTGATCGGAAGTCGTCCAGTATAGCCGCACTGAGAATGAAGGCCAAGGAGCATAGTGCTGCCATCTCCTGGGCAACATGATGCCCCGGGGCAGATCATCAAGTCAGACCCTCTTCCAAGCCCCCTTCTGAAATGTGGGGAGTTTTCTGAGCACACTAAAGATAACCCAAGAGGAGATAGAGGAGGCCATTGCAAGTCCAGATAACAGCTGCGATGGTGACATTCAGCAGATGAGAGACTTTTGGATTCTTCATCTCTCAGGTCTCACTGAACTTTTGTGCCTACATAACTGACTGACTGAAACTACAGTGTTACGTACAGTTAAATAAGCAGTATTATCAGTTTACAGACTCATTTGTAAGGCAGGATATATGTTACCTTACAGATGCCATATTTCATTGTTTACTAACCTTGGATTGTCACTGTGTTTGAGTTTTCAAGATGACAAGAATCCATCTACACAACTTTTGGTCCGGAGCAGTGTATATTTTCTGACAAAAAACATTTCATGAATATTCGTTTACAAGGTACCAAGCTAAGTCCTTCCACTTCCCAAACTATTAAGAGAGGGGCCATTCCAGATTGGTAATGGGTAGAACTCAATTCAGAGATCTACATATATCTAAGATCATTGTTCATTGTTTACAAAATGCTTTGGGCATAATTCGCCTTTTCAGTGTTGTTGCCCCCTTCTCTCCAGCAATGGTATTTTGCTGTATATAAACACACATGTGAAACTGCTTTTTTGGGACAACAGCCAAAGCAGCAACGTCTTCCATCTCCCCAGCCAATTCCCCTGGATTCAAACCCGAATCAGAATACATTAACCCAAAGTTATCAATTCTATATAATTTCTATATTTTTTAAGGGGTGCCATATGATTTTTTGCATGGTCTAATAACTGTACCTCCACGTACCATTTACACAACCCATAGACGCAAGTAACGTGATTTTCGCCCTGTGGAGTCTATGGTCTGTCCCGGTTGCGTGGGCAATGGGTGATGCATTGGCAGTGATTTCAACCCACTGTGTCACTTCCTCTCCCAGGTCGTACCCCCAGGTTGTACCTCCTCAAGTCCCCCCTTCATAGACTATATGGATTCAGGTTACAGGAAATACCCGTCTTCTCCAATTTACGAAACACAGCAGCAGCCTTCAACACCAGCGCACCTCAGTCGCCGTAATCAGCCACCAATGGGAATAGACACACTTGGTTAAGTTCAAAGTGGACCGTGCGCCCTGCAAATGTATGAACATGAAGGACATGGCGAGAACAGACTGCAGTCATCAATTTAAGCTGAGATGGTTTTAGCCAGAGCCTGTCGAACGCCAGAGACCGCAGACCAAATCAGTGGTTTTAAAATGAGGTAATGAGATGACTATAGGGGGGAATGTGGAGAGGCTGTCCAGTGATTGCAAGAGGGTCGCAGTTTGATAGCCCTGAGAAATGGAGCTGTCAACATAACTGGACAGCAAGCCATGATTAAAATTCATCAGTCTTTTGGGTTTGATAACATTTTTTTGGGTACGTTTTGAGAGATGGAAAGTTGGCCAATGGTCCAAAAACATCAGATGTGTTTTGAAAACTACAGCAAGTTAATTTGGTTGAATTTGAGTTCTATGATTTTAGTAATGATTAACACCTCAAGCCATTTAAGAATCTCAAGTGACCCAATGTTTCCTCAGCAGCAAGCAGATTGTTATAATAGAGATGTGACCTCAACTTTTACAGGATTGCAAGTGCAAGTTGGTGGGAAAAGTAATTCCAAAAATGGGTTAAGGTCAAGGATAACATGGCTTACTTTTAACAAATACTGGATCTCTGAGTACTAACAAAAATAAACATTCGTAAACCAAACAACACAGTAATACCCTATATAGACTAGAAATAGCAGGTAACCAAAAGTGTAATTATGTTGATTACACTTAATAATTAAGACCCAAGATACCTGTTTGCCATTCCACTTTATTTCATGGTAATACCAATCCTATTAATTGATCCTAACCCAGTATGAAAACTATAAGGCTGCATTCACCCACATTGAAATTGCAACTAAATCTTGACCAAAGGAGGACTAAACCAGGACTAAACAGGACTATATCAAGGCTACATAAAGTGTGAATACATCCTAAATATTTTCTTTGCCACAAAAAATATATATAAAAAGCTATTTCCATCCTATTACCATATTATTATATTATTACAAAGCATTTAGGTAGAGTGACCTAATTTAGTTGTTTGTTTTTTTTCACCTCCCCATTGGACCTTTGCACAGTACTGTAAACTTAATAAATGATTATACTGAAAGACTGGTGGGCGATCCCAATATCCAATCCCCCAACAGGATGTGGCCTAAATTAATGTATGTTTGTGTTTTGGAAAGCTGCCTGTTCTAGTGCAGCTCTGTCCATTTTGATACTACTGAAATGAAGCAGTTATGATGTTGTATTGTGTGAATATGAACTATAGCTGATATTCTTGTTTTGCTTGTATATATTTTTGCTCATTTGTCAAAACAATGGACTTCTGGAAACAAGCCAGTTAAGTAGTATATCCAGGGTTAACTCTGACAGTGTTAAAATGCTTTTCTAACTCTTCTATGCAGCATTTTATAGGTTAACTTTTCTGATCTTTTTCTAAGCCATATTGTGCGTTTTCACAAGGTGCCTTGCTGTAAATTATTAAGTGTATAAACTCCAGTGGGACAATGATGTTTCCCATGAGGCTGTCCATATTAACACTGCAATGAACCATGAAGCATTCAAGGACAATGTTGTACAGAATTAACTTTTCTGATGGTGACTGTTTTGAAGTGAATATGAAATAAATAAATAAAATAATTTCTTGGGTTAAACGTCAAAAGCCTCTTTTGTAGCATTGCATGGGCAGCAGCACTGGACAATTTATTCTACATTATTTAAGTCGTACATTAAGTTTGGTTGGGACAAGAATATAGAATTGAGTACAGTAAAGATATGTAACACTAAAAACAATATAAGTCTATGATTTGGTTTTGTCTGTAATGTGCAGACCTTTATCAAGGCATTAAAAGCATATTTTGTGTGTTTTGGTCAATTTAAAATCTTTGACTAATGAAGTTTGGTAGAACTACTGTCTTATAAAAGTGTTTGGTTTTAAGCCCAGTTTAGTCCTGATTGGATTGGTTCTGTGCTAGTCCTGGTTCAAATGCTCTAGTCCATGTTGAGGAGTTTTTCTCTTTAAAAAGGTATATTTTATTATTATACTGACAACAGTCCTAATTTTTCAATTATTCTGAAAGTCACTAATAATGCCAATTCAATTTCAATTCATTTTCAATTTGAGTGGTGTGTGCATTAAATATTAAATACAGATAACAACAACCCCTATATTTAAATGTATTTGTCATGCACCAGCATAGACATTTATGAGTTCGGATGTTTACTTAATATTTTGATTTTGATTTGATTGCCAAGAAAAATATAATTCAAACTATAATTGTCTTGGCATCTTCTAACCTGATATGAAGGTGGAAACACGTGATCAATTCTTCTTGGATCAGGAGGTGTTCGGTCAGCATGCTAGTTGTCACTATCATTAAAGGAAAAGTAACGTTATTTTACAATCTGAGCCTTCTTTCGGTAATAAATCAAGTCGTTTGACTCACCCATATCACGTTCGTGTCATTTGGAGCTGTTTGAAGAAAGTTATGTTGTAGCGTATCCGTTAGCATGAGTATTCGGGGCATTACTTTGCGGTCTCCAAATAACACAAACTTTAGCACTTGTCAAATCATAGAAGCCCGATGTCTTAATGTAAGATTTCGTTTGAAGCAAAAGTGGCCTGTAATCCGAGATTTATCCATAGTTTTCAGCTTTGCGTTTCATGTTTGGGTCCCGGGAGCTGATAGCACAGTCCGCGCATGCGCACTGGCGTCCTCATCTACTCGAAACTATGGCTAAATCTCGGATTACAGGCCACTTTTGCTTCAAGCGAAATCTTACATTAAGACATCGGGCTTCTATGATTTGAAAAGTGCTAAAGTTTGTGTTATTTGGACACCGCAAAGTAATGCCCCGAGCATATGATACGAGCACCATGTTAACGGATACGGGATCATTACTAGAACAGAACGGCTCAACATAAGTTCTGCGATACTGCTCCAATTGACAGAAAAATGCTATGGGTGAGTAAAACTACTTGTTTTATTGCCGAAAGAAGGCTCAGATTGTAAAAAAAAAAACGTTAATTTGCCTTTAAGGCTCTGGCCTCTGAAAGTTGTGAAAAGTGCTTATAAACCCACAGTGAATAATTTGGATATTCGGAATGCATAAGAGGAATGAATGCAACTTGAGACGGTAAAAATCAGGTACAGTACCTTTCATATTTCAGATTGCCAAGAAAAATTCTATTTAAACTATAGCTTGATATGAAGGTGGAAATAAGTGATCCATTCTTTTTGGTCCCATCAGCAGCCTCCACCAGAAGGATGCTCCTGTCGGCCATTAGACCAGAGTTAAGCCTAATAGTTTGAATGGGCCTTAAATATCTCCAGGTGGTCTTTGTAACTGCCTGGCCACAGTCTGCCCTGTAAGAAATCTGTCATGCAATACAGTACGCTACATTGTTTTGGACACATGTTCTTTATTTGGGAGCTCAGTCATGCAACACATAATGGTCTGCAACAAACATTTTCATAAGACATCCCAAATCCTCTTTAGAATAACAAAATGTCAACAGGGACAATATGATCCTCCGTGGTGGCACACAAGTTTAGCTCAACTCTGCAGAAAGCACCTAGAAGGGGGAAAAAAAAACTACAGATTTTCTGTTCCATTATTATTTCCCCTGTGAGAATATTTTGTATTACAAGTTGTACAAGGGTTTAACTGAAACAGTGTGTACGCTTGACATTTCTGTCTTATGGTCACCAACAGTTTGAAACAGCGAAGAAATAAGAATGTTCCCACATTTCAAATTAGACACCTTAACTTTTGTGCTTGTCATGATTGAAATCCTATTGCTGTGCCTGGAATGTTCCTCACAGTATTATTAAGTTTATATCTCCATGGAGACAAGCAGTTACAGATCAGATCTGCAGAGAGACAGAGAGAGAAAGACCGTAAGAATTCATGTTTTTCAACTATTTTTGAGCAATATACAACTACAGTGGAATAAATGTCAGAAAGGCCAGTTTAAAGATGTGCTTTGGAACATTCCAGGCAAAGCGATCAAATCTCCATGAAGACAAGCAGGTAGTGCAGGTCCTTATGAAAAGTTTTAGAATATATTTTAGAAAACAAAATATTGGCCACACACTGTATCTTGAAACACATTTTAAAACAACCACATACTTTTACAAACATTAGTGTTGTCATGACATGAAAATACCTGTCAGTTTAATTCAATTCTAATTCTCGTTTGCATTATTTGCCCTTCTGTCCATATCGTGAAATTGTGAGGACGTACTCCAAAAAAGTAAAGCTAAATGTAAAATGCTTTGATTATGTGACAAAAAAATAAGGAGGTGTATATTATTCAGAAAGTTTTATTACATAAAGCTGGTCAAACACTACTGCGAATTAAAGAATTTCACTTTTGTTTGATTTAATCGTAAAACAAAAATGTGATATCTGTCAACTATTTAATTGTGCAAGTCCACGATGATTTCCCCTCATTATATTTGCAGTAAGCCGCCAAAGCACGTTCCAAGTTTGTGAATTTTGTCCACAAAAAATTGCAAAAAGATATATATATACTTTCACATGGCAATATTATAACTTATAAAATGTCTCAACTCTTTTTGCTAAATTTGGCTTTTGCCCAGTTGCTCCATACTTCCTTTGCGGGGTAGAATTGCCCAGAAAGCTGATAGAAATCTGAAACTTGAAGGCCAAAATGCAGTTAAAGTCACATCCCCCGGCCATGCCCATAGCTCTCGGTCTACAGCCAGTCTCCATCACATAAATAAACAGAAAGAGGAAGAGCTGCAGTCCAGAGTGCCCTCAAAGCCTGCTCTCGTTAAACCTTATGGGTCACGCCGCTCCAGCCAGGCTCCACTGACAGCCCTAATAGAGGCCGGTCTGGTGACAGGACATCAGGACCATTAGGGCACTTCAAAGTTCACCTCTACAATAAGGACCAGGCAACATGGGCAGAGGGGATATGAGGGATTTTTCAAATATTGGCCAGAATGCGTGAGTGAGTGAGTGAGTAGACTTAGACAAACTTTACTGATCACCAAAGAAAATTATTTGAACACAGTAGCTCACGCATTCCAGTGTATTATAATAAAATAGCAAAAATAGCAAGAGACTATATTATTATATAAATATATATGTACAAGCAAAAATAATAATTATTTTATGAGAGTTGCCAGTTTGGGTTAGTTTTTAGTGCAGCAAATTTCTCATCATATCACCTTTCACTGGAATATGTCTCAAAAGTAAATAAGTAAACATGATTTATGTAGCGCTTTTCACAAACAAATAGTCACAAAGTGCTTAACATTAAAAAGTAAAAAAAAAAAAAAAAAAGTCTAAATAAGTCCCACATGGGTCGAAAAATAAAAAGTCACTGAAAGAATGGTTGGCTGTAGCTGGAATATTGTAATTTTTTTCACTTCAGTGTTGTTGTCATCTCTGGTTTTCAATGCACTTAAAGAATGCCGGTAACACTTTTTAATAACAGCACTATAATTATTTTTAATTCTTATAGGCTTAATAAGTGCTTAATTAATACCTGAACCCTGACTCATAACCTTAACTCCTTAATTAAGTACTATGTATGAATCATTCTTAATAATCTATTTGTTTATTTTGAATTAAGTCTTTCTTTATACTTTATTAAGGCTGTAAACAGTCTAGTTCACCCGAACACCATTGTAATTATGGCACTATTTCAACAAACAAAGTGGATAAACGTTGCTTAAAGTTTCATTGTTGGAAAAGTTCTGCATTTTAAGGAGTAATACTGTATGTCTGGTGGGGGTTCTGTCATGTGCTTGAACAACATATTGCTTTTAGTTTTCTATGAGTTTTCAACCCACATGAATTCTGTGGTAAAGGTGAAATTACTAGCATTAAAGTGTGGTATAGTAATAATAATTAATACTTTAATATTTCTGATGTAGATATGCATTTGTATCATGCCATTTATGTTTTTAATTAACTCAATTTTTATTAGTAACATTACAGAAATTGTATGATGTATTTATTTCTCCCCTTTCCCTGGACTCTGGCATGAGACCAGATCTTCACATCCCACATTTTATCACTTGGTTTATCACACTATCCTCCTTAAAGCTCATACTATGGAGCACATCTGCGGTGTTATAAATGTAAAGTTGCATCCTCCTCTTCCTCCTCTTCAGTGTATGTTAAAGTTCCAATAAAACTCAGCGCCAGGATTAGAGGAATTTGTAGACTTTTCTTGCAGGTGCTCTGGGTGATTTCCAGCTAGGACAAAATATAGGATATAATATGGGGCCAGCAAGGCCAGGAGCTCAGGGAAGTAATATGTAGATAACCATAACAACAGGTGTTCATATCTGACCAATATGTGCTATTTCTCGAGAGGTGGAAATCATCTAAAAATAAAACAAACGCTTATGTAAATCAACAGCTACAACTTTAGTTTAACAGTTCTACTAAGTATTACTTTGGTGGTTTAATACCAACACCAGTAAACAATTGGTCTATTGTGAAGAAAAGTCATAGAAAAGTTCATTTCTTTTTTAAACCTGATTTTCTGACAGTTTAAACGTTCATTTAACAAAACTGACATGGCATATACTGTATATATTCTGTATTTTAAAGTGCTGTTGCTATTGTGTAAAAGCTCAAATTATTTGCTGGAATGGAAATATAAATTAAGACAAAGTAGGCAATAAAGGACATAAAACTTGTAGTATATGGAGCGTGTGCATTATGAGAAACTGAAAATAACCAACCACTCAACCACCAAAAAGCTTCTCTTGGCATGTCTCCACATCAAAATGAAAACCATTTAAAATTGCTCGAGTCAACACACATTAGTGGGCTGCTCTCTTCCCTCACAGTGCATTTGAACTTTCTTATCTTCTTGTGTTTCTGACCCACTCCACCTCTGGGCTGCAGCATTTGTCTCTCTTGTCTGGACAATGTGCTTCTAATTATGAGTCCTGTGAATTTGGAGCAGTCGTGAATCATCCCTCTGATTTATGGCACGCTCACGTCTAACACTGTTCAACGCTTTTTGAACAAGAAGAAGGCCTCCTGCTGGAAAGGTCAAAGGCCAAAAACACACAGCACTTGACCCCAGCGGACTGGAGTGTGGGGGGTCACTATGGACCTGTGTGATGAGCAGGTTGGTGCTTCAAATCCAAAACTAGCAAAATTAGGAAATACAAAGTCAATCAGTAATTTAATCATGAATACATTTTTAGGCTTAGACTTAGACAAACTTAATTGATCCACAAGGGAAATTATTTGGATACAATAGCTCAATCATCACAATATAGCAATTTTTTTGTCAATATTATACATTTTATTTCAGCACATATTCAGGCTTTCTTATTTTTGCCATATTATATGAACAAAATTGGGACTGTTTCTCTGTTGGTAGAACCCCCAACCTTTAGGTCCAGGGTGAATACTGCTGGCTTTCAGAGTGCATACTGTTGTTGTGTCCCTGGGTAAGACACTACACCTGCCTTGCCTCCAGTGACTGTTACACTGTCGTATGAATATGTGCGTGTGTTTTGTGATATAAAGTGCTTTTATTGCCCATTGCACTTTTCACAGGTAGAAAAGTGCAATATAAAATGTGATACTGAATGGAGTCCATTCAGCCTGAATATACAGACACTGTGCTTTAAACGTGTGAATGAAACAAAACACAACTCCAGGTATGTTTGTGATGAGGAAACATTATAACATAGATCAGAAAATAGCGTAATATTAGCCCTTTAAACTCTAGGCAGAGAAAATATGATGCAGCAGCAGCTTTAAATCCCAGCATTCTGACAAAAAGTAAAATATGGTCCCACTAAAACAAAAAGATAACCAATAAGGAAATGACTCCACACCACAATCCCTCAGTGTCAGTAACCCCCCTTAAACTACCCTTACCCCTGTGTAATGATAGTGCTCTGTGGTGGCCTCACATGGAATAGGGGGCCATTCATTTGTAGACATCAGCTAAATGTGAGTCGTGTGGACAGAGAGCACATGCTTCTGCTGTGACTCACGCAGGACAGGGGAGTGATGCTTGAGGAGAGGAGATGTCCCATGAGATTCATTTCCTGTCGTCCTCCAGCTATTTCCTGTTTGAGAATGGGGCGTCGCATTGTGGGCATCGTACCGAATGTGACATGGGACTTCCCAGTCAGTTGTAAGGTCACAGGGTCAGAGACAATTATTATTGAAAAGAATGTTTTTTATTATTTAGTGTGGCAATCTGTATTAGGGAGGATTAGTTTAAGAAGACATCTTATTTTGGGGTATTTAAACCTAAATATATGTAAATTTTACATTTTGTTCATTGTATTGCAATTAGGAACGTCTCGATCCAATCACGTGATCGGAAATCGGCCCCGGTTTCGGATCAGAATCGGTGGTTACCTCGCGATCAGGATCGGATATATATGTATATACAGTAGTACCTCACCTTACGAAATTAATTCATTCCTGAAGTGGTTTAGTAACGTGAATTTTTCGTAAGTTGAGTAGCTATTTCAATGGAAAAGGCCTGATTCATTCCAAGGTTTTTTTTTTATAGTGTAACGTTTTTTTATAGTGTAACTTTGTGTTCTGCGTCCTGATTGGCTAAGAGACTGTAGAGCCAGGACTAAACGTGGAATAAACCAGGTCTAGACCAGAACTAAACCAGGTCTAGACCATTTCTAAACCAGGTCTAAACCTGGACTGGACGTGGACTAAACCAGGATTAAACTACCACGTGCCGCTCTTTGCTGGTTTCATGCGGTTGGTTTGTGGCTCGGGCTCCAGAGGACGCGGTCCGGGCGCCGCGGTTCTATCTTCTGCTCGCAGACCCGGTGCCGGTCGTGCAGACCAGGACTAGCGGTGCTCCTCACGCGACGCGGTGAGGTGCTCCTCGCGCGGCGCGGTGAGGTGCTCCTCGCGCGACGCGGTGAGGTGCTCCTCGCGCGGCGCTGTGAGGTGAGGTGCTCCTCACGCGGCGCTGTGAGGTGAGGTGCTCCTCACGCGGCGCGGGGCTTCCGGAGCTGTGTCTCCCCCCACGCTTCACTATTTAATACATTTTGTTGAAAATCTATGAAAGTTTGAGTGTTTAAACAGGAGAAATGTGAGAAAAGTTTAATTCCAGTCTGAGAAAAGTGTATAGGCCTAATGTGTGTGGTGAGGCACTTAGAGCCTTAAAACATGTAGAATAATTGTAAAATATAAAGTTGTGTCCCATGAGGGGATTTCTCTTGTTGCAGGTTATTTCTGGAACCTAACCCCGTGTGTGTTGATAAAGTGTATTTACGTTTCAGGGCGTGCATCTGAGCGCGCATTATTTGAATTTTTGAGATTTCACGTTTCGTAACTTGAATTTTCTTTCGTATCTAGAGACCAAAATTTAACGTGAAGGCGTTTCGTAACTTGGAATTTTCGTTTGTTGGGTCTTTCGTAAGGTGAGGTACCACTGTATATTCTTATTATTTTTTAACATACCCTGGATGAGATCTATGGTTATGCGGTGGCACAGAGTGAGACTTCACACAGAAACAGGCAGCTCAGAGCGCAAAGCGCAAGTACAGAGAGGACATAAGAAGAGCGCTATGAGCGCTATAAGAACGCTATAATGTTTGGCGAGTATGTCTGGGT
The DNA here is from genome assembly GCA_036785185.1 of Paratrypauchen microcephalus. Classification (NCBI taxonomy): domain Eukaryota; kingdom Metazoa; phylum Chordata; class Actinopteri; order Gobiiformes; family Gobiidae; genus Paratrypauchen; species Paratrypauchen microcephalus. Next base: position 2,420,841 of record JAVJIX010000123.1, on the reverse strand, counting down.
CTGGAAATACCATAAAGTTGATGACAACAACATTGCCATAGCAAACTGTGGGATATGTAAACTTGGGATTGCAAGGGGTGGAAAGGAAAGAGCTACATTTAACACAACAAACCTGATATGGCACCAGCCAAAGACAAGTCAACTCACACCGCAGGAGAGTTTGAAAAGGAGAGAAAAATGCCCCTTGACAGCGCGAAGGTACAAAAGACCACAGCCAAGATAGCACAAATGCAATCACAATGAGTGACCTACCATTCGCCTTTGTAGAGAACCCTGGAATTCTTATGCTTATGGAGCACGTCGAACCTCTATTTGAAGTGCCATCTCACCACTATTTCACCGAGAAAGTTCTGCAGCTTGTTATAAGAAGATTTCTGACAAACTACATGTCCTACATCTGTGACACCCAGAAAGATAAATAATAAGTGTACTTTATTAATAATAATAATAATAATAATAATAATAATAATAATAATAATAATAATAATAATAATAATAATAATAATAATAATAATAATAATAATAATAATGTACTTTTTTATGTATTATGTAAGTATCGGATCGGGACTCGGTATCGGCAGATACTCAAAGCCAAATGATCGAAATTGCAATGCAATTGCAATGCTGATCTATAAATAGATCTACTGGTTTCCTGTTCAAAATTTCAGAATTGATAATCCTTTATTTGAAATTGCAGTGTCACAACACAAGTTTCAGAAACAGTTGGAAAAAAGAGCATGCATCAAAAATTAAGATAAATAATAAGTATGTACAATCAACTAAAAAAACACAACACTGTAAGGTTAAAAGGCACAGGAACGCTGCACAATAAATGTCTTTGATTCTGAGCAGTGAACAAACAGCAGTTAAAGTGACTCCAGTATAGTAATATATAATATCACTACAATAAAGTGACTCATAGCAGTAAACCACAAAAAAGTTGTTTGTATTGATGGTAGTTCCCAGTTGCTTGTGTAAAGCTCGATAAACAGCTTGGAATTTTCTGACATAAAAAAACCCAAAAGGTGCTCCTTTCAACTTGTGCATGCGGTCAAAGTTGATGTTTTGTTTTTATTGTAGGCCTAAGTTCTGTGGCAGATGCAAAATATTTTGAATGAAAGGTGAATCATTTAATTATTGTAACCTATTATAGCTCACAAGGACATCAGACTATTCTGTTCTACTCTCCCATAATTCCATCAAAGACAAAATCACATGACTTTGAAGTTAGAATAAAAGTGGCCGGTGCTGAGAGACAAAGCTGTTGAAAGTTTGTCCAAATCAAAACAATATTCACAAACCCACGCATATCACTCCACGCTCAAAATGTGCGCTTACGTTTTGTCAATTGGTTTTGCGGTCTTTTGCAGATGTGGTCAGTTTGCCTTGTGTTCCACCGGGGCTTGTCTTTTCTCTCTCTGGACCCAACAGTGTTTCCCATTGATAGAGGAGACTATGAGGAGCACAAATTACAGTATGGGGGCCAACACACAAGAGAATTAGTAGGACAAATGATACTAAATGCTTATAGTACTATAAACATAATATATTTAATTTGTGATGATTGCTGTTTTTCTGTATCAGCAAATGCTGTAAGATAGATAGCTTGTGCCACAGTGTAGACCGGTTACAGGCCTGTCATGATAATTACTCAATTTACTGTTTAATTAATGATAGCTGGAACAATATATTTTGACGCTCAGCTATGTGTACATTTTCTTTACAATAGTGGGTTTAGATTTTTTTTATTTTTTTGAAATACAGTAAGTTTTGAGCAATAGAGACAGGCCCGGGTGCAGACCAAATTGACTGAGGGTGCATTCGAGTTTCAAAGGGGTGCTTAAATGGCATTATTTTAGGCGCCAATAATGAGGGTGCTAACATTTTTAACTGAAGTTGCACTCCTGTAGACCTGGGCCTGTGTAGAGGCTTGAGTAATTTCTATAGCTAATTATTTGTGGTTCAAGATGCTGTTTGTTTACTCCACTGGGATTATTCTGTGATTGTTATTGTGTCAGTGGCATAAAGTAGTTTCAACTTGTGGGAAACACTACCTAACACCTTTCACATTAGATAAACACAACACAGAGAACAAATGCACATTTTATGGCTTATTACATGCAGGAAAAAGCGTCTCTAATTCCTCTGGGAGACGAACCATGTTGTAAATCATCAGGCAATGAAAGTTTCCGGGCTAAAACAAACTGAGCGGTCCACTCTGTCTCTCACATCCTCCATCAGAGCGGCAGGAATTTTTATGAGGAAAGAAGAGACAAGAGGCATCAGGACTGAAAGCTGCAGGATACAGCAGCATCCCCTCTGAGCAATCACAGGGATTACACTAATCTAATCATTGGATTTTTATTTGGTTGCATTTGGTTGCACACAATCTGCTGTTTTTGAAATTTTAGGCTAGATTCAAAGGTGCATTGTGTAACTTTTTTATGGTGGAGAATCCAAGCTGTTATTACCTGGAAAATATCTATTTCCATGAAGAACCAGGAGACACAACCAGTCCAAGTAACTGGTCTGATCTGTGGAGAGGCAACACCGCTCACAGTAAAAAGCATGTCCTTAGCTCTAAAGAAATTCACAATATGTTTATTGTTATATTATGAAACATTCCAGGCAAATAAATATCAAACAGGTCTCCAGAAAAGTTGCATAGTGTGCCTTTAAGTCAGCAAGTAGTGAATCAGCCATAGGTCATATTTCAGTAGCCTTTTCTGTGGTCATGGCTGTCCTAAATCCGGGCATGGGGGTTGTAAATCATAAATAAGTTGTGGGCAGTAATGATCTACATAATTAAATCTCCAGCCAAAAAACAGATTGACCTGAGAAAATTGATGACTGTCAAATAAGAAATAGTGAAGTCCTATTAGCCTTGCCCAATTTCACATGTTTTATGATTATTATTACTCCGAGGGAAACCACAAATGACCAGTAGCGATTTGTATTAAAATACTTTCTACCCTACATAATTGCCAAAATGAAAGGGTTACGGTATGAATACGTTTACCTAGACGGCAGTCGCCATCTGCTGTTGACACTCGGCGTTACATTGAAGGGAGATCCAGAAGATGTCGTTTGATTTAATGGCACAGGCATTTTGACAAAAACAAGCTGTAAACCGCGGTGGGCTCTGCGTTCAGAAAGTCTCCTCAGTTTCCATGAGCGCAGCTGGTTGTTTTTAGCTTTAGCCGAACAGGATCGCAGTGGCACGGGCACAGTGGAGATGAAACAGGCCTCCTCTCGGCACAGAAACACTGCGCTCCTTCACTACACTCCGGCCTTGTGCGCAGCTGCTCGGGATGACACAAGGCGCACAGGGCTTTATTGAGTCGTGCTCAGGCTGATTTTGAGCTCTGGTAAAGCTCAGCCCGCGGGCCAGACCATGTAGAAGAAGGCAAACGGCCTAGTGGCTGGTCCCGGGACGCTCTGTGGGGGCGCTCATTGACTGTGGGGGCGCTATGTGGAGCAGAGGGCAAATATTATGAGATGTAACTGGGCTACCTCTCTGTAGTCTATTGGCTAACTCCAACTTTCAGCTGTGCTATTTTATTCACAGCACAGCATCTCCTCTTAAGGCTTAAAAGAGGAGCTCAAGCTGCAGATAGGCTAAAGAAGACAAAGAAGATCCACCTTGGATCTACCTTGTATCATTAAATGTAGCTGATTTTTGAAGCATGCAGAATTGGTCGTGCTTCTAAATTTCTTGTTTATTCCTATCCCATAAATTCATGTTATGTAAAATGTACAGCTTCCAACCATAATAGACTGCAGTAAATTCTCAAGTTCCTCAAATGCAGTAGGGAGACCTCCAAAACAGACCTGTGCATCTGGTATATTAGGAATCTCTCAACATATACATACATACCAATATATCCTTTTACAACAGGCCTATTACAAACAATGGAAATCTACATTATTCTTCAATTCTACAGTTTTGTTTTAAAATGATCTTATAAGTGTGAACAAGATGGGGCAATAACGGAAACTAAACTGTGTCTTCTCCTCTCACCAGTCAAAATGACAAGAATTACTTTAAGTCTTAAAATACCATATTCTCAGCAAGGTCTTGTAGATTTGGAAAAGAGCCCCTGGACACCACACTGCTGTAATGAGTAATGTCACTGCTCCTGACAGGTTGGATCTGTAGCAGTCTGGATCAAATGCAAAAAAAAAAAAAAAAGTTACAGACCTTAGCATTGTTTTTACTGTCTGTGGATAACAGTCTCAGTGCAACCTTGTGTTTTGTATTATGTCACACTGAGTGACTAATGCAGTGTGGTTCCTGCCCTCATGCATCAGACCTCCTCACAGACACATTTGGAGCTGCTGTGGTGGTAAACATGGATGTGGCATCATCGGGCTGCATCGTTGACTCTGCGGGAGCGCGCCTTATGGCCATAGACTGAGCTGACACATGGAAGGACCAAGGACAAACACACAGTGAGCTCCAGTGTGTACGACATCATGAGTGCATTAGCTATAACCAGCAGGTCTGGTATAGTTTTAGCCCATCCCTTAACCAAGTGACTAAACTCAACTTGAAAGTAAGCTCTCTGTTGACGTCATATGGGTAAAATTGCTTAAGACATGTTGCAATGTTAAATCACATCAATTAAAGGTGCACATTGAGACATTTCCGGTGGGGTCTGACAATCTGCTTGACATGATTTCTTTGCTGGGAATGTTGCACAGAATGGCATTAGATATTTGTGTTTTCACAAAAAGCACACAAAAATATTGTGACCGTGCTTTTTACAGTGACCAGTACCTCAGCTTGATGGTGTCACCTGCTGGTCTCTGTGGAGATAGGAAAGTTTAAGAGAGAGGTAGACCTTCCACCTGAGATGAGAAGTTACACAGTGCACTTTTACAGGGGCAATATTTTTTGCATCACAATTGTTTATTTTTTGTATGAAAGAAAGGAAGCACTTGGCATGCCCATGGCATCCCATTTCCTGCTATATTAAAATAAAACTTAAGTTATTTGATGCACTTTTACCTTGACACTCAAGGGCACATTTCAACCAGGACTATAGCACTTCAGATACAAAGGTTTAGTTCAGTTCAGTGAGCAACTTGAAGTCTACAAAACTCTACAAAACGTTATTGCGTTTTACATATTTTTTTTGCATTGCAGTCAATGAGATACTTTCTGTAAAAGCTGGTGCACATTGGTGTCCAGTAGAGAGCGCTGTTGAGCTATAGCTGCCCTTGTTCCCTGCGGGAGACTTTGAAACTGTCTGTACGTTCCATTAAAATATTGTGGGACAGCAGGATGTCCTATACCAGACTGTTTCCATTGAGTTTAGTCCACTCAAAGATGTCCTGTTCACAAACTATGTCTGAGTTGATGAGAAGGTAGCGGTCACCTACACAGAAGTGCTTTTGGCAGGCAGCACATTTGAAACACTCCAGGTGGTACACTTTGTCTCGCACCCTCATGGTCATTTCAAATGCTCGGATCCTCTTCTCACAGGAAGCACACAGTCCATCCTGTCCAAAGAGTCTAAAAGAAAAGAAAACATTAGATAGGGAAGGAAGGATAAGAGCAGCACCATGTACAACATGCAATGGGGATACTATAAGGTTTAAAAGATTACAGTGAAAAAGAAAAAATATTTCAGATCGGATGCATAGCTAAAAAGGTTGAATGATCTGAAAACAAACCCATCTATCGCAGGAAAAAAGTATTAGTGGATGTGCTTGTCGAACTCAAAATGATGAATTTCCAAATTGCCTGCAACATTGCCTGCAAATGTTTTTACAGGGAGCCATCTGTACACCATGGCAACGGACAACAGATGAAAACTAGCCTCTTGGCTAATTCTGGCATGTTAAACAGTTACTGTTGGTCAACTTGCACTGTCCGCTATAAATAAATAAATAAATAAATTGGAAACATTAGCTCATACACTTTAAAATGTGTAACCGTAATCTAACATTTTCAATATAAAGATTTATCAAATACTAAATGCAGTAGTCAGTAGTTCTATTCATACCAGCTAGTGAATATACATTTCATTCGTGTGATACCATAGCTTTAATTTATGGTCATAGTTAAATATTGATCTGGATAAAAGGTCAGGATATGGTCAGACCCATGGAATATTGTCTCTGAACTGTAATAGCATTAGTAATTAAATAAATTCTTCTAACCTGAGGTAGTCTCGCCTGCACAGTTTCCTCCCCAGTTTGTAGTAGAGTCGTCGGCCCACCTCCCCCAGCCTACAGCCGCACAGGTCACAGCTGAGGCAGTCCTCGTGCCAGTACTGCTCTATGGCCTTTAAGAAGAACCGGTCCCCGATGCTCTGCTGGCACCCTCCACAGGTCAGGAGGGAGGGGGGCATCTGCAGCACCTCATCCACTGGCTCTCTGAAAACAGTTTTTTTTTTTTGGTCAAAAATTGAGTATTGTACAATTCATCATGTTCTGATGTCCTGACTGAACTTATTTGAGGGAGTGTGTACAATCCCTCAGTCGTCCAGGTAGAATCCACGGCAAAAGGAGAAATTCAGTTTCTCAACTGGACAAAAGTTTATTTGGTTGAATACTTTTTGCAGCTCATCCAAGCTGCTTCTTCAGTTCCAGAACTGAAGAAGCAGCTTGATGGAGAAAAATATGAGGGAATTTTATACCCTTTACCATGTTATGATTATTTACTTCTTAGCATAAAAATTAAACAAATGAAAAACCAACATTGACTATACAATGAACCTTGAATTTTGCTGCTTGTTTGTCCAGGCAGCAAATAAGTCAGATAGACAATGTGGAGAGGTGACACTGCTCGCTTTTCTATTTTTAAGATATTTTTAAGCAATAAAACATTGATAGGTTTGACGTGGAGTGGAACATTCCAGACAAAGCAATAACATCTCCATGAAAGTCCTCCCACCAGAAAAAGTTGCATAGCGCATTTTTAAGTCCCTGCTTTTTAAATCATTCTTTGTATTAACAATGCCAAACTAGAATACAATTTAACTTCAAGTATAGCCCATGTGTTAGAATAATAAATTGTGTCATTCAACTCCAGGGTCATCTCTTGGTGCACAGGAAAGGGAAGGGGAAATGAAGAGTACATCATGAGTCAGAGTTGTTACAAGAGATATTGGCGCCTTCAACATCAGCTATGAGGTAACTTGACAATAAGAAAACAAGTTGAAAAAAAATATATAATTATTTACATTATAGCACTCTGGGTAGCATGTCCTCAAGGCTGCATCTAGGTTATATTAAAGTACAGTGCACAGTAGTAGCAGCAGTTTTTGTGTGTGTGTGTGTCCTTGGATGCCACATTACAGGTCACTTACTCATTGGCCTCGATTGTCTTCCTCTCTATAGTGGACGTCATTTGAAAAGCCGATGTCGATCCGATGAAGGCAAAAACGGAGCCTGTTCCTACAGTGCGCACACAGACAGTGAAGGACTGCACCTGCTCCGCGCGCTCTCCCGCAGACGCTCTGGATGTCCGCACACAACTCCGGCTCCAGCGCAAGAACTGAAGAGGCTAGTCAGTCGAAATGGCCGCAAGAAAAGAAGTGTTGTGCGTAGTGGCTGCAGAAGTCATTATTTCCCGAGGCAGTGACACCTCCAAGTCATTAATTCAGAAAACGCTTGATTACGCACTACCCAAGCTTAGGGCATTTCGCTCGGTTTGGGTATTTCTGGACAGAATTGTCAGTGGTCATTCTCTTCCACGTAAAACCTGTGTTATTGTGAAGCATCGTGGTATAAATATATGAGCCCCCCTCGCTCTGCCTCTCCCTCTCGCGTCTCTCTCTTCCTGCTCACGACTGTTTGACAATGGGGGGAAATGGGTCTTAAAGCGACAGCTAAACGGGCTGGTCTGTCTGCTCGTGTCTGCGCCGTGGTGCGTGGAATGGGTCGTGAGTCGTGACAGAGGCTAATGGCCTCATTACATGCTCCGTTACACTGATGCAGACAGCACCAGAGATAAACACTATGATATGACTGCTTATAGACTTTTTCTTCTTCTTTTCCCTATAGCCTGGATGGCCCTCACTAAGTGTACTTTGGCTATTTAACTCACATACAGTTAAGCTACAAGCCAGAAAAAAATAAAATAAAATAAAGAAATAAAGAAAAGTAAAGAAAATGTCCCACACTAAGCAAAACAAGACTGGGCCTGGGTCGATTAGATAACACTTACTTAGTTAGTTACTTACTTACTTAGTTACTTACTTACTTACTTACTTACTTACTTACTTACTTACTTACTTACTTACTTACTTACTTATAACATTACTCCTTAAATAAAATATGAGCACAATCTTAAATGTTTTCAATAGCATGATACACTGCCATAATTAGTAATCATTCTTGATCTAAAGTTATTATCTCTGGCCATGGGACTTTTTTTAATCTTAATTGCTTTAGTAAGCAATACCTCACACGAACAAAAATGACTGCAGAATAAACATTACCCCTTATGAGAATGTAACCTGTTCATCATTGGAAAATCTTGAAAAACATTGAAATTGTATTATTTCATTATTGTGTAGGCTATCCATTGGACTTTACAGTGCATTCCTCCTATTTCAAATGTTATTTTCCCCCCTAACAAGTGTTTATGAAAGCGTATCTATTGTACTGTTAAGTCCCCATCTACAAAAAGAATACTCTTTGTTGAGTCCTCACGGCAGGGCTTAGCTGTTGTTGGTCCCACTGTTATCTGCTGCCAGAACTAGGGCCGGTTTGTGGAGGGAGGGACCCCACAGCAGTCAGCCTGAGCTTGGTGAGATAAAGAGCCTAAACTGCAGAGTCCAGTCAGCCTCTTGTGACAGATGCAGGGATCCAATTCAAATGTGCACCTCCCTGGGCTAAACATGGGACTTGGACTGTGTGTGGACTGGACTCAGACCAAGCAGCCCAAGAGCAAGGCGAGAGAGGAGCAGAGGGGAGCTCGCAATACTAAACAGATTCACTGGGAAAGATGTGAAGCTAAACCAAAATCATCTGCCAATAAACACACAGCAAAAGAAGGTTATGAAAGAGGATATGTAATAAAGTTAAAGTGGATTCCAGATTTAGAACATTTTATATTTAAAACTTTTATTTTTTTATTTTTAGAATTCAAGGTTCATTTATAATATACTGTAATATGCTTATCATCATTCATCAAAATTTTATCCAGAGTTGTGTTTTGTGTCATTCCCACATTTGAATAAAATAATTATTAGTCTGTCTACATCTCCAAAGCTCAAAATGTTCTGTTCCAAATTATGATGTCATGTAGTGGTAATTTTTAAGTTAACAGCTGACTTTGACATTTAGTTCAGCAGAAATGGGCAAAAGATTCTAGTGAAGCTGTATGGAGTTTAGAAACACAGTGGAGCGTTCTCTGTACTACCACATGACATCACAGAGTGTTAAGAAGAACTCATAAATATGCAGGGTTTGTGTGTTAAAGATGTGTGAATGAAGCAAAACACAGCTCCTGGTATGTTTTTGATAAATAAACCCTTTAAGTGAGCATATACCAAGTTTGGTGTAACAGCAAGAATTTAGGGTATTAATAGAGCTTAATATTTTCATTATTTTCATTATCATCATTATCTAGAAAGACAAACAGAAATAGACCTATTGTGTACATTTCCTTAAATACGTAGTTGTAGTTTTTAATCATTTATTTATGACATTAACTTTCTAGTCTACATTCACTGCATTTCAATAGCGTAGCCTACTGATACCTTTTATATCATTCAAATGTTCAATGTTATGTTAAGAAGGGTGACATCTTGTACGATCCAACTTCCTGTGAAGAGAGCTAGAGGATGTGTGTGGCTGTTGGGCCCACGATCCTGTTTGGGGGGCAGAACTGGTGTGAACATTGCATTATTTCCTACTCCCCCAAATACGACACTGGGCTTCTCAGATAGACCCCTGTCCTCCAGATGTTGGACAATGATAGCAGTTACAGCACACCATAAACTCCCGGGCTATTGTCATTATGAGGCAAAATCTCCAAGAGTACAGGCTGATGTGTGTCTGAACTTGTTACACTATTGCTGCATCATTACTAAGTAAGATAAGCAGTGCATTCTGGGTGAAAATTATGCATAACATGGCCTATGTCAAATCATAATTTATGGTAGGCCACATTATTTAAGCCTGTCACATTATAAGGATAAAATAAATATTTCGAGCTGTGTAGTGCATAACAAACATACTCATTAATTCATGGGTTTGGAATACAAATGGTTAAACAAAAATCTATAGTAGGGGCTTTGGGAAGCAGTGTCCCTTATGCCTAGCTTCCTGTTTTGCCCTCTGTCTGTGAGCTACACAGGAGAGAAAACTGAGTGGAATTCGGGGAAAATGGGGTACTCATGTTCTCTTATAACCACCACATATTACTGTTAGTAAATTCTATAAATTACTATATTAGTAGCAATAGCACATTGAAGAGATTAAACATAACAAAATAAAACAATTCAAGTAGTCTAGTTTGCATGTACCATAATGGAAAAGAACATTTTATAAAAGTATAAGTATATGTTAAGAGTTTGAAATACATGCTGGTTGGTCTAGATCAGGGGTGGGCAAAGTTTTTGACTCGTGGGCCACAAAGGGTTCTAAAATTTAATAGAAGGGCCGGACCAGGAGCAGCTGGATTTAGTGTTTTGGTAAAAACACTAAAATAACATGGGATATGTAGAAAAAATGTCCATCTTTCAAGTTCCTCGGTATTTAGCCGTTTATTGAAATGACTCTTAAAACACGGAAAATTTAATAAAATACAGCTTTTTTAAAAAAATTACTAACAGTTACTATTTTAAAGCACTGAAAGTTCTGTTCTCCTTCAGGTTCTTTTGTTCTTTCGTTGACTGTTTTGTCTTCTTTAAAAACCGCTACAGTCTCTTGGCATACAGCAGCTGATAAATACTCGGTGAAAAAATATTTACTTGTCCACTCCTTATTAAACACTTCTTTTCTTAGCTCTGCTCATCTTTACAGGAGGGCTGAGGGGTCAAAGAGTAAAGCACAAACGTGGAGTAATAATTACAATGTGATCGAAAGAGAAGTTCAATTTGTCAACTGGACAAAGTTTGTTTGGTTGAAAACGTTTCGCCGCTCATCCGAGAGGCTTCGTCAGCTCTGGCCCTCATGCTGGTTCGACCCTGTTTATATCTAGCTGCAAGGGAGGAGCTAGCTTCCCTGAACAAAGCTGACCTATCCCCGCTACTCTCTTTTGTTTTACAAATTCCTCTGGCGTCTTGTATTAGCATATCTATCAGCCCTAGGCGGCGCTCACTACATTGAAATAGCCATCAACTAATCTGTCTCTTTGTATTTCAAATTTCTCTGTCGTCCAATTCCCTATTCAAGACAACGACCCTCTCCACCCCTCTGCAATGGCTTGTCTGTCCTAATGATTCTTTGTTTGAGAATCGAATTATAGATGGGAGACAAGTTGTGTCCAACTCCCCCATTTCTGTTTAACGACGGATTCTCTTTTTTGACAAAAATGGCCTCTTTAACTCCCCTCTCAAACCAGTTCTTTTCCCTGGCTAAGATCTGAACCTCACTGTCCTCAAATGAATTACAATGTGCAATATTATTTAAAGTCACTTTACCTGCTACTTATTTATTTAACTACCACTGTCCATCACTGCACTGTACACAATCATCTGAGTCACTTTATTGTAGTGATATTATATATTACTGAACTGGAGTCACTTTAACTGCTGTCTGTTCACTGCTCAGAATCAAAGACATTTATTGTGCAGCGTTCCTGTGCCTTTTAACCTTACAGTGTTGTGTTTTTTTAGTTGATTGTACATACTTATTATTATTATTTATCTTAATTTTGATAAATGCTCATATTTTCCTACTGTTTCTGAAACTTGCGTTGTGACACCGCAATTTCCCCATTGTGGGACAAATAAAGGATTATCTTATCTTAATACGCCTCAACAAAGGTCAATGTATCTAGTGCGCCAGTTGTTGGAAAACACCAGAATTGCAGGGAAATTAAAACATTAAAAAGGTTTATTTATATAATTTCTTCAAGTTCGGCGGGCCGGATTAAAAGGCTTAACGGGCCGCATATGGCCCCCGGGCCGTAGTTTGCCCATGCCTGGTCTAGATGGACTCTTTTAGTGAGTAGACTCTAGTTTTGATAACAGTAAAAGAAAACCTTCCTAATCTAGGCTTTATAAGTAGAACTGTACCTGTTCTATCTTGCAGCTAATCACGACTCTCTCATTATAAATGTACACTGGTTTGATTAAAACAAAGCAGGGTGTGGAAATAAGTCACTCATTACTCACTGGCCCCTGAGACCTTCCTCTAATCAGTATTATCCCTAAAAGAAACTATTTCAGGGGAGCAGTGCAATCAAAATGCCATGCAGCCATGTGAACTGCTTCCTGTATTTAGCAAAACAAAGGAGTTTCACATTCTTGAGTTTTCGGGTAAGTTTACTTTCTTTAGAAATAAGAGTGAACAAAGACAATAAATATCAAAGAAACCAGAATATATTTGGTTTAGTCAAAAATATGTCCATCTGCCCTATGCTGTTTACGAAGCAGGCGCAACACAGGTTGCTGTGTCAACAAAATGGCTGTTAGACACTTGGGATTAACTAGTTTCAGAATGATATCCAGTCCTTTGAATGATGAAGTCCTCAAATTATTGTTTTTATCATAAACCTGAAACCCACAAATACAGTTGAAAGAAAGGGATAAGAATTAATAAAGCATAAATTAAACAAACTAGATTCACTGAAGTTAAGCTTTACTAAATACATACATCACTGACACCAGGGTCAGACTCCCTTTGTGTGTATTATTAATTTTCTTGCTCAACACTGCCACCTACTGAATACAATTTAAAACAACAATTGAGCTCATAAAGCGTCGTAGTACATCATTATTATAACCATTGTGTTTTATTTCAGATTATCCTATCATAAAATAACCTACAGTGAATACAAGCATCTTCATTTGGTTTACTTGTCTTAATGTAGGCCAATAAAAGGTTAGTTTTTTAGGTTACATGAGCCTATTTGTCTATTTTATTACACTCAGGCATAGCCTATTTAACACCAAATAATTAGGCTTAGATTGGTTTCTTTTATGACAGAAAAGAAACAGGAAGTGCAACATTACAAGGCTTCATACAGATCAAGTCTACGGTGGAAGCGACTTGGGTTACACTTTCACTTTTGTTGTATTTGTGGTTTGGAAAGTAGATGATTATCCACACATAATGTATTCGAGTTCCTTTAGCTGATCATGATCAAGTGTGTTTAAGCATGCCTAAAACGACTTCAAAATAAACTTTAAACTACATTCAAACTGAGTTTGACCTACATTTATTCATCTTGAAGTTGAACCTCAGACTGAGGTGTCAGTTCTGAGTGAAATGCAGTTTGGTGCCACAGCTATGCCCAGGCTCAGGACAGAGCCACAGCTCAATGGGACAGCTGTCAGAGAATACTCTATGATCGTTTATCTGAAGAACTGTATAAGGCAGAAGAGTGGCGATGATAGCCTAATCAAAGCTAATGATTGTGCAGATTTTATGCCAGGAGGATATTAAGAAATATGCCTGACTATAATGGTCAATATAAACGATTGAAATAAAGTTTATCTCTATAGTTATCTCACACTAATAGTATTTTGTTGAATATAAATATAAAATATACAATCTCCAAACGTATATCACTCCATTAAATCCATATTACTGAAAAAAAATATTCAGGCATATCTTTGGGCGCTAAAAACGGACCTTCGCCTTTTATAAAGAGTTTCTCCGTCTTTTGCACCGTCTCAGTTGTCGGTGAGGCCGGCGGGGCGGATCCCACATTAGTGAAAGACATAATAAAGCAACACAACAATAATAACAACTTGGCTGATTCCTACCGTTCATCAAAGAGCTCCTCTGTGGATATAAACCATTAAGGTGGGTAAATCTGCGGACTTTCCTTCCGGAAACCAGGGCGCCTGGCCGGCTGCTCGTTAGCACGCGCTGCCGTACTTGCTAACGGCGCGGTCGGTGCTAGCTCCAGAGGCCAGGGCCATTTTAATCAAAGCTCGGACATAAAGCTGACAATCTACCTTCGCCACTGGTGGTACATGAGTGTGCGAGCAGATAACATACTGCAGGTGACTTTGTGGCTGATATTTATTGCCTTTAGACACTCATCAGACTAATGAAATGAGAGGCTTTGGGGATTTCAAACACAACACCTGGACTCATGTTTGCCGGTGTCGAAATGGGCTTTGTGTTTAAGAAAGTGTCCCGATTGGCATATTTAAGTTCATTTGAACCTGTCCACTGTGTTTATTATAAGGCCTTTATTAATGTAATGGCCAAATGGCCTATAATTTACCAAGTCCATGTCATATTTGTAATGTCTGGTACCTTCTAGGTAACGTCAACTCTCGGTGTCATGTCGTTCACTGGTAGCTCATAGACAAAACCGCTGATTTTTAAATGTGTCATTGCTCGTCAGTATTAGTTTAAGTGTTGTGTTGGTAGTGTTTACCAGTACAGTCTATTACATCTGCGGTTTGGCTGTGTGTTGTGCTTTAGATGCCCTCTGCAATGAACGCGAGCAGGTCAGTGCAGAATGCCAGCCCAGAGGTGGGATCCGCTCCAGGGTCAGTGGGCTCCGCATGTGGACAGTCTGAGGTTTTAAAACAAGTGTTGAGTGTCATTGATAAAAAAGCTCGCAACATGGAAAAGAAAAAGGTAGGTGGCATGCACTACCATACTCCTACAATAGAAATAATCATTACTTCTGGTGTAACTATATTTTCATAATAGAGCAAACTGAATGACTATCAAGTCAGGAAGGACAAAGGAGAGCGCCTGAACCAGGACCAGCTGGTGAGATCTGTATTACTTATTCACAATTGTAATCCTTTTGATATGAAATTATTACTATGCTTCCTTGGGAGCATCTTGTGCATAATAACAGCATTAGGATCCCACAACAACCATTTTGTGATTTTTATGTAAACATGTAATGTAAGAATGTTCTAACTTTTTATATATATATTATATATATATTTATTTATTTATTTATTTTTTAATTCTTATTTTAGGAAGCACTCGCTAAATACCAAGAAATCCAAAATAACCTGGAATTTGCTCGAGAATTGCAGAAGATGTTTATTCAACTGGGACAAGATGTAAAGCTTACTTTTTTATAAGCTATATATACTCCCGGACTTGAGGTTCTAAGATTGATTTAACCTACCTGTGTACATGATGTGTGATACCAGATTCAGAAGGCAATGAAGAAGACTGCACGGCGGGAGCAGCTACAGCGTGAGGAGGCCGAACAGCGGCGGCTGAAGACTGTTCTGGAGCTGCAGTTCCTTTTGGACCGACTCGGTGATGATACGGTTCGGCAAGACCTCAAACAGGGAGTGGGGGGTTCACCACTGCTCACAGATGCAAACCTCACGGCTCTGGATGAGTTTTACAAGCTGGTGGGGCCAGACCGAGACCAAAATGTCAGGTCCGTGTGCAGGAATCTGTTGGGAGCCTATACATTTATTTGTTGATTTTAATGCTGCAAAATTGTGTTTGTTTGTTTTTTGTTTTTTTATTATTATTATTATTATTATTATTAAAGGTTGGTTGACCAGTATGAGGAAGCATCTGTGCACCTTTGGGACCTGCTGGGAGGACGGGACAAAGCTGTGGTTGGCACAACGTGTAAGTACCATCTAACGAATCATTTATGGTCTATGTTGGAAACTTCTTTGGATACACATATAGGCTTCTGGCAAAGCTCTGCATTGTTCTGTCAGTTGGTCCGCCTGCTCAGAGTTTGTGGACACGCAGCAACAGCTGTAAATGTGCTAACCACTCAGACAATAGAAACGGTGCTCAAAGGGAAAGTTGTTGGGTTTTTTTTCAAAAGTGACTAGAACAATTTTTATTTTTTTTTCCTCACCTTTACTACAAATTGATCTGAAATCTACTGTAGGTGTTTGTAGTTTTTTTTTTTTTCATTTTTCTATAGGTTTGTCCAGTTCTGACTTCGTTCTCTCTTAAGGTTATTTAATATAACTCAGACCTGACATTACCAATGACTAAGTCTAAATGTAGTGAGAATAGGTAGGCATAAGGTACAAAGAATGCTGCTTAAATGACCTTTTACATTGTTTTGTTGGTATCTGCTTTGAATCATCCTGATTATATTTGAGTTTACTATTATTTGACCAAAATGTTTAAAGGTCCCATGGCATGAAATTTTCTCTTTCTGAGGTTTTTGAACATTAATGTGAGCTCCCCTACCCTGTTAAAAGTTGCGAAATGTCTAAACTGAGCATTTGCGATCCTTTTCTGCGTTAGAAAAAATCAGAGCTCAAACGGGCGATTTTGAACAAGGCACCTTATTGACGTCAGATCGAAAAAAGAAATGCAAATGCAGTTCCACCCTTGTCTGTCTGTACTCGGCGTCTCTGTAAATCACGCCTGGAGGAATTTGCGAGTGTTTCTAGGCTCGGAAGTCCTTTATCTGAGCCTGTGGATATCTGAAACAGCAGTGGTTTAATTTTATTTTCTGTGGAAATGTGTTTATTTTTCAATGGAAGGCTTCTCATCTCTCCCCCTGAGCAAAAACACGGAAGTGGGTCACAGAGCGGACCGGAGAGCTTGGCCACGCCCCCACCCCCTACTATAGGCCACCTCTGTCCTCCTCATTTGCATTAAAGCAACAACGCCCATAATGGAGTGTTCCAGAGTGACATTTATGACTTTCTCATCTTATCTCTCTTTCTCATGCACTGAGTTTTGATTTTGAAGAAGGATTCATTTACAGTATTGGGGGAACCATTAAGGAGCCATATAAAAGCATCAAGAAGTACCATGTCATGGGATCTTTAATGGTTAGAATACTAAAATGACTACTATAAGTTAGTTATAGTAAAAACACTTAAGCGTGAATGAAATGCTTCAGTTTCTGTTAATGTGTTAACATTTGGCAGTAAATTTCATTTCATTTTCATTTTTTCATTTCAATTTTTTTTTTGCTTTGTTGATGTACTTAAGTCATGAAACTAGGGATGTCAACAATTAATCGACTTACAATTAATTGTCGATTAAGACGTTGGTCGAACAAAATGCATTAATTGTAACTAATCGCTACAGAGCTCTGCAGCTCTTTGATCCCTCTGATGCGGCTCAGTACTTTGGTTCTTCATTTATCGCTGGGGTTACATTGTAAAAATAACCTGTGATAGGCTAAATCCGTGAAGTAGTCAGCTTTATATTGCGTGGTTAAAAAAAAAAAAAAGTGTGTATTTCACAGTTCCTCTGACCGAGGCTGCGCTGTGGCGGGTTTGGTTGTAGTGAGAACGCTTCCGTGCGCTTTCAGGACTGGTTCCACCTCCTGGACTCCAGGTTCCACCAGTTCGTTTTGCGAAAACACTGCCGCTACTTCCCGATGCGCATTAACCACCCGGAGAAGTGTGCGCGTGGACATGAGACGCATGGCCGCGGCCCTTCTGGCATGTGCCCAAATGCCAGACCGCTCAGTCCTCACTGCTTCAGAGTCATACTGCTCGTGATCGAACATTTAAATAAATTTGGCAAACTGACCGCATTCTGTACAACAGACACGGAGGAGAATGACTGACAAAGACAAAGGTCTACAGTCCTTTAGCCAATCAGGAGGCAGAACACAATGCGTATTGATACAGTATTTAAAAAATCTGCGAAACAACGTGGGACCACTGTATTTAACTAAAATATATTTTATTTTAGTTTGTTCATTTTCAAAATGGCACAAAGGTAAAAAAAACAAACAACCAAAAAAATGTTATATGCAGTGTTATTTCATTTTAAATTTCAAAAGGGTTTTGTGGCTCCCAGTGTTTTCTTTACTGTGTGAAACGGGTCCAAATGGCTCTTTGAGTGGTAAAGGTTGCCGACCCCTGATGTAACCCTTTCCTCTCTGGATGTTGCCATACAACTCGCAGTAGAGCTGGACCTAGAACCATATATTTTTGAAATTATAAAAGCATGTAACTTTCATGCTTTTATAATTTCTTGATTGTTCTGGTTTGAGGCCCTGTAATGTTTCATGCTGTGTCCAGGGGCCCTGTGAAATTTATATTTTGTACTGTAACCCTTCACAGATTAAGGGAGAGAAATAGTGTTGATGCCTTAGTTCAAAATAAATGTTGAGAATGTCCTAAAAATAGCCTGGATTCACTGGTTTCATCATAATATGTAGACTAAATAACATTTTGTTATTTCATTTCTTCTGTTCCTTTTAATTTCAAGATTTCCATGCTGCAAGTGCAACAACTGAGCCAGTCCTCAATTTATTTTCAATAAAGAATGTATTTTGTTATTCATCATCAATACATTTGTCTGCTTTTTACTAAGGAATGATTAATTGAGGAATATACAATATAATACTATGATATATTTATGACTCAGTGTTATGTACACTATAGCTTATATTCTTAAAGACCCTATTGAAACACTAAAATTCAGGTGAAAAACGCTGCTCATCAGTTAATCGTTGATCGATTAGGTCAATCAACTATAGATTAATGAATTAATCGATAATTTGCATCCCTACATGAAACCAAACCGTGGGATGCACTTAGCTAAAAGCTGGGAGTATGTGTTTGTGACTTATAGTTGAAAGCTTAGCTTAGTTCAGTTCATGGTGTATTGCATTCTGGGCTGTCTGTCCTAGGACTCTTCCTCCTGCCCCAGGGCCCGGGCTGACTCAGCATGAGGCAGGCTGCCAGTGTTGCCGGGTTCCACTTGTCGGGGCTTTGGACTTGCTCTGGGGGTGACCCAATTCACAGTAGCAGAGAAATGACTTTTCATTTTGGTAACCTAAGGTCATTTATTCAGGAGCAGCAGATACTCTCCCTAAGGCTCTAAAGAGTGGAGGAAATCACATCCACCTGTGTTTCCTCAACCCTCTAAAAGTGGATATGCCTTTTACTTTTCTAACTAGTTATTATAGTTTTCTCTCCCCTGATACGGTCTCTTACATCTGTTCAACAAAGACATGTGGTTTGGATGCGTGTGCTATGCCAATAACTTAAAACCTCCAGGACTTAAATTTATTCTGCAAGGACCAAGTCGTGTGTGTCTTAAATTGTGCAGTGTTTAATCAGACAGACCTGTCTTTTAGTAAGCCTGTGTAATTTTCTTTGAAGCTCCTCTACTGAATTCATTATAACTGGTCAAGTAAGACTTTGTACCTGATCTCTAATGAGCGTTACTTGTGTATACATTTATGTACAGTATACTGTTATGTTTAAATTCTCGTTAAAATCAGTGTAGTAGTGGAACATGAGGGGCACTTATTGTTGTCAATTGTGTGACATACCCCACTGTTCCCTCTCCCTCAAGAACTCCAATTGTTGCCCTCAGGACGTAGCTCCAAGGGTAAAGGAGGTGAGGGCTCGGAGCAGTAGCTAGGATATGAACAATTTAAAATAAGCCCTTGACAGAGGGGAAACGATTGAGTTTGATCTGTTAGTGACTTCAACCAGTTTCTAGCTTTCACAAACTCCAGCTCACGCTTCATACATGTGAAAACATGTATGAATGTAAAGGCATTTCTCCAAGTGCTTGCTCTACTAAAGAGGGTGCAGTACTGTTGCATAGACAAAAATGGACCGTCAGTTTTATACATTTCTTTCCACCTCGGAGGCCAACATATAAATCTGATTATTGTACTTTTTCCAGACAAGGCACTGAGGGAGACTTTGGACCAGGTTCTGCTGAGTGGATACTTTGACAGAGTTCCATCTCATCAAAATGGAGTTTGTGAAGAGGAAGAAGAAGAGCCCATCGCAGCTGCAGCAGTTGCTGAATCGTCAGAAGCAGAAGAACAGCCTGTCGATCCAGGTTACTGCAAACAACTAAGGGTGAAATTAATTTCTGGATTTTTAAAACTTACAGCTTACTTTTCCTGTACAGAAGCTGAAATAATTGAAGAGTTTACGGAGCCAGTCGCAGTTGAAACAACAGAGGTATTGATGTCATTCATCTGTTCTATGCCATAAATTATTTATTCTGACTAACGCGGAAGGTGTTTTCTGCCTAGTTTGTAAACAGACAGTTCATTCCAGACTCCACATACAGCAACAGTGACAAAGAGCAGGGGGATGAGTGGGCCACAGATTCAGAGGTGAGTATTGAATGACTGAGAGCTTTATTTTATTGTTGGTAGACAAACCTGATATGAGTTTAATTTGCGCATTTAATTTCCAGACTGTCAATGTACTACCGCCGCCGCAGCAGCAGCCTGTGGTGCAGTCTGCTCCCCCTTCTGTTCCCATGGAGACCCACCCCCTGAATTTAACGCCTCCTGCCCCACAAAGTGACCCCATGGTCCGAAAACAGGTAGTGCAGGACCTCATGGCACAAATGCAGGGAACATACAACTTCATGCAGGTAAGAAACGACGGCGAACACTTTCTGGGCTCAAATGATTTTATAAGTATATGGCTAATAAGTTCCTCTTGGGTCAGGACTCCATGTTGGAGTATGACGGACAGCCCATTGACCCTGCAATCGTTTCAGCCCAGCCAATGAAACCTGCGCAAAACATGGACATGCCACAAATGGTTTGTCCTCCGAGTAAGTCTCAGATTTGTATTTACATCTTAGTTCATTTCAGTGAATTAACATTTACTGACTAAATTTATCATCCAAGTTCACACAGATTCCCGATTGACGCCAAATACAGTTCCTGTTCAATCTGAGCCCTCGCAAGTGAGTAAACTGGCTTTCTTTTAAAAATCTTCTTTTAAAGAATGAAATTAAGAAAACTTGTATTATAGGTTCCTATTGTTTCTCCTACGCCACCCCCCATGTACCAGACCTCACACACACCAGATTCCCACCCCTCAGAATCGATTGAAATCCAGGTAATGTACAAATTGTATCAAAATTAATGTTACAGTCGAAGGCAGCAGCAAACTCATTGTTTTTTTGGTTTTTTTCCCCTTGCTGTCAATCAGAACTCCCTGCCATTGTCTTCAGACCAGCCTCCTCCCTCCACAGCACTACCGCCCGCCTCTCAAACACAGGTTTTTCAGCCAGTCTCCAAAGCACCCCACAGCGGTGGCATAAATGTCAACGCAGCACCATTCCAGTCAATGCAGACAGTAAGATAACTTTAAAATATATATTCCATACAATTTCTTAATCTGTATGTTTATGTTCAATATTTAGACTTGTTTATTGGCAAAGACTCAAGTGCTTTCAGTTTATTCAATTGCAGTGGATTAGTGATGCAGTTGTGTACCTTGGACCGGGTGATATGGCAACAAATTAATAATTTGTATCTTTTGTTGATTGCTGTTTTTTTTTTTTTTTCTGTATTCAGTCAAAATTTGATTAATTACCCAGCCCCTTCTGTATTTGGGGTCGGTGGATTTTGTTGAATCTGATAACTCTGAATCAACATCTTTTCTGAGATTTCTTACTTGGTTATTTAGTCCTGTTTGGAATATTTCCTGTTCCTTATCATTCAGGTTCCAGCATTTCACAGGATTTTGCCTACCCCTCTTGGTTATAAACATTTGTTTGTTCTCTAGGTGTTCAACCTCAATGCTCCTGTCCCTCCTGCTAACGAGACAGAGGCATTAAATCAGGCCAACCAGTACCAAAACTCCTACAACCAGTCCTTTAATAGCCAGTCCCAGCATCCTGTGGAACAGACAGAGATGCAGGCCGATCAACTGCAGTCTGGTGCGCATTTTTTATCATTTAGCATTGTAATATTGCATGCTTGCATGATAGACTAAACACTAATCTTGGATATCATGGTTTTCAGTAGTTGGTGCATTCCAGGACCAATCAGGAGCTCACCAGCAGCAGTCACAGCAGGGTTTTGGGAGACAGGGCCAGTCGTTCTACAACAGCAGAGGCATGTCCCGTGGAGGCCCACGCAATGCTAGAGGCATGGTCAATGGCTACAGGGGGTCGTCAAATGGCTTCAGAGGTAAATATACACTACATAATCTGTCAAAACTACTTGTTTAACTGATACTACAAATGGTGAGTTATTATAGGCTGCAATTGTTGAAAAATTAAATTTGCTTGTTGGACATCAACTCAATTTATTAAAAATATTAAAAACTAATTATGTGCAGTTTATTTTGAGGACTATCATGCATGGTCATTTTTATTCATTGTTTGGCTTTAAACTTCATTGTTTCACTTGTTTTTTTCTAAGGTGGCTATGATGGATATCGTCCTCCTTTCACCAACACTCCAAACTCGAGCTATGGACAAACCCAGTTCAACACACCACGGGACTACTCAAATGGAAACTACCAGAGGGTATGGGATGATCATTTGAGTTACATTTATGTGGCCGTGTTGCTTACAATATTAGTAATGTGATGTAATGTGTGTTTTATAGGATGGGTACCAACAGAGCTACAAGCGGGGGACTGGACAAGGATCCAGAGGTGTTTCGAGAGGCAGCACTCAGGCGATGCGGTCCTGAAAAAGCCTTTCTTAAATGACTGTGACTGATTAACTTGCACCACACTGAAAAATCATCGCATTTTCCCTAGCTCACTCATCCTTTTTTTTTTTTTTTTTTTTTAAAGTTGATTTTCATCAGTGCTTTTTACTTGTCTCTTTAATCAAAGTGTACCTGCTTTGAGATCTCAAAACTAATGACACATTTTAAAGTCTAAACACAAGCTAATCTGTAAATTCAATCAACAATTTACAACAGCCATGTGTTTATAATGTTCCTGTAAACTTGAAAGATTTCATAAGTTATTTTTTGTATGAAAATGCGCCTGCCACTGCTGGTCCAAACCTTGGGAGTCTATCCCCCCCTCGGTTCTGTCATTTTGGTTCTAAAGCCTTTTATGTTCAAAGAGCTCCCATATTCTTGTTTGTAAATTGATGTTGCTTCAAGAGTTTCAATAAAGTTGTGTTGCATACCCATGGTCAAATGAGGTTTTTATTTTGTATTTTTTTTGTATGGATGAAGTACTCCGCCTAGTGGTTTACCAAGGCTATGACTTTTTTCAAAGTAAAAATTCTTGGGGCCAGTTTTTCGAAAGTACATCACCTATGAAGACCAGTAAAACGCCGCTAAATCCCGTGTTAATCTAAATTTGGGTTACATGTTTTGCCTGAACCGCAGAAAAAGCAAACCATGCTCCAGAGAACCTTAGTCGCGCGTAGATGACGTCATGAAGGGGTCCTTCTTGAATGAGCGTCTCCACGTGAGTTTATCAACAGCGAGAATTGTGGCATTTACAAGTAAAAACGACCGAATAAAGCAATATCGGAAAGCTGCCCTCGTCTTCAACTAAAGGTAACTATTCATAGAGTAAGTACAGGAGTTTGGGGTAGTTTATTAGTGTGTCACGCTAAAAGGTGGGTATAGTGTGTGATTATAATGCATTTATTACCTATTATCCTAGGATAATGTTGATATTATGATCTAACATACTTGTACAGGCTCATACAATGGCTACAGTTCGCAAAAAGGTGGACAACCGAATTAGAGTCCAGATCGAGAATGGAGTCGCGTTGCAGCATCGCACCATGTTCGTCGTGGTTGGTGATCGTGGAAGAGATCAGGTAAAACCATTTCCAAACAGCCCTATTTACGTATTTTATACAGACTGGCAACTATTTACATGACGCGTGTCTCTTGAAGGTTGTCATTCTGCATCACATGTTGTCCAAAGCCGCCGTCAAAGCTCGCCCATCAGTTCTGTGGTGCTATAAAAAGGACCTAGGATTCAGCAGGTGAGCTCTAAACTTAATTTTACAGTAACATCCTGGCACATTTCTAAAATAACACAAATTATGGTTTTGTATGAGGAAGTCAGGAGTGGCAGAGAAGTATGTTAGGTTGGTGCAGGACATGTATGAAAATAGTACAACAGTAGTGAGGTGTGCTGTTGGAAGGACAGAAGACTTCAAGGTGGAGGTGGGACTACATCAAGGATCGGCTCTGAGCCCCTTCTTGTTTGCTTTGGTGATGGACAGATTAACAGATGAGGTCAGACAGGAGTCGCCATGGACTATAATGTTTGCAGTGATCTGCAGTGAGAGTAGGCAGCAACCAGGGTTGGGAGGGTTACTTTAGAAATGTAATCCGGTACAGTTACTAGTTACTCCTTAAAATATGTATTCAGTAACGTAATCCCGGTACTATAATATTAAAGTAATGTAACTTGATTACTTTCAGTTACTTTTGGATTACTTTAACACCAAATATCCTATAACAACAAGAAAACAAGAAAATTACAATACAATTAAAAGTTATTAGGAGGACAAGTACAGTTCTATGTGTAGTTTTAACAACTGTTATCACTATAAGCCAAGTCACTAGTAAACAAGGTCACTCACTAAACCAAACACCTAAACACCTATGACTTCAACGAAATTATATTTTCAGTTAAAGTTTTAGTTTTACCGGGACAGTCATCTTGCCCGATCTCCGCAGCTGGACAGGATGTTCGTCCAGCTTGCGTGCTGGCCTACATCTAACGACAGCTTTGCTCGGAATTGTCTAAAGGGTCTTCATGGATCAGTTAACATGACTATGTTGCCTAGATAATGTTTAAATATTGTAATATCGTTCTACAAATGCACAAAGTGTACTTGTGACCGCAAACGTTAGCTAGCTTGCTAATAGTTTGCTAGTCGATAGCTAACTCGAAACTGGCTCCTACCAATGAATGAAGACAAAGAAATGACTCATATTCACACATAACATGACTGAAGCAGCACATTTAGGGCCTGTCAGTATCAAAGCGTTAATATTAGCGATCTTACCTGTAAATGTTTCTTGAGATTTGCACTGCACTGTGATGTTGTTCCCTTTGTCTTCTTTAAAAATAAAATTCTCCCTAAATTTCCACCCGCTAAATGCGTTTTTTGAAACCATGCCCGCTGCAAGTTTAGTCCGTAGTGCGCGACCTGCGTGAAGTTCAGTGCGAGCCGCTGCAAGTGTATTCCACAGCGCGTGCCGCTGCAAGTTTGTTTCACAGAGCGCGCGCGGCGCATGGTGTACGGCGCGAGTCTGTACGTTCTGTTTTCCCTACATATGACCTCCGGCTTTAAATGAAAAAATGAAATAACATAAAATGCTTTCAAATTGTAATCCTGCTAAGTAATCCCCATTTTCACTAAATGTACCTGTAATCTGAGTATGTCTTTTTCTTTGTAACTGTAGGGGAATACAGTTACCTTTTTTTTGTATCCTTTTACTTAACGCCGTTCCATGTAATCCGTTACTCCCCAAGCCTGGCAGCAACTAGAAGAAAATCTAGAGAGGTGGAGGTTCGCATTAGAGAGAAGAGGGATGAAGGTCAGTCGTAGCAAGACAGAGTACATGTGTGTAAATGATAGGGAGAACAGTGGAACAGTGAAGTTACAAGGAGAAGAGGTGGTGAAGGTGGAGGATTTTAGATACTTAGGATCATCTGTTCAGAGCAGTGGAGACTGTGGAAGAGAGGTGAAGAATAGAGTGAAGGCAGGATGGAACAGCTGGAGAAAAGTGTCAGGAGTGATCTGCGATAGAAGAGTGCCAGCTAGGGTGAAGGGAAAGGTTTACAGGACAGTTGTGAGACCAGCCATGATGTATGGATTAGAAACACTTGCAATAGGCAGAAGACAGGAGGCAGAGCTGGAGATAGCAGAGTTAAAGATGCTCAGATTCTCTTTAGGAGTGACAAGGATGGACAGGATCAGGAATGAGGTAATCAGAGGAACAACACAGACAGGAAGGTTTGGAGAAAAAAGCTAGAGAAGCCAGATTGAGATGGTTTGGACATGTTCAGAGGAGGGACAGTGGATATATTGGTAGAAGAATGTTAGAGATGGAGCTACCAGGTAGGAGACAAAGAGGAAGACCAAAGAGGAGATTTATGGATGCAGTGAGGGAGGACATGGAGGTAGTTGGAGCCAGAGTAGAAGATACAGAAAACAGGGCGAGATGGAAAAAGTTGATTCGCTGTGGCAACCCCTGAAAAAGAGACAAGCCGAAAGGAGAAGAAGAAGAAGTTATCTCATTATCTCCTCTAAAATATGTTTTCTCATTGTTTAAAAGATTACTTCATTTTGTTGTGGCAATATTGGTGTGATTTATTTAATAGTAACCGTAAGAAGCGCATGAGACAGCTGCAAAAGAAGATCAAAACCGGCACACTTAATCTAAACCAGGATGATCCATTTGAGCTTTTTGTTGCTGCTACAAACATCCGCTACTGCTACTATAATGAGACTCACAAAATCCTTGGAAACACCTATGGCATGTGTGTATTACAAGTAAGTACATAATTAAACATGCAAGAGTTTACCTGTCAAATCGGTAAACATTTTTTTGTTTTTTGGTTTTTCTGCCTCTAGGACTTCGAGGCTCTAACTCCCAACCTATTGGCAAGAACAATAGAAACAGTTGAAGGAGGTGGAATAGTGGTCATCTTATTGAGAACAATGAACTCCCTAAAACAGCTCTATACAATGACGATGGTAAGTGTCTGAGTCCATTTAAATTCACTTGTATTTATAATTGAGCTTTGTTGTGCTCTTTTAGGATGTGCATTCTCGCTACAGGACTGAAGCTCATCAGGATGTGGTGGGTCGATTTAATGAGAGGTAAGTGCTTTAGATTTTATGGTTAATTATGCAGGCTATATGGAAAATGGATAGTAATGAAGTACTTTTTATTTGATAGATTCATCCTGTCCCTTGCATCTTGCAAAAACTGTGTTGTCATTGACGACCAACTCAACATCATGCCCATGTCCAGCCACATGGCAAATATCAAACCGGTGCCCCCCAAAACACAGGTATGATACACACTTATTGTTTGTATACTTGTTGATTTTTGAGGCCTTGTTTCATTTTTCTTTTCTCAGGAGGATGGTTTGTCCCCTCATGAACAGGAGCTGAAAGATCTGAAAGAGTCTCTTCAAGACACTCAACCTGTGGGTGTGTTGGTGGACTGCTGCAAGACTATGGATCAGGTTAGGATATAACCAACTATTAGTGATGATAATGTGATCATAAAGGTTTTTTTTTGTTGTTTTTGTTTTTGTTTTTTTAAAGCACTCTTTGAGTGTGACAAAAATTAGTTTGATGAAAATAATGATCTTGCACATCCATCATATGCAGTCCACTTTATGTTGATGAAAAATCCATACAAACATATGTTTACATTTTGGCTTCTGTTTGTCAAGGCTAAAGCTGTGCTGAAGTTTATTGAGGCGATCTCTGAGAAGACCCTGAGAAGCACAGTGGCTCTGACTGCAGCTCGTGGTCGAGGAAAATCTGCAGCTCTGGGACTGGCTGTCACTGGAGCAGTAGCTTTTGGGTGAAACTTTGTAGTGTTGATTTTAAAGTATGCAAAATTATCTTTTTTATGGAATTGGTCTCTTTGCATGTGATTACAGCTACTCCAATATCTTTGTAACATCACCAAGCCCAGACAACCTTCACACAATGTTTGAGTTCATCTTTAAAGGCTTTGATTCCCTGCAGTATCAGGTTAGTTGTTGTAATGTAACTTATATTTTATTTACTTTTTAATCTCTATATATCTATACCGGATTTATAGGAGCATCTTGACTATGAAATCATCCAGTCGTTGAATCCAGAGTTCAATAAAGCTGTTGTTAAAGTGAACATCTTCAAAGAGCATAGACAGACCATTCAGGTAAAGGTCTATTTAGCACGTTCATTTAAAAATACACTATTGTGACCTCCTTTATTTTGCCACCCTACAGTATATCCACCCTGGGGATGCAGTGAAGCTAGGCCAGGCTGAACTTCTTGTCATTGATGAAGCTGCAGCCATTCCTCTTCCTCTGGTTAAGAAACTACTGGGACCATATCTAGTTTTCATGGCTTCTACAATCAATGGGCAAGTTAAAAACTTATTAAAAAAAAAAAATAACAATGATTTATTGGCCTTGATTAATTAATAATTAATTACAACTGTGTAGGTATGAAGGAACAGGGCGCTCTCTCTCCCTCAAGCTCATTCAGCAGTTGAGGCAGCAGAGCGTAGACAGCCAGCAGAGTTTATCAGCAGAAAACAAGAACACAAACACAGCAAGGTTATCTGCAGGTGAGTGAATCTTTTTTTAATAAATATATCTCCTAAAACTCCTACATGCGCCTGATGTTTCTTTTCTGTTTTCTTTTAGCTCGCTCCCTGCATGAAGTGTCTCTGCATGAGTCGATTCGTTATGCTCCAGGGGACGCTGTGGAGAAGTGGCTCAATGATTTGCTCTGTCTTGACTGTCTCACCATCCCCAGACTCATCTCAGGCTGCCCACTCCCTCAATCATGTGACCTGTATCCTTATTTAAACTTAAAGAAGATTCATAATATAATAATAAGGTCCACAAAGGCGTACTACCAGTGATATTACAGTTCAGTTAAAATTAATCACTTTTTTTTTTGTCACCTTAACTACTATTTTAGCTATTACGTGAACAGAGACACACTTTTCTGCTATCACAAAGCATCCGAGGCTTTTCTGCAAAGGTTAATGGCTCTATATGTAGCATCACACTACAAGGTGAGATCATGTATTATTATCATGCTATGTATTATGATACATATTTAACATGTGGACATTTAGCTGACTGTGTATAATGTATATTTCATTTCTACAGAATTCTCCAAATGACCTGCAGATGTTGTCGGATGCTCCTGCTCATCACCTCTTCTGTCTTTTGCCACCAGTCCCTCCAACACAAAACTCCCTCCCAGAGGTCCTAGCTGTGATTCAGGTACTTTTGTGCCTGTCCTGACCGTTTTCAATGTACTTACAATTTTATCCGGCATAACTCATCACATTTGTATGATCATTAGGTCTGTCTAGAAGGAGAAATCTCCAGACAGTCCATCCTCAACAGTCTCTCGAGAGGCAAGAAAGCTTCTGGGGACCTGATTCCCTGGACAGTTTCAGAGCAGGTACTGTCCACAAACACAAGCTGTACTGTTTGTACTGATGTGCTAACTAAATGAATTTTCAAATCATCTCTGCAGTTTCAAGACATGGAGTTTGGTAGTTTATCAGGTGGCAGAGTGGTGCGGATAGCCGTTAATCCAGACTACCAAGGGGTACATATTTTTTATAATTTATACTTGCTTAAAGGGACAGTGTGTAAGATTTTTACCCGTTAATTACCGAAATTGAAGATACCCATTCAAAAATACATTGTTTTCCAAGCCTTTTCACTTCCATCATGAAATCAAAGTATTCTTTTGGACTTAGATATAGTCACATAAAAGGGGGATTGACCCCATGTAGAGGCAGCCATTTTAACTACGAGAGCCGCAGAAGGACATTTGGGCTCCGCCTTCGGCAAGGCTCGTGGTTTTGGGTAAACAACGACAAGCATGTTGCCGGATCACACGATTTACTGGATTTTATTCGCTGGATCCTTACGGACAGATTGAGACCAAGCTTATGGTGAAATACTGAGTTTGACCTGTCCAGAGCCTTCAAAGGTAAGCTAAGTAACAAACCTTGTTTTGTGCTTTTCCGTATAAAAGCCCCATGTGCTCGGGGACTGATTGTTGTGCCAGGAAATGAATTGCATAGTCAAAAAGATGAGACTGTAAGGTTTCATTTGATGTGTAGATTGTCATGGTACACGATGGGGAATGTGTGTTTTCATGCGAAAAGAAAAACAAAACAGTGAACGGGACCGCGTTTTATTTATACAGTAGCGGCGCGCGGGTACGCGAGCTGTCCGCGTTGCGGCGCGCCCGGGTGACCCTCGAGGTCTGCCGTAGCTAAAACAGGAAGTGCAATAGCCACTATCCACCTATGCGCCACGAATCCTACACACTGGACCTTTAAGTAAGGCTAACTCTTGAACCCCTATAAAAATACAGAATTTTATTTTATTTTTAGACATTATTTCTCATACATTTCATCTGATCCCAAATAGACAGCTCTTCTACTTCTTTGTTTTGAACAGATGGGATATGGCTCTAGAGCTCTCCAACTCCTTCAAATGTACTATGAAGGCAAGTTTCCAACTATGGACGAGGACACTCATTCAAACCACAAAGGAATAACTCCAGTTAGCAGTGAAGTATGATAAAAACATATTGAAAATTATATTCTTGAACGTGGTAACATTTTTAAACAATGAAAATGTTGTTGATTTATAACTAGGCAGTCACTCTACTGGAGGAGGTGATCACCCCTAGAAAGGAGCTGCCTCCATTGCTGCTGAAGTTGAGTGAGAGAAGAGCAGAAAGGCTGGACTATCTTGGAGTCTGCTATGGCCTCACTGCTCAACTGCTCAAGTAAGTTTTATCATAGTATTTGCGGTAGATGATCAGATTGTACATGTGTCCTTATGATAAACTTTTAACAAATATCACAGATTTTGGAAGAAGGCGGGCTATACTCCAGTGTATCTTCGGCAAACTCCTGTAAGTCTTTATTTTATTATTTATTATAATGTGAGATTTGAGATATTGGTTTACTGAAAATGTATATCTACATCATCTGACAGCATATTGAATTTTTATAAAAATTTGCAGTGCTGCAAAATTGTACAACTATTTTTACTTTGTGTCTGCAATCAGAATGACCTGACAGGAGAGCACTCTTGTGTAATGCTGAAGGAGCTGAACACAGAGGAAACGCCAGAGGAGAGCCACTGGTTGACTGCTTTCTGGAAGGGTAAACTTTTTAATTCTTTTCTTTATATTCATAATATTTTACATATTTTGTACTTCATTAAAGATGTCTTTTTTAGATTTCCGCCGACGCTTCCTTTCCCTACTGTCATACCAGTTCAGCAACTTTCATCCAAGTCTGGCTCTCAGCATCCTGCAGAATAAAAAGGCCAAGGAGGAGACTAACGGTAAAAATTGTTCAACACCTTTATAATTACCTGCTTTACATTTCAACGTTAATTATTAAGTGTTAACAGAAGTGTTATAAACATATTCCATAATATTTACATTATTTATGACATGTTATTATCGCGACAAAATAATTTGGTCTCTACACAGTACTGGGCAGCTCTGAACTGGCCTTGAGTTTCACTCCTTACGACCTAAAGCGTTTGGAGATGTATTCAAGAAGCATGGTCGACTATCACCTCATCATGGATCTGATCCCAGCTGTGGCACGCATGTTTTTCCTGAGGCATCTTGGAGACCTCTCCCTCTCAGCTGCTCAAAGTGTAAGATAACTTTTCACTTAGCATGCTTTGGATGAGATGACTAGATTTAATTAATGTCTGCCCTTTTGCGTCTAGGCTCTACTTTTGGGAATAGGACTACAGCACAAATCAGTGGAACAGTTGGAAAAGGAAATAGACCTTCCCAGCTCACAGCTCATGGGCCTTTTCAATCGTCTCATCCGGAAATTTGTCCAAGTGAGTAGATCTTACTGATAAAAATATGGTGGACACAACATGCAGTTTATATCAAATAATACTGTCATGTCTTGTCTCTTTCAGGTCTTCACCAGTATCCAGGAGAAGGCAATTGAAACACAGATGGCTACTACTAAAGATGTCACAATGGAGCCTACAGTTTGCAGTCTTAATGAAGATCTGGTATGTGATTATAAAGTATTAGTACCATGTATGATGTATATTTATTTAGAAATATGCATACTTTGTACTTAAATGGCTGTGACATGTATAATTGTGTGTGGAATATCTCAGCATTTTGTCCTTAATGTGGGTTTGGATTTGTATTAGGCATGCATTTCAAATCTGTAAATCGGTTTTATTTTCACAACAGAACGAAGCAGCCAAAGAGTTTGAAGAGAGGCACAAACAAGATTTAGAAAAAGTGAAAGATCTGGACCTAGAAGAGTGAGTATCTTTTTAAGAGTTGACCAGACTATGGACATTAAAATATTTCAACAAGTTCTCATGTCCATAGGTACAGGATACGAGGGGATGATGAGGAATGGGACCAGGCATTGAAAAAAGGAGGAGGAGCTGTAGTCAGTATCAAGAGGTACAGAGATGAACTAAACATTAAAAATATAAAGGTGGGATATAATTCTAATATCATAATTGGTCCTTTATCAGTGATAAGAAGAGGAAACTAGAAGGTGGAGCTGTCATAAGCAATGGAGGCCCCCAGCATGAAAAAAGTAAGAAAAAGGAGATGCATCATGGAAAGTTCAAGAAAAACAAGGACAAACATGGCAAATTTGGGAAAAGGGCATGAATAAACTTAACTGGCTTTATGTCAGGTAAACATTTTGGACTGTGTTATTCAAAATCAAAGAAAGCAATCCTATTTGATTTTCAATGTGAAAATCAAATATCCTTTATTTACTTAGGGTTTTGCAAAAAAGACGAACACTTTTTATATTAAATACTCAATTTATTTGAGTAATGTTTTTTTTCTATTTTTCTCTAAAAAAACTGTTAAACTGAGGTATTTATTGGGTTACATAGTCTACAAAGACTCATTTAAACTCTTGAAGCTGTAGATTTCTCCATTTATGCTTTAGCTGTTCTTTGACAGAAACAGGTGCAAAGATGTAATCAATGGCTTGCTCCGAAAGCTTCCAAACAGCTTCACGAGTGAGGCCAAAGGTGGTAGCTACCATTTTGTATTCCTGAGACAAGTCTGTGGCGAAGACCCCCTTGTCATCCGTCTGTCACATAATATAAAATAAAATAAAATAACCAAAACAAATTATTGTGAACCTTGTTTTTGGATGTGCTGTAGGACAATAAGTGCTGTAAAAACCTACACAAATCACAACGGGGTGTCCCATCTGGTACCAGTATTTGAAGTGATGCTCAGCATAACACTGCACAGTTTGTCCCTTTACATTTGAGGTCAGACATAGTTCTGAAAAAGAGATCCAGAGAAATAATTAGCCATTATCAAATGGAAGAGAGGAGATGTTAAAGTAAGTCCTACCGAGTGGTATGTTTTTCTGCACTACTTTGTCAACAAGGCTTTGAGATCCACCCATTTCAGGATGCAAGAAAGTGCCATGACCAATCCTGTCTGGAGGAATATCCAACAGCAGATCTGTTTCATCATGCTGTGATGACACCTGTGGCAAAGTTTGTTAAGAGTATTTTCTGGCATGTTTAAACTGGCTGTGAATAATGAAGCATACTTCAGAGAGGTGCAGTGACAGTTTGAGCCCACTGTTTTTGGCCCTCTGTAGTGCAGAAAGAAGGTCTCTCCCATGGCCCACCTTGAATGAAAATATTCATCCACTAACTAGAAGTTGTATGCTTGGAGCTGAAGTGATTGCTCTGGGTAACATAGTAGTACCAAGTAAACTGAACAACTGACCGTTGGATCACCACTAAGATCGATACCAATGACCAAACCATCAGAGGAGAGGAAGAACTCTTCAGCCAGCTGTACTGTCTCCATGGCAACTTGACTTCCATTCCTTCGGTCAATGGCCACCAAAAACCTTTCAGTTCAGTTATTAAAGTTAGTGTACATTGTTTTGGAATACTTATCATCAGGCATGTTATATGCATAACATACCTTACATCAATGTCCACACTTTCCTTTTTACACTGTTGGATGGCTTTTATAACTGTTTCAATGTATTTTCTCTTCGTTAGTCCTTTCAAAAACACACTAAATAAATATGCTTAAATATAACAAATGAAAAGTTTCGAGTGTCTGACATGTACCTGTGGTTGTCTCCTCTCTGGGTGTACTTCTAAGTTCTAAATACTTGACCCCGTCAGCTGCAAACTCTTTAATAACATCTGTAGCTACCTGAAAGCAAAATTGAAATTACCCTCTTATGAACCTATAATAGAACAAATATGAATAGATACTCTTTAAAAAATAAATATACCGCCATTTACCATTAAGATGTCTTCTTCCGAGTCTACTAACTGATGGATGACCTTGAACACTTGAAAACACCTGCAGATGTAAATTGCACATACTAAAATCATGTAATGTGGCCATACCGGCTTGACAAAGCCTGATCCTGACAGATTTCAGAAGGTCAGCAGGGCTGGACCTGGTTAGTACTTGGATAGGAGACTGTTGGGAAAATCAGGTGCCAATCACAAAAACTGCTGTGTCCTTAGGCAAGGCATTTCCCCCACATTGCCTAGTATGAATGTGGTGTGTGCGTGAGTGATGGTGGTGGTCGGAGGGGCCGATGGCCCAATGGTCAAGATTGGCAGCCTCGCTTCAGTCAGTCTGCCCCAGGGCAGCTGTGGCTACAATAGTACCTTACCACCACCGGGTGTGGAGCGAATGAATAATGATCTGTAACGCGTCTTTCTGACATATGTCTGTAAAAAGGGCTATATAAATAAAAATTTATTTGACTGTTGTCAACTTATTTAGTGTAATAATAATGGATCATGTGTTAGAGAATAGGATTAATTTGATTTAACGCTATATAAAAAGTGAAAAGGCAGAATTGATTCACACAGGATTGTTTTTTTGTTTTTTTTAATATAGTTGGTGATGTTTTACGCACTCGTCCAAGGTCCTGCGCTGGCCTTTGCCGATAGCGGTCATGCTGTGCTCGATGTTGAGCTGTGGTTTGCGGCGGATCAGTTTCTCGATCGTTTGGAAACTCACAGAGCCGTTCAGGTGCGCGTGAAGCTCCTAGTGACAAAACCGCTGACGTTAGCAACTTAGCTTCAACAGAAATTTATCACCTTTGAGCACTTTATAGACTGTACTCCTCAAATATTTCAACATACTATTACCACTTACCACTTTGGGAAGCTCCCGATAAAACGCATCGGCCTCATTATCCATCAGACGTATCAATAATGGTTAAAATAAGACAGAGTTTGTGCCTTGACTTGCTGCCGGTCCGTTGTCGCATCCAGCAGTGCTTTGACCATCTGTTTTCAGGGACCATTTTTCTGACACCCAAATCTGTGCAACGGAAAAACTGTCCTCCCTTCCCCCTATTAGTTCCGCCTGAACCTGGTTACAGAAATAAAACACACTGAATACATTATATACTCTCCCAATTTGTATTTAACGTCCTTTTCCTGCTAATATAGATTACTGGTCTCAAATGTACAACAAATATATTTAACGCTACAGACAACAGGCAAAATGTTGAAAATAGCCTTTTATGTCCCAGGTTAAATGTGTTATACTAAATCTCTTTAAATCTTACATTAAATCTTACGTTATTTCCTCACTAAAGACCATAAAAACACACCAGGAAATTTGCATGTGTTTTCATGCTATCACCTTTTTAAAGCTGACAATGCTCTATTCTGCATGGCATCAGATGGCACTCCAGAAGTTTTCTTCCGCATTTGTGTAATCCTTACACCTTCATTGGACACCTTACATTTCATTTCTGAGGTCAAAATGCTAAGTCACTAAGGAATAATGCAAAATAGAGGTCCTTAAAGACATTTTCCATAAACATAAATTAAGCTATAAAATAGTTATTTATTTTAAAAGAAAAAAAAGTTATACATCAGTAGTAAAATCCAAACTCTTCCTGTTTGGAAGTAGGCCTAGTAAATCAAATTTTGCTGGCAAAAAAGTGAATTAATATTAATGATACAACATGTAAAATGTACCTTAATCTGTTTACAAAAAGAGTTTTCTTATAACAAATTAAATCAAATTTATGCAACATGTCTTAACAGTGAACTTATAACTTGAATACAGAGCAAAGAGACATGGTGAGCATTTCTGTTGACATCAAGTCAATGGTCAGATAATAAAAACAGTCTGCAAAAAAATTCAATAGTATAAAAAAAATGTAAAAATAAAATGGAATGTCACATTTGTCACATTTATTCTCCTGTTACACGTTGAATCCACTCCTTTAACTTCTTAAAGGTCGGTCGCAGGTCAGGATCCAGGTTCCAGCACTGTTTCATTACATTATAAACCATTTCAGGACAGCCCTCCGGACAGTCCATTTTGTATCCCTTTTCAACTCGAGGTACTACCTCCTTTAATGGCTGAAAAACAAAAAAACAAATTATAAACACATATATCTTTATTATTGTTACAGCAACATCATTTATATGATTGGTCGCACTCACAATTCTTGGGTAGGGTACACGGCCAAAAGAATATATCTCCCAAAGCAAAATGCCAAAGCTCCAAACATCTGATTTAGTGGAAAATTTCTATTTGTTGAAAATATTGTCAGATTTTTGCAAATTGTAGCTCTCAATTCTACATTACACTTCAAATACCTTTTCTCTGAGAGCTTCAGGAGCAGTCCACTTGATGGGCAACTTAGCAGTGTCCTGAGTAGACGAGGCCTGTTTAGTCAGACCAAAATCGCTGACTTTGGCGATATTGTCATCTGATACTAGTACATTACGTGCTGCTAAGTCCCGATGGACAAAGTTGCTGGCCTCTAGGTAAGCCATGGCTTCACAGACATTTCTGAAATGGCAAAAGTAAAAAAAAATGTATGCATGCGTCCATGCATTTTAATGAAAAATCAATTCCAATTATTTACCATTAATTATTTACCATTAAAGGGCTAAAAAGTCTACCTTAAAATATATATGACTTTGTGAGACAGGATAAAATGCACATCACTAAACTGTATAGACTACTGTACATACAGTGCAAAATGAAGGAGAGCATCACCACCAAGCACCGTCCGACCTCTGGAACGCAAGTAGTCAACTAGACAGCCCTGAAAAGCCAAAACAGTTAGACAGTAAGAAGAAATATCTCTGAATAGCATATCTGAAGGACTCACCTTTGCCATAAACTCAGTTACAATAAACAGATTTCCATTCTCTTCTACAATCACTCCCAGTAGCTGCACCAGGTTTTCATGTCGTAGTTGTCTAAAAAGTAGTAGAAAAGTTTACAATAATTTTAGTAATGAACATTAGTAAACCATAAATATCAGGTGTGTTGATTTTGCTCACGTCATGACTGAGGCTTCTGCTATAAAAGCTTGAGCTGTTGCATCATTTTTTATGCATTTTACAGCAACTTTAGTCCCTCTGTATTCTCCCATGAAGACATCTGCAAATGCACATTTACTTCTTTGTATTGACAAGCGTATGATGTCAGCTTTTTGTTTATTTTAACACCACACACCTCCAAACTCTCCTTTTCCAATAACAGACTGTAGCACAATGTCTCTTCTGTTAAGTGACCAACCACCTGTGGTCAATTTTAAAAAGCATTGAAATAAATCATGTATCATTAAAGTAAAGCCATATTTGGATGAGTATTAAAAATTGCCTACCTCTTGAAAATTCATCTTGAGCTGCCACTGACCCTTCCTCAACCTTTGGCTTGATTAGTCTTGTGCACAGGCCATCATCATCTTTGGTGTAGTGCTTTATGTAAAATATAGTAAGAGTCATTGAAACCACTGTACTTCAAAATAGTAGATTAAATATAGCTGCAAGCAGCAATGTGGGACCAAGCGCCGAAGGTGCATGTAGGCCTCACATTGCTGGGTCTAACAGGGTTTAACAGGGTCCAACAGGGTTTAACAGGGTCTAACAGGGTCTGTTAGCCAGGCTTCCCAGGCTCCCAGGCTTCCTATGAAGGGTTCCCGAGATATGAGCTCACTTCGGCTAGATCAAAGACACATCAAAGACAGATCAAAGGTAAAATTCCTGAAAATTCCTGCAAATTTGACCTGCTGGTGGCACTAGACGGTTGGGGGTGGGGGTCTATAAATTGCTGTGGGTAATGAGGAGACTGGCTGGAATGTGCATGCAAAATTTCACAACTTTTTACCAGACGGTTCTAGGGGTTGCCATAGACTCCCATAGGTCGAAGAATAATGTATAAGAATCAGTAGAAACTCTATGGTGCCTCGGACCTTCGGTGCTTGGCCCCAATTAGACCAAATCTAGAACTTGAGTATAGTAAAGTATAGTATAGTACTGGTAAGAATAATTAAATTTTGAATTATTGATACTTCTATCAGAAAGAAGTCTACTGACTGCAAGCAAGTCTTCAGGTCACCATATTTGAGTTTCCAAAGCCCACTTTGTATTCTTATATATTAAGATTAAAGTAAAATATGATTTTTAAGGAAAAATAGCATTATTTGAGTTTTTTTTTTTAACAACTGTTGCTATACAGTATCTGAGCTATAGTAGTAGTTGTGAGCTCACTGAGCAATGCTACACAGTGACCAACAGAGGGCTGCCCAAGCAAAATAGTGAAGAGATTCAACACATTAAAGTGCATTACATTAACAGAATAAATATATCTTAACTAGAATACAATACTGGAAATTTTGCGCCTCACACTGGAGACAGTTTTAGAGGGTTTGAGGTTAAAAGTCTGAAGCTAAGCATTCTCTGCACTCTTCCTCTCTGACACTTCCGGTTCATTATTTGTTCCAGGAACTGCATGTGGTCGAGAGGCACCTTAGACAAGCAGCGCAGGAAACTCTACCATGTTTAGACTTGGTCTTCATTTAGCATACTGTAATTTAGCATGAACTGCATAGCATAGCAAATTGAACAATTTGTAATTTATTTGAAGATAGCAGTTATGCTTATAATAGAGCAGAGGTCTTCAACAGGGGGGTACTGCAGGGGGGGGTTGCAAAATCTTTTGATTTCACTTTAAAATAATATAATTTTATATTTTAATATTTTTAAAAACAATATATTTTTTCATTTTCCCCCAATCAATATCTCCCTTGTCCCTCCACCCTCTTTGATGTCTTAAAATGCACATTAATGCGTACATGGCGAATGGAGAAATAAAGGCAAACGCATCATGCTATGCCGTATATATAGTAGGGGGTCCCTGGCCCAGTTCGCCAGCTGTTTGGGGGTCCCTGGTCTGAAAAACGTTGAAGACCCCTGTAATAGAGGATACAAGACTCCTCACAAGTCTTGTAGTGCCTCAGAAAACCACTTAATATTTGGTTAGATTACAACCTAACTCTTCTCTTCTTCTGTTTATTTGGATGATTTATAAAAGCGGAAGCACCTCCTCTGGTCCGGTAATTGGAGACAGTTGATAACAGTTTATTAGGTAACCATACTGAACATACAATATCACATACTTTTTGTAAAATTGTATATATATTTAAGCTGATTTTTTTTCTTTCCTTCAATGTTTATTTCTAAAGCAGTAGCTGAATATAGTACCTCTACCAGCTGCATGAGGTTTTCGAAGTAGCCCTCTTCATCTATAGTTAGTTTGCCGTTTTTGTAGATGATGCGGTAGTGCTCCACCTTGCCATCGCAGCTCACACACAGGGTATAGTCACCAGGGAAGTTGGTGCTCTCTCGTACCAAAAACAGACCTGTCTCTGGTGGGTGAAGCAGCCTCTCAGCCTGGTCTCGAGTTATTTTCCCGTGAAACCATCTGGAAGGGTAGATGACAATTAATCAAAGTATATTATGGTATGCAATAAACAAGAGGTTGTGTAGATACATGGTCTACCTGATCTAATCCTAATTTTGACCATCTTATTCTATGTTATCAATGATTAAT
Organism: Paratrypauchen microcephalus; assembly: GCA_036785185.1. Taxonomy (NCBI): domain Eukaryota; kingdom Metazoa; phylum Chordata; class Actinopteri; order Gobiiformes; family Gobiidae; genus Paratrypauchen; species Paratrypauchen microcephalus. Next base: position 2,381,424 of record JAVJIX010000123.1, on the reverse strand, counting down.
CTTGGCAATGTCATAAACATAAATTAGTCAAGGTTATGGGCTGGTTTAGATCTTATTTAGACCCTGGTATTAGTCATTCTCATTTATCACGATAAATTTAATGCACTAAAAACAAATTTTCTGAACTACTTTTTTTTTTTTAAGAATTACATTGTAGTTTGTTACAGTTCATATATAAATGACAGTGTGCACACATAGCATCGTACATAACTTTGTGGGTAAATTTGAAGATTACTTTATGTCTGAGATTGAAAAGAAACAACAGGAAACTGTGCTACATTCACACAAAACTTGAGCTGAAAACTGTTTCAAGTCGACTGCAGTCACCACAGCCTGACCTAACTGTGGTCTACCCTTGTTTAACTACAGTTCCAGCCTTCAACCAGCAGCACCACACAGACACTGGCAACTTATTTTAGACATGTCTCTATAACTACAGAGAAGCTGTTCCTAAACTATTTGTTTAAGGGAGAATAAAAATATGACTAACTGTACTTGCTCTCAGTATTTTTCAGATATAGTTATATATCTGTAATAGTGTAATATTATACCAGTCTTTCAGCTTTAGTTTCCTTGAGAGCTCATGAACAGATTCAGGCAGAGGCTGTTTTAAGTCATAGTGGTCGAGATTCACCCATTCACTTACGGCATGAGACTTAGTTTGCACCCCGATCTCACGCCTTCTCTTTTCTGCACATAATTCGCTGGAATTGTTCCTTCCCGGCCGGCCACATTTTTAGCTTTATACCAGTTTGGGTCCTAAAACAGACAAAAGAATTTTAAAGATAATCCGTAATTCTACCAAACATTAGAAATCCTATTTTAACTGCTCCTGCACTGCTCCTGAAGGATGGGTCAAATGCAGAGAAATAATTTCCCTACGGGGATGAATAAAGCGGGTCTTCTTCTTCTTCTTCTTCTTCTTCTTAATAACAATGTAATCTTCCTTCTACTCATGATTTAGATGTACAACTGTTTGTGTTACACTGAATAAAATGTGGTTTAACACAATTCTGAGGCATGTAATGTTACCTTTGTAACCACTACAATAGTCAGCACATCTCCTTTGTTGAAGGGCAGGTCCTGCTCTGAAGTGCCTTTGAAGTTATATCTGGCCACACATTCAGTGCCCGGTGGCCATGGAGCCTACAGTATGAAGAGTATAATACAGTACAAATCAAATGTGAAATACATAGGCATTATTTGTGTGTGTGTGTGTGTGTTACTGATGGCTCTTTTTACCTGGACCTCGGCCATACTGAGGCAGTGCCACCCTCTCACTGATGTTATTTGACTGTCACCATTAGAGCGAACAACCGTACATACCTGCAAAGGGAAGCAAAACAGTATTGGAGTGTCCCTCAAAACTAATATTAATATAAAAGTAAGTTTTAGTCTATCAGGAAGTGTTTGGTCATTGTAGCAATTGTTAGTAATTGTTCTCAGGAAAATAGCACATAATTTAGTTTGGTATTTAACTCTACATCTGTCATAGCCAAAGTTGAATCCAGTCAGAAGCGGACGTGGCTAAAAATAACGCTCTGATACAAAAAGCAGAACTAACATGTCCTTTTAATTTTGTACTTTCACAACTGAGAGAGTTTCCATGATGCACTGCAGATGTAAATTTACATAGAGACCACAGTTTATTTAAAACATGCAGATTTTTTGATGTACTATTATTAATTCATGGGCTAAAAAGGAAATTATAATTACAGTTTAGACACTATGTGACTTTTCTGTGCCATTGTAAACCACTGTAATTTGAGCATTATGTAAGATTGTACTCTTTATCAGCAGTATATTATTGACCAGTATAAATATACATCTATACTTTTGACTAGAAGTATACAACATATAATTACAAGCTTGTGTGAAACACAAGCTTGTAATATATATATATATATATATATATATATATATGGGAATATTAACGCGTTAATCGCGATTAATCACGATAGAGTTTTAATCGCGAACAATTTTTTTAATTGCGATCAGAGTTTCCGCAATTCTACCATCCATATGCAGCTCATTTGGTTGTATTAATTAAACTCATTGTTGGTTAAACGCGCTATTTTGAGTTTGCTAGTATTTTGTTCCTTCTACGCATCCCTAGGCAGCTCGAGCGGGCTTCAATCATTTATTTACAATTTCTCAAAGTAAGCACTATTACTGGTTCATTGTTACTTTTTCCTTTCTCTGCACTTTTTTGAAATAAAAAAAATGGTGAGAAATACTTTGCATTGTGAGTTTAACTTTAGATTCGAACGGTCTTACTGCAAGATATCAATTTTAAACATGCAAAATAAATCACGATTAATCGCGATTAACTATGAAATTTCTGAGATTAGTTGCGATCAAGAAAATTAATCGTTTGACAGCCCTAATATATATATAAAATAAAAGTAATGCATGTATTTACTTTTACAGAATTCATTGGAAGGTGAATACATCTCTATGACTTGGCATTCCATGTGACATCAATATCATGTAGAGTATAGGGATAAGATTGGGTTGTAGGACTATACATATTTCCCAAAGTAGTGGATCCCCCTCATGAGAATGAAGACAGGAAGTGGGCAGGACTTGGGGGGAATGAGGAGGGTGTGAGGGGCATCCGATAGGTCACCCGCGTTTCATTTATTTTTCTATGAATTAGGCTGGAGTTTGCTGTCACAGAGAGCAAAGCCAGTCATTCTTGAGTTAAAGAAACATTTTTCAGAGGCGTGAGATTGTGTCCATATTTGGTCAATCTATCGAGTGCTGATGTGTTTAACATTAGGTGAACTGAACAAGAGGGAGTCATGCTATGGTTCAAGTACAGTAAATTATATTAAAATATAGTTTGGTGCAGTAGTGGCAATCTGATGTGAGAAATGAGAAAGTTTAATATTCTGTGACTCATTTGAAAAAGCACTCCTGAACTAAAAAAAAAAGTCAGTGTCTGGGCATTATATCTTTGATTTTGAGGTAATAGGTCGAATGCTAATGCTCATCTTATATATTTCATGATAAACATTAAGCACCCCCTATTCTGTTGCTTAGTCATTATTTTATGTTGTATACTAACACTAAAAATACTCAAATTTCAAACATTATTTCAATACTAAAGAAGAGTCTACAAATATTGATACCCAGTAATACCCAGGACAATATTGTCATTTTTAGACTAAAAAATAGTTTGTGTTTGTTTATTATACCAAGTGGTCTTACACTACTTCTGATAAAACTCAAGATAAAATTATTCAAGAAAGATTTAATTTTATCCAGTTCATGTAATTTGTTAATATCAATACCTGCTCAAGTATCTAGTTTCAATATTGGTTTTAGTATAATTTACTATCTAATTTTAGATACTTTTGACAACCCTATTATATAGTCCAAATAAATTCTCGTCATACTAAGGAGTGTTTAAAATATTTCCCACACACAGCTCCTACTGTATTGCACCGGTCATTGTTCAGTGGCAGAGTGGCAGATGTTTTCTGGAGCCGTGCAGCTGGATCTCTCTATCGAGGGACAAAGCCCTAGTTCCCACGCCTGACAACTCAGGAACGAGCTAAAACAGTCACCAACAGGCATCTCTGCTCCTGGGTTCAGAAATCAGCTTCCCCTCTACAAGTGGTGTAGTAGTCTACAGTTTTGTACATTCTTTTACTTGTGGTGGTGGCATTTGAGACTTTTTGACTCTAGGTTTTTTGTTAGGATCTAGCTGTATGCCTGATTGTGACTAGTAAAGACCTTATCCAGCCAAGAATGTGTATCAGCTATCTCAGTTTTAACATTACCTTTACATCTCACGTCTCCGGTAGCACACTCAATGGACTTGTCAATGCTGTCTCCAGAGCTCTCTCCATACACTGACACAGAATGAACCTTTACTCTGGTCGTGGTTTAAAAACAAGCATTACAACATTTCTACAGATCCTCCACTCAATGTCCAACCCCACTTTCAGTCAAAATGGTCTCTGCTTGATTGTCATAGATATTACTTTTACTGTAACTGTGTGTTGTTTTTCACAGATAGATGTAGCATTTCTTTCCTTTTTGATAAAGATGTATTTTATAAACTTTTTTGCTTGTATTTTAAAGGAAAAGTAACGTTATTTTACAATCTGAGCCTTCTTTCGGTAATAAAACAAGTCGTTTGACTCACCCATAGCACGTTGGTGTCATTTGGAGCTGTTTGGTAAAAGTTATGTTGTAGCGTATCCGTTAGCGTGAGTACTCGGGGCATTACTTTGCGGTCTCCAAATAACACAAACTTTAGCACTTTTCAAATCATAGAAGCCCGATGTCTTAATCTACGATTTTGTTTGAAGCAAAAGTGGCCTGTAATCCGAGATTTAGCCATAGTTTCGAGTAGATGAGGACGCCAGTGCGCATGCGCGGACTGTGCTCTCAGCTCCCGGGACCCAAACATGAAACGCAAAGCTGAAAACTATGGCTAAATCTCGGATTACAGGCCACTTTTGCTTCAAACGAAATCGTAGATTAAGATATCGGGCTTCTATGATTTGAAAAGTGCTAAAGTTTGTGTTATTTGGAGACCGCAAAGTAATGCCCCGAGTACTCACGCTAACGGATACCCTACAACATAACTTTTACCAAACAGCTCCAAATGACACCAACGTGCTATGGGTGAGTCAAATGACTTGTTTTATTACCGAAAGAAGGCTCAGATTGTAAAATAACGTTACTTTTCCTTTAAGTTAATGCCAGTTTCTAGTTGATTTTGACACTTGAAGTTCATGCCAGTACACACTCCAGTGTTAATTGCATAGTTGTGAACAAGCAAAATATATTAATTCTTATATGTGCAACAATTAGAGCATGCCAAAGAGATGATGTCAGTGCTATTTACTTATGAAAGAAGCTGAACTGTTCCAATTGGTATTAGGCCCACTGCTCAGAGCAAGACAGGACAAGAACATAGAAACATCTTTGGCCTCCTTTAAACTTTAACAGCTCCCGCCCACAGCTGTAATGGAGGCACAAGAAATGATACAATGCTTTAACCTTAGTTTATGTGTATTATTATTTTTGTACCGTTTTACAAAATATTTTCATTATTACCAATAGTGTACATCTCCTACCATTTTGTGTACTGTGCTATCACTTCATCTGGAAAAGTCACTGGTGATACCGAGGACATAATAAGCCTGGGGACGTGACATTGTGGTTGATATTGTGGGAGCTTTCACTGAATGATTTCAATAGGAGGTTGTTCCTTATTACAGAAGTAAAAAAAAATACTAATATGTATCTGACAATAGTTAATAGTACAGACAAAATATTTGAAAAACTGCATTCAAAAACAAAATGCTGAACTTAATAACATATATATTTTAAACTGTTTAACAGTCGTGTTGCTATATTGTTTTTCCACCTCACATTTGTAGTTTATCAAACACATAAATCGACCAGCATCAATTTAGCTGGGCAATTTACTTACAACAGTCCAAAGTTCTTTCTCTATTACTGTAAACCTTCAACAATGATTTGGGTATTACCACCCAGCTAGTAATACAGAGCAGTTAAGTAGATAGCAGCCCTATGTACAGTAAAATATGACATTAGTGCAATGCTACTTGAAGCTCAATCTGTAGTCAGTCAAGTTGTTGAGAGGATCTTGTTGTTGCCAGAGAGGCGCGCTCCTATCAGACAAAAACTGCTTTCAGATGACTTTTGTTTGGTACTGGGCGCTCGTACAGTGGGACTTTTCCACCATTTATGATTAACCATTTCCTGAAACTGACACTATATGAATGGCATCAAGTTAAACTGTCGGGCCCCATACATGTACAGCACTTCCTCCAGGAGACAATGCAATTAAAACAGTTATTTGGAATCATCACTATGCCTCATTTAGTCTTACTTTACTTAGCCAGTGCATGTAGCCTATACCCTGTGGTGCTGTTGATCACTTTTGAGTTAACAAAATAACATACATTATGCCAGGCAGGGCTAAATGGTGATCTTAAGCAGCTGTTGCACATCAGGAAATAGCAGAGCACTCAAAAAACAATGTCATAATTCACTGCAGCCTTATGCCTAGTCTATTATGAAGCAACTAAAAAGAAAATACCTGAGTACTGCTATTACTTACACTAGTACACTCATTACTTCTCTTCTCCAACTTCCCTGCTACTTTGCACACAGATTATAGATTATGGTTGCATTTTACACTAAATCCACTGAATCCCATATACGAATAGGTCTCTGTATGACAGTCATGTTTGCATAAAGGTGACAAGACAGACACACATCTTGAGCTCGGATTAAGAAAACATCAGTTGCACTAAGAAGCAATGAGTAGTGTACAGTAGTTAGACGTCTTACCTATTCACAGAGTCCTGTTGAGTTCAAGTTAATTAGCGGTGTCTTGAGACTCAATTGAGAGACATTCTGGTGCAGTCACGACAGCGTACGAGCCACGATCATAAAGTTGTATGGCAAGGAAGTAAAATATCTCCAATGACGCAACTGCCGCAGTCCAGAAGCGCTCAGTGATGAGTCCAACTTTACGGTCAATGTAAAAGATAATGCAAATGGATTACATCAAATAGAATAGTGCACAAAGTTAATCTCCTTAATGAAAATAAACCGACGCAGGAAGCGAGTGATTGCCCGTTGTTTTAGTTCACTTTCACTTGTTCAACGCGACTTCATTCTTGTCCAAATTCTAAAACGCTTTCGCCGACAGAAACATTCAACTTTTCGCCCCACCTTGGTTTGGCTTTGCACATGCGCGTTAATGCTAAATTCGACTAAAAATAGAATACGAGTACGTTTTAGGCAGGTTTTAGCAATATATAGTCATTTCCCTTTACGGCAATTAATGAAATCATGTGTTTATTTATGCATTTATTTTTGCAGAGTTGACAAATAAGAGCTTTTGCACATTGACAATAATCTTCAATTCCAGACGGAAATGCTTGTCATATTTGGTCAAGTAGAGTGCTAGTGATGTTATGAGAAAAGTAACTCCTTTTGTAAGTCTTAACATTAACCTTAATCAACCTGCACTGTAACAACATTGTTATCTGTGATCCAAATCGTATTTACCGCCTCCTATATGACTGACAATGTCCACAATCACATTTTGGAGAGAAACTGTAATTTCAACAGTCCCAAACAGATAAATAAGGAAGAGCCAAGGCAGTGCTGCTTAGACACCCCTCTGGCGGCCAAAGACAAAAATGAACATTCAATAACGCGGGCTGCTGCTGTTGCAAAGCCAGACTTGTTTCAACAGATGGGACAAAACGCATCAAGCCCGAGGAATGTTGGAATAGGACGAGGCCTTAGTACATTTTATAGCAATTTCCCCAAAGTCAGTGCACTGTAATCAAACAGTAACCCAACCACAGTCATCCAATCAACCTGAGATACCAGCTTGAGTGGAAGCTACATTTTGTACAATTAAAACCCACTAAATACTTAATGTTTTTTTATATATATAAAATGTTGGCAGTTCCAACTCAATAGCTCAGACTAAGTGCCTCACTTCTGGACACATTAAAAACCAATGTGGTCCGACACCCAAACCCTGTAAGGGTCCATAAAGCAGCAAAAGCAACATAATGTATTCAGGTTCTTTTGACATTATGCATCGGCCACTTCATTAGCTACTGAAGGCCTTTTATATAAAGAGTCATGCATTATTTATCTTTTTCACAGATAAAATCAAAGCCACATCTTCAGTACCCCTCCAATCTGCTCAATAAAACGTACACTGCTAGCTTTGTATGCAGTGGCAAGTAAAAAAATAAATGGATTGCACTGCCAGAATGCTTTTCTTAAACAAATAATACCTGACATTGCTATCTGTCATAAAGCCCTTGCTATAGCAGCCTAATAAGCAAATCTCAATCCCATACTCTCAAGCAGCTGCCTCAAAGGGTGGTTTCACAGGCACCCTGTTTCACATTGGTGTCAATGGAAATACATCTTAACATATTTCACAAACTCAAAGAACAAGGGAAAGACGCATGGCAGGATATTAGTGATTGATATCAGGGGTTTGGCTTCAAAGTGAAATTAAAGGTAAATATTTAGACCTTATTTTATAAGTAAAGATTGTCTATTGATTCTGACATGTCTCTATGATCAATAGATAACAAAAAACTATTTATATTAATTGTTGGCCTAACTTTAAACATTACACTTTTAACATGTTAACCTTAGTTTCAAAAAGGCCAAGATCAAAGATAAGGTGGCAAAACCCAAAACTGTACGGTAAGATGTGACTTTTCTGGTGGTAGGTCCAAAGTTATTGCCTGGAATGTTCCATAGTATGGCATTAAACTGATCTCCATGGCAACAAACCTGCTCACAGTAATAAAGCATGCTTTTTAAATTCAAGCAATGATAACACCTGTAATTGAATCTAAGCGCAAGTGTAAAACATAACGTGGAACATTCCAAGTAAACCAATAGCATCTCAATGGATTCAAGCATGTGGCAAATCCTCCACCAGAAAAGTTACACTGTGCTCCTTTAATGAAGCTTTAATTGTGTCCCGTTATGCTGAGTGCAGTGGGATGACAAACTTGCACCCAAATGGAGAATGGAATTTTATCCCTACTTCCTGGAAAACCTGTCGAGGTATACCTATGTCACACAAATAAACTCTCCCAGCCCCCTCAGCCAGAGAGAAGGGGAGGCAAAGACACAGTGACCATTTGGCCTCCACAGCCTGCCCCTGTCCACTCGCAGGAGGATCCAAGCTGAGGACTGGGGCCCGGTTCTGGTTTGCCCAGTCTGCTGCTGCTCTGTACCAAGGCTGGTCCATCAGGAATGTGTTTTCATGGCAATCCAGACAGTTAATGATTAGGTCCACTGGTGTGTCCGGAAGATCTGTGGTGTGAGAACGTACATTTAGATTAATGACAATCAAATGTACAAAAATTTAAATTTCACCAAGCTTAAATATGATTACCTTTAACATTTGACACTTGTTTGCCTCCTGTTTTGTTGAAGAGGGAAAGTTCACTGGTCACACAATCAAGCATCTTGACAAAATTGGGCAGAAACAGGATGACTTCGACTTCATGATTGGCCAGGTGGCGTCCACAGCTGATGCCCTGAGCCCCCTGAACGTGAGGGCCACATAGTACAGCCACTGTTGGGCGCTGATGGAGATTTTTTGGAGTAAACCTGGAATCAGTCAGTAGTTTGTTAGTTATCAGTTATAGTAATATTATATATGATCATATCATATCATATTATAAAGAAGGAGCAGTCTGTTAAATAAATTAATAATAACTGAGTGTATTATTTAGGATAACTGATGGATACCTGTTGGGCCCTCCGAGCAGTGTAAGTGCCATTTGACTTGCACATACACCAGTCATCTCAAGTCTTCTATCCAATGAGAGTCCATAACGCTCTGCAACAGCCAAGAGCCGTTTCTGCAGTTCATAGGAAATACTTGGGACCACAAGCCCTGAATCTGTAAAGACACAAAAGCACTTATAGCACAATTTGTTCCTCCATTTATGAAGTATACATTGGCGAGACTTACCAGTGCAGTACTCCTTGTCCCCCGGCTGAGGCACTGCAATTTGTCTGTACACAATTGGTTTGGCCTCCAGGATGTTTTCATCATGGCGATAGCGGGAAGGTGTCTGGTCTTGGGGCGTTCCTCGTGATCTTGCTCCATTTCGACGCTCTGAAATGTCAATCTCTGAGAAAACTGCAGCTTTGTCAAAAAGTGCCAGATTTCCCTCAAAGTCAAAGTCAGTGTCCAGGCCATCATCTACTCCATCACCAAAACACTCATCATCTCTCTGCTTCATTTGGCCACCACCGTTTTTGACTCCATTCTTTTTTGGTGTGACTTGATTTGCTCCTCGACTACTTGACGACCCTAAGGAAGAACAAAAAAAAAGGCTCACATTAAAAAAGTGAGGCAATTTAGTCACTGCCTTACTCTGCACAAAAGCATTTTCTCACATTTTTCAACATTTTATTTGATTCTTCTTAATTGTGTGCCAAAACTCCATCTTAAATTTGATGATATTTACATTTGTTTATGAGGTTAACAAGCTATAGTAATGCATGATGCATTATAAATATATTGTTTGATGATCAGACTTGCATGAATTATGTCTTTTACGAAATCCTTTTGGTTGACCAGGGACGTCCAGGTGACGCTCTCCATAGCTTTTGGAAAAGTGCTGAGGCGAGTTGACCTTCTCCACTGTTCGGGGGTCACCTTTTGGCACAGCAACTGGAGTCGTGTTTGACTTGGCAGAGGTGCCGTTTCTTGTGCTGCCTTTCCCAAAATCCAAAATCTTTAGATCCTTTATGTCAATAGCGCTGTAAAACAAAGACGAGTTATTAAAATATTTCAAAACACACCACGAGAAGCGTGAATGGCACTTTACCTGAACGTCACCTCTGGAACTGGGCATTTGACTCCATTGTGGAAAGGCTGTCTCAGTGAAATTGTTTGACTGCTCTGGTCCACGGATGACACTTCTCCTTGGTACACCCCCAGAGTTGGTCCGCAATTAATAGACACCAAACTACCCAACCAATCAGCAGCCATTTCTAACCTATATAGAAAAAGAAATTACTTAACTTACCACACAATATGAGATATAAATAGATAGAGAAATCACTTGAATTAAACGCTGTTTTGGGAGGAATAAAATGCGTTCGTCTGATGAAGTAGCTGCGCTAAGTGTAGCATTAGCATCGGCCTTACACCATACACCATACCTACCTGTCAAGCTTTCAAGTATTATCTTTTATTTCTATTCCGTAAGTGCTTATCGATGCCTTGGCATATGAAACTACGACTATTTGAGCCGATAAACAAGCTATGTGTGTCCTGTAAACACTTGTTAGCTCCTTAATGCTATGCGGCCGCGTCTACGAAATCTGGGAAACAACTTCCGGCTTTTCCTTAAAGGTTTCCGGTTGCATTTATCCACAATAAAAGACCCATTATTCTCAGATTGAGAGATAATCACATCTATAATAATCCATGGATCTGCTGCGGATGCCTCTAAATATTGAGTGTATTTTTTTACAGGTATATGGCCGAATATTACTGTGAATGATTCTTAATTCAGTTCTTTAAGGGAAAGTAAATAAAGTAACATATTATGTTACTTAGCAAATCCACTAAAATCCAACGTTTTCTACACCAGTTTCCTCTAGTTAACTATTATGATGATGTCTATAAAAAAGCAGATATCAGATGTGTGATATTATGTGGATAATATCCCAGGGTGGGATGGGAGACACTCCCTCTCTCTCAACAGTGTCCTGTGTACTGGGGTCTCCATGGACACCACTTCAAGAGCAGTAGGCTACACTTCAATTAAAGCTGTGTTTACCAGCTTTGAGTGAGTGTTTCCAGAGAACAGGTAAAAGATTTGTCCAAAGAAAGGTAGACTACTGTACAAGAGTGCAACAAATAACATATGAATAACAGATTTACGAGAGAGCATTAATCTGCATATTGTTAAAACCGGTTGCTGACACAGACAATTGGAATATTCAAAAACATGGTCTAAGAATAGGATCGTGCCTTGAACTGCCACCTCTGTGTGAAAATCTCTCCCTGTGACGGTGCGCTGTGGCTAGATGCTGACAGGAAAGGGGCTCATTCACGACTGGGCACTCAAAGATGTACAGACCAGAAAGAAACAGCAGTCCTTTCTCTCTCCTGGACATGGACATGTGGGACACCAATCTCACAGCTCAGGTAAGATGTAGGCAAACCTTAGGCTACAATATGATTTATTTACGGAATTAACTTGATAATATTTTCATCACAGTCTTCGGCTTGGTGTGGTACAGCCACAGTTTCTGGATCAGGATTTCTATCTAAAGTCAACACAAGGTAAAATTAATCAATTAGATTAAAATTCTACACATATTAACACTGACAGATTCAGATTCATGTTTCTGCCAAAAAAGTGCTACTGGGAAAAATTGTAACCTAACTTTCAATTGTATGGAAAAGTAATAGGTGTGACACATGTAATCCTTCATCCAGTGGTCCATAGTATAGCAAAGTAATACATGTTATATAGTAATTATATCAACTTGTTAATGGTATTTATAGTTCATCTGGAGGTGCTGGCAGTTTCAGACAGACTGATCCAGGCCTGAGGAAGTGGCAGTCTCTGTCCCACCTAGTTCCAAATGTCTCTCCACGCTCCTTTTCTCCTTCGCCCCAGTCGGATCTATGCTCAGGGCGAGGACAGAGTCCCTTCAGGCAGACCGGAGTTATGCAGTGGCTTCATGAGGCTCAGGAAAGAATGGACTCCCACATGGATCTGCTCCGGACAGAACACAGACCCAGTGCAAATGTGCTGGACATCAAACCAAGGGTATGATATTAACAGGTTTAGACACAGTGTCATTAATTAAATCACCATGTTTGCCATAGTTAAACTCTTAAATTCTTTGGGATGGGTCACAATCATCTGCCTTGAGTGTGCAGTGAGTCATAAATGGACGAAGACTTATGACTGGCACCCACCAAGTTAACAGAGTTGTGTTCTTGACCATTCTATTATGTTAAATGTTTGTACCAAATCACATTATTGTCTCTTGTAAATTAAATTTTCGGTGTTTAGGAGAGACAAACTTCTGACACTGAGCTGTTCCAATTAAAGCAAGCTCTCAGAGTGGCTGAAACAAGAGCGAAAAGACAAGAAGAGGAGTGTGCACAAACAATACACAAACTACAGACTGCAACAGAGGTTCGATCATCAAAATTATGATTTGTTGATTTGTTGTGAATTTTTAAATGTAAGGTTGATACTGTATTACCAAATTAATTCTAGAAATTAATGCTGAAGTTATATATTTTTATTAATAGACCCAAAAGACACTGCAGAATCAAACAACAGAGCTGAACCAGAAACTGACGCAGACTCTGCAAAACCAGACTGAACTGCAGGATCAACTCAGGGAAGCCAATAACAAGATAAGCCAAGCATGTCTGGTTGGTAGTAATATATACAATATACCAAAAGTATTTTTAACAAAGTGTTTTTAGGCTTCTATTTTGTGTTTCAGGAAAAAGCAACGTTGTCAACTCAAGTGTTAAAACTAGAGGTCACTGTTCTTGAGCAAAATACAAAACTTAAAGCAGCACAGCATGAGAAAGATGACTTGACTAAGGTAAAAAAAAATTAAATAAATAAAAAATAAATAAATAAAATAAAACATGTATAACTTGTTTTGTATCTGTATGGTTCTAATGTATCCAGAGAGAGAATGGTTAGTAAATGTCTTTGCGATGGCTCTGTGTATGGGTGTAATTTTTTATGTGTTTTATATGTTTTTGAGGGCATTATGTCACCCTGATGATTGATGATAAACCATTCATACTTACTGTCTTACTTACTGTATTATAGGAGAAGGCAGATTTGCAGGAGAAGGTGAATATTCTAGAACTGCAGTTGGAGAAAAATACTCAAAGTACAGAAGATTCACAGCAGCAAAATGGACTGGATCACATGGATGACCAGGAAATTACAAAGCTGGAGCAAGAAGTAGCAGCTTTGAGGAAGGTGGGAGTGTACTGCCATCCTTTCGATAAATCATTCATCAAGTCACAATATTTTTATGCCTTTATTTTTTTATCAACAGATAAATGAAGATCTGTCAAATGAACTTGAAGAGATAAAGCAGGCACTCAGCAAATCCCAGTTTGAAGTTGAAGAGTTGAGAATAGAGAAGAGCTCAAAATCACAACAGATTTTAGATTTGGAGACAGAATGTGCCGCACTGAGGAACCAAATTCAGACCAGTGGACAAGAAAGTCTGGAGAAACTAAAGGAACAAATAAATCAACTCAGGTCAGACATAAAACACAACTGGTGTACATATTATAGATGATGAAATATTATGAACTTATTTCCACATAGAGTTGATCTCTTTAAATTACCACAGTTATTTAATTGTATGCAAAAGTAGCAACACATTTTTTAATGTTTAACATTTTAGTTACATTTTAATATCATTATAAATATTGAATCAAATCCTTTTTAATTCTTTCCTTTTGAATAGAGAGTCTTCAAGATCTTTAACATTTGAAAAGCAGAGACAACAGGATCTTTGTTCATTTTTGGAGACTGCGGTCTTTGAAAAGGAAAAGCAGCTGAAACTACAGGAGGAGAATTATCGCAGAATAGACGCAGGTAGAGTCCAGAACATCGAGGAACTGAAGGTCATGGTCTCCCATTGGACAGACAAATGGCAGAAAGTGGCTTTGACATTACAGTCTGCTGAAGCTGAGCTAGAGGAACTGAGGAAGAAAAACAAAGTAAGCTGAGTGAATGAAAATAAAGCCATTTCTAAGTATATTTGAATAACTTTCTTTTTACATTTTTATTTAATTTACAGAACGAATCTGAGTCAGTTCTTAGGCTTGAGCTTAATGTATGTAAACAAGAACTGGAGCTGATGAAAAGCAGAAGACAAGCATTACTGAACAAAAAGAACAATGATGGTAAATTGGCTTTGAAACAGCATAACTCTGTCACTAGAGGGCGCTAAAGTATTTTGTTATTTTAATTGCAGGAGCTGACTTGGTTCAAACCCAGGACAGGGAGACAATGACAGAGTAAGTGCATTAAGTTATATCAGTCTAGTGCTTTGTTACAATACTTAAATAGTTAAGATTTCTTTCAGCTCCTGTCTAATATCACAAACACCTAATTTAGACTTCCTGAACCATCAGAACAAACAGGTAAGATATTCTCAACATCTGCATAAGTCAGTTATTATTATTTTAGTGTTCTCTTTTATAATATGTTGATTATTTTCTATATAAAATTATCCCTTATGCATCAGTTCAGATTTTGACCACTGCCTGATTTCTGTTGCGGGTCTTAGGATGTGCATGATAAAAAGCATTTCCATTAGGCTAAAATCTCTTTTGGACATGTGAGTCTTGGTTTGTTGTTTTTTCTCCCCTTCACAGCCGGAAATAAAAACTACTATATGTGATGAGATTGAAGAGGACTGTGTGAATGGGCAAATCAGTGGGTCTCTAAAGGGTCAATTGAAAGGTGAGGTTTGGGAGAGAAAAAAAACTAAATACTTTGAACAAATGTAATTTTGTAATGTGTTTCCTATATTTTTTATGTATTTTTCAGAGAGCAAAAAGACAGAAATCCAGCTTGAGCAGGTCAGGATCATTCAGATGGTTCAAGGTCAATTCTATAAGGAAATGAATAAATAAAAAGTATACATTATTTCATAAGTGGCCTTTTCAGCAGGCTAAAGACGAGGAGCCCTCTGCTGAAGAAAGGAGCAAAGTGAATTTTGACACAGAGCAGCAGCGGAGATTGGTCACTGAGGAGGTACCATTAAAAATACATCTAAAGATACCCAAACTTGCTTTTCACGAAGATTATCTCTTAAGGTGATTCACAGATTAAGATACAGCTATACAAAATTTATATTTGTTGGTGTTTCAGAAGGAACTGTGAATTTCAGTTGTCTGTAAAGTGTAATATTCATTTTTCTCTCAATGTAACATTGATATAAAGTTGTTTTTGATATCCTTGTAGTTAAAAAGTCTGTTTAAGGAAAGAGAAGAAAATGAAATTATGTCTGGAGATAAATCAGCTCAAGACTGGGTTCAAATGTCAAGAGGCACAAGGGTAAGATATGTCATAGATTTTATGTGTGATATATTAACTGATGCATTAGTTAATATAATTGATTGTAACAATTTGCTTTGTCCGTTGGTATTCTTGAGGGCATGCATGATAGGTGGGGCTGGCACCAGGGTACAGGTTTGATGCCTGTGTTTGAGGAGGAGGAGCCCGGTGATGAAGACCAGGAGGAAAAGGTATATGATAAGATGCAGTGTTGTTGTGGTATCACAGAGGCTTGGTTATATTGAGTCAGACTGGTATTTATAGTTCAATACAAATCAGGCAATGTCAGTTGAGTCAGAACAAAACTGCTCTTTTGGGATGTTCCCCATCTGCAGAAGTCAGTATCCCTCCAATATGGCTGAACCAAGGAGCAGTGGTGAATCAGTGACAAGGAATTGAAGTGAAGGCTGCAGTAAATGTTGTCCAATCCTATAGATTATTACTCTGGAGCATATGAGCCATAACAGGGATTACAACCACTGATATTAGACAGATGGTTAGGACTGGTATATTTTTGCATGTACAAGTTTTGTTAATTCAGTGGGATGCAAAACTCCAAACGGGCTTGATTATCTTTACACCCGCAACAGGCTTTCTAACACGTTACTATTATTTTCAATGCAACTTCTGCAAGCATCATAAATGTATACGTACATCATAAATTGCACAATTGTGTCATGTGAATAATATGAAGTGATACCAGCTCTGCCCCACATTCATTACACTGACACATATGTGCAGACAGTCATAATCCAGAGCTTTAATCAAAAGGCCCACAGACAAGGGAGGGGTGTGACCATGCACATTGTATGTTCAGCATTAAGCACATGTGACTTTCTGCTCTGTAAATAATCCGATTTGAGACTGACGAGGACCGCTCAGCTGGGACACATCACAACAGTGGATGGAAAGAGCTGGCTTTTAAGGAATATCACTGAAATAAATGCAATTGAAACAAATTACTGCATGGTCCCATATTGATCTTGATGATAATTCTGCTATTTATTTGTTTGAGAATCTCTTTGTCCCAGTAGCTAGTGTGCTAAAAGAATTTGTATTTTTGCCTTTTTATCAGCAAATATTTTATAGTTATCCTAAAATGTTTTGAGCCTTAACTGAAACATTACTTATTATGGATCGTGCCACTGATAGAAAGTGATTATATATTATCATGTATTTTGCTATAATACAACTGCCCTCAGGTTTTGAACAGCTCTTAATATGTATTTAATTGTCCTCAGATGTCAACAATGGCAGAGAGGATCAGGAATCAAGGTGAAACATGATGCAATAGACTAGCGTAGCTGATCTGTGTGTCCGGTGTCCTTTTTGTGAATATTTAGTGGGCTTTCTTTTTTCATTTGTAGTTTTAAACTTTCACTCTTTCTCTGTTCATTTACCAAATACACTATTAACACATTTTCTGTCTTTCTTTTTATTTTCAGATGCAGTCATGTTAAGTACTAATCAATCAACTGGGCTTGATGCTGAGAAAATCTGCCAGGGGTACACAGATGTAAGTGAGGTGCAGAAGTCCCTGCCTCTGCTCTGTCCTGAAGGGGTATTTCATGTTGACTTGGTTGATATCTGTAGCCTTGATGAAGATGAAGTGGACATGAACTGCCTGCTTTAAAACCTGAGTTCATCTACGTTACAACAAAGTGCTAATTAATTTCATAACTCACTCTTCACAAAAACCTGCTGCTTGAAATATCTATGAAACACATTTTAGAATGTTGCGATGCACACAAAAGCACTTGTGTGCTTTAATTTAGATGATACAGATGTTTTCATTGCTATATTTGACAAATTCTTAAACAGAATAACATTTTGCAGTATTGTAACTTTAAGCTACACATGTCCCATTTATTTTGTTCATAATGGATATAATAAAATAATTGAATACTTAGCAATTGTGATTTCAAGGAGTTTAATAAGTTGCATCAATTGTGTAAAAGCCCCTCTGACTGATTTGTGTTGTTTTGTTTCACATATATGATTAGTGTGGTTCAGCACAGTCAGCCCTGTGCACTGCAAATATGAAACTCCCTTGAGCAGCAGATTGAAAATACACATTAGAGGTTGGGTCGGCAGTGGACATATGGTATATCTCTTCAGAGAGACTGAAACCAGCCTCTCCGGCTTTCTGCAGCAAATGCATAGTTTTCAATCATTATTATTGCACGCTATTTAAATGATCTTACACATGGTTAATTTAATTACCACAATTAAACACCCAATAAATAAACACTTTATAATTCTGTAAATTTTACTGTAAATTTACAAAAATGTAGATGTATTACAATCTTATTTTATTATTTTCCTGGCTTTCCGTAATCAGTTTTATTTGACCAAAGCAACTAATTGATCTCATTTATTGAATACATTATTCTATTGTATATCGTGGCACATTGTGATATTCATGAAAACATACAAGATCATCCAATCAATCTGATCTGACTTACTGCCCATGCAACAGATATTACACAATCTGATGGTGCAGTGTATTCCTGACATGCTTTTCAGCTACAAATAAAGTGATGCTATGAGCGGCTAATGCAAACAAAGATTACATCTGTCGACTCTGAGAATCAGAGGAGATTGAAACATTTCCTGAGGATTTTGAATTGAGAAGGATTAACGCACAATGTCATTAAAAAAGGGATCATCTCCTGTGGCATTCGACTCCTGTAAGACGTAATTTAATCTCCTAAACATTAAAAGCAAAAAATTACACTGAAAGTTCAGTCCATACCAGTCTGCAACACTATCCTATTTATACACGCTACACCATGTAATATAAATGTACACAGGTGTGGTTATACCTGGAGTTTGTCAGGTTTGCGTGGAAGCCAGTAGTTTGACTGACTTGATTGATTCTGATTTTGCTCAGGATGTGTGGAGGGCAACAGGGGTCAAAGTGCAAAAGTTCAAAGAGAAATCTCAAGTCATGTGAAAGTAGAATTTTTAAGTTGTGTTTATAGATCTGGCTTTTATTGCAAATGTGATGGACATTAAACAAGTAAGATCTTAGATTTTCAGGGGTGAAGACCAGTTTTTAGTGCGCCTTCGGTTTGGTTGAGCTCTTTCGTCAAGTAAAATAACTGATCATTTTTCCAGTCCCGTCCTGCACACTCAGTCTCCAGCTCTCCCAGGACAGAGCTGCCTTCTGTGGGGTTGTCCTGAATGTTGACCTGTATCCTTAGGACACACTGCTGGAGCTCCTGCATAGAGTTCAGCCTCAATAGCAGCGTGACTGTGTGTGGCTGAATGCATT